>JAXIVH010000001.1:7036317-7056317 GCA_036785325.1 Urophycis tenuis | reverse complement strand
TTTGTCTTTATGTGTTCACCGTGTCTGCGGTGAAGACCCGTGTGGTGAGAAGAACACCACCTGATCAAGTGACGTAACACGCGATCACGTGACGTAACACGCGCTCTCTCTCTCTCTCTCTCTCTCTCTCTCCCTCTCCGCCCGTCCCCCCCCAGGTGACCATCAGTGACCACGGCGTGCCGGCCAAGTCCACCACGGCGCGCGTGATCGTGCGCGTGCTGGACGAGAACGACAACCGGCCGCAGTTCCTGGAGAAGATCTACAAGATCAAGCTGCCGGAGCGGGAGCGCGTGGAGCGGGCGGCGGGGGCGGCGGCGCGGCGCGACCCGGTGTACCGGGTGGTGGCGTCGGACCGCGACGCCGGCCCCAACGCCGAGATCTCCTACAGCATCGAGGAGGGCGACGAGCACGGCAAGTTCTTCATCGAGCCCAAGACGGGCGCCGTCTCCTCCAAGAAGATGTCGTCGGCCGGGGAGTACGACATCCTCACCGTGAGTCCCGACCGCCGCACGGCCGCCCGCCAGCCCCCCCCCCCACCCCCCCCCCCGCCACTGTTCATGCCCAGCCTGTTTCACACGCCCCGCACCTCGGGCCTGATCTGCTGACGTCCCCCCCCCCCCCCCCCCTCCCTCCCCCGACAGAGAAGGTGTTGTTGTTGTTGTCGGATGAGCCGGGACACGCATGTGCCGGCGGGGGGGACGAGAATAGGCCCGGCGGTTGTTATTTGGTCTTACCGTTCGGAGGAATGAGGACATAGGATGACCTCAAAGGCCGTGACTGCGGTGTGATTCGCATGCCGCGCGTGCATCCCGGCGTAAACAATTGTCCTTTGTCTCTCTCCAATGTCTGTCTCTCTAGCTGCGTCTTCCTCTCTGTTATTGTCTGTATCTCTGTCTGTCTCTCTCCCTCTCTTTCTCTCTGTCTCTCTTTTTGTCTCTCTCTCTCTTTTTCTCTCTGTCTCTCTCTTTTTGTCTGTCTGTCTGTCTGTCTCTCTTTCTCTCTCTCTCTCTCTCTCTCTCTCTCTCTCTCTCTCTCTCTCTCTCTCTCTCTCTCTCTCTCTGTCTCTCTCTCTTAATGAGGACAACCCCAACATACCCCTCTCTCTGTGTGTGTGTGTGTGTGGCTGTCTCTCTCCCTCAGATCAAGGCGGTGGACAACGGGCGTCCCCAGAAAACCGCCACCTGCCGCCTGCACATCGAGTGGATCGCCAAGCCGCCGGTGCCCGAGGACGCGGCCCCCCTGGCCTTCGAGGAGAGCCCCTACTCCTACTCCGTGATGGAGAGCGACCCCGTGTCCCACATGGTGGGGGTCATCGCCACCGAGGCCTCCGACGTCCCGGTGTGGTTTGAGATCACAGGTACTGCCCTGTTACCCCGTGTGTGTGCGTGTGCGTGCATGTGTGTGTGTAGCTGTGGAGCTGTTTATGCATGCACATCTTCAGGGCTAGCGAGCTAAATGTGTGATCTGTGAGGACATCTTATTGACGTCTAAACGCGCCTCTAGATCTGTTTCAAAGAGAGAGAGCGGCGCCGAGGCGTCTTAACTCCGCCGGTTGCGACCGCCGTGTGCTGCTGATTGAACGAGTGCTGGGCGTGCTGCTGAACTTCCTTGCAGGATTAACCTTAACCTTCTCTGCTTACCTCTCTTTGTTTCTGACTAACTGTTCTTCTCTGTGTCTCTCTGTGTGTGTCTCCGCCTCCACGCTGCTCCTTTCCTCTCCTGTCTTTCCCTCTCTTCTTCTTCTTGATTCTGGAATGTTCTCTCTGGTTGGATTTTTCTCTTCTTTTTTTTTTTTTTAATTTCTTTAACAAGAAGACCTAGAGGATTCTGGGATGTTTTACATCCTTCAGATGGCTTGTGACCACAACTGTACGGCAGAAGGTATCTGCTGAGATCTCTGAGTGGCTGTGTTGTGTTGTGGGGCATCCACGCCCTCTCAAGTGTGTGTGTGTGTGTGTTTTTGTGAACTGTGCCGTGCCACCATATTTATGTTACTCACCAGACCTGTGATATAACTATCATTACATAATTTCCAGTTATTTAACCTTGCCTATAATTCTTTACCATGCCATGTTATTTCGATATACGTATGTATTTAAAATGCATTTTTGATGACTTTGTTCCCAACTCATTCGTTCACGTATCGCTGCCAACTAGTTTTAGCAAGGTACAACTAGTTACATTACATAAGTACCTCTTTAGGATTAGTTCACGTTAGTTCATATACTGCAACCTTCAGTAAGTAACATTTGGAAAAAAAAAGTATCTTCCTCCACGCATTACGACGGACGCCAAGGCCATATCAATCCTTATTTTTTTAAGAATATGTGCTTGTATGCCACTTTCAATTTATTCTTTATGTCACAGTTCATAGCATCACATTTTCACCACACCAGTAAATATCTCCATCGTTTTGTGATGCCGCAACCTGCCACCGGAATCTACAGACATCACTAAGCTGGTATCTGCAGATTCCCCCCCCACCCGCCGACCCCCCCCTACCCTGTGTTTGCCCTACACTTGCCCTTTGTATTGTACAGGGTGATGATGTGCCACTAATTCCATACCCATCTCCACTGTGCTCTCCAAAAAAAACCACCCCTCTGAAACTCTCCACAGGTGGTAATTATGACAGCCGTTTTGAAGTGCACAAGGCCAGTGGAACTCTGATTGTGGCGCGGCCCCTCGACGCAGAGCAGAAATCAAATTACAACCTGACAGTGGAGGCCACCGACGGGACACGGACTGTCAGCACCCAGGTAATTGAAAGACTAATAAAACTGTTGGAAACTGATGAGGGACCTGTCACAGTTATGTTGTTCCCGTGTCAACTACAACAAAGTCAATGGAAAGAGATTTTTTTTCTCCCCCCCCTGTTGACGTGTGGACAGCCGAACCCAGACCGTCCACGTATGGAGGTGGACGGTGCTGTATGGAGGAAAAGTGAACTGAAAGTCCGGGTGTCAAATCCTATGTCACTGCGCACGCGGTTTTGTAAAAAGGCTTTGTGTCTGGTGGAAACAGACAGACATTAGAAAAGTAGTGTTTTGGAAAGGTATCGGCAGTTGCTGCTCCTTGGCTGGTCGCATTTTCTATTTTTTGCCTTTTAACGCGTGAACGTGACAGTTAAAACACAATCAGAGCTATTTCTCGCTCATCTTTTAGCATAGCGTGAAACATTTAACAGCATGTACTCTTACAATCTGCTCCGTGATTTGCATGAGAATGGACATAGTAGGACGTTTATACATTTGTTGCCGCGCTTAAAACAGTGGTACAATGCTCTTCTTGTCTGCCACCTCGGTGCCGCAAAGCGTTTTTCTTTTTTTTTCTTTTTGTCTCCTTTTGGCGGGGAGCTCCAGAAATCTTCCATTGTCTCATTCCTGAAGGAGGTCTAGAATGGCAGCCGGTGCCATGGAGCCCGGAGATTTTTTTTGATGTGCGCATTCCTTTTGTCTGCCTCCTCCTCCTCTTGGCTGCTCCTCCTCGCCGAAACCCATTTTGAACGCTTGCCTTTTTAGCATTTTGCTCTGGGAGTTACTGTGCACACTACAGAGTTTGCTCATCACAATGTTTGTCTTTTGATCACAGATAAAACCATAATCCCCACCCCACCCCCCCCTAGAAAAAACCCTGGCCCATGGAGTTGTATGAGGAGCATTGTCTAACGCCAGGAATTCACTGCAGCAATCAAAATGTTTGGGCATGTAGGCCCTAGTTTGTGTTTGCGTATCTCTGTTTTGAACACATAGCACACATAGCTCCGCCTCAGATGTCTCTATCTGTCACGGCAGTCTGGGTCATCGGGGGAAAGCGGCGCTGTAAACCGCTCGGTCCCCGCTCCTCAAAGGGCTTCAGAGAGCCTCAGCCTGAGACGGGGGTCTATTTGTTGTCACTCCCCGTGAATACGGGCTTTCATCCTCAGCCGGCTCCGCTCCGCTGAGCCCCCCGCCCCCCCCCCCCCCCGCCGAAGCACTGCCCCTCGCTGGTGCTCTACAGCGGACCCCCGGACGCGTCGCGTCTCTGGTTCGGCTGAGGATCCCCGACATGTTAAGGGGCCTCCCGCCACCACCACCACCACCACCACCACCACCACCACCTCTTTATTTACGGTGCCACTGAAACCCCATCTCCCCCCCCACCTCCATGCTTCCTGCAGAGCAACCCCAGGGAAGTAGATATTCCTAGGAAGGCTGGAAATAGCGCTGCTGTCGCTGCCGACATTTCGAGTCAACATTAATTATGCTCAAAGGTTAGCCCGGTCAATGCATTTGCATCTTTAGTGTTCCTTCCACGCCGCTACTTCTGGACAACGTGAACTTCTATCCGCGGAATAGCGGGGAAATTATGTGACGCTGTTAGGAGCGGCATCGGCGTGGCTTCAAAGCGGCGTTCTTCTGTCGGCGTTGGCGTCCATTATGATAAAGGCTTCTGCAACATCCAATTAGCCCTACAAGTCCGTCACTCACAGGCCACTACTTGTGTTCAGCAATTGGTTTTCCACTTTCATTAATTCTGTATGAGATTCCTCTGTGATCCGATGTCATAATAGATTCATGAAAGGCCGTGCTGCTATCAATAGATTGGAAATCCCACTTGAAGGAGCATGCAAGTGACTATCCACATGTGAGGTTTGTTTTGCACCTGGTAGCATGGGCTAACAGTAAACAATGAGAGTACTGTCTTCGGTCTCCAACATCTGGCCGGCTGTAATTAGACCCCGCTTTCTATTTAGCAGATGATTGCACTTCATCATCTGTTCAAGGTTACCGGGAAACTGCTTCAACATATTGTCCCCATTGACGAAAGGTTTTCAAGTATAACTCTCCATCAATTGCGTTCGTAGTTAACCAATTTCAGCATGTACAAACCTACAAAATATGAAAAATGCAATACTCAAAATCTTTGAAGAAACTGCAAACACATTTGTCCCTGTGAAAAATATACTTTTTTTTTTTTTTTTGCTTTCTCTGCACGCATGACTCCCAACTCTCCATCAATCAATCAGAAAGCGTTTCTCCATGAGAACATTTGCTGACAGGATGAGTTTGACTCACTCACTCATGTGGAGCACCTTGTGAAAGCGTCGGACTTATCTGTTCCCAAACTCAAAGTCATGCGGACTCCGCGCTGCCAGGCGGCCTATCTTCAGTCTTTGGAATGCATTTTCTCGTCTTTTGTTCCCCCCCCCCCCCCCCCCCCCCCCCCAGCACTCTCTCTCTCTTAGCCCTCACATTCCTTTCTTTTCGCGTTCCCTCCATCTCCATTTTCAGAAACCCTCTCCATTTTCTGGCCGAGTATGCGAGGATTATGATAATTCTGTTTGGGTAAAATATAAAGCACCAATAGGAAGAGCACTGGACCTCTGTGGGTAGTGTACTGTGTGCTGTGCCGTGCTAATCCTGCTTTGGAAGAAATGTGCGTGTGCACACCGTGCCAATGTCCTGCCGGCGCCCAGAACCTGCCACCTGGCAGGGGGGCTTCCTCTCCTGCGCGTGGTGTTGGTGGCAGGCGAGGGCTTTGCAGCCACCCCCACCCCCACCCCCACCCGCGCGCGTGTCCGGTCTTTGTGACGGCACACAAGGTGTTAGTTAAGGCATTGTTATAAAACCAAAAGCATGCAGGATTCATCCTCTCCTGGCTTTGTCCTGATTCTCCGCACGCCGCCGAGAGGGTGTACAATCAGAAATATCCATCCAGAATGAATGCTGTTGTATATAATAGATCTCAAATCGTCTGATTATTTCATTTGAGGACAGATTGTATTGTGTGCGGTGCCAACCACAGATTGGCACCCAGCATATTTTGAACAACAACTCCGACCTCTTTCGCGTATGTCCAATACGGACTCACTTGGTGCTGTCCGCACCCCCTTCTCTTTGTGTCGGGGCTGTTGGGGGGGGGGGCTTGAAGGATCGCTCCTCATGTTGTTCATCTTGCCACAAGGCCATTGTGGCGAGATGAAGGCGTCTGCAAAGTATCAGCTCATCCACACAAGCGGAACGTTGCATTCCAACATGGGCACCTCACGACCAGGAGCCATGCCAACGAGGCAGCCTGGGCAGCGGGCCCTGCCTGCGTCCGTCCGGCCGCCGCCAGCTCCATTACATCCTGCCACAGCCCCGCAGGAGCGCCCCCAAGCTGTTCTGCCACAATCTGCTCTCCGGGACCCCCCTGATCCTCATGTTAAATCAGCACAAACTGTCCCCACCGGCTCGCATCGCATTCTCTTGTCTCTTCCCTGGCTGACGCACATGTCCTTAACGCTTTCCACATGCCCTCTCTCCGAAATTCTGTTTGTGGCCTCTTAGTGCATTGCTGTTGCCTCTTTTAGAAATCTGACAACTGGCTTTTGCTGTCTTTTGTTCTGTTCTCTTTACTCCCCCCCCCCCCCTCCTGCCAGCAATTTCAACCCCCCCCCCCCCCCCCTGTTAAGTCAGTGTCTTAGTCCTGAACTAGCTCCTCTGCAGCACTCCCAGAGGAAGGTATCTACAAAAGCTAAAGAGTTTTCTACACTGGCAATTCTTCTGCAGTCAGGCTGGATCATGTAGCTTTACGATGTTTCCTTTGAAGTGCCTTCGCCTTCTTTCAGCAGGGGAAGTGGTGGTGGTGGTGGGGGGGGGGGGAGGGGGTGTTTGAAACTGTGCGAGCTCATGTGCGCACAGGGTGCTGGTAGGCTGCGATTGAAGGGGAATGCTGCCTCGGGAAAGTAGTCCACAGGCGACGGCTTTAGGTTCTCGTCGGTGGAGGCCGGTGACCAGGTTGTGGCCAGGCTTTCTGTTAGCCGGCAACACTTGGCTTTCACAGCCTTATCAATGGCCGCCCCTTTTCCTCATGAAGTGTTATCTAAATCAAGCCAGATTGAGACACATGGGCCGCCACCCCCACCCACCCTCCCTGGGTTCTTTCCGGAGGAACTGTGAGCCTGGTCCGTGCGTGTGGATGTACCGGAATCAAAGAGGAGGGGGTTGGGGGTTATTGAGGTTGATTGCATTGCCTTAGGGATCCCGCACTGTATGATGTCTGGCATGACATGAGAGGAAGACAGACAGCTCAGAGTGTGAAGTGTGTCCCTCGATGTGCACAAACTCACTGAAACACACACGCACACACACACCCGCCACACTTTGAGATTTGCATTCCTCCTCAGGGTTTTCATTTAGCTGGAATAGAGGTTATAGCAGAGCGACTCCTCTCCTCCGCGGAAGGTTTTTATCCGCGGCACCGGGGCATGGAAGAGGGTCCCACCATGTGACCGGTGGCACGTGGCCAGCGTGCAACTTTGATGGTGCGCATGCAGTCGCCGGGCACTCTGCGAGATGGCATCTGTGAGACCGGGCCGGCGATGCCAACATCTCAGCGCCCGACAGATTGTCCACGTTATCGCCCCTGACGCGCTGAGTCTATATCGGTCTCTTAAGCAGGCTGACCACCGCTCAGTGTCCTCACAAAAGGACCCCGTGGACAGCCCTCATGTCAGAAAGGGATCTGGCGAACATAGCTTAACTGTCACTTGAATACCTCTCTACACTCTTCCAGTACCCCCTGCTTGGCTTTATGCACCCAACCCCCCCCCCCCCCCCCCCCAGTGTCTGGTATGCAGGTGTCTAATCTGGGCTGATCCCTTTGTTCCCCTTGTTTGGCCACGGTAGGAGCCCCTCGCCAGTTTTGGGACTCAGAGCTGGCATTCCAGGGGCTCTTGATAATCCTCTGTCGGAAGCATGCTAGACGAATGGCGGGCGTTGATAAAACATGACCCCGTCGGAATACCGCTTGGGGACAGGCCTCGGACAACAAAGGACGTGATGGTCTTTGTTGTGACAAAAGGAAAAAAAGCGGAAAAAATGCCCTATGGTGGCACATCGTTGCACTTATTGTGGCTTCGCTGGGGAACATATGCAGCCACAGAGATGGAATATGGAGTGTAGTTGTTGGATTCACACGTTCTGAAAAAAAGATTGGTGATTGTAGCATCAGCTCTTTATGCCTAATGGTGCTGCTTAAATTCAATACTGGAAACGTGTTGTCATCACAACCCCCTGTCTAGATGTGTTCTGTGAGTTCTGGCCATCTGAATGTTTTGGAGTGAACGCTGGGGAGATTTGAAGGTTGGAGAGAGTGCTGGAGAGATGTGAACCAGTCGTGTAAACCTTGTGAGAGATATAACATGCATTACATGATTACGTTCCATTGCATAGCAATAAGTTCTCAAAAGAATCAAAATCTCAAAATAAGATATTACAAAAATATACACACTAACTTTTTGTTGGTGTTATGTCTGGTCTATCCTATTCCCCTGTGAAAAACTTTGTTTAAATATTTTCTTTTATTTAGATGAAATGAATGATCTCTTAGTTCTGAGTTTATATGTATTCTCTTAGATCTATTAGATGTAACCAATGAGCAAATTAGCTCAGCTTGTATTTTATAATTTAAAAAAAAAATCTTCCATCAGGGTCTATAATTACGTAGATTTGACGTTGCCAAGTTCATTCGTCCATTCGTTCCACCATTTCTAAGTGGCGGAACGACGACGGCGGTTCTCATCCCAAGCCGGGCCGCTCCCTGCAGGTCCTCACGAGGTGTTCCGCCGCGGTGTCCCAACAGGTGCTGATCCGGGTGATCGACACCAACAACCACCGGCCGCAGTTCTCCGAGCGGCGCTACGACGTCAGCGTGCCGGAGGACACGCCCGCCGACACCGAGGTCCTGCAGATCAGCGCCGTGGACCAGGACGAGAAGAACAAGCTGACCTTCACCCTGCTGAGCAGCACCGACCCCTTCAGCCTCAAGAAGTTCCGCCTGGACCCGGGCACCGGCGTCCTGTACACCGCCGAGGGGCTGGACCACGAGACCATGCGCCAGCACACCCTCACCGTCATGGTAGGGATCAGTGACGACGGCGCCTCCATGCTCCCAGCTTGTGTTGACCGGCTTTGTCGGGCAGATTTACCTGATCTTTCATCAATTTTGGTTGTTTTCTACATGTAGGGCCCCGTGTTGTGTAAGATTAATGTGACCGTGGCAAATGTAGATGCCCCTGACTGGAGTGAAACCCGCATTATTCTCCTTTTCATTTTGTAAAGTAGATGTAGGAAGAGAGTATCATTTGTTTTTTTCTTTGGTTCTCAAAATGTAATTGCTGACAACTCACCCACCGGTGGTTGGTGGTTGGAACAACTCACCAACCACCGGTTGGTGACTTGAGAGGGACGTTTTCTGCCTGCATAACAAAAGTATGTTCTAACCAATGCAATAATTTGGAGGATTTGCAATTCCAATTCCTGGAGTTATTTCTTTGGATTTGGATTTTTGGATTAAAGGACTTTGCTGACCCAGTCCGATTACAGAACATTGATGAAAGTGTAAATTTGCATTCCAGTTCAATTGGAAAATTAAACCATATCCCAGTTTAATATTCTCCATTTGAACGTATCACGTGTCCAAGTCTGCCTCTCCCATTTCTTTTGCGTCTCTTCTTCTGCTAAATGTGTATTCACAACTCTTATGACCAGGTGCGTGACCAGGACATCCCAGTCAAGAGGAACCTGGTGAGAGTTATCATCAACGTGGTGGACACCAACGACAACGCTCCCTGGTTCGTGGGTTCGCCGTACTCCGCCCGCGTGTTTGAGTCCGCTGCGATCGGCTCGGCCGCGCTTCAGGTCACCGCTCTGGACAAAGACCAAGGCCGGAACGCTGAGATCGTCTACAGCATTGAGTCAGGTAAATGTCAGCGATGGTATCATTTTGGTGATACGGGCGTAGAACAGGGTTTTTTTTTGCTGTAAAATAGGTTTCGGGCAAAATGTGAGTTATTTTAAGTGGAGGATTCCGTCTTGCGCTGAGCCTGGATCAAGAATGCTGAGGAGGAGGCTGCTGAGAGCCGTGTCACAAAACATCTAAATATGTGGGCGTCCACAGAGACTCTTCAGAAGTTCCCACCATTGTTTCCTCTGCCAATAAACTCGGCTCGAGGGTGGGGGATTCAGTGATGTACCAGCCCTTTGTTTGACACATGCATTTTTATATTGTTAAGATTATTCTAGCTAATTAAATTTTGAGTTGACAGCTGATTAAGTATTTGTTGAATTAGTTCAATAAAACAGAAATCTCAGCATAATGTTTATTCCAAATTCCTTCGAGAACAAAAATTGGAGTTAAATTAGTGGTCCTCAGCACATGAATAACAGTCAGTCTAAAACTTTGATAATGTGCACACAAATTAATTCATTTTTTTCTCTCTTCTCTTTACAGGAAATGTTGCAAACACATTCGCTGTGGATCCAGTCCTGGGGACAATCACAGTTGCCAAGGAACTTGACCGCAGCCAGAAGAATCAGTTTGAACTAACTGTGAGGGCATCTGATAGAGGAACGCCTCCACTGTCCACTACAGCCGCAGTGATGATTTTGGTCACAATATCTGACAACGCTGCTCCGAAATTCACTGAAAAAGAGTTTTCAGCAGAGGTCAGTGAATCGGCCCATCTTGGAAGCTTCGTGTCCTTGGTTACAGCCACCAGTCAATCATCAGTTTTCTATCAAATCAAAGCTGGCAACATCAACAATGCTTTTGACATCAACCCAAACTCCGGAGTGGTTGTCGTGCAGAGAGGTTTGGACTATGAAACCGCGCCTGAATACAAGCTTATCATACAAGCCACCAACATGGCTGGGCTCGCCAGCAACACAACTATGCTAATTCATCTGAAGGATGAGAATGACAATGCCCCTTTGTTCCTCCAGAGGGAGTTCACAGGCATGATCAGTGAGTCAGCAAGCATCAACAGTGTTGTTCTGACCCTCGAGAGCACTCCGTTGGTAATCCGTGCCTCCGATGCTGATGGTGAACACAATGCTATGCTTGTCTATCAGATCGTGGAGCCGTTTGCCCTCAATTACTTTGCCATCGATTCCAGCACGGGTGCTATCCGAACAATCACGACTTTGGATTACGAGCAGAGGAACGTTTTCCGTTTTACAGTCCAGGTGCATGACCTTGGAATGCCACGTCTGTTTTCTGAGGCAGCAGCCAATGTGACTGTGAATGTCATCAATGTCAATGACTGCCCACCACTCTTCAGCCAAGAAGTGTACGAGGCAAGTGTCCTACTGCCAACATACAAAGGTGTAGAGGTCGTCAAGGTCAACGCTACTGACTCTGACTCAAACGCAAAGTTCTTCTTCTCGATTTCTGAGGGTAACATTGCCGATAAATTCAAGATGGATCCAAGCAGTGGTGTCATCTCCATTCAGAACGTGACACAGTTGAGAAGCAGGTATGAGCTGAAGGTAAGGGTTTCAGATGGCAGGTTTGCCAATACCGCCACAGTGAAAATCAATGTCAAGGAAAACAGAGAGCCAAGACTGAAATTTACCAGGGATTCATACAAGGCCGTTGTTCAGGAGAACTCCTCTGAGAGGAACACTCTGACTGTCATCGCCTCCGTGGGAAACCAAGTGAACGAGCCCTTGTTTTACACCATTCTAAACCCAGACAAGAGGTTCCAAATCAGCCACACATCTGGGGTTCTGTCAACCACTGGAATTCCATTTGATCGCGAGGAACAGAGCAGTTTTGACATTATAGTGGAGGTCACCAGACCGGACCAGCCGGAAGATGTGGCCCACGTTCTAGTTGCCGTCACGGTGGAGGACAAGAACGACAACACGCCCATGTTTGTGAACCTGCCCTATCATGCGCTGGTCCAAATGGACGCAGATGAAGGACATATCATCCGCCAGGTCACAGCAGTGGACAAGGACTTGGGTCAGAATGCTGATGTGTACTATCACCTCAAGGAACACCAGGAGCACTTCCAAATCAGCCCCTCGGGAGAAATCTCTCTCAAGATGAAATTGGACTCAGACTCATTAAAAACATATACTGTTGTTGTTGTTGCCAGAGACAGTGGTGACCCAGCTCTTTCATCTGAGGTAGAAGTGCCCATAACTGTAGTCGACAAAGCAACACCTGTGTTTGAGAAGACTTTCTACAGTATTGAAATCCCTGAGAACATCCCAGAACACACACCAGTGGTTCACGTTCAAGCCAGTGACTCTGAAGGCCCTCGCATAGTCTACACTATATCCGAGGGGGACCCCTTCAAACAGTTTTCAGTTGACTTCAACACGGGTGTTTTGCATGTGATTCAACCTTTAGATTTTGAGTCCCATCCAGCCTATAGGTTGAGTGTGAGGGCCACGGACTCTCTGACTGGAGCACATTCTGAAGTGTTTGTCGACATCATATTGGAGGACATAAATGACAATGCCCCAGAGTTTTTATCAAAGTCCTACTATGCCAACATCTCTGAGGCTGCTGTCATTGGCTCATCGGTTTTGCAAGTGGCTGCTCAGGATTCAGACACAGGAAACAACCAAGACATCACCTATCAGCTCGTTGAGGAAAAGGGAAGGAGTTCAGATTACTTCACCATTGATCGAACCACCGGAATTATCAGGACCGCCCAAATGCTCGATCACGAGGAAACCCCTAACCTCAAATTAACGGTTCGGGCCATTGACGGTGGAATTCCAGCCCTCTCAAGTGACGTCACGGTTGCTATAGATGTCATTGACCTGAACGACAACGCCCCAGTTTTCACCAAGACACTTTACGAAGTGACAGTCAATGAATTGGCACCACGGGGTCATTTCATCACCCAGGTCCAGGCATCAGATGCCGACAGCTCTGACCGCGAGAAACTGTCATTCTCCATTGTTTCTGGAAATGAAGACCAAAGCTTTGCCATGGACAAAAACACAGGAGCCATCATTATATCAAACCATCGAAGACCACATATGCTTCCTATGTACAATCTCACAGTGTCTGTGTCCGACGGTGTCTTCAGAAGCACAGCGTTTGTTGAAGTGACGGTCATTGGTGCAAACTTCCATAATCCAACCTTCCCCCAGGTGGACTATGTGGTCGAGCTTGTGGAGAATTCACCTGTTGGAACCTTAGTAATGGAAGCAAAAGCAACAGATGATGACCAAGGCATCTATGGGGCGATTACATACCACATTGTGAATGAATTAGCAAGGGACAAGTTCTCAGTCAATGAAAATGGAGAGATCTTTACACTTGAGAGCCTTGACCGTGAGAATCCCGTTGAAAAGGTTATCCCCATTTCTCTAATAGCGCAAGATGGAGGGGGAAAAGTAGGATTTTGCATTATCAATGTTATCCTCACCGATGTCAATGATAACGCCCCGCAGTTCAAAGCAGCTGAGTACAAAGCAACAATTGCATCGGACGTCCCCAGGGGAACGTCAGTGGCCAGAATTGCTGCGTCGGACATGGATGAAGGAAGCAATGCTGACATCTATTATGCAATTGAAGCAGATGTTGAAAGTGTGGAAGAGAACTTTGAAATCCACCCTTCCACAGGGGTCATTGTCACTAAAGAGAGCTTAATCGGACTTGAAGGTGAATTGTATGCTTTCTTTGTCAGGGCTAAGGATGCAGGCAATACACCGAAACAGTCTGTCATCCAAGTATACATTAGGATCGTTTCCCCAGAAGTGCCAGTCCCCAAATTTGTTGAACCACATTACCGTTTCACAATCTCCGAAGATTTGCAAATTGGCACGGAGATTGATGTAATTCACGCAGAGAGTGAACAAGCGGTGTCTTACATCCTCATAACAGGCAACACTCCAGAAAGCAATAGAGATGAGGTGTTTGTCGTCGATCGAGACAGTGGCGCCCTGAAGCTGGAGAAGGCCCTTGATCACGAGACAACCAAATGGTATCAGCTCACCCTGTTGGCCCAAAGCAAACACGACAACGTTGAAGTGGTGGCGTCGGTGCACATTAACATCCAGGTCAAAGACCTCAACGACAACAAGCCCGTGTTCGAGTCGGACCCCTACGAGGCCGTCATCGTGGAGAACCTCCCCGCCGGCACCTCCGTGATCCAGGTCAGAGCCACCGACCTCGACTCCGGCACCAACGGCCAAGTGGTCTACAGCCTGGACCCCAAGCAGGGCTCCCAGGACATCGCCGAGCTGTTTGCCGTCGCCAGCGAAACGGGCTGGGTGACCACGTTGAAGGAACTGGACCGCGAGAAGGTCGGCAAGTACACCATCGGGGTCCTGGCCACGGACCGAGGCGACAAGGCCCAGCACGTCACCGACGCCAAGGTGGTGGTGACGGTCGCCGACGTGAACGACAACCCGCCCCGCTTCACCGCGGAGGTCTACAAGGGGACGGTCAGCGAGGACGACCCTCCCCCCAGCGGGGTCATCGCCATCCTGAGCACCACGGACGCTGATTCGGAGGAGATCAACCGACAGGTCGATTACTTCATCACAGGTGGGCGTTTTCTTTTGTTGTTATGAATGCATCGTAATTGAAAGGGGATTCAAATAATTAGGATGCCGCTCACTGCCGGTGATGAAAAATGACGATTAATTGAACGTTAAAGGAACGTCGTTGGTAGGAATAAACATCCTTTTATCGGTTTATTCATATGCAGAGGTGCACGGAAATGCAGTCTCTGATAATGCTTTCCAATGAGTTGCAAAGCATTTCCTCGGGTGCTAATTAGTAGTTGTCCATCAAATGGACACGCACTTCACGGTGATACCCGCATTAAGCAATTGCCAGCTTGTCTGGTGTGGTCTGCATTACCGAGCCAAATAAGAAATAATGGTCTGATCGCTTACCTAGGCACATTCGAGACACGTCGAGCTCTGATCCTAAACACCATGGGAACGTGTATCTATTTCGGACCGCATTCCTCAGCACAATTGGCTCTATACCATCCATTGTCATGGAGACCCAACGCTGCATTCAGTCGCCGATCAATGCTACAGCGTGTGTTTGTGTAACGCAGCAAGCCGGCAGTCCTCCATTTCAGAAAGGGGAGGGAAAAGTCGATGTAGCTGTAACACTAAATAACCATCCAAACACATCTGGCGGCTGCCAGCCTGTCGCTCGCTATCAGCCAACACATGGGCGCCGGCCAAACACGGACCCCAGCAAAACCGTGGAAGGGTTCTGCTGGGTGATTTGCATGTTGGGCGAACCGGGGAAAGCTTACATCTGATCGCAAGAGGCCACTGGAGTTGTATTGTAATTCAAAGTGCATCTCTGCACTCCTCTAAAACCTTATTAAGATATATCTGCATTACATTGCGCTTACGTGCAATACGTCACAAGGCCCGCCGTTGAGAACAATGGAAGCATGCAGTCAAAATGTGGGTAATGTGTGCAAAAAATTTGCTCCCAAAAAAACAAAACCAACCCACCACCGAGCAGCAATAACATTTTATATATCAAGGTATAATAATTATATCTCAGGGGCATAGGGAAAGTGCATCTCAACGGAGTGTGTTGTAAGTCAACATCAAATTAAATTCAGCAGTAACAACAGTTACACACGTGAGCCAAAAAACACCAACGCATGTTGCAAATCACTACAGCGGTTGAGGCAGGGCAGGCGATTCAGAAATACTTTGTACTCCTATTTCATACGGATAGCAGACAGCAGCCAGCAGGGACAACAACATCTTGGTAGATCTCAGAGTTGAGTCAGACTCGAGTTGCGGCCTGCTTGTTTACTCCCATCCCACTCAGTCGAGCTGGATGAGTAAACCCAATTACTCGCTAAGACTAAAGGCTTATAATTCCTAATTCGGTTTTCCTTCCCGTTCTTGAATCCCGGGCAGGAGGCGACCCACTCGGACAGTTTGCCATCGAGCACATCCAGAACGAGTGGAAGGTCTCCGTCAGGAAGCCCTTGGACCGTGAGGAGAAGGACAATTACCTGCTAAACATTACCGCCACTGATGGCATTTTCGCTGCCAAGGCAGTCGTAGAGGTCAAGGTCCTGGACGCCAACGACAACAGCCCCGTCTGCGAGAAGGTGAGCCCGGACTATTAACCAGCGCGTCCCTACCTGTTAGACACTCAGAAGGCGTTTAACTGCTAATGCGTTGTGATGCCGCGGACTGAATTATGGCTTAAGTACATTTAACGGCGATCCATTTCCACTTTATTTTCGTTGTGTTTTTCGCGCCGATAGTGTCAAGCGCCATTAACTTCTATTAAAACCGAACTCACTTTGCACACCTTCGAGCTTTTCATGTGTTAATTAATGTCGACGGCGTATGCGTATGGCGACGTGTAACCCCGGCTGTGTTGTGTTGTGTCTGTGGCCACAGTCTCTTTACAGTGAGAGGGTTCCAGAAGACTCCCCGGCTGGGCGACTCATCCTGCAGGTCTCTGCAACGGATGCTGACATTCGCTCAAATGCTCAAATCTCATATGAGCTCCAGGGAGCTGGTGCCGAGTTGTTCACCATTGATGCTGATACAGGTATGTGTGTGTGTGTGTCTGTGTGTGTGTGTGTGTGTGTGTGTGTGTGTGTGTGTGTGTGTGTGTGTGTGTGTGTGTGTGTGTGTGTGTGGTTGTGTGTGTGTGTGTGTGTGTGCCGGTGTGCCTGTGTGTGCGCGATAACAGACTAAACCGTTTAGGATCACGGTTAGTCAGTTGGAAATTTCAGTGGAAAAAAAGTTGTCAAGTCAAATTATAGGGCGTTTTCCTTTTTTTTTCTTCTGTCCATTAATAATGTCTTCTTTGCAGAGTGTTCAGACATGGCGAAGGATATTAATGTGTAAAGTGTGCATATTTTGTACTCATTTACCGTTAACTTTATTATTAGAAAATCGCCAGCTTTTCAATTGAAACCCCTAAAAATAGCAGTAATCCTAGCGAAGAGTGACGACATCATTCACAACTTCCATCTAGGGAATAAACGCAAAGTTGAATGATTAGATAATTATTTGCGATGTTTATTGTGATTTGTCGACCTGAGCACGGCATTATTATCTTTCTTCTAAGCTGCCCTCATTTACTCCTGATGATGCAGCCGATGGTTCGGCTACATCGGGGAAACTTTACATTAAATCGTTCATTCATTAGGTCGTTTGCTGCTCGCGCAAACATTATATCTTCTGGGGAATTGCTCCCATCGCCAGGCCTCCCCCCAATTACAGGGAGGGAAATAAAATAGCAGAAAATCCCGAATCCGACGGCACCGTCGCCAGAGAGAGAGAGAGAGAGAGAGAGAGAGAGAGAGAGAGAGAGAGAGAGAGAGAGAGAGAGAGAGAGAGAGAGAGAGAGAGAGAGAGAGAACAAACACAAAAAACCGAGGCCGGCTACAAACCATTCGGAGGCACTTTGGAATAATGTGAAGGAAGTCTCGCGGCCTCAGGATGCTGACAGCCTGGAGCCCCACAGGCAGGAGAGGCTGAGGTGGCCGTCCATCTGCGCTCCGGCCAGCCTCTGCCAGAGCTGCTAGGGAGTGAAACACGCAGAGGAGGACATTTTCTCCTTCTTCTTCTTCTGCTGCTTTTGTGTGTGTGTCCCCTCCACTGTGTCGACACGGATCGTGTCATGCGAGGACCGCCGCGAGGCTGGTTGTTATTTACGTTGGCAGCCGCGCATCCCAGGGCTCACACAATCTGTCCTCAGCTGCCAAACCTCTTCCACATCGTTTCCCACATTCCCCACCACCACCACCACCTTCGATTACTTATTCATTACTCCCCCTCCCCTTTTCTGGGGGCTGGTGGTTGTTTGGATGTTGGTGAGGTTTTTTGTTTGTTTGTTTGTTTGTTTGTTTGTTTGGAAAGGAGCTTGAGAAGGGAGGTTATGGTTTGTTAGAGCTTCAATTATCTGATTTTGGTCGGTCTACTTGCATGTTTCCCAATATTCATGAGACTGTTTCTCTCTCTGTACCTGCTCGGCTGAAGGTGGACAGTGTGCAATGATGCCAATGTTCCTTGTGTTCATTACCTTTGAAGTTTCTTCAAAGTCACACAAGGCGGGTTTTTTTTCAGCAAAAACTCGTACGTCTTTGTCTGACAGATTTCGCCCTTCAGAACTAGATGGACTAGAACAACTACTTTGAGCTACTTTACTCGTGACCTTTTACTCTTAATATTTTTCACAAGGCCGGAACCCAGACCACCTTTGTGAAGCACACACACAAGCGCGCGTGTGTGTGCGTGCATGCGTGTGTGTGTGTGTGCATGCGTGTGTGCGTGTGTGTGTGTGTGTGTGTGTGGACACTGTTGCCTCCGTGCGTCATTTGGGTCCCGTCTCCTCACCCGTCTCCCGTTGGCGTGCCGCAGGCGAGCTGAAGACCTCCCAGCCACTGGACCGCGAGGAGCATGCGGAGCACCGGTTCCGCGTGCGGGCGCTGGACGGCGGCGGGCGCTACTGCGAGGCCGAGGTGCGCGTGGCCGTGGAGGACGCCAACGACAACGCGCCGCGCTTCACCTCCGACCCCTACGCCGTCACCGTGTTCGAGAACACGGAGCCGGGCGCCTTCGTGGCCAGGCTGCTGGCCCACGACCTCGACGCCGGTGAGCCGCCGCCGCCGCCGCGAGACCTCACCGTCCTCCCTGCCTCATTTCCTCTGTCCTTATCTCGCTCGCTCATGACTGTGGTTACTGCCGCTTTCTCATGTTTCACCTTCTCATCGTTTTATCATATTTATTGCCTTTTTTTTACCACCCCCCCCCCCCCCCCTCCCTGTGATTGCCCGATATAATCCTGATGGAGAATCTTTTCTCATTAAAATTTTCCAATGTTTGCTCTTCCCATCCAAACAGACAGTGTTGGGGGGGGGGCGGAGATCTCTTTTGTGTTGTATATTTTGGTCCATTATAGATGCCTCGCACAGCAGTTTGATGCTTGCTTATCTTACCTTCAGGAAAGTAAAGAAAAAAACAAACAAAGAGAAGAAGAAAAGAACACGTCCCTGACACAAGACTTCAATTGGTCTTTCATTATGCAGTGTAAACAAAACATTCATCTCACAATCCTTTGCTTCTTCCACTCTATGTCTGCATGAATATCATGCATATTTCATGATTTATAGCAAGTATGGATGTTTCGAGGCTCGGTTACTTATTTCTAAATTAACAAATAATGGGTTTGAAACCAACAAGGGATATTTGTGAATAGTGGGGGTGTTGTTTTGGGTTTCTTTGCGCGCCCCAGCGTCGTTATTGGTTGTTTTGTGCTCGGCTGGCGTGGCAGACACCAGCAGCCATTTCCTGTTTACGTTCAGGTTTCGGACCTACACAAGCAAAACAAAATGATAAATGAACAATTCATCAAAATGACAGCACCTAATGACGGAACAAAGAGTGAAACGCGTCCGTTAAAGACCAATCCCTCCTTGCTCTCCAGCTGAATGATAATAATATCCGCACGCAGATACAGAACAACACTGCAGCGACAGATACTGTGTACTTCCATCACACAGTTGACCAATAGAGATTGTTCATAGAGATTGTGGTGTTCTATGGTATGGTACCATGCGCACAGTGTAGTGGGTCAGTCGGGTAATTGAAGGCTTGTTTTAAAACTTTTGAAAATGTATTGATTGCAAAACATATCGACCATATACAGCAGGTGATTGAAAATATAAGTGGTCAATAACGGGGTTTCACCAATCCGGACAGTCGAATCTTGGAAATTGTATAGCGGGTGTTGTATGTGGTTATTCTGTCAGATCGGATGCACTCCCACTTAAAATATGCACTCGCATGATTCTGATACATTTTGAACCATCTGGGCAATCTTGGTAATAAAATGGAATTGGCTCCGTGCCAGTCCCATTTTCAGTTTGGTTTTCAGCAAAAACAAAAAGTGTTATTGTGTTGTTGTGGCTCACTCATTTCAAAAGTTTACACTTGGAAGGGCTCTCCCCTCGCTGCCAGCTGGAGACATGACACAGGTGGAGGTTATTCATGCCAGTGGCTCGGCCAAGCGTGCAGGTTTTAATAGCGCATTATCAAGGTTTGGCTGTGTGGGGCAGATGGACTGGCCATCTCTAGCGAGCAGGGAAGATGGACGTCCCCGCAGCCGTGGTGTCAGCACAATTCCCAGTTGTGTGTGTGTGTGTGTGTGTGTGGCGCAACGCAATTGGAACTTCATGTTCCATCAACCCAGCAACACACCCCCCCCCCCTT
>JAXIVH010000001.1:7028817-7033817 GCA_036785325.1 Urophycis tenuis | reverse complement strand
GTGACGGCGGCCAGCCGGGACGCCGACGCCGCCGGCCAGATCACCTACGCCATCATCAGCGGCAACGAGCACCGCATGTTCACCGTGGACCCGCTCACAGGTGCGCCACTGCCGCCCGCCGCTGCTGTGCTTGTGTGTGTGTGTGTGTGTGTGTGTGTGTGTGTGTGTGTGTGTGCAAGGTCAGCACACACACACATTGTACATCAGAATGCATCATGGGATTTTTTTTGTTGCCGACATGCCATTTTGAAATGCCGAAAGAGAGAGAGAAAGAGAGCGAGTTTTAGTAATGTAAAATCCTAAAGAAACATAAATATACCGTACCCTATCACCGACGTTGTTTTCGCCGTGTCATGCATGAGAAACGCCGTGGCACTTCCACAAACAAAACAATCTCTCCCAATAAGGACGAATCCGTGCTAAATTGCTAATTACTCCGTCCCGAATAATTGCTAAATAATGACCAAAACACCATTACCACCGGCAGCGCTGCCATGCCGCCATGCCTCTCAAAATGGATGCGGCCGCCCTGGATGTGGCGTCACGCGTCCTGTAACACCGCCGGGTACCCGTTGAACATTTCACGCATTTCATCTCAGCGCCCTCACAAACGCCTGACGGGATGTGATACCCCGCCCCATAACCTATTATCACCCCGTTCATAATCACCCCGTATTTCACTCTTGCTTGTGTGTGCGTGTGTGTGTGTCAGTGCGCCTGCCCGTTTCTTTTTACTACGAGCACTCACTCGCGTCTCCCCCCCCCCCCCCCCTTCAGGGGACATCTTCGTGGTGGAGCACCTGGACTACGAGGCCTCCCACGAGTACTACCTGACAGTGGAGGCCACGGACGGCGGCACCCCCCCCGCTCAGCGACATGGCCACGGTCAACGTCAACCTGACGGACGTCAACGACAACAGCCCCGCCTTCAGCCAGGAGACCTACATGGCGGTCGTGAGCGAGGATGCCGAGCCCGGCAAGGCCGTGGTCACGGTGAGAGAGAGCGAGAGAGAGAGAGGGCTCAAGGGGAATGCTCTCGAGAGCCAGGCGTTAGCGTGTTAGCGCGTGGTTAGCTGAAGATTGTGATTGTCTGTCCGGGCCGGTTAGCATGTTAGCGTGTGAGAATGTTAGCACACGAGATGAATGGCGCTCTCGACAAGCCGACGTGCTATTCGCGTGTATACGTGTTCATGTTACGGCGTGTCATGGTATATATAACATAGGCCGGGATTGGCCCTGACCCCTGTATACAACTATAGGAGGAGATACGGTACAAAATCAGGCGGGACACGTTGAAATGATGATTAGATCAGGGATTACAGTACGGAGGGCGATCACTGCGATCACTCGTGAAGCGGCCTCTCTGTGTGGAAACACTCTCAGGAATTCAGGTCTAGAGAAACAACCCTAAGACGTGGTTCCCCTCCCTCCCGTGCCCAGTTCCACTCCAGCCCTCCGCAGTCCCTCATTTATTGCTTCACCAGTGTCTCAGCCTCTATGTCGATTGTTTATTCTCACTCTATCGCGTACCGGCACCTGTTGGCAAATCACCATATGGTGGCACAGCTAAATCAGGACGGCTGCTCTTCATGCCTCATGCACTCTGGCTTATGCCCGCACACACACACACGCACACACACATTTGCATGCGCGCACACAGTTAATTAAAGGGAGTTGACTCTTTATACCCTCAGACTTGATAAGGGATTTTATTATTCTTTGTTCTTCAGTTCCCCACCTTCTATATAAACATTTCACTGCTCATTCCTCCTGCTCCTTCATTTTACTTCCAAGTCGTAAATCGCATCCTCCCCCCCCCCTCCCCCTGACCAAATGGCCCCTATTTACCAGGATATTGTGAGCGTCTAATCAGCCTTAATATAAGTCTTTGGGAGAAATGACATTTTAATATCCGCCATTGTCTCGCCGCGTGTAGGTCTTTGCTGACTGCTGATTTCCCACAGGAGTCCCTTCAATCTCCCAGTGATAGGCTGGGCCCTGTGTGTGTCTGTGTGTGTGTGTGTGTGTGTGTCTGTGTGTGTGTGTTTGTGCGCGTGCCCCCCCATGTATGTGTGTGTCCCTGTGTGAGTCCCTGTGTGTGTCCCTGTGGGCGAGCGAGTGCTTGTGATGATGAAACAAAAAAAACAAAACAAAGCCAAAGGTGCACGACTGCCCTCCCTCCGATGAGGTGCGTGTACAGTGGAGAGATCTGCTGCCCGCGCCGCCACGAATCAGCGCCGCAAATCACCAGGCTGTGTTCACCGGCTAAAAATAAACAAACACCTCATCCTCAACCCATGCTCTGTATGTGTGTGCGTGTGTGTGTGTGCATGTGTGTGTGTTGGTGTCAAAGGTCATTGCTGAGGACGCAGATGGGCCGTCCTACAGTCACGTCCGCTACTCCATCGCGGACGGCAACCAGGGCAGCCTGTTCACCATCGACCCGCTCCGCGGGAGCTGCGGGTGGCGCGGCAGCTCGACAGAGAGCGGGTAAGAGAGCGGGGGAAGAGGAGCCGCGGCTCCACGTGCAGTTCCACTCCGTAGAATGGCTAATTGCCCTCTCTGCATTCGATGCAATATTCACTAAGGGCTGTGTCAGAGCAAACACACAGAGTCCCCGTCCTCTGATGGTGGGGGGGGGGGGGGGGCTCTGTGTTTCTGTTTCGCGTTCCTTCATCTCTCGCATCTCTGTCTCCCTAGCTCCCTCATGTGCTCTTTTGTCCCGCTCTCTCCTTTTGTCACTCTCTCTCTCTCTCGCTCTCTCTCTCTCGCTCTCTCTCTCTTCTCTGTCTCTGGCTCTCTCTCTCCCTCTCGCTTCTCCTCTCCTCTCTCTTCTTCTCTTTTCACTCCCTCTTTTTCTCAACCACTTTTTCTCCGTTCCCTCCCTCCCATTCCTCCTCCCTCACTATCCATCTCGCCCACTGACATCACCTCCCTCTCCCTCTCTCTCCCCTCTCCCTCTCTCTCTCCCTCCCCCTCCCCTCCCCAGACGTCGGGCTACACCCTGACGGTGGTGGCGTCGGACAACGGCACGCCAGCGCGCTCCGGCAGCGCGGCGGTCAACGTGGACGTGTCGGACGTCAACGACAACCCGCCGCTGTTCGCCCAGGCCAACTACAGCCTCATCATCCAGGTAGGGTGGAGCTGGTGGTGGTGGTGGTGGTGGTGGTGGAGAGATGGAGGGTAGTGGCGGTGGAGGTGGTGGTAGTGGTGGTGATGGAGGGATAGAGGGTAGTTGGAGGGGGTGGTGGTGGTAGGGATAGAGGTGGTGTGAAGGGTGGAGGTGTGGGTGGGGGCAGGGATAGAGGTGGTGGAGGTATGGGCGGTGAACAGGGATAGAGGTAGTGGTTTGGAGGTGGTGGGAATGTTTGGCTGGGTTGGATTGAGGTGGTGGGGGTGGTGGAGGTGGAGTGGGGCGGGGGGGATCGGAAGGCTCCAGCTGGGTGGGAGGTAGGGATGAGGATGGAGGAGGGGATGGAGCGGTGAGTGTAGGAAGGATGTCTCTGGGTGGTGACGGTGGGTGGAGGCGGTGGGACGCCGGCGTAGATTAGGGGGTCAGGGTCCAGCGGAATGACATGTGATTTAGGGGGTCCGGGACGTGGAGGAGGGCCAGGGGAGGGCCGGCCCTGGCAGCACGGGGAGAGGTGGACCTGGGAGGATCCATCGCAGCCATGTGCACCTTGAATGTCAAGGAGGGGAGGATGGGAAATATATAGGGGGGGGGGGAGAGAGGGAGGGAGGGAGGGAGGGAGGGGACATCGAGAGGGCAGGGGGAGGGGGCCGGCGGTGGTGGTGGTGGTGCGCGTGTGAGTGTGTGTGGGGGGGGGGGGGGGGGGTGGAGGTGTTTTAAAAGACCGAGGCTGCATCTTAAGTATGCCAATGCAGATATGCCAATGCAGATAAAACGTGGATGCGGGGAGAATGAGCAGAGCAGCGGTTATGGGAGGTGAACAGAGGATAGGGAAGTGAGGCACGGGGGGTGGGGGGGAGTGAAGGGCAGGGAGCTGGGAGGGGAGAACAGAGAGGGACCACTGAAAACAGGCCCCAACCAAGGTTCGAGTCCCCCCCCCCGACCAAACAGAAACACCCCAGAGCGTGGATGGAGAAAGGTCGAGGCAGGAGGGAGTAGAAGGACGCGGTTCAAAGTCGCGGGGGGGTTTTTCGCCGGTAAATGTAGTCCACGGCGCGCCGATGACTAATCACTTGAGAAGGGGAAGAGATTGCCTCGCCGCGAAGAATGAAATGCCGTGGCCTAGTTTTATACGTGGCGCGTCCCAAGTGCACCGGGTTCTATAATATCCACCAGAAAGTCGACGATCCCTCACTAATACTGCTGCTTTGTGGCGGAGCCCCCTCTCAGTCGCCGAGGGGGGAACCTCCCGTGTCCACGTTCCACGCGTCTCTCCCTTTGTTCTGCGTTCTGCTCACGGTCTCTGCTGTTTGCAGGAGAACCGGCCCAAGGGCACCAGCGTCCTGCAGCTGTCGGTCAGCGACCGGGACGCCACCCACAACGGCCCGCCCTTCCACTTCGCCATCGTCGACGGCAACGAGGGCGAGGCCTTCCGGATCAGCCAGCAGGGGGGCGCTGGTGGCCGTGGGCGCACTGGACCGGAAGGAGCGGGAGCACTACCTGCTGCGGGCTCAGGTGAGCCTCGTTGGCCCCCACGCCTCGTTAGGCCACACTCCCCCCCCCCCCCCCCGTCGCATCGACCCATCACGCCTGCGCGGGTCGATCCCCGACGGGGGGCTCGCCCGGCCCACTCCTCTCACCTGTCACGCGCCGGCCCACTCCTCTCCACCTGTCACGCTCGGCCCACCTGCTCCTGCTGACCGACTCTCGCTCTGTCTCTCTCTCTCGCTCTCCTCTTTCTCTCTCTCTCTGTATCTCTATGTCTCTCCCTCTCTCTTTGTCTCTCTCTTTCTCTCTCTGTCTCTATGTCTCTCCCTCTCTCCTTGTTTCTCTCTCTGTCTCTCTGTGTCTCTCCTCTTTTCCCTCCCTC
>JAXIVH010000001.1:7010447-7025447 GCA_036785325.1 Urophycis tenuis | reverse complement strand
AGAGCTGCGCCAGCAACCCCTGCGTCAACGGTGGCGGCTGCTCCACGCTGGCCAACGGCGGTGAGGGTCTCACCTCTCGCGCCCCCCCCCCCCCTCCCCCCGCCCCCTTCTTCTTCCCCCGACTGCGGTAAAGGGGCCGTCCCCCAAAAAACAACCCCGCTCACCCAAGTCCTGTGTGAAAGTGTTTGAACTCGCTGTAACACATTGCGATGGGTTAGGCTCGTGAACTTCAGTGGCTCCTCATTGATCCGCCTTAACGGTGTGTTCCATTAGAAGCAACCGTCTTACACCTCTTAACTCCCTGTCCCATCTCTTGTTTCCTCAGGCTACTTCTGCCGCTGTCCCGCCTCCTTCATGGGCACTCACTGTGAGGTGCCCATCAGCCCCTGTGCCTCCAACCCCTGCCTGTACGGGGGCACCTGCATGCCCCGTGGAGAGGACTTCTACTGCCAGTGCAGAGGGCAGTACTCTGGCCAGAGGTACGGGGGTCTCTCCACTACGTTTGGGTTCGCTTCTGACGTCAGCACGCGTTTTTTTTTTTTTTTTTTTTTTTTTTGCGGTGAAACTACGACTCTGTGATCTTGAATCGGGATTCCCTGAGAATGGCTTTCAAGGGACGGCTTCAAAACGCTGCGCGCGTGAAAGGAGAAGACAAGGTGCTCTGTTCTCTGGGCAGAAACAAACGGTTCAGAAAGACGTCCCTCGTCGGACCGCTGAGATCTGATGGTGGATATCCCGCGGTGGCCTTCAAGTGTGCTTCCGTTGCCCTCTGCGCTGTCTTCATCAGGGGGAACCTTTAATACGAGGTGTTCATGTGGTGCACTTCAGAGGCTCCTGCCCGGAGTCTCACGTCGCAGGCATTCCGCCTTTCATCTTCGTTTTTTTTCTACAAAGCTGTCTCTTCCACGCACAACGCCGTGCGGCCAGAGCCACGTGTTGCCGGTGTGTTACAGCATCCATTAGCTCGGTTTAGATCAGTTTGAGCTCCCGACAGTTCAACAACCAGGAGCTTTGATCTCAAAACGCGGTTCTACTGCAAATACTCGCGTAATTGCAACCCGAGTTCACAAAATTGTCAGAGCGTCTATTCATGCCGTCTGGAGGTGCCTGACGCCGTCAACGTGCTCTTCCGTCCTCAGGTGCCAGCTGGGTCCGTACTGCCGAGACAACCCTTGCAAGAACAGCGGCAAGTGTATCGACAGTCTGGACGGTCCGGTCTGCGAGTGCGATCTGGGCTTCCAGGGGGAAAGGTGAGTCACGGCTTCCTGTGACCTTAAACGCATGCTGCGGTCATTTGTCTCAAAGGACCCCCCCCCCCGAGACGATGAAGGTTTAACGAGGTCTGTCTCTGCCGGGCCGCCAGGTGTCTGACGGACGTGGACGAGTGCATCAAGAGCCCGTGCTCCAACGGCGGCCAGTGCCAGAACACGTACGGCTCCTACCGCTGCAACTGCTCCCTGGGCTTCGGCGGGCCGGCCTGCCAGGCGCGCTCCGAGGTGGACAACAAGCTGGTCTCCAACCCCTGGAACATCGGCCTGGAGGAGGTGATCGGCATCGTGGTGTTCGTCACCAGCATCTTCCTGCTGGTGCTCATCTTCATCCTGGTCCGCAAGCGGGCGTGCCGCGGCGGGCCCAAGGGCCGGGACCGGGGGGGACGACGAGCGGCACCACCGCATGTCGGGCGTCCACCACTCCTTCATGCAGAGGCCCTACTTCGACGCCAAGCTCAGCAAGAACATCTACTCGGACATCCCGCCGCAGGTGCCCGTCCGGCCCATCTCCTACACGCCCAGCATCCCCAGCGACTCGCGCAACAACCTGGACCGCAACTCCTTCGAGGGCTCCGCCATCCCCGAGCACCCCGAGTTCAGCACCTTCAACCCGGACTCCGGGCACGGGCACCGCAAGACGGTGGCGGTGTGCAGCGTGGCGCCCAACCTGCCGCCGCCGCCGCCCTCCAACTCGGTGTCGGACAGCGACTCCATCCAGAAGCCCAGCTGGGACTACGACTACGACTGTAAGTCCTGCGCGCGGTGCTTCGTCGTGTCCCGCTGCATGCCTACGACGACGGCCTGCGCCCGGGCGCGGCCCTTCGTGTAAACGGTGCAGGGTGTGTGTCACTGGGGGAGATGGCGTGGCGGTGAGAGTGTTTAGCTGTGGGGGCGGGGGGGTTCTGGGGGGGTTCCCAATATCTGGCAGCCATCCCCTGAGTAAGATACCCTTGAACGGCTGTACCTGCTCCTCAACGATCAACGATATGTCCAGTTTCCTGCCTGTGACCCCTGAGAGCAGCGGCTGCTGCAGTGACCCAATGCAAAAGACTCACCTGCTGTGTGCTCCTCCCAGCTAAAGTGGTGGACCTGGAGCCGTGTCTGAAGAAGCCGGTGGAGGACAGCGCGTGTCACCCCTACAACACCAGGGGCAGCATGTCGGAGGTCCAGTCCCTCAGCTCCTTCCAGTCCGAGTCCTGCGACGACAACGGTAAGCTTCTCACAAGAATACGCTCGCGCGCACAATGTTTCCTTCTGAGTCGATGCTAGTCGGGAGTGTAACGATATGTATATAATTTTCCCTATTGTTAGCACAGCATGCCGTCGCTATACTGTATAAAGCACAAACGTTTTAGATGGATTCGTTGTTTCTCTGCTCTCTGAGATGCCCGCGGGGTCTTTGTGCGGAGCGGTCCTCAGCCTGTATCAAAGTGACTTGTGTTGTTCAATGCTAACCCCTCTCATGCATGCTGAGAATGGACCGCCCATGGGTGGCTGCAGGGTCACATGTTTTTCTCTCTCTTTTTCTATTCGCTGCGGGGCGTCAGCTCCCATTTGGATTAAGTCAGTCCACAGATCCAGAACCAGGTTTTAAATAAGGCGCCCCAGCCTGTAAGTCCTCAATCACCACCGGTACAGACGGAAGCAATCAATACAAAATGTCCACTGAGTGGCTCTCCCAGGATAAAACACAAAAAAAACAAAGCAGAGCGGTGTTACGCTAGTGCACGCACAAAACCTACTTTTTGCTTCCCCCAGTCTAAATCCAGCCAAAAACAGACCAACGCCATAGGTGTATAAGATGCATGCCTTATTCTGTTGTGTTCTTCAGTTGTTGTGACTCTGTTTTCTACCTAGACGCAAAAGGCTGTTGGGCTCAAACGAGGAACATAGCAACTGGGTATACAGTGTAAACACTGCTTTTCCTCCTCCCCGCTTCATGTAACATCAACCGCCCTTTGTGATGAACAGACCCCTGCCCCCCAGCCCCACACCTCGTTCTCCATGTTAACCCGAGTCATGAAACTAATTTCATAGTGGAACGTCATCCGACGGCGACTTTTATTGTCGGGCAAAATAAGCCGTTCCTTATCTCCGACGGGCACGGAAAACACGTTTTTATCTTGGGTGAACGTATTGATTCTTCCAACTGTACTATCTTTGAACCCCCACCCACCCATCCACCCCACCCCAGACTCTAGCATCTTCACTTCATCTTTTGGTTATCTCCTGCCAACACACCAGACCTACGTGTCCCCCCCCGCCTCCATTGTCTTGTGTCCAGCCTCCTCCCCCCCCCCGGACATCCAGTGTCCTTCCAAAGTCCTTCAGCATCAGTCTATACACGCCCCCTCCCCCCCCCCCCCACACACACACACACACACACAGGCACACACACACACACACACACACACACACACACACACACACACGCACACACCCTGACTCCCTCGCCTACATGCAGTACCGGCAGAGCAATCCCAGATCACCACTTAAGTAGACCCCGAGAAAGAGAGGGAGAGACCGGGGGCGAGAGAGAGATAATGGCATTTCATAGCACCGTCTCTCCCTCTCTCTCCCTCTCTCTCCCTCTCCCTCTGTCTCTCGCCCTGTACCGCGTGTGTTGGCGTCGTTTCCAGGGGCCTTGTTAGCCATGTTAGATCCCTTCCCCTCGCGGCGCTCGGAGCGCCCCGGTAGTGACGGGTAATGCGGCATGTCAGCGCCGGGGTTGACTCTCGGGGGGGCTGGCTGCTCCCTCCCCCCCTTCCCCCCCCCCCGGCTCCCCTCTCCCCAGGAGTCGGGGGTCTGCGCCCCCCCCCCCCCCCTGCAGTGTCAGCGGGGGCCCAGAGACCTGGTAGCTGTGCGGCCGTGGCCCGGTCCCCCCCCCTGCGCTTGGGAGTGGGAACAGAATGAGGAGCGGGACTTTTGGTTTCACTCTGTCTTGCTAAAGGAAAGTCTCTGGTAGATGTCAGAGGCTATGGAGTGCGGTGTGTTTGGCCGACTAGGGGAAAACAAACGCTGACTCTGCAGTTTTCAGTCTGTCCGTGTACCCCACACACACACACACACACACACACACACACACATACACACGTTGTTGTGTTTTTTAGTTGGTGTTTCCATGTTTATCATCACACATGTCTCATTCCTGTTCTCATCTTGCTGTATTCTCTCTCTCTCTCTCTCTCTCTCTCTCTCTCTCTCTCTCTCTCTCTCTCTCTCTGAGCCTCCAAGCTTTTGAATTTGACATGATGTTCTCTTCTGTTTCTCTTCCTCGTTTGCCTCATGTAAGAGTCTTTTCTGACTCATGATCACAAGAACTCAAGAGGTGAATGTTTCATCTTTGTTTGCCTGATGCCCAGTGGTCCTCCCCTCCCCCCCCCCTCCTCCGAATACAAACACACACCCAGACACATGCACACACACACACACACACACACACCATCTGCCCCTAAACCCGTTTAACGAGGAGTGAATTAACTGTATTTGTATAGCCTCGCTGCCCTGCTACTAACACTTGACATCAGCGGCTTGGTCTGGTGTTGTGAGTTAATTAACCCACCCCAAGCGTTCCTCTGCATGACCTTGGTTGTGACCATTTGACCTTAACCGTTGTTCCGCTCCACGTTGTGTACGTATTGACTTTTCTTTCCGGAGCTTTTGGGGTCGGGATTCTAGGACAGTGTGTTAATTGGGCCCTGAAGCATGTTGCCTAATAAGTCAAGTGTTTCCAAAATACATTGAAGCAGCTTCAGCGTGTCAAGTCATTGAGTATGAAGCGAGAGTATAAACTCGCTGGAGCATAAACGTGTAACGTGTATAAATGCTGTGCCTCGAAATATCGAAACGGGAGTCTTTAGCTTTTGCATGCGGGCGAGGTTGACGTGTGTGTCGGTGTGTGGTTCATCGGTTGACATTTGAAGTGGTTGTGTGTGTGTGTGTGTTTCCGCTGTGGTTGCTAACTGTGTAACTGTTGCATGGTGTGGGTTTTCCTTAACCATAACACGTTGTCGTCCGCCGAGCGCCACAAGCAGAGTGCGTTATCTGCGGTGTGTTCCCCGCCGGTCCGAGGCTCCTCTCACCCCCGTGTCCCCCCCCCCGCTCTGAAACAGGATATCACTGGGACACATCTGATTGGATGCCAAGTGTTCAACTTCCTGGAATCCAGGAGTTCCCGCAGTACGAGGTTGTGGAGTCCCCCCCCGCCCCGCCGTACAGTGACCGGGACAGCGCCATGGACACCGACTACTACCCCGGGGGCTTCGACATCGAGGGCGACTTCCCCCCGCCGCCCGACCACCACTACGGCCCCGGGGACGAGCTGCCGCCGCCCCCGCTCCCCGAGTACGGGCCGGACCGCTACGACACGCTGCGGCCGGCCGGCAGGGACCTGGGCCCCGCGCCCGCCAGCCCGGGGCCCCCTGGGGGGGGCGTGCGGCAGCGCCCGGCGCTGCCCCGGCTCTACGACCTCAACCAGTACCTGCCCCAGCACGCCTACCCCCCCGGGGAGGGGGGCGCCGAGGCCCAGGGCCAGGCGGCCGCCTCCACCGCCGCCGGCACGGCCGGGGGCTCGCCCACGCCGCCCTCCTCCACCGCGGGCACCGGGGGCTACCGCGGCGGCTACCCCATGGGCTACGGCCGGGACTTCGAGGCCCCGGCGCTGGACAACATGTCCCTGTCACTTTACACGTCCACAGCCTCCTGCTCAGACATGTCGGCGTGCTGCGAGGAGTCCGAGGCCATGATCAGCGACTACGACAGTGGAGACGAGGGACGCTTCGGCAGGATGTCCATCCAGGCCCTGGACTCCCAGCAGCACACGGAGGTCTGATCACTGGATCCAAACAAAAGTGCCTGAACACCCACGACTGAACCTTAACACACAACACACACACACACGCACACGTACACACACACAAACACATGCACATAGACACACACACACACACACACACATAGACACACAGACACACACACACACACACGCACCACAGAACACAAATTGAACCCTTTTCCTTTAACCTGTGCACGCACACGAAAAACAGGTTTGCGAGAGAGAAATCACCACAGCTCGGAGAACGCAAACGCGATCAGGACAGATAAGTGAAGAACGTCGTCATCGTAGAGTTACCACACATGGGGGGCCTGCTTTGGCCCCCTGGGGGCTCACAGGACCCCAGGACTGGGCCCTGTAGTGTCCTCTCGTCCTGCTGGAGGAGTAAAAAAAAAAAGGAAGCGATTAAGAGCTTCTATGTTGACTGTGCCATCTCTTTAATCAGCGTCATCTTTCACCAGAAGTCCATGTTTAAGTGTTTGACAGTAAAAAAAAATAATAATACACATTGACGCGGTAATAATTATGGGAAAAGAAAACATTTCATGGTGATATCTGTATTTCTATAAATGAATCCTGGGTAAAAATGATTTTTATTTTATTTTACAAGTATCCATTTTAAATGTAAATTTCAATGTACAGTTTTAATTTCAAAGTTCACTAGGTTTTGTAGATATTTTATTCTTTTATTTTCCAACACGAGTTAACCGGTGTGACATTATCAGCCTTACTGTGCTTACATTCACGGAAAAAAATAAAATAATGAATGTCGAAAAAGAAACGAAAGTAGAGCGAGACTTTTCAAGACGAAAAACCTAACTGTAACAGATTTTATTTCCCGCTCAGTTCAAACAAGGGTCTTCAACGAGCGACTGCATATTCCTGTGTTTTCTCTTCTTTTTTTTATGGTTTGTTTGTAAATGCGACTTTGAAACCTCTTTATTTTTCCACCAAGAAAATGGGACCCAATATATTTATAGTGCAACGTTATCCATGGACACACGACTTTCTATGTGTCCGTGTGTGTGAGCAATGCTATGGTCTTGTTAAGGTTTTTATTGAATACTGCCACGAGCTCACGCTTTCTACCGGCAATAAATTATTCCTAAAAAATAATTCCAGTGTCTTCTTTCTTGATCTAAACAAGCATGTGTGTGTGTGAGGTGTAACTTCTAAAAGACGCTACGTGGCTACGAGGAACCAACTGATGAGTATTGAAATCTTGAGTGAAGCGGAGAGCGACTCTTGATCTAACGTGACGCACACGCAGCCTTTGTTGCGTGTTTGATCATCAGAGCGGGAAAACACCCCCCACGAATGATTTCCATTTTTTTCCCCCAGAATATACGTAACAAAACGTAAGCAACCGTGTGCGTCTGCATAACGCGCCGTGTACTGTACATGAGTATTGCTGCTATTCATCTCGCAGCGCTGTTTATAGTACGGCTGAAGTACTGGTATATCATGGGAGGCCTAGCTAGCCATGCATGGCAAGTGTTCTGCCCAGGCAAGGATAACTTAAGACTTTAAGTTGACTGGTCCATAAAACTCTCGTAAAACTCTCCCCAAGTCTGAGCACTTGGAATGCAATGTCATTGTATCAGTGATGTAAACATCACATGGATTTTCAATTAAACCAAACAAGTGGTGTTTATAAATAATTTAGAAAATGGCCACCTCACTCGATAAGACTGGAAGGTCAAAGCCATCCTTTTTGTTCCCATTTTGTGCCTGATGATAGCATAGAGGAATTACATTTACCCGTAACCTGCCTTTATTACATGCCATATAGTTTTAGACATAATGTGTGTGTGGGTGGTTTGCTTCCCAAATGTATAATTTTTTTTTTGTCTATTGTGCGCTATCAACTGAAACTGCATTCCAGAAAACTCCTTTCTAGTTTGGTTTGTCTTTTCTCCTCTTCCTCTTCCTCCTCCTCCTCCTCCTCTCTCCTTCCCTTGCTCCACCGTGCTCACACTGCACCAGAACCCCCAGGTCTACAGCGCTGTTAATACGGGGTCGGCGAGAACAGTAATTTAACAGTAATCTCTGAGGAGTTGTCAAGAAGATAGGGCTGGAGGGGTTAGAAAAGAGAACAGAAAGGTCTCTCCTCTCAACCTCCGGTAGATGTTAAATGTTGGAGCGAGAGCTCCCCCTGCTGGCACCACGGCCTAGAACTCTGTCTCTGATCAGAGGGCTACCAAGACACACAGCTAACAAACACCCTGAGACTGCAGACAGGTGGCTTATGGTAAGATGTATGGGCTAAGGTTGTGGTTTGGTAGAACAAATCAGGTTTCCCGTACGGATCGGGCAGCGAGGACACGATGCCAATGTTAGATGTCAATCTAACTTCCGCTACCACACCAAGCTGAGTGAGTCGGGCAGTACCGCGATTCTGCGGCAGTGGTCTCTGTCGGCTCCGATCCAGTCAAGACAAGACACGCTGAATCGACTTTCCCAGGTTGAAAGAGGAACACAAACCAAACGTATTATCACATTGGTGTTGCTCACCAGATCCACGTCGCCTAGCTGAGCCATGGCCTGCTGTGCTCGAAAGGTCACGAAGGTGTGGAGGAATTCCCCCCCCAGTGTGTGAACACAGAGCTATTTGGGGGGAAGGAGGGAGTGTGTGGGATATTTGATTCATTGTTATTCTTTTGAGGTGACCGTCGATCACCAACCGGTCAGAATATTATTTAAAAACGTGCACAGCATCAGTGGGTCCGGCCGATTCCATGTCGAACAGGTTGTTTGCGTGCTGTAATTGATGAATGCCATCGATTGTTGTGCACATGCTCACATGTAACACTTTTCTTATCCGGCCTGTCCCTTTTCCAACTTTCAATACAATTCATTTTAAGCTGCAGTTTACGACTGTGTGCAGTTCGACGGCTGCTTGATCTGTGCAATGCTGTATTTAATTTGCCTCTGGCTGCGTCCTTTTTTGTTCAGGTCAGTTGGCAGAGATCTGTGCAGTGTTGATTGATTTGTGAGAAAGTTTTCATGGAATAAATGTATTCTAATCCAAGTTGTGAACTTTGCATCAGTATCGACAGCTCAAATTCAGCAGTGTGGTGAGCTTCACAACCATTGCTTGGTAGATGGCTTGATCCAACTTAACTGGGCTGTCACTTGTATATTGTAAGTATCTTTGTCTTTAGAATTGATGTTGGGCAACAATAAACCTCTCAGCTGCTTTAGTAGTGTATATTTCCTTCTTTTTGTTTTACAAATTAAAAAAGTTTGGTATTTGACTATTTTTCCAAGCGGCTAATGGGATATCTGTAAACCTCAGCATCAAAGGCAAGTGAGATTTAGCACTTTCTGTGGGGACTAACTGAGGCCCTTGATGATTCAAATGTATTCACTAACTTGATGAGACAGGTTTCAGTTACTGTAGCAGAACCAGGCGTCTCTGTCTGCCTTCATAATGGTTTTATATCGTATCGCATTGTGGAATCTTTTATATCCAACCTATTTTTAAAACCACATGAATACAATTGTCAATGCTCGATTAGTAACTAAACCCAAAACCTGTATTCCACCAGTAATGCAGTTTATTAAAAACAATGTATTTTTTTATTGCAGTGTGTTTGATATGAATATGGACAAGGCCATGACCCTATGTAGGGGCAAGTGTTTATCTCTGCACACAGTAAGTCTGATGGGAGGTTCTCTGGATACGCCGATGGTCCCGGCGTGGACCACTCATTGAACACCTCCGCCTGGAAGGGAAAGGTAATTCAAGAACTGTACAACTGTTGAGAACTCTTGCATGTTCCTCCAGAGTCTGTAAATAAACGGTATCTTTGAAATACAGAACTGACGCTGGTAGCTGTAGGTGGAGGAACGCCAACAGTGATACGGTCCCACAGATGCAGAAGTTTAAGATACTGAAAGGATAATCTGTTCATTTCCTGCATGGCTTGACACCAGTGCTCAGCAGCAGCACTCGTACAAATCAAGTTTCACTCCTGGCTTCTTCAGGATGTCTCTATTGGTGACTTGAATTGTATTCCAGTCCTGAAGATTGGGTATGTTAAGATGACACCCTGCAACATAGGGAAGCAAATCCAAGGCAGAAAAACAACCACAGAACCGAGATGAATGTGCCACACAAACGTGCGGCTATCGGGAGTTTGGTAGAGTAACGAAATAAACCGCACGCCTCCGAGTGGGCTGCCGTGTTGATGGAATCGATTATGCATCCTGTCTGTACGTACCTCCTCCCCCCCAGGCAGAATAAAGGGCAGAATGTGTGACCTTTCAGGGGTGACGGAGGAGAGTAACTTAACACGGTGGCCTGAGGTGGTGGCCGTGGTCCGCCATGTGGAACCCAGTGAGATACAATCTGTGTGAGAATATACAGAACCCAGTGAGACACAATCTGTGTGAGAATATACAGAACCCAGTGAGATACCGTGTGGGAATATATAGAAAGTATTCTGCGGCTGCCTATTTTCTCCCCACACCGTTGTACGCATTTTTTTGTTTGTTTATTACACCTGGGGCTGCACCCGCAGATCAGATGCGTATGGATAGTGGGTCATATATTTCTCTCGGATGAGAGAAGTAGTTGCCGGATGATATTCGGTTGCGGGAAATAATTCAATTGCAGTGGGGAATACAGTTCATTTCATTCAACGCACACTTTTTTTTTTTTACTGCAGGGGGGCTGAGGGGGGGGGGGGGCAGAGGAAACATTGCCTGTGCCCCCCAGTGGAGTCCCCCACCCTCCCCTCCGTATATATATATATCGATGTCACAACCCCCCCCCCCCCCCCCCCCCCCCCTCCCCCCGACTGGGCAGGCAATTGTTATTCTTTTGATGAGATATCACAGGGAGGGCAGGTTGTAGTTTGCTCTGTTGAAAGTGAGCACCGCTCCTGTCCCTGCTCAGCGGCACCATGCGGGCCGAGGGCTGCTGTGCGGTGGGGCCTCTCTGGCCCCGCGACCCGCGACCTGCGACCCGCTTGGTCCCGTGCTCCACCCACAAGCACCCTTATTCGCCTCACTTTTGGAGTGACCCCGCGTCAGCGATGCCCTGAGTTTGTTTGGCCTGGCACAGCGTCATGTTGCACTTCACGTTAGCATAGGGATGGGGAGGGACATGCTGAGCCAGCGAGGAGCAAGAGGCTACTGGTGGAGATGCTGTGTGTAGAGTGCTGAGTGGTGATTGAGCCTTGCACATATGACTTAAAAGTTCCTGCACCTAAACGACTGTTCAGTGTCCCTGAGTTTTTGTGAACGGTTTTAAAAAGAAAATGGTGAGCGGGTGATTATTGTCTGCATAGACATATGGCGGCTTTACTGTACACCCCTATGTTGCACAATGCCTTGTTGTATCCTGCGTTTCTATATTTACCCCTTTTTTATTATTTTGTTGCAAATGTGCTTCGTTTATGATTGGACTAGTGTCCTCTCGGGATCAATCATGACTTTATTTTCTTTCAGAGGAAGAGCAGGTGGAGCTGCAGCAGATGGGTGGCCAACGTGTGCAGAGAACCAGGCCAGCTCTGATATCTACAGCGAGACTAGATGAATCAGAAACGGCAAGTACCTTCATGAAACATCTGAAGAATCGTCTTTCATAGGAGCGTCTCTACGGACTTTGTGTACTTTGTTGAAACACTAGTATTTAGATGCAGTAAATGCTATTCACCCCGGCAGCGTCCTCTTGAAGTTTGAGGTTTTATTAGACTCGTGTAGCTGTTTTGTTTTTTGTTTTTTTTAGTTGGGTGATGCTGCACTTAGGAGTTTTCCTAGTAGGACTACTTATTTTGAATGCTTTGCTTGTTCTCAGCCTCACCTGTGATTGAGTCTGCTCAGTGTAATGGCCTGGGTTTAACACCAGGTGGTGCCGTAACAGCATGTTTGGGTATGTGAATGACCTTCAAATGTTGCTGGGGTATGGAATGACAAAATCCTCTCCTTCCATTCGGTGGTTGAACACTGAAGTCTCTCCTGTTCGATGGACCGAGACGTGTCTACCAAGCTGCATATGCAAAACACAAATCGAAACGCGGGGCTTTTGCATTTGTGTTGCGGCATTTGCATTCGTGTTGTGACTTTTTCGTTCAGTCGAGGGACAGCTTGCAAGCAGCTGTATCGTTATGAACAACTTGCGATTTGTATTGTATTTTTACAAAGTCACTGCCGTTTTCAACGTTTCGCAACTTACACGTTCGATAATGATTGCAATTTCTGCATCCATCCACTTTAGCGCATGAAGATGCAATGAAACGGATCAATGGACCAGTTCCACCAGAACATTGACCTCTGCTCCTCCACCGTGCTGCAATTAACCCAAAATATAACTAGCTCTGCCAGCTACAGAGTGCTGCATTTACTACACCATAACACTGGACAGTGTTATTTTGACAACAACCTGGAGTTTGTCACAACACTGTTTGCAACAATGTTTTGGACACATTTTTTTATTTGAGTTGTCTCATCTTTTATTTCTGTATATCCCTGGGAAAACTCCTTTTTAAGGTTTCTCATTTTTCCCAGTTTGAGTCTTACTCCTCAAGGGCTTAAAATCTTGCCATTTGATCACTTTTAATACTTTTTGCTTCAAGAATAATCCTATCTATTTATTGACGTTTTGATTTTTGTATGTTATGTTCGATTTTTGCTAGGGGAATGGTGTGCATACTGGAATACTGGCTTTGCAAACTATTTATATGCAGGGAGCTTAAAGACTTTGTGGTTAGAGGTGTGAGGGAATCTCTAGCTTTCCATTAGACATTGTGAGTGTATGTTCCAAGCACTTACTTTTAAAGGACATGCTTTCAAAAGCAAGTAGGCTACTCAACAGAATATCCTCCTTGACATAAAATGAAGCGAATGAGACTTTCAGCTGGTTCATGTTCCTTGATGGAACGGCGCCCATTTTGTGAAGTCTTTTTCATGTTTGCAAGTGAAGGCTGTACTTTCCATGGATAACTTAAACAGCAGCTGGCAGGTTGGTAGGCTAGATTAATGAGTGAGGCTGGGCCCTGCAGGGGCAGTGGCTCAAGCAAAGCAAGAGGACAATTGCTGCTCAAAATAACAGCAATTTAGTCTGATCCAGTGAAATCTACAATAACACCATTAAACTAAATGTAAAATATGTATGTCATTTTGGGTCAGAAGGGCCCCTAGGCAATGCTTAAACAGAACACTTAGGCATGGAGATTGGCATTCTTACATTATGTCAACAAAATTACAGCTTTGCTATTTTAGGGCTAGTATACATAAATGGTTTGATTTAGACACCGCAGATAATTTTAAAGCAAGCCCAGCCCCATTGTTCAGATAGCTCTACATTTTTTTTATACACGTTACATATTGTCTCAGTCTGGAATGTCTGATTCAGGAGTTATCCACCAGAGGGCAGAATGACACCGGCCTCGAAACGAGCAAGGCAAAAGCAGAGGCGGGAGATTATGAACCACTGGACAGGATGCATGTGCAGCCAACGATTGATGTCTTGTATTCATATTCTGTGGTCAGCGGTGGTTGATTGTATGAATGATTACCGTCCGATGCTTGTTATGTGGAGACTCTTCAATACAAATGTTCTTCATCTCAGTGTATTCCCTCAAACATACTGTCTACGTTTACTGCTGACAGGTTACCGCAATTGTGGAGCTCAATAACATTTTGAATGGATTGGAAAGTTAGAGAATTTTGTCAATTGTGTTTTCGGCTTTTGTGTTTAGTTGTTTTTGTAAGGCTGTTATGTGACATGTTTGATTTGTTCTACGTGGCACACTTCCTCATGCTGAAGTTCATTGGAATAGCTGGTGGTTCCTAATACACAGAATATAATTGTTGTGATATTTAGTGGAACAGCACTACCTCGGGCATGATTGCTTTTATTCAACAGCTCTATTAGTTAATAAGTGGATTTGAACAGATTATGATTTGCTTCTTTATTTAATCATTCATATGTTTCCACCTGCACAATTTAGTTCTGTGACTGGACTGGACCGTTGCCAAGCAACTTAAACATCTTCCTGCTATACTTGCTTGCTGCTTTCTATTACTAGACTTGCGCAAAGTATATTGTGTAGACTTGCACACAGTAGATTGTGTAGACTTGCACAAAGCAGATTGTGTAGACGTACAGACAATAGATTGTGTAGACCTGCACAAAGTAGATTGTGTAGACCTGCACAAAGTAGATTGTGTAGACTTGCACAAAGTAGATTATGAAAATTTGCACAAGGTAGATTGTGTAGACTTGCACAAAGTATGTTGTGTAGACTTATACAAAGTAGATTGTGTAGACTTGCACAAAGTACATTGTGTAAGACTTGCACAAAGTAGATTGTGTAGACTTGCTCAAAGTGGCAAGCAGTAGGAACATGTTACGGCTGGCTAGTTGTGTTGTATCATTTATCTAGACGTTTCCATTTACCGTGCGACCAGCGAAGAACAGTCTGTTGACAGCCGCTTTGGTGGCATGTGTGATTCCGATTAAAAGTTAAAGGCTTATGATTGCCATTGTGATTAGCCGTTATTAGCCAAGGTGATACATGACTAGTTAAAAGTCCCAAGTGTCGTTCTACTCTATTGCAGCACTCAGGGAATGCCTCTTGTCCGGTCAAATCACTTGGTGGGGACTAACTGTTGCACAAGCAGCCCATAGAACCCAGAATGTAAGGGTGCTGGAGGTAAGGTTTTGATAGCAATAATTTGAGGGTCATGTATTCAGAACACCATAGCCCTCAGTCGGCTGTTGTATGAGTGGATGGAGATGGCTCTGATTCTTGGAATCCCGTAGCCCATCCTTCAGCGCGCGATTAGCTGCCGTTTGCTGGACTATGCTCATACTTTGGTAAACTCGGTTTAAAGATGGCCCCGGGGAAACGTTCATGAGCAAACGGACAACGTTTAACGTTC
>JAXIVH010000001.1:7005447-7007947 GCA_036785325.1 Urophycis tenuis | reverse complement strand
GTTTACATCTGAGACTCTAAGGAGGGGAGACTGTTCTGGGGAAATGGGACCATGGAAAGAGACCATTTTATGAATGACATCGAACAAGCTTACATTCACATTAGCTTGTGGTTTCCTACAGTGACACGTGCGCAAAACAGTTTAACAGACGCATTACCTACAATAAATAAATGATAAATGAAGGTGAGTAATAACATTGCCATGCACATGACTGCAGCAAAAACAAGTTTCAGCGTCAACCGTGAATGAACAAAACGTGCGTTCTCTCTTCCACGGCGCCAGAGAACGTGGGCAGGCTATTTATCCCATGTGCTTTTACGCGTCATCGCCACCAAGTGACAGTATTTGCCAGAGTAGAACCCCCCCTTCTCGTCTCGTCGGTATTTAATCACATGTTGGAAGGGGTGGAAGTTGCGGCTTCATGTCAAATACATACCAACAAAGTGATGGCCACGCGCTCGCCAAAGTGCAGACGCCGATGATAACGAGACGGGGAGAGAGGCGAACTTCATTTGCGCCAACGAACCGGAGGAGCGCTCTCAAGGAGTTCGCGCGGGGGGAAGATGAACGTCGCAGGAGACCACATCGCCGGTGTCTCCGCGCTGTAGTTTTTATGCATTTTGGTTTTCACGCGCAGAACGCTTGTTTTTGCACAGTGACAAAAGTTTCGCGTAATCTGTACAATGGTTATAAATGGGTCTCATCTTAACAGCTCTCTAGACCCGAATGGCCACGCGCTGAATCGCCCGCCGTGGGTGACTACAACTTTGGGGTGCTTCCTCATATTCACTATCGTGGTTGACATCTTGGGCAACCTTTTGGTCATTTTCTCGGTCTATCGGAACAAGAAGCTGCGGAATGCAGGTGAGTTGAAGTCCACAGTGCATGCGGACGCATTGATTGCCTTTTGGGGAAGATGTCGTTGAAGTCAAACATTGTTGATGACAAATATGGCCTGTTTGGTAACTTGTGCATGTATGCGTTGGTGACCCGCTGCGCTGTATGTGTGTCTATACATCCATAGGCTGCTTCACTAGGATGTGTTGCGTGTAGGTTTGAGAAGCGTATTAAAAGCTATCCCTACGAAGTTATGTTAAAGCCTCCAGTGAACCGCAACTCGTGTTCCAATGCAATCTTTGGAGGAATAGCCGGTGTCTGTCTGGCCTCCATTCAATGTCCAAATCGACTATAACGTCCAGAACCAGGCAAATTGAAGTCGACATTTTAAAACAAAACTACTACGCATGGAGACTTCTCTCAGTGTAACGCACACAAAACATAAGCGACCCTCATTGTCTAAACATGTGATGGAGCAACATTCCAAGACAGGTTGAGAGACGACGGTATGCTACTCGGATTTATGATGGCACGATTATGTTTACCATAGTATTTATTTGCATCGCTCCCCCCTCGCGCCTACGGTTTGATCCATCATAACCGTTCTGCGCTAATGGGAGGCATTAAGATCACTGTCTGCTGGAACGGTGTGAACAGAACGCCTTCAACTTGTAACGCGTAAATATCACACAGAGACTGACTGAGCTTTTGTGTTTTTTTGTGTTTTTTTTTTTTGCCAAGCGTTGTTTTTGTGTACTATAGATATGAGGCTACTCGTGATTTTAATAGTCCACGGCTGAAACAGTGCGCTCGACTGAAAGCCCAGTTAGATGTATAAGCCCGAGTCCATCTCGCCGCTCCTGACATTCTCACGCTAAACGCAAAGTGACTGCTGGCTGATGACGCGTCAGAGCTGCCTCGACTCCCAAAGCCTTGAGTAGAGAGATGTGATAAATACAAAGTCTAGCTGTCGTCTCCGATTTCCCCGAATTTCATCATGAAGTTGAATTTGAAATCAAGCAAATGCATATTTTTGTTACTTTTTTTTTTTTAATGTAGCCTATCTATCCTCATGGCCATGCCATGAGATAACATTATTGCCACTTCCTGGGCTTTTCTAGCGTCATCGGTTTATGATAATCCCTCCATTTGATAAAACGCACACACACATCCGACTGCAATAGCTGCCCTCGATTCGGGTCTTTTAATAGTGATCATGTACACAACACAGTTGTAGCCTCGCTGTTACATAAGTACAATGTTGAGTAGTGAACTCCGAGATTAGACTGCGCACTCTGTTGTGCGCGTGTAGTGCATTTATTGCGTCTATTGTGTTTTGCGCGCGCGCGTGCGTGTGTGTGTCACGAAACCAGGCAACAGAATTTCTGAGAAACTTCAATATGTGTGACTGTCTTTGAATTTTTGCCCATTTTAATTCTGTCTAATAACATAAGTTAAGTGACATGTCCACATGTCCATGTGTGTGTTCACATGTGTGTTAGACAGCTGTTTAGTGTGTTGGAAAACCCTTATTTTTACCTGCTGAAAAACCCTTTTCCCATCGGTCAAAGGTACAGGTTCAGACGCCCCCACTACAGGGTAGGGCATGATGCTCAAGGCACTTGACGAGTAGACAGACAGCAGCCATTGGGCATCGAACCCA
>JAXIVH010000001.1:6906466-7001466 GCA_036785325.1 Urophycis tenuis | reverse complement strand
AAAGTGTTTGCGCAACCCATGTTGATGTTCATGTTTACACCAAACAACACGACAATGAGGGGTCCTTCATGGAAAACGATGCCTCGGAGGGTTGCATTAGTGAAGAGATGTTTGAGAGCCACTGACATTTCCACGCTCAAAACAAACAAAAAACCGAATGTATATTAAAGGGCCCCTTTAATATATATATATACGATGTTGCTATGAATAGTCAACTAAATACATAAATAAATGCTACAATATAAATAGAAGGCTTCAAAGAGACTCCGATATATCAGCCTTAAATATCCTAATCAAAAAACCCTCCAATTCGCTTTGGATGAAAGCATCTGATGAGTCAAACCAGAGGATATGATAAGATCCGAGCCAACAGATCAGAAGGGAAACGTCGTATTGTTTTTCACTGGGGTGACTTTGTGGCCCGGGCAGACATCGGTGGTGGTGATGTGTGACTCATTGTCTTCCAGCAGTCACATCAAGTTATGTTTACACCAATCCCTTCCCATGGCCCGGCTCTAATGCCACTGCACTACCCTGGGATTTGTACTTTTTTGGGAGGGGATGATTAGCCATTTTTTTGTCTCAATCCACATCTGCAAAAAATTTGTCAAAGACAAGCTAGAAAAACAGAGAGTCCTAAATATCAGCTAATGAGGTAAACAATAGCACAGAGGGAAGAGCAGGACTGATGTATACAAGGGGAACTTCTCTCAGATGCCAGCACTGTATTACATTTATCCAAATTAGATCTTCATAATGAAGGAAGACAACTTAAATACCTGGCAATTTGTGACTGCCTATTATCCTTAAGCCGCTTAGATACGTTAGTATCCAATGTCTTTGCCTTCAGTTAAACTTGTCTTTTCAATGCAACTTTGGTGACTGGAAGCACTAGATTGGAACGGTCTGATCGGTCTGACGCAAACACTTACACCCCAACGTGAACTCTGTGGGCGGTTCTATGTTTGGATTTCACTTTCCCACAGAAATAATTCCTGGCAAGGTAAATCTGCTGAAACGGCGTCGGCTGCAAGAGAAGCCCTTACGTGGCTGTGTAGTTGTGTTGTTGAGTGGAGCGGCAGCAGAGGACTAGCCCTCCATGCATGCATTACATTACTGAGTACAATTTGGGTTCCTGGGGAAAGAATGGGGGCAGGGAGGGGGTCCGACAACAGCCACCCGCCCAGGCGGGGATGTTTTTTCATTTATTATTTTAGTCTCTGCATACTGGGAGAATCCTGGGCTTATTGTCGGCATGGGCCGTGGTTTGACTGAGGTAGCCGTTAGTCTGCCCGCATTGGGCTGAGATTGCTGTCCACATTGATTGTTGCCCTTCAGGTCACGGTGTTAAGCGTGGTCTGGGATGCTAACAGAGGCCTCTGGCCCTCTCCTGCAACGGTGGGTGCATAATGTCATATTGCAGCACTGCTTAAAAGCAGCAATTAGATAACGTTATTGGGGAGGGTGGAAGTTGTGGAATGCAAAGTACCAGAATTAATTTGTTCTTATTTGTAGATTAGAGTCGCAGTGCCATGACACCCTCAGGAAAGCGGGTATGTAGCAAGTCCGCAGGGAAACACCTAACCAGACTCTCAATTGCATAGTAGAACAAATAAAGGACAACACGTTGATGATTAGGTGTCAAATTTGTATGCTTTTGCTAATGTCAATACATTGCTGATATTGTTTGCAGGGGCTTGGGTGTGGGGTGTTACTTGTGGTTGTTATGTAAACACATTTTAATTAAGACGTCGCTCAGGTAAAACACCAATTATTTTTTGTGTAAACACAAGTGGGTGCTTTAGAAAGTGGTGAGTGAATTTGTCAATTTGGATGCACTTTATGCCAAGGACTTTTTTTTTGTCAACACCGGGAATATCTGGCAAATAGTGTACGATAATTTAGGCTATTAGTGGAACCATGTGGCTGAAATTAGTTTATATAGCTTAGTAAAATGGAAAGGTTAAGGGAATGAGTTTGACCTTTCTTGAACTGTTTCATGAATTAAAGTGCAGATATGGATGCAATGCTGGATGTGAAAGCCTTATTTACTAGCTTTTCTTTGTAGATAAATATATTTGATCATATATTAAGATATATTCAAATAAAATACAATGTTATATAATTTATTCCAATATTAAGTATTCCTTTTAACCCATTCTCTTCCAAACTAGAAAGGCCTGGCGTCTCTTTGACTCGGAGGAATATTGCTTGGACCAAGTCGCCAAATGTTATTGGTTCAGATGTGAATCCTGACATTCCATCTGCAAAGTGCCCTAAAGCAGAATGTGTTGCATTCCTCTTGTGTCGGGGAATAAAGGCAAATGTTGGAATTTTTCGTGGGTGTCTGCCCCAGGTTTTAACCTTTTACACACTAAAGTAAGTGAGCCGCATTAAATTCTGTAACTGGCTCCGCATGTCCTCTAGTCAAACAGTGGCTCATGGCACAGTATTCATCTGAGCATATGATGACAAAATGAAAACGTCAACCCAAAGCCCCCCGTTTTTCATTATTGATGTACATTCCACAACAAAAAATGAAGTAGATATAATTATATGAATAATAATAATAACACTAATAATATATACATCCCATGACCCCCCCCCCCCCCCCCCCCCCCCCCCCGGCCCCAGCGAGTCTATAATCTCAGCGAGTCTGCCCGGATGTTAAGCGCTCTGAGAAGTGGTGTTTGTGGTGTCTGGCAGGCAGCCAGACGAGGATCCATGCTCCTCTGTTGTGGGAAATTGAAGCCGTCTCAACGATGCATGAAAGATAGATTTTTTTTTTATTTTTTTTATTTTTTATTTTTTAATACAGGGATTAGCGGGAATGCCACATGCTGGCTGGTATCTCCCCGGCTTTGATGCGCAGCTTTGCCGTAAACAGACGCGCTGCCCTGGACTTGGCCCGCCACGCCTCTCCGGGAAGCCGCCGAGCTAACCGTAATGCACACCGCCCAGCCGCGGCGGCGGCGGCGGCGAGGAGGGGAACGTATGGTTTTGCATTTTAATAGACCATTAACTTTATCATGGACAAACCACACCGGAGAGGTGAGAGGACTCATTAAAGAAGGAAAAAAAATGCTGCGGGAAAGAATGAGATTGATTTACAAACTAATCCCAATCAACGTTTACCAAGATTAAATTGAGCTCTTAAAGGTCAACGGGGGCCACGTAGGATGATGGGAATAGAATGACCACACTGCAACGACAAATAACCAGTGTGTGTGTGTGCGTGCGTGCGTGCGTGTGCATGTGTGTGTGCGTGCGTGCGTGCGTGTGTGTGTGCGTGCGTGCGTGCGTTGTGCATGTGTGTGTGTGTGTGTGTGTGTGTGGAGGGGGGTTAAAAGACACACACAGACTCTCACACTCAGAGGATATGCCGAGGACAGCTGCAGCGTTTTGTCACCTTCCTTGACACCATCTGCAGACTCGGTATGCAAACAATGTCCTTTGTTTTGGATACTGTATGCGCCTTGTACCGTTTATACTAAATAACTCAATTATTTACACCTCATAGTGTTTGATCATCTACCGGGATAAACCCTCCAATTATAACTGTGGCAGTGGAGAACTGCTAAAATTAAGCTCTTTAGATAGGAGGTACGAGTCACTTGGACAACAGAATGAGGTGTGTGTTGAGGGGGGCTATTGCTTACATATGCAAAGCCTTCCATCAATGTTTGTGTGTGTGTGTGCTTCGATTTCTGTGGTCGTGTTTGTGTGTTCACGCATGTGCCTACTCGCGTGTTGGTGTGTGTGTGTGTGTGTGTGTGGGTGTGTGTGTTCATGCGACCGTGATGCGTGTGCGCGTGTCTACACTGTACATGGGCCCGGGCTCTAACGCAGTGGCTGAACCTTCAGCCCCCGTCTCTGCTAAAGTAGGTCAGCCTTGGCTGTCCGCCCCCCCCCCACCCATCCACCCCCCCCCCCTGCCTCTCCCCCAGTGCAGCCCCCCCCCCCCCCCCCCCCCCCCCCCACCCACCCCTACCTCCTCTCTCTGGGTCAGCCTCTGGTTCTCAGCCCCGGCTCCTCCACTCAGACCCTGTGCATCTGGGGCGGCGGTGGCGGCGGTGGCGGCGGTGATGGCGGCGTGACCGCTCTGGAGCTCCCGCTGGTGTCTTGTGATGCAGGTGGCGGTGGGGGGGCCAGGGACCCCCCATCGTCCCCTAGAGGTTCCTGTGTGAATGCACGTCTCCCCGGATGAGGGACGATGACTTCCTGTTGGGGGGGGGGGGGGGAGCCCACAGACAGCCACAAGGCCAAGGCGTGTCCCGGCCAGCTCTTACCAGCCACACCCTTTTAGAACGGTGTCCCGTGGTTCTGACCATCCGAACATAGAACCTGCTGCCCCCGTTCTGTCGGCTGGGTTCTCCCCCCCCCCCCCCTCACAGCGCCCTGGCTTGACAGCATCCTAAACAATGATGTTTTTTTTGTTTTTTTTTAATACGCGCACACGGTGTACAGAAACACATGTATCTGACTTCCCTCCCAGCCGTGGTGGCGCCGTGCGCCGCGTTAACTTGATGCTGTTTGAGTTTCGCTGGACATATTTTATTCAATTCGGCGGCGATTCCCCATAGGCATGCATAAACAGTAGCTGGGGAGTGTAAACCCCCCCAGACCCCTGACAAAGTGTAGCTTTCACTTTACTCAAACCAGTGGAATCCCAATCTGTGCGGCTGACGTTGAAGCAGCGCGCTTATGTAATGGATGGGAACTTCATTATGAAGGGAACACAGCGGCTGGGCGTAATGCATTTCATATGGACGGCGAGAGCGTGTTGACAGATGAAACGCCATCTGGGGGTGGCGTCGGCTTGCGTGCTTGACTCAAAGGTGTCCTGGAAAAACAAAGGATTGATGACCCCGTTGTATTGACCTAAAGGAGGCGTATCATTTTTCGAGGGGAAACACAGTGTTGCGTGACATCTCCAACTCTGTCTGCGAAAACAATATAGTGCAGTGTGTGCATAGGATTACTGATGGTGTGAAGGTATTTGCTTTACTTTACCGTTGGCCAACCCTCAAACAGCAATGACGAAATGGCCCAATATGTAGGACATTCATGATGGTTCATCCAAACTCATCCAGGTAACGCTAGGCAGATTAATCATCATAATACAGAATTGACTAATTTACTGCTTTTCTTATCATTCATAGTCAAAGAGATTGACTAATGAGAACGGCTAAATGGCTATTTGATAGAAAGGCAGAATCATTGGCTCAAATATAAACAGCTATTATACTGACTCCCAACCAGAAATGTATTGGCCTAGTTTCAATATGTTTTCATTCGGTCAGTTCATTTACACGTGTCAACTGAAACATGCAATGTGAGTAAAGTAATCTATTTTTAGGGTTAAACTTTAATTGATGAGCCAGAAAGGATTTTCCAGGAGCCAGATGGAGTCAAAGAGATATGGAAACGTGAGGCTCCAGGCCTATCGTGTGTGTGTGTGTGTGTGTGTGTGTGTGTGTGTGCGTGTGCATGCGTGCGTGCAAGTGTGTGTGTGTGTGTCTGTGTGTGTGTGTACGTGTGCATGCTTGTGTGCAAGTGTGTGTGTGTGTGTGTGAGTGTGTGCGTGTGTGTGTGCGTGTGTGCGTGCGTGTGCATGCGTGTGTGCGTGCGTGCGTGCGTGTGCATGCGTGTGTGCGTGCGTGTGTGTGTGTGTGTGTGTGTGTGTGTGGTTGGGTGAGCCATGCCTCGCTCGCACACCTTCAGGACTGCTGGCGGGCGCACGGTGAGCGCATTACTAACACGAGACTCTCATGAAACAGACGCCACGTTTCAACATCCGGAATGTCTCCAGTCCCGTACGTACATCCGCGGACATGACACCGCCGCTCCCCCCCCTCACCCCCGGTGAGTCGTCAATGCTCCGCAACCCCCCCCCCACTCCCGTGACATTTTCCATAAATATGAGATTTGAAGACTTCCGACCAATCTCCTAATGTTTAAGCCCTTCACACGTCGGCTTCGCGTCGATCAAATCACAGGTCAGAGCCGGGCGTCCTGTCGCGGCGCGCGTTCTGCCAGAGTGTCCTCTACCTGCTCCCCCCGGCAGCGGGGCGCTCACATGTTTGGCACATGCCGCGACACGCGCCGCCGCCACGGAGGACACGTTTGATTGGATTGAAAGTCAGAAGTAATATTTTTCATTCAGAGAGAGGACAGTAAGCTGCTGATTGCGTGCGAGCAGTGGGACATCGGACAGGGCGTGTGTGTGTGTGGGTGTGGTGTGTGTGGGTGTGTGGTGTGTGTGTGCGTGTATGTGGTGTGTGTGGGTGTGGGGGTATGTGGTGTGTGTGTGGTGAGTGTGGTGTGGTGTGTGTATGTATGTGTGTTGTGGTGTGTGTATGTATGTGTGTGTGTGTTGTGGTGTGTGCATGTGTGTTGCGTGTGGGTGTGTGTGTGCGTGTGTGTTTGTGCGTGTGTGTGTGTGTGTGTGTGGTGTGGTGAGTGTGGTGTGGTATGTATGTGTGTGTGGGTTTGGTGTGTGTGTGTGTGTGTGTGTTGTGGTATGTGTGTGTGTGGGGGGGGTTCTGTGTTCTCAGCATGGCGGCTGGACACGGCGCTGTGTGTTGTGACAGCGGACCGCGTCACGCTTCCTACGTCCTGCCCATGGTCTTTCCCTGCGATTGTTTTGGTTCTCAGCGCTGCGGTAAACCACTGTGGACAAACAGGTGACCGAGGGAAGGGAACAGCAAGCCACGCCGACACACACACCACTAACGTCAAGAAATCCATTCTGTAAATAAAAATGAGTACAAAATAAAAAACACAATTTTTGCGGGGGGGCGGGAAGAATGGAAGATACTTGTGCCAATAAACACACAACAATGGCAACGGGTTGAAGCCCTTCCTGATTATTTTGAAGAAGCGGTCAGAATGGTTTCCATGGGTGGGGGGGGGGGGGGGGGGGGGGGGGGGGAGGTGGCGAGTTCCATTCCAGCGTCCGCGGCGTCTGCCCCTTGGGCAAGACGCCCCCTCACCCACGACACGTCCTGCCAGTTTCATGACCTGCATCTGAATTCCAGACTCCCACTCCCACATCGTGGATGAAAGCCGGCGCTCCGTCAGTAACCGGAACCAAGGTGCACCGAGTGACGTCAACCAACCGCGGCGAGACTAATCTGCATTCAGGCGCATTGAAGGCGGTCACCAGAAGCCCGACCCGGCTGCAGATTAGAAGCTAATCCCACGTCTCCGCGGCGGTATGGCGAGGTGCGCGGCCCCCCGATAGCTTAGCGACGCCGCCGCCGCGCCACGGTTAGCGCCTCCGCCTCCTCTTGCGCCACTGGTTCTCGTGACACATGAAAGTCTGCGTAATCAGAGCGACAACTTGACATTGGACAACTTGTCTGGGGGTGAAGGGTGGGTGTGTGGGGTGTGGGTGGGGGGGGGGGGGTCGGAGCTGTCAGAGCGTGTCCCTCCACCGGCCTGCGAGGCTCAGGCTCACATCCAGGATGACACCACACACACATGCACACACACACACACACACATACACACACACACACACACACACACACACACGTACAGACGCACACACACACACACACACACACACACAGACACATGCACACACACACACACACACACACAAACACACACACACACACACACACATACACACACACACACAGTGCCACGGTGGCTCTCTGGGTGGTGTCTGCTGTTGGGACGGAGGCTTCAGACGGCCAGACAGGTGTTGGCCAGACAGGTGATTATCACTTATTATCATTTTATTGACTCATGATTATCAAAAGTGTGTGTCATTGGACGCCGCCCGGTCGTTCGGCAATTTGTTTCACATTGTGGAGGCGGCTCGGTTTCTGGTCATAAACAAAACAAGTGTGCGTGCGTGTGTGTGTGTGTGTGTGTGTGTGTATGTGTGTGTTTGGGGGGGGGTACGCATGTGCCAACCCCCGCCCATTGTTGTCCATCACAATGGACACGACTGTGGACGCGCGAGAAGCTAACATTGGAGGTGAAATGCCTCTGCCCGCGGCTCCCTCCCAGAGAGGCTGTGGGTTTGGGTGATGGGTGAAGCGTGATTGATCCTGGCGCTGGGATTCATCACCGCACTGGTGGCTGTCTTCCCCGAGTGTGACGCAGAGCATGTGCTGGAAACAGACTCTGCTGCCGCTGTGCTGACCTCACCGCCAGCCCTTCACCATCATCCCCCCCCTGGCTACTTACTGCTGTTTCATTGAATGGCAGCCTTTTTATTGCCCGGTGATTATTAAGTGTGTCTTAGTTTTAGGTTTTTTTTAATAGGTTTTCTCGGCTGCTTCTTTTGTTTCAGACTGAAGTAGGTTCATTGTGCTGCAATATCACAGCGTATATAAAAAAAAAGAACCACGTTGACAGCCATGGGAATCCCCGGCTTTGTTGTTCTGGTGGTTTCAAAAATACAGAATGACTATTTCCTACAACTCGGTGTATCAAGTATTGCGGTGAAGGGAAATTCGTTGTTTCAGATATATTTTATTACGGGGCTGGAGGCAGGGAGTCACGGGTAGGCTGTGGACATTTGTGTAAACCCTCGACTCCACACCATCCTGCCACCGCCTCATGCAGTGCAGATTTATTTCTTTTTATTCCTGCTCTGAAACCAGACAGTGTTTCCCCAACAGTCCCTGGTTCACCAGCGCCAATGCATGCATCAGCCATGCATTAGACATGATGGTGGCTGCCAAACAAGGCTGTGTGTTTTATTTTAAACATATACATCATCCCTACTCCATCCCCCTGGGATGTGTCATTGTGATTGTTGGCATTGCAGAAATATTGACAGCAAATACTGACAGCAAAATAATGTTCTGCTGGAGAAGGATAAAAGAGCGCATAATGATGGCTTTTGACTAAATTTAGGAAGCAACAAGAAAAAAAAGTAACACAACGAGGGACTTCAGAATAGACAGTAGCATTAACGGTAGAAGTATTCATTTTATCGGGTAGAACGGAAGCAACAGTATTATCATCATTAGCCCAGATCTGTATATGCGGTAATATTAATGTGTAACATTTTTTATGATAACTTTTTTTTTTGTTGGAATGCACCTACCAGAGACAGACAGACAGACAGACAGACAGACAGACAGACAGACGTACTTTATTGATCCCTGAGGGAAATTGTCTTCGTGACAAAACTCCAGTAGAAAAAAAGAAAAAAAAGAGGACACTCTACGTATAGTAGAGTGTTAGAAAATATAAATATAAATATATAAGGAAACCTATGTAAAAATATAAAACCTATGTAGAAATAAAAGTATAAACCTATGTACAAATATAATGTAACATATGTAATAAAATATATAAAAATGTACATAAAGAAAGAAATGATAATATACATAAATGTACATACATCCAGGCATACACTACAAGGTAATAGCATACACTAGGATGTAGCATGTCGGATTTTGTAAAAACCAGTTGTGCAGAGATGACCAGATGACCAGTTATGTAGTAAATCACAGTAATGCAGTGAAATGACCAGTTATTTAGTGATATTACAGTTAAATTAAATGACAGTCATGTAATAAGATATAGTGTGGACCAATTATGCAGACGACAGTGACAAATTGTAAAGTTTGATGACCACAGGCAGGAATGATTTCCTATGTCGCTCTGTGGTGCATCTAGGTGAGAGGAGTCTTCTGCTGAAGGTACTCCTCCGCTGAGCTAGGGTGGAAAAGAGAGGGTGAGAGGCATTGTCAGAGTCCTACTGCAAGCAGTGATAACACACAAATATCTCCACAGTGCCTCTGAACATCAGCACTGTGCATGTGCATTGGAGCACCGTGCACATGCACATCAGCACCGTGCACCTCACACACACACACACACACACACACACACACACACACCTCACCGCTGCTGCTGGAAAATAGCGCGCGGGGGGGAAAACCTGCCAACTCTCGTGAAAGTCAGCAGATTTGCTTTTGGTCGAGATTGAGGAAGAGTCATCAACACATCTATGGCTCTATTCATCAACACACTCTCTAGAAATCTGACCCTGAGGGACACCGGCATATTCATATGTTATTAACTCCATCTGTCCGTCTGTCTGTCTTGCCTTCTTGTCTTGTATGTTCTTTCTCCTCGTTTCTGGATGCAGGTCTGTTGTTGTGTTGTTGTTGTGTTGTGTTGTGTTGTGTGTGTGTGTTACTACAGTGTGGTACTATAGTGTGGTACAGGCAGCGCACGGTTGGGTGCTGTGCCCGGGCTCCCAGCCAGCAGAGATGAGCGCAGAGTGGACGTAATTCCACCGAGCTGTGCTAAGAGTTGCTCCTCCAGCCTCTTCAAACAAGCATTAGCATATACACACTGACAAAAGTCACACACATGCAAAAACCTTATGAATACAAATAACACATACAAGCAGTCAAATAGATTTTAGATAGATAGATTTTTTTGGGTGATCTGGGGGCAGGGCTAAACAAAAAATTATAAGGGACCTTTTTAAAATGGAATAAACTGTGAGCAGTCAGGAAATAATTGCTCCTGATGACTATGGACTTATGGGCTTCCTGTAATTGGTGGGCAGCTGTATATGTCCCCAGGGATGCACAACAAATACCCAGTCTGAAAAATGATCGCCGATGATGAGAAATAATAATGACAATCGTAATAATTGTAATCATTCTATTCACTGGCAACACGCACACAATATGTTTTGCTTATCTCATTCTGTTACCACTGATGTTTGTGGTGCGGGTGTAACGACTGTAAACAAACAACGGACTGCGGGATCAACAGAGTCTGTGTGTGTCTGTCTGTGAGGCGATGCAAGGCCAACGGTGCTTCCATCGGCTTAACCACAGGGCTGATGATGTCACAGCATAGCGCCGCCGCGCGCTGTGGGCGGAGTAGACATGGCCGCCGCGCGCTGTGGGCGGAGTAGACATGGCCCCCGCAAGCTGTGGGCGGAGTAGACATGGCCGCCGCGCACTGTGGGTGGAGTAGACATGGCCGCCGCGCACTGTGGGTGGAGTAGACATGGCCACCGCGCTGTGGGCGGAGTAGACATGGCCGCCGTGCGCTGTGGGCGGAGTAGACATGGCTGCCGAGCGCTGTGGGTGGAGTAGACATGGCCGCCACGCGCTCTGGGCGGAGTAGACATGGCCGCCGTGCACTGTGGGTGGAGTAGACATGGCCGCCACGCACTGTGGGTGGAGTAGACATGGCCACCGCGCTGTGGGCGGAGTAGACATGGCCACCGCAAGCTGTGGGTGGAGTAGACATGGCCGCCGTGCGCTGTGGGCGGAGTAGACATCGCCGCCACGCGCTCTGGGCGGACTAGACATGGCCGCCGCGCTCTGTGGGTGGAGTAGAAATGGCCGCCGCGCACTGTGGGTGGAGTAGACATTGCCGCTGTGGGCGGAGTAGACATGGCCGCCGTGCGCTGTGGGTGGAGTAGACATGGCCGCCGCGCGCTGTGGGTGGAGTAGACATGGCTGCCGTGCGCTGTGGGTGGAGTAGACATGGCCGCCGCGCACTGTGGGTGGAGTAGACAAGGCCGCTGCGGGCTGTGGGCGGAGTAGACATGGCTGCCGTGCACTGTGGGCGGAGTAGACATGGCCGCCGTGCACTGTGGGCGGAGTAGACATGGCCGCCGTGCGCTGTGGGCGGAGTAGACATGGCCGCCGTGCGCTGTGGGCGGAGTAGACATGGCCGCCAAACAGCAGACACGCCATCGACGTCGCTCTTCGCCAAACACGTTCAGCTCGGGTTCTAAGAGTGACTATTCGTTCAACATGAGGGACTGAAAAAAAATACCCCTAAAAAAGTCTTCATCGGATGTACGGTCCAAATCTCGGTGTGCTGGTTGGGAGGTCAGTCTTTTTAGTCTGCCATGGTTTCCAGCAGTGTGCACACAACGAACGTCAGTTCAGCCCTCTGTTTGATACAGGCTGTGTGAGCACAGTGGTCCTGGCAGCAGGCCTCCACACAGTCTCAACAACAGTATGCAGTTGTTGTAGCGTCCTTCAAAACTTTACCAAAATGTATTTCAACGAATGTATTAATAACACCTAAAGCTTTGCAACCCGTGAAATTCAATAGATTTTTGAACCTTGTACTCCTTCACGCATGTGCGTCACGTTCTTCTCCTGACCTACTCGACGTGTAAGTAACAAAGTATGCTTGGAAAATGCAATTTGTGGAAATTGAATCAATTTCCAACTTCCGCGAAACATTTATTTGCGGGTGACATCGGCTGCTGAGAACATCCCAACATGTGTCCTCTGCTCTGATGCACACGAAAGCGGGAAGGTTAACACAATCCCGACGGCGACCGCATGTTCTATCACTTGTACATCGAATCCATCGACTTAAACCACCGCGCGACACGCGGACACGCCCGCGCTCAGCGGTGAGGCCAGGGGCGGCACGCGGCGGTTCACATCTCCAACAGGTGCGTCTTTGGGCCCCCCCCCCTGGGTCTCCTTGGCGGGTGCGTTACCCTCGGACCTCCACCCGACACACGGCTGAGCTCCACGCAAGCGGCCGGGGCCCTGTGATCCGGGATCATCTCCTGTTTTACCCCCAGAAACATGCAATACGTATCGGAAGTGAGTGCCAAATGCGTCCGTGCTATCTTTGATACAAAGCCCCTCTGGCGGTGTGTCCCACCAATCACCTTGGACCATCAGGCATCCAGTCTCACGAGTGTGCATTAAGAGGAGGCACTGGCTGGAGGCATGCTGACACAAGAGGAGACACACTGGCTCGTTTTATCAGCATCACAGACGGTGTTCAATGATTATGCGCACGATAAACATTTGCATTGCCGTTGTCCACGTGGGTCGTGGATGTTGTAGACAGAAGTCATGCGACTTGTTGTTGAGTCCAGACTCTTGTTCCGGATGCATGAACCGTACGACTGCTGGTGGAGTGTGGTTAAACCGATGAGGGTTTTTTTTTACTGTAATTCATAAAACTAACTATAACTACTAACAATTAAGCATCAAAAGGGATGCACACATAGTAGTGACACTCACACACACACAGATACATGCAAAAAGACCAACACACAGAGAGAAAAACGTTCACAGACAGACAACCACCCAGAGAGAGAAACACTCACAGACAGACACCCACCCAGAGAGAGAGAGAGAGAGGGAGACACACACACACACACACACACGCACACACACACGCACACACACACACACACACACACACACACACACACACACACACACACACACACACACAGAAACACACACATACACAGAGACACACACACAGAAACACACACATACAGAGAGACACACACACAGAAACACACACAGACACACACATACACAGAGACACACACACACACAGAAACACACACATACAGAGAGACACACACACAGAAACACACACAGACACACACATATACAGATACACACATGCACACACTCACACCCATATGCACGCACACACACACACACACACACACACACTCAGAGACACGCACACACACAGAGATATGTTCCCTGAACAACAGCGCTGTGATGTTAGCTTTCCAGGAAGCAACAGGGCCGGGCGCCCGTAGGCCTCCGCGCCCGACCTCACCAAGGTCAGCGCTCTCACCGCACAGAGACTTGAGTTTGAAATCTTGTAACAGCCGTGCTATAGAAAGCCAGCGCCAAAGGACTTTAATCTTTAAGGATCCCCCAAAGATGCACACTCACTCACACGCACGCACGCATGCATGCACGGACGCACACACGCACATGAGGACACACGCACACACACACACACACACACACAAGGACACACATCCCACAGATAAGAACACACGCAAAGACACACACAGACACACACACACTGACACACACGCATAAGGGCACACGCAAGCACTGACATGCACACACACTGACACACATCTCCAACATGAATAAGGACACATGTAAACACTGACACACTCACACACACACACTCACACAGACAGACACACGTCACACTTGACACACACACACACACACACACAAGGACTCACACACATACACACAGTGAGCCTTTTAAGAGCTGGGTCTTGTGAACATGGCAAGAGCAGCCACTGGCCTTTAGAGGGCACCTGAATGACAGATCCCCACGGACAAGGCTCAACGTATAGCACTGAGAGGTTTCTGCTCACAAGAATGTTTGGTCTATGTGATGAAGGGCACGGGCAGATTAAGAGGCACCAGCCGGGGCTAAAGGGTGCCGCTAGCCCTTTAACCGGCCTAACATATCCCCCCCCCCCAAGGCACCGCAAACCATTTGCCATGTTATGGAGACTAGATTTACCGTCTGAGAGCGGGCGCGTTGAGTGCGCTTATGTATGCAGAGGCTGTTTATTTAATATGACAGTACTTAAAGTTTGAACAATGGCGTCCCTCTTGACCTAAATCAGGGCTTGTCTTTAGCCCCCCCGTACTCTTACTCAAGCACAATGGAGGTACTTGTTCATGTGACATCTGTGCGTATTTCTGCGTGACTGTGCACTAGCTTATCGGCCCTGGACTGCTCCCCATAATTACGGCCCATTATGAAAGCACGTGGCATGACACCCGATGGACATTTCAGTAGGAGCACTGTTGCTGTGCGGCTAAAGTAATCAAGCGACACTAACTAGGTGCTAAATATCACCTGTTTGCCAAGTTGGTGTTATCCAATTATTGAATCAGACTGTGTTGAAGAGGATACAATAAGATAAGCTTAAGTGATCTAATTTGCTGTTTTGTCCGTTTTCCAAGTTTCTAAGCCGATTTTAAATTCAATTGTCCGCATAACAATGCAAACATTCCCTTACTCTACTCCTGTGCGTGTGTGTGTGTGTGTGTGTGTGTGTGTGTGTGTGTGTGTGTGTGTGTGTGTGTGCGCACCCCACCCCTCCACGCGCAGGCAACATCTTCGTGGTGAGCCTGGCGGTGGCAGACCTGGTGGTGGCCATCTACCCCTACCCCCTGGTGCTCTCGTCCATCGTGCACAACGGCTGGAGCCTGGGCTACGTGCACTGCCAGATCAGCGGCTTCCTGATGGGCGTGAGCGTCATCGGCTCCATCTTCAACATCACGGGCATCGCCGTCAACCGCTACTGCTACATCTGCCACAGCCTCCGCTACGACAAGCTGTACAGCGACAAGAACTCGGTGTGCTACGTGCTGCTTATCTGGGCGCTGACGGTGGTGGCCATCGTGCCCAACCTGTTTGTGGGCTCGCTGCAGTACGACCCGCGCGTCTACTCCTGCACCTTCGAGCAGTCGGCCAGCTCGGCGTACACCATCGCCGTGGTGTTCTTCCACTTCATCCTGCCCATCATGGTGGTGACGTACTGCTACCTGCGCATCTGGATCCTGGTCATCCAGGTGCGGCGGCGGGTGAAGCCGGACAACCGGCCCAAGGTGACGCCGCACGACGTGCGCAACTTCGTCACCATGTTCGTGGTGTTCGTGCTGTTCGCCGTGTGCTGGGCGCCGCTCAACCTGATCGGCCTGGCGGTGGCCGTGGACCCCGAGGCGGTGGTGCCCCTCATCCCCGAGTGGCTCTTTGTGGCCAGCTACTTCATGGCCTACTTCAACAGCTGCCTTAACGCCATCGTGTACGGCGTGCTGAACCAGAACTTCCGGCGGGAGTACCGGCGCATCGTGGTGTCGGTGTGCACGGCGCGCATCTTCTTCCAGGACAGCTCCAACGACGCGGCGGAGCGGCTGAAGAGCAAGCCCTCGCCGCTCATGACCAACAACAACCAGGTGAAGGTGGACTCGGTGTGAGGCCGCCCCCGCGTGCTGCCGGGGCCCGGGGCCCAGGGGGCGGGGGGCGGGGACGGGGGTTTGGGTTGGTGTGTGGTGTTGCAGTGGGGGTGGTGGTGGTGGTGGTGGTGGTGGTGGTGGTGGTGGTGGGGGTTTGTCCTGGGAACCGCGACGTCGCGCTCTGAGTAGGGCGGGCTGTGAGGAGGCCGCACGCTGGGCGAGAGGTCTCGCCGGCGGTGGGCGCGAAACAAGGACAACAAGGTGTGCACTCTGTGTCTTTTACCAAACACTTTGCTCTCTTTTCTGTTGTTTTTCTTCTTCTTTTTTTTTTTTTTCCAATGCCTGCGGTTAAAAAAAACAAAATATATACAAAGATGCCATTTAGGTTTTTCATATTCACACAAATTATGTAAACTGGTAAAAAATATGTTATATATATTTATTTTGTATAAATTGTTCTGTGGGTATATATCTATTTATATATATGTATATAGATATATATAAAATATATATTATATATGTATAGGTAAAATGATATATATAATACATATTATATATATATGATATATTATCAGGTTTGTTTTCTCTCGTTGTTACTGTCAGATGTGGGGGTTTGTAATAAATCAATAAAAAAAAATGCAATTCTACAGATCTGCGACTACATATCACAGTGGTTGTCGTGACATGGACTGAGTTGTAATAACCTTGTATAACAGTGAGACACTGTTGCACTCAGAAGGAACAAACACTGTGAGTTGCTGCTGTTTTGTGATAAAATAAAGTTACTGTCCCTTATGTTAAGTGAAATAAATACATGTTAGAAGAAAAAGAAGAATTTATGTTTACCTCCAGCTCTTTTCTCTAGATTTTTTTTTATACCGACCCACATCAGGTCATTGTACTTTATGCATGGATATGAGGATTTCATCATATGCTCAATAAAATTCTGATATGAAGCGTAACCATAGAGTAATGTCACCATCATGTTTCACAGAGAGCTTGTTAGTTACTTAGTTAGTTAGTTGTTTCTTTACAAGTGGGCTACAACAACTTTGCCCAAACATTACAGAAACATTCTTCTCAACCACCTGGAAATGCCTTAAAAGCTTCAGAAAACGCCATAGCTGGCATATGTTGTTGTATTTGTGTGTCTTCCCGTGTGTGTGTGTGTGTGTGTGCACGCGTGCGTGCGTGTGTTCCTGACTGTCCTAGCTATCAAGTAATGAGTAAGAACATGAAGGGGGGGGGCAACACGATGTGATTTCAATGTGACAGCACCAACATGTCTACAGAGTGTCCTTGTTAGTCACAAGCGCTTGGCCCCATATGGGTGCCATTGATTGTATGCATACGTTCTTCTCTCTCCGATTCCCATGCATGTTGCCCAACATGCATGGGCAATCGGGTTAGTGGGACAAAGACAAAGACAAAGGCAGGATAATAGGCAGCAACAGTGGTGTGCGTTTGCCATCGCGTGCACGGCTTACAGCCTTTTCATGAGGGGGGGTTGGGTGGTCGAACAACTATGAAACATCCCAGAGGATTCCCAACTCATTTTCCGGCGGAATAAAACAGTAATCTTGGCCCAAAGACAGCTTCCGGGGTTTGCAATGAGAGCGTGAAGGAAAGAACGAGGGGTTCTTCAAGGGCACTTATTGTGTTTTCATTTATGGCCATGCTCCATGACTTAGTAAAACTGAAAAAAAATGCAATATAGAACGGCGTCCTTCACATGGACAAGTATATATACAGCTCAGTAACACGTGAATGAGTGGAGTACAACGCGCCGATCAGATATCCGGTTAAGCAGATTTATCGTTCAATCGTTCGCGCCGATGAGTCGATTGACGGGCATTTCATGGTGCATTGTGCAGAATGTTCCCCCGCTTGTGTGATCAATTTATTTCAGCCACTTAAAAGCATTTTCCGGATCGGCAGGAGATGGAGAACGACTTATCCAGAGGGTAACTAAGTCACACACAAAACAGACACACTTGTTCACCACAAGACCTGTGGTGAACATCAGGCTACATGCGTCCGGCTAACAGACACACACGAAATGTATCATTATATTTATCTAGTTAGTTTATTTTATTTTTGACCTTTGTTTTACCAGACGAGCCTTTTTGAGATCTGTTTTACAAAGGTGTCCTGGCCAGAAGAGAAGAGGAAATAACTACACAGAGAACTAATTGAAACCCTTAAACATTTGAGTGGGATGGGGGAGACTAGAATAGCTTTGTGCTGAAGTCCAATATCCATGATTAGCTCCAAAACAGCTCACGGCCGGCATTGCCATGCATTCCCTAGGGGACGAGTATCCCACATTGGACGACTGATTTTAGTTTGACACGCCTCTCGCATTACAGAATTGTGACGTTGGTGATCAATTGACATCCATTATTCAAAACAAGTGTTTAGCTACTCCCATAGATGTGTCTTTAGTTTGTCCAACCCAGTTAAGTTCTTAAGAACTATCCCGGCTGGGTATTCGATATTGCCCACAAACGAACAAATCCACAAGATATGATTACCACTTTACACACCACTGGGCATGCTCACAGACTCACAGACAGTATGAGTGAAGATTGTGGCTGCATTTTAAGCAGTGTGATCATTCAGCACGGTGATGATTAACAGACCACTGCTGATGCAGCTCTCCAACCATAAAATGTTATCGTTTTCTCTATCTTTTTCAGCGGAAGAAATTAAATCATTTTTAAATCAATCATTTTTGGTTGTTCTATTTTCTTTCAAATGATTGATTTCTTTAATATGTGGTAATGTAACAATGCATTGCGGTCTTTCTACACGCTGTCTGGGTTTCTTTCACGATAATGACCTGCTCGCTGTAAATGATAGCCCTTATTCATAAATAACGGCCCAGAAAAAAAACATGGACAAAAAAATAAAAAGTTATTGTATCAATACATCCGCTACTTATCTTGAGATTGCGTCATGATCACTCTACCTGGCAATCAGATGGCTGCACTGCTAACTCAGCCCAGTCACACGCTGGAGCTGATGTTGAACCATTGACATGGGCCATGACAAGCATCTTACCAACCATAGTCTTTGAGACGTTGAGGAAGGCAACCCCAACGTAAGGCCCCCCCACCCACACCCTCAATGTGTGGGCTTTCTGATTTCTCTGCACTGGTGTTTTAATCAATCAAACTTTCCCCATAGAGTGCCCAGTGGCAGCAATACAAATTCTTAACCACCAAACAAGATATCAGCCAGGAGAAAGTCACAGAGACACGTTTGACAACTTGGATTAAAGCAATGAAAACACATTGCAGGTGACTTTGTTAGCAGAAAAACCTCCGCTTCAAAGCTGTTTTTCCCAGAGTGTAGTTTGAAGTGATCGGCTGCGTACGATGCCCTTGGTTCCTCTGGCAGACCTGCGGCGATGCCAGTGTCCTGCTCTATCCTTGGCCGTGTCCGCCGTGGCTAATGCAACCTGACACAAGCGTTTCACTGTGTCTTCTAAATTAAGATGCCCATGATCAAGAGCAGTGGTCAAGCGTTATGTAATTGGTTCTCCAGATGTAACAATTTGTTTGGCGATATTGCTGTGTTTTTGTTGGGTTTTTTTCTGTGTTATTGCCGACGTGATATGTAACTGACGTTTATACAAATCTAGTCTACTGTCGATTCTACTCTTGCTTCGTAGGACCTTAAATAAGCAAGCAGTATGATATTGCTATTATTCTATTTGCTTCAGCGTTTTAGTATCGCGTGCCTTCATGTCACATCGATTTTGATTTATTTCCGCCGAATAAAATAATGTGCTGTGTCAGCCGCCTTGTATGACGGCCTTTCTACTTCATCACTGATCCCTCAGCCTCGGCATCGGCTATTTATCTGTCTCGCTTGGCAGTAGAATCGATCATCCCGATTCATCCTTCTGAAAGATCAACATGGATGTAAATTGATAAGCGAGACGAGTCATCGCTTCCCACTCAGAGGGCCCATTAACAAAAGGTGAAGCGGTATAACAAATCATAATTTGGCTACTGGGTTCATCCTATAACAGTGACAGGGCCTCGGTTCTACATCTGTACAGAACATGTGTATGTATATAGGATATATATATATATATATATATACTGTATATATATATATATATATATATATATATATATATATACTGTATATATATATACATAAAACAAGTGCATGTAGAAATCAAAAGAAGGGTGAAAAAGCATGAAACACCATGAGCTATAATCAGCAACCAATTACTTCTATTTGACAGAACACTCACTTCTCAAAGTATAGACTCTAGATTATCTCTGTCCATTCAAGGCGGAAAATGTAATTGTCCCATGCCTCACTTGGCTTTCACTTCACATGGCTGAACTTCCTTATGGGAACACTCGCTCCATCTCAATAGAGCACAATTTGGTCCCCAACAAAGGCAAAGAATTGGTTTTACTTCAAGTCATGATGTGGTATTTTATTTATTTATTTACAGCTTTGCATTAATGTTGTGTTTAGGGGCAATTATTTGAACACAGAAACACACTAAGGCTAATCTCTCTAATACTTTGAGATACTGAGTCACTCTTTCCGATGAGTCAATTATGGTGGCGAGACTAAATCAACATTTGAAAGGTAAGATGAAAGGAAACAAGGGTGTAGGATGCCCATTGGACTGTGGTGATTTTCAGCCATGTTTGGATCCAGTCGCTATAATGATAATATGAATACGTCTACATAACAAATATAAGTGATTTGCTTAACCAGCACATCCAATGGGTACGTTACCTGCCAAGTTAATTTACGCACATTCAAAAGTTTGGCAAATTGTAGTTTGGTTTAATGGAACAGTGTCACCGTCATGCATTATAATTCCATACCAAAAGACTTGTGTCTTCTGAATCTGTGCTGACTAAATCCCAGCTCATAGCGCATTTGAATTTTCTATCACTTTTTTACTACAAGGAGTCTTGAGAGACGTGTAGCAGTGCCGTGAATAAAAATGTCAAGTCTTAGCCATGCAGAGATGTGAGACATGAGGGCATGTTCTGGCATGCTATATGACACACTACAGGAGACTAGTGCCCACTGTCTAGCAGCAATGTGCATTCAAATAAAACATCATGGAATAGAAAGTCAGACAAATTCAATGGAACCACCTGGGATGGACGAACACTATACCACCACCATACCTTAAAATAAGCATGACAACCCAGTATTGGGTTGGTTTGATCCCTATGGCTATGATAGGTGTGCCAGTAATACCATATATGAGCTTCCCTCTACACAGCCGTGCTAATCTGAATGACTTCATCCAGGTATGTTTAGTATCTTATTTAGTACTTTAAGTGTTAACGCTGTTATCCATCTGTTATCGTTAAGGGTCTATAGATTTGTGAAGGATATGTTTTAGCATAGTGACATGCATCAACAACAATGCATAATAAAGTATATGAAGTTTTAATCAAATCAATCCAAATATGCACGTTTTTTCCCCCCAAGCTTCTGCGTGCAGTGCAGCATCAGGATAGCGTGCTGGCTGTTAATCAGCGCGTAACATGCAAGGGAAGCGGCTGACAGAAGAGGTCTGGAACCCTTTGTGCGGGAACACAATGGCTGCTTTGGAAAATTTTCCAAAGTCCAAGGTCTTCAACACAAACAGAGGAGTCAGAAGGTCGTCAGTGGTGTTTTGGGTTCTCCACTCTATTTCCTTTTGTCAGAGTTTAGCATGGCCTAATGATCCCATTCGATGCTCATTACAGCGATAGTTGGTCTCCTCCATGTGCATCCGAGCTGTGGTGCTCTGCTGTAAAAGCACAGCAGTCTTGATTACTCTGAAGGGTATATGTTACAAATAAGGAGGACACAGCCTTTACGGTTTAAAAATTTGAATCTTAGCTTTGATAAGCTAAGACAGCCTCAACATTTCATGCAGTATCTTCAATCATTCAATATTTTATTGGCTGCTTAGGGCCAGAGATCAACAAAACAAAATGTTTCAACAAAATTTTGCAACATCCATCTTTCAATTGTAGATAAACATCTCAGTCATAGCCATCCTCTGAGTATGATATGTAGCTTTATTACTATTGTAAGCAAAACATTTTGAGCTAACCTCCCTAATTGTCAATATTGATTGTTAATAGAAATGTCCTATTGGGTTAGGGTGACCAGACATGACCTTTCGACGTAGGGGTCTATCTATCTACTTTACACCACAAGCATGATTCATAAATATTGGCTATCGATACAATATAGAGCAATTCCCTGTTTGAGTGTCCTACTTTGGCTTGATTTCACCTGGTTTACCATGGCTTAAACCACATTATAACCATTGGGCATACTGCCCAATCCTTTACGACAGCACTACATTCACCATGGTAAGAGTACGCTAAATTTGCACCCGTTCTATATGAATCGCCAAATTACAAACGTTCCTGTTTTTCATGTCAGTAATATCTTCACCTTACAATGGGTTGAATTGTCAAGGGATCACTAGTGGATAGGGTTTAAATCACATAAGTGGTTGAACCTGAATGAGGAGCCGGTTTGCTTCCATCCATGGAAAGCAGAACATTGATGCGCCTGGTAATAAAGTGCCGTTTCAGCAGAGTAAAATGTCCAAAAGCTCGACTGAAAGGCTACTAATCAATTGTGTTTGGTTAAAAGCCTAATGATTTGGCTTTCAAGTCATTTCAAAAGAAAATGAGGGTTAGAAATTGGTCTATTATTGCAGAGGTCCTCTGAGTGTAAATGTGGTTTAGCTGTGTCTGCCTGTGCGAGGCTGCATGGGAGCTATGCATGATATGTAGCTTGACCTAATGAATGGTTGTTGCTAGTCTTTAACCTACTTAGCCCAAAGGAATAAGATGTTGAACCCATTCTCTATAATTAGATTGATCAACTGTGCTTCAGTTGAGAGCAGTTCTCACTCCCTTCACTTTATATGTTTTTGTTTGTGCAACGTTTAATGCTGTGGAGTTTTAAACTGTTGAGCCACAATATTTTCCATGGGCGCACCAGGTTTCTGTTTATTTAACAGTGCTCACCTTTACCTGTTACATGTCATTTGTCATTTCAAGTACTGTTTTTAAGTTTGTTTGCTACCAGGTCTCTCTTGCTAAAGAGGTGCTCAACCTCAATGAGACAGACCTGAATAAATATAATGAAAAATAAACATCTAAATATCACACTAGGAGGGCCACTTGACCACCCCCCCATCATTGTGCACCACCTTGGGAATCAGTACACACATCCCAACGGGGGTCCGGTGATGCAAACATCTCCGTCATGGAAAGTGTTGCAGCGACCACCCATTACGGCTTTGGACAGACCGATGTCTTTTCTTTGCTCTGGCTAGGGGATAAGTGGTCTGTTTTTTCATCAAGGACTTCAAGCACACATTGAGAGCCAGGAGCAGAGGAGAAAAGATGAAGTGGCAGGCTGAGTGTGTCCAGGCGTTATACACTGCCTGGCCAAAAAAAAGTAATCTTTCAGCTTGCAGCAAGTTATTTAACCCCAACTGATACTATGGGTAGCTTCTAATTTCTTAAACAACCATGTTGAAAGACTCATCTTGGGTTGTGGAAAAGATGATAGTCTGTTTGAGAAGGGTCAAATCATTTGCATGCATCAAGTAGAGAAAACATCTAAGGAGATTGCAAACACGACTGACATTGGGTAAAGAACTTTCCAACGCATTATTAAAAACCGAAAGGATAGTGGGGAACTATCGTCTTCGAGGAAGAAATGTGGTTGGAAAAAAATCCTGATTGATCGTGATCTGCGATCACTTTGTTTGTTTGTTTCACGTTTGGTGAAATCAAATCATAGAAAAACAACAGTAGAACTAAGGGCTATGTTTGAAAATGAAAGTAAGAGCATATCCACATGCACAATGTGAAGGGAACTCAAGAGATTAGGACTGAACAGCAGTAACCTTAGGACTGAGCAACAGTAGCCTTAAGAAAACCACCAATCAGTGAGGCTAATCATTGAGGAAAAAAGGCTTCAATTTGCTAGGGAGCCTAAAGATTGGACTCTGGAGCAATGGAAGAAGGTCATGTGGTCTGATGAGTCCAGATTCACCCTGTCCCAGAGTGATGGACGCATCAGGGTAAGAAAGGAGGCAGGTGAAGTGATGTACCCATCCAGCCTGGTGCCTATACTGTACAAGCCTGTGGGGGCAGTGCTATGATCTGGGGTCGCTGCAGTCGGTCAGGTCTAGGTTCAGCAACATTATGTGCCCAACGAATGAGATCAGCTGACTACCTGAACATACTGAATGACCAGGTTATTCCATCAATGTATTTTTTCTTCCCTGATGGCACGGACATATTCCAAGATGACAATGCCAAGTTCGTTGGGCTCAAATTGTGAAATAGTGGTTCAGGGAGCAGGAGACATAATTTTCACACATGGATTGGCCACCAGACCTGGAGTCCAGACCTTAACCCCATTGAGAATCTTTGGGATGTTCCATCATCAATACAAGATTTTGGTGAAAAATGAACACTGGATGGAAATAAATCTTGTGACATTGCAGAAGCTAATTGTCGCAATGCCACAGCGAATGTGTGCCGTAATCAAAACTAAAGGCGGTTCAAAGAAATAATAGAGTGTGTGACCTGATAAGATTTACCCTTATCCTACAAAATATCCTATTTTAGAATGTTATATGATGCACTCCAGCATTGGCTGGGGGGCTCTTTCCTTTGTGTTTTGTATACTTTTTTTTTTACACCTGATGAACATAAACATACTTGGAAGCTAGGCTTCAATTCTGTCTTCTTTTTCTTGAGGCGTTTCGGCCACATCGTGGTCATCACGTATCCCCTGCTAATAGAGCACAAGCGAGATGCTCTCAGAGACAGGATGTTTACTGCCCACGACTGTAAACTCTGCGTGAATATTTACATTGTCGGGTGTATGTTTTGTAGTAGGCTACATCTCCATGGTAGGTCGGCGAGCTTGTACAGAGCTGTATATGTACGACAAACATCACAACAGCCCGCGTGCATGTATCTTTTACTTTACTGCATTATTTACATTGAAGTGCAGTCATATTTAATTTAACGCTATAGGCTAAGTTTAGAACAGTGGTGGAGGAGTGCAGGCTTGCATGAGAGGTTAACTGGGTCATATGTAGTTCCTAGTCTGTGTAGGAGTCTGTGTTTATGAATGTGACACAGGATGTGAAAACCGCCTGCACTTTCTGAATTCATTTCTGGACCTTACTGGCAATAAGTAATACACGTATATGCACATGACATATCTAATGTATACATTATCGTTAGTGTAGACTGTATATAACTGAATGTAACTAATTAAGGTTCACTTTTCCTCATTTATTCTTCAAATATTGCTTGCAATCGTTTGAGTTTTACATTGTGTATTATATTAGTAGTCTACTTTCCAGGAATTCAAATCTATTTCTGAACCTAACATTTATTTGACCTAATATGCATTTGGTGCATTAGTTGAGATTATTATTACACTGCATGGCTTTTAATTTGGAAGACTTCCATACATGATAATGTATGGAAGTGTAATGTATATGCGTCCCCTTAGACCTCTATTTCCGCACCATCCCTGTATTTGGTCTGAATACCGCATCTGAAATGTGCCTTGCTTGTGCTGATCGATGCTAAAATGTTTCTTTAACGTCCACCTAACCACCCTACACTATAGGCCTATTATCTAATTCTTCTGTGGTGTTTGTCACCTAGTCGTCAATCATAACAGCATAATGTTAGCATAACATGAATAATTTAAACCCAATAAAACATTTCAACTGAGGTATTTTTTTTACTACATATCGTTACACAATTAAAAAACACCTATCTCCTGCAATTCATTAAAATGAAATTAAGTAATAATGATTAGATAATTAACATCTCAAGGGAGGTATAGGCCTATAGCATGATGGCGTTTGAAACCTCCCTGTGCTTGACAGAGAGGTTAAAGCAAAACTTGTCCACAAAAAAAGATCAACTGGTTAATTTTGGTATGAAAATTTCATTGACACCCATCAAATCAATCCCATTGACGGAAGGATGATGACATCTGAATGAGGAAGTAGTGTTACACAAGTGCTAGCACGCTGCTTGCCTCACTGTCTGCTTTGCTACCTGTAATGACTGTGCTAATGAGGAAATTCTCCTGCAAGGGTTAGAAAAAGAAAGAAAAAAAGAGGCAGTCAAGAGGGAAAGAGATGCTCAAGGGCAGCCACAGTTGGATGCAATTTCTCTTGTCACTCTCTCTCTCTCTTGGTTCAAAGAAGTGCTTCCTTTTAGCAAAAGGTGCCACAAATGGACACTTTCCTAATGTGGGAGCAAGGCCAAGCCATGAGTATCTCTTAACTATAGGAAAAGAGAATATATTTAGTGCCACTTATTATTGAATGAATATATTTAGTGAATCTTTCTCCCCTTTTTCCGCCTCTGGCCTTTCCATGAATTAATATACATACATATCCCCACATATGACCAAGTAAGTGGCAATGTGATTTGCAATGCACAGATTAAAATGAAAGATTATATGGATGGATATATGGATGTATAGCTATACATAGGTTACGGTGTCAAATCTAACCATGCCGACATATCTGGGGAAATGATTAAGAGGATAATTTTCTGCAAATGACAATGTGGGTAGAATGTTTAAAATGTTATTGAAGATGTAGGCAATGTTGAAACTTGTACAGCAGTATGATGTGATAGCTGCAGTTTTTATTTTACGTTTGGATAATCTTTAATCATTTTGAAATGAAGAAGACTGAGTCAATCCCCACCCCCACAAACAAAAATAGTATAGAACAGTATAACTTGTAGGCTTTTCCTTCTGGAAGGATTCAACTATTAAAGATGACGTTGACGAAATGTCCTTCTATCTAAGATTCAAGGTCACCCGTACAATAAAGCCAATACCCTACACTCAAATACCCTACACTCCATTAGGTCCAAATTATTGAATAGCCTACCTGTCTGTTACAGAGAGTACACCATGCCCGTGCCCTCATTGCCATGACTGGAGTTTTCCACAAGGCCAGGCAGCCCTACTGCTAAAGCCAGCAAGCTAGTCCTGTGTTTGGGGGAGGGGCTTTAGAGGAAGGGATGGGATTCTTTTGGATGGATACTTTCAAAATGTAGCTGATTCTGGCTAGTTTCTCAAAATTGCCAATTATCAGAATCAGAATCAGAATCAAGTTTATTGCCAAGTAGGTTTACACCTACAAGGAATTCGACTTGGTGCAATTGGTGCAAGGGAAAAAAACAGTATTAAAAATATAAGTAAGTAAAAAAGTAAAAAAGTAGAAAAGTAAAATAACTATAATAAAATAAATATATATATACAATGTACAATGAATATGAGTATGAATATGAATATGGAATACAGAGCAGTAGTGCATGCAGAGGAAAATGGAAAAATGGTGGACCCGAATGAGTGCACACTGTACACACTGTGCGTTAATGTAACGCAGACGATCTGAAGATGCCACGTTAATGTAGCATGTAGGTCTGTGTGGGGGGAGGAAGAGTGTAATAAAATGGCTGCATTACCAATTTATGTAATAAAACTCAACTGGCATCATTTGTACTTTTGGATTGCAGTATTAAGCTATACTAGTAGTCAGTAGTTAGCTGGTACACAAACGTTCTGTTATATAGTATGTAGTTAATATGGTAGCCTGTAATTTAGAAGATAATTCATTTAATTAAAAAAAAAATCATAAATGAATCTGCATGAAAGGGTCCATAAAAGAACTGTATTTCATTACATGTGTAGGTTTTTTTTCAGAACTGAACTGTATTTTATTACATGTGTGTTTTTTTGATTGTTGATTAAATGATTGAGGAAACAAACTCCAATCACAGGTGCAATGTTTCTGCTAGCCTCCGCATTCTGGCACCAGCCAAAGGTCACCCTCTGGACTCCTTCTGCTCCCAGAATGCCGCAGGTCGGCTCCTTGCTGTTTCTAACAGACGGTATTACATCACGCACCTCAAAATCCTGCTGCCCTTGCATTGGCATGCCTGTTCAATTCTGCATAGTCTGATCACTTTTAGAGAGACTGGAAGGCTGTTCTGGCTGCAGGTTGTAAGACACATGATAGTGGCTTTGGGAGCAGCACACTGCCATGGGTCCTCAGGCGGGGTTTCTGCACAGCCTCCACGAGTCCAGGCTTTAATCTAAAGGTGATCATTTAATCTGAAGGTAATCACGCGCGTTTTGCCAAGCAGACCCCCCCAGGCTCCGAGACGCCCTGCAGAGGGCGATAAGGCTGAATCACTTGCGTCATTTAAAATACGCTGGAATACCGTACAGTATTTTTACAGCCTTGGTGTCCCTTCTAACTGTGTCCTTATTTTGCTGTATTCATTTTGGCCGTACATTAATCTCCATAATTTACAAGTGAGAAATTGCATTTAATCTGTCTTCTGTACATTTCTAAATAGAGTGCAGTAATGTGTTTAGTGGAGATTATGATTATTAGCAGTATCTGCACCATCCAAAGACGCATAAAAATGGGCTCTTCTCCACACCACTGGTTTTATGCTTATTCAAACCTGTTACAGCTCAGTGACCCTATTCTATAAATGTCACCATTAATTAACATATCGGAGTCCACTTGGTCTCCGAAGCAGGGCTCATTATGCACTTTGATGAAGGACTTAATGAGGTAGCTTGTTAAACAATAACACAGTTAACAGTTAAAAAAACACAAGAAGTAGTAATTCAAGAATCACACCACTGAATACAATGCACTCTTGTCTGTATATATGTATATGTATTTCGGAGAGGAGAATCATAAACACATCTCCTGTAGAGGATTGCTGATGGCGGGCTATGGGCTCAAAGATGAAAAGCCAGGCCATTCAAGTTGAGCCAGCTCAGCAACGGAAGCTATGTTGCTATCTGTTCCTGTACTGTGCAGAGGTAACATATGGGGGTATTGACCTGTTCTGAACAAGGCAGATGTCTCTCTTCCTGCCCCTTTTCTCCACCTGGCTGCCATTGAACCGGGGCCCGAACCCCCCATTGTGAGTGGGTACAATCTGAAGGGAATTGTGTATTATTGTGTGTTTGCTGCGTGCGTGCACTCGTATTGTTTGTGTTACGCGTGCGTGTGTTTTGAAGCCTTAATGAGCGAACGACAGTCACTCGCTGTCATGCTGTGTCAGACAAAGAAGGGTCATGTTAGACCTTTATGCAATGCAACCCTGAGTCCAGCTTCCTGTGCTGATTTGAATGGCTTACTGTCAGAAAACACACCCATCACACACAGCGTTCTTTGTTGACTCCACTCTACCCAATGCTACTTGTGAATTTCACCGAGAATGAGAGTGTTAACAAAGGGGAAACATCAAAATAAACAGACCTGCAACCTCTTGAACTTAAAAACATCGGAAATAAATGTCTTGTATTTGGGTTCTTGCTGTGCGGATGTGCAACGTGTTACTTTGTGAAACGGAAATTGACAAAGTGAATAGAACATAGTTTCTTCAATGGGTGGCCCTGGTTTGCCACTGCCTTTCAAGAAAGTTATGTTGCGAGTGAAAAGAACATCCGGTCAGAACACTCAATTGGATTTTAATGATTTAAGGATTGCTCTTTTCTTAGTGTTCGAGAGAAAGCAACAAGAGATACCGAAAAAGTTTTCTCTCTCATTGCCAACATGCGTCAGCGTGATGGAAATTCTGTGTAAACCGTTCAAGTCTCAAGCCACCTCCAAGTGACTTGGAGGTGGCCTTAACATGTCATGTAACTTGATGGTGATGTCACTTCCAACTCGCTTCACAGCAACAAGTATCCCTTCCCCGCCGGGTGCATTCCCACGTACACGGGATCACTGTGCGGTCCCGTTGCATAATACTACTTATCCCTCCCAAGAGGGGCCGGTGGTGGAGTCCACCATCAACCTACGTAGCTCTGCTGCTTCACTACAGTGCGCACGCTGGTCATGTGATCCGGGTCATGTGACCTGGGTCTTATTTTAGTCCTCCATCAGAGATGCAGCAGCTGTTTGATACAGGCGTACAGTACAGTTTTCCTCATGGTTCATTCATATAAAGAGCAATTATTTATATAGTAAGTTATTATTATGGCAACTATTAATTTACGTTAAATTACTATTATCACTGTTGGAGTTCAGTTAACAAATGAACTAGCTTTTTCTCTGCTGTTTTATATAGGTGAGACCCATAGATGGCACGGACCATAGTTCTCTCAAAAAATGAATCTCACATTGAGTTTCATTCTTAGAAACCATTGCAGGTTTTTTAGAATGAGGTGTAACAAATATATAGGGCAAAGCTGTGTGTGTGTGTTTGTGTGTGTGTGTCTTTGCATGTGTGTGTGTGTGTGTGTGTGTGTGTGTGTGTGTGTGTGTGTGTGTATGTGCCCACCTGTGGTTCTGTGTATTTGATTGTGTATTTGATGTGAATGTGCACAAGTGTGTCCTTTGCACACGTGTGTGTGTGTGTGCGGGCCTGTGCGTCTGTGAGCTCAGCCCTGTGGTGTGCTTTGCTTGCTTGCCATGCTCGGCGTATACTCAGCTGGAAGAGAGGACATTTATGTGATGTCAGCATGCATTAACCTCTCCTGCAACACATGGAAGCCATACGGGGGCACATGTGCCCAGGTCCCACCAGGTTCGAGTCACACGCCTCTGAAAGTCAAAGGCCACCCAAGAGTACGTATTGCCTTCTCCGAAAATAGACTGTGACGTTTTTTTTTATTATTTTCTTATTCAAAGTCCATTAATGCGCGATTTTGTGTCGAAGCGCGTTTAATCAAATCAAATGAAAACTTGTTTCAGCAAAAATATCCCAACCTTGAGGAAAGGCGAGCCGTTAAACACATTACCTCATGGTTGAGCATGAATCAATATGTCCTTTATTCACCCACTCATGTGTGTGACGGCGTGATGTGTGTCCTTGCGGGCGAGGAGAGGTATTGGAGTTTCAATCATTTAATGACTCCTAAAGCTTTAACATTAATAAGAAAAAATGTGAAGGAGGAAAGGGTGTTAGAATAAATCCCTGAAAAATAGCATGTTATTAGTAACATGAGGTTGTAGCCCACACTCTTGGAATTGGTCCCACTGTGGTGTTGCCAGTCCATTCACGGTCTCCCTCCTCTTCTAGATGTGCCAGCTTAATGACATGAATAACTTTCATGAATGATTGATGACACCATACTTCAAATTGCATAATTGGAAACCTAGGGTTCTTGAATAATTGACATGACCCCCCCCCCCACCCACCCCCTTACATGCTTATTTAAAACAAGAGGGGCTTTTCTATGTAATTTTCTATACTGTAAATAAAATATTTGCACAATTGAACCGTGCCAACGAGTCGGCCTTGTGCGCTCCATGCGTCTGCTGCAAACGTTGGGCTTTTCTCTTCACCGAGCACAGGAGAAGAAGTTCTGCACCACCACCGCTTATTCACTCACATTCACTCACCCACTCGTTCACTCGCCCACTCCTTTAAACATGCGATCGATCTATAACACGTTCATTCACTCGCTCGCCTTCACCCACCCTCATTTGCTCGCTCGGTCCTCCACTCGCACCGCTCAGTCGTCAGTCATTCATTCACTCCACTCCAGACACTCTTGCACTCATTGTCACTCACTTGCCCAATGCTCCACTCTGCTCACCACTCTCTCGCTCCATCACACATTCAGTTCACTCCCCTCCCTCCCTTACTCCCTTACCCCTTTTCTCACCAGCTGATGTGAGCGTGTGAACTAGAGAAAGTGAGCCATGCGTTGTTCCAAGTGCCCCACCACCACCACCACCACCACCACCACCACCACCACCCCATGCTACCACCGTGGGCAGCCATGTCAGGTTGTCTCCCATTGGTCTCCCAATGACAACTACTATGGAGGATGAACTGCTGGGCACAACGGGACCATTCACAATAGCTCCCAGACTTCTTACATTGTCTGTGATTTCTTACATTCATGTGTCACTTTATTACACCTTGATAATTATTTAATAATGTATATTCCACCTCATTACTGTGTGTAGATTTGACTTTTGCACATAACTGGATCTGCAGAACATTGTTTTTGTTGTTGTTTATTTGGTCAAATATATTATTTATGCTGTAACTTATTTATTTATTGCTTTCTAGAATATATATCTTTCACATCTGTATTTCACCTTTTTTGTTCTAGATTTTTTATCTATTTAGAATTGTACGCTCGAAATAGTTCCCTTTTACTTGTATAGCACCCTGCTAATTTTGTTTACATTTTGTTTCTTTTGAAAAAGTATTTCAGTTAACATATAACCTGTATCTGCTGGCTACATTATTAATGGTGTGTAATAACTTTGTATTTAATTTAAAGAAATGTATAGTTTGTTATGATGTTGAAATGTCCTCTGTTTTGAGTGGTCCTTGAATCTCTGGTAATTTATCCTCTGTGTATTGGTTAGTGTCCATTTTTTATTAGCCAATCAGTGCCTCTGTATCAGTAACCTACCGGGTATTTTGAGGGTTGAGACGACAGAGGGTGAAAATTAACATTAAGTTAATTGTAGCTAAATTTCACTGTTACATTCAGGTTTGGAGCCGGAAGTTTAATACTGTATGTTAGCAGTGTGTACCTTGTTACAACCGGGAGAGTTTTGGAGCTGTTTTGAGTCTGTAATTCTGCTAAATGGATGTAAACATCGGAGTACCTGTGGACTGTTAGTTAGCTAGTTAGCTGTCCTCGCTAGCAGAGAGGAGAAGAGACGGGAGTGCATGTGAACCCGCGTTTTCTGCACCGAGTTTCTGATGCGCGTCGGAGAGTGACGCGCAAGCCGCGCAGCAGAAGTGATGGAGACCTGCCGCTGTTCTTCACACGGACTGGGCCTCAAGACAAGGTTCTTCATCGCACCGCCCACCGCTGGACAGCGGGTTTGAAAAGAGGTTAGCAAGAGTTTTCCAAGGAACCGTGAGTAACTTTTCAGACCATATATTCCTCGAGGATTTTCAAATGAGTGTCATCAAAGCATAAGCACCTGACTGCAGTACGCAGATCGGGGTTGGGCTAAATGTGGGCGGAGCTAAACGTTTAACTCCGCCCACATTTAGCCCAACGCAGCGAACGCAGGTGTAGAAACTTGACGCAGGTTATATCGAACGCAGGTTATATGTAGAAACTTTTCTCATTAAATGAAGGATATCATTTGAAAAAGTATGTTGTTTGATTGCTAACGTGATTGTTAACTTGTAGCTGCTATGTCAATTGTTATTGCTTGAAGAGGGTTACGTGTGAGTGAGCTGCTGACGGCTGTGTGCGTTAGTTGAATGAAGATGAGATGTACAGTGTTGTGTGTGACTATTTGATTATCAGTTTGTTATTTTACGGGGACTTCCTACTGATGATCAATACATCAACCGTAATAACACTTCAGCCTCCCGTCCATTCCTTACATCAAACTTCTCGTCGGCGTTACACTGGTAGGATGCTTACGCTTAATGATAAATTACTGCTATGTAATGTAGCCTACCTTTCTCATTATTCTATATAACAGCAAAGCAGATCCGAGTCTACTCAAGTAAAACTGCAGTTAAATGTACTCGATTACATTGACAAGCTACATAAGTTAATTGGTCTGAAACAAAGTGCCCTGATCTAAACACAGTCACCCTTTTAGTGGTGAGCAGGGGGCTACATTTGGATTGATGAGGAAGGAGAGCCCTTGGCAAGAGAGAGGACTGCACACACACACATTTGATTCATTTATTTGAAATGACCAATACTGATTAGGACCTACAACAACACAGTATTCCAAATATTAATAAAGAGGCTATTTCTGGAGAGAGAGAGAGAGAGAGAGAGAGAGAGAGAGAGAGAGAGAGAGAGAGAGAGAGAGAGAGAGAGAGACACACACACACACACACACACACTTGGATACATTCAAAAAACTCAAATTCCCTTAATTACAACCATAACACATTTATTTTTAATTCAACAGATCCCATTGAATATTATAGAACATATCATTTGGCAACAACAAAGACATAACATTGCAATAATAAAAATAATCTAGGGTTAAAAAGAAATTGAGAGAGAGAGAGAGACACACACACACACACACACACACACACACACACACACACACACACACACACACACACACACACACACACACACACACACACACACACACACAGAGAGAGAGAGAGAGAGAGAGAGAGAGCGAGAGAGCACAGACAGAGCACAAGGGTGTTTACTACATGTGAACAGGTGAAGACATAGTCCCACTGGCCATTAGGATTTCAGCTTGTAGTCTACATACTCCTTCCGCCTGTAGATTTTTTTAGATGATCTGAAAAACAGTTAATTCAATTACCTTGCGGTCGTCCAAAAAGTTTGCACTTTTATGTTTTTTTGTTTTCCAAAAGGATGCAACATTGACTCAGTGATAAACTCAATAATTTACTCACAATCCTGAATAAAGCTAGATTGATCGTCTTCTGGGAGCATGACATCGAACATAAAATCAAGCAGTTGTATCTCCCCCCTCCTGATTTCTTCTCCAATGCCAGTGACCTCCTCTATGACCCTCAGTAGCTCACAGCTCTGTTGAAAATTAAGTACAAATCAATAAATCAATAAATTAATCTTGTGCATGTCTATGGGTACATAAAGTGGAGAAAGAAAGTTTTCAGACAAATTTGGAGGCAGCACTGACCCCTATGCATGTTTACTCCACAAGACTAAAAAACTGCAGGAAAACATACTGAACCTCATTTAAAGTTTCCCGCACAACTTTCCTGGACAAGCCTATAGAATACTGGAAGAATGTAACATTACATAACATGCTGGAAGTAGAAATGCTGCTATGCCTTGCCCATTGTTTTGTCTGTAAAATTAGTATCTGCTGCCAGATTTTTTAGAGCTCTCTCTTGAGTGGTACGAATGCAAATCCGTCCAATACTTTCTTTCTCCACTGTACATAGATATACATGAGTCATGACTGATGACATTTTTATTTACCCGCTCTTCACTGACAATTAACATCTTTGGCTTCAGATGACATCTTAGTTTAACCAAAGAAGATGGGTTCTGCCAGAGACACATACGATTTGATCGTGTCCTTCCACAGAGGAGATCATCGTATAAGCTCTAAAACCAAACCAATAAAGGGTGAACATGTAAGCACTGATAGAGAATTTAAGCACTAACATCACAGTTTATGTCAAAGTTACCTTGATTTGTAAAAGTTACCACATATTTGCAAAAGGGACAGTGGAACAGTTCACTGTTGGTGCATTTAATAATGGTTGGTGTATCACCATCCAAGAGTACACTAATGTGTCTCTATATATCAGAGGGAATAGACATAAAAGGCACAAATTCACTTAAACTCCAGCGAAAACATAACTTTTATCATTGAAATCAATCAATAACTCAAATTGACATGTATGGGTGGGGGGGTTACCACATGAGGGATGGCCTCAGGAAGAGGATGTGAATCAGTTAGGGCTTGAACGTGGACAGCATGAGAGGCCTCCAGCCCAGCATGTGGGGCTCCATATAGATCATACCGCAGCGGGACACCTGTCATGCACACACACACACGCAAAGGCAACACAAGGTAAATCAAAGTAGCTGAGGTAACAAATTGACACAGAATGTATTTAATTACATTTGTTTTGACATCATCATTGACAACGCAAAATTCCAATATCAAAATGTAATGCACTATCTATAGAGTAATGTCATGCATTAAATGTTGATATTAAAATCCTGTTATTATGCCTTATCACACTCTAATTCCAGTGATTGATTTATTGATTACCTTCTTTATTTCTCTCAGACATACTCTAGGGTAGAAACACACACAAACACAGTGCATTAGTTACTGTGTTCATATGCCTGGATTTGAAAAAATATGTTTTTTTATACATTGCAGTGAACCTACCTGACCAGAGAAAATCCGGACAGAGAGAGTGAGACACAGAAAGAGAGAGAGAGAGAGAGAGAGAGAGAGAGAGAGAGTTCTGAGCAGCTAGCGAGTAAAACTACAGCTATAGCCTGCTTACTGACACGAAAAAAACAGACTTAAAACGTAAAACTTTAACTCATTTTATTTATTATTAACACATTACAAACTTACATAGATCAAACTCTCAAGTCCCTCAAGAGACATCCTCTTTCACATAGCTCCTCCAAGCGATAGTGCACACACACACACACACACACACATTTTTTTTTTTTAAAGCGCGGCACAGTGGAGGTGACGTATTCCCGTTCTGAAGTGGAGCTCCACTTGATAGGTCCGCAAGTGTTCGGAGTTAAACGTTTAGCTCCTCCCACGTTGAGCCACTCCTCGATCTGCGTACTGCAGTCAGGGGTTACTCCATCAAAGCGCGCCAACGTATGAGACTTCAAACAACACCAGGGGTCCGCACTCAGGATAGTTTAAAGGTGTTATGCCCTGGGTAACGTGTTTTCCTGCTCTCGCATGACATTTTTGTGGCTTGATATCTTTTCATGTGTGATAGTAATGTATCTTTATGTGTTAATAATAAGGGCTGTCTTTGGTGTGTGATGCATGTGAATATAAGCTCACAATAACAGAAACCTTATATGTATACAATCAGGTAACTAGGCCTCTCTGTGCACCCTAGTCAGTCAGTCAGTCATGCTCCAGGTTTGATTGGTACTGTGTAGACACATTCCAATTTTATAATGTTGTACGCCCTCAGCAAGTCACCTTCCATGCACAAGGGTTTAACAGGTGTAAAGAAGTATGCCATCACAATCGTATAACCAAATTTGAATGGAGTGGGTGGGCTGCACTTGCTATAGCAATTTCAGTGCCCAGTCTGCCAAGGGGTTGTTCTGTGCATCTGACAATAAAGACTTGAAGTTAGACTGGAACTTTTAATGTGAAATAAAAAGAAGTAGCCATGTTGGACTACAGCCACCTAAGTCTGTTTTGTGACAATTTTTGTCCCGACAATCTTCACAAAACGTTAGTGTATGGTGCCGTTAGTATTGTGCTGCCAAAATGCTGCAAATTGTGCTGACCTTCATTGTCTTTTGAATGAGAAAGGTGTGTCTAGCCTGTCTTTTTGGAATATTCAAACTCATTTGAAAGAATTCAACCTTTCACACCGTTTACAGCCTGCAGAACATTACTTTCATGAGAGTCCAAAATGAAAGTCAGTTTTTGTACATTGACCCCCACTGTGATCAGTGAGTGCTTGGTGGGGTTTTGATTAAAGAAATGGGAAAAATGAAACTCATGACATTTATCTAAAAAAAAACAATTATTTTTAAACTAGAAACCAAAATTTTAAGTAACACTTTAACCAAAGTTGTAACACTACTGTATAAACACTACTGACTGTGGAATTACTTTGCCTTACTTTGTTGGAGTTGCATGAACTGTAAGCCATATCTCAAGGTTGGCTTCATCAGACCAATAATGCATGAATACAATGAATGAGCCATGGATGTCTTTACATTTATTTATTTTTCTCCATTGTGGAATACAATAATATCTTTCAAAACAAATATGACATTACAGGAATATCCACTAGAAACTTTGTCCATATCCTTCCAAAGGTTGAAAGAAATACTTTGAATTAAGAAAATAGGTGAAAATAAAGCTAACTTGACTTTTCATGTCTTCATGTTTTCCCAATGCCTCACTGAGGAACTACCCAGGATTAACTTGGAGGCTGTTTACACTTTAAACAAATATATTGGATGGACATAGGATTTTGCACACACAATTATTTGTTTCTGAGCTTTGGAAAAAAAAAACGGCAAGCTGTCGCCAAGGCAACGACTATCCCTTAGGAATTTGGAGGCGGCCTCTGGCTCTAATTTGGCAGAGATGTTTTAGCTTACTGGTTCTTCCTTCACGTTATTCTAACACAGACACAGCAACTTCTTGGGCATTCTCGAGTCTGCCTTGTTATGTGGCGTTATGTATACTGTACGCACAACTGAGCTGAACCCTGTGGAAGTTTGGCTAGCCACAACGTGCACATCACACATGCACAGTGCAGGCACGTGGCGGGTGGGGGCGTCTGGTGTAGCAGGAGGAAAAAGCCTTTCTCTCTCTGTTTACACCGAAGCTGAGATGTAGCGCAAACATAGTGCAAGTGGTAGACTAGATTATAAATAAATTGAAATGTGTCAATTATCATAGATGTAAGCCTTCCCATCTGTGCAAATAGTGAGGGCATGGCGTTCAATTACTGGCATACACAGTAATTAATCACCTGCTCTTGCTACATGAGAACCTAAGAGAGACTCTGTGTGTGTGTGTGTGTGTGTGTGTGTGTGTGTGTGTGTCTGTGTCTGTGTCTGTGTGTGCGTGCGTGCGTGTGTGCGTGCGTGTGTGTGTGATTCTTTTGGGGGAAAATCTCCAATAAAACCCTATTTCAAATTTTGCTCAGTATTTTTTTTTTTGTAACTCATCAGCTGTTTCACAGAATAACAAATGTCATCTGAATTAATAAAAACCCAAAGTTTTTTGAGGATGGCTGTGACGGTTTCAGTGCATTCCCCTACCTCAAAATGGTTTCCCCTTTTGATAAACAGCCAAGCCTCGTATTGCTAATCCCATGCATATTTATTGAGGAGATATCAAAAAAAAAAAAAGAAAAAAGAATGAAAACGTGCGTACTGGCGCCGCGCAGCGCGCCACGTCTATTTATAGCGCCTCCTACGTCTAGGGCTGTTTTGTGGCTGCGCACGTGAGGCTTTGGCAATGTCAACACAACGTTTAGATTGGGAAATGTCAGAGATTACAGAGAGGCATGCAATGCCGCGATACGTTTTTTTTTTGTGGTTTATTTGGCTCTTTGTCGATTTTATTTTTTTGCGTGAGTTTGAAAAAAGCATACTTTACTAAATTAGAATTAAAATTGTTGTTTTTTGTTTTGAATTGTGATCATTCTTGTCCCGGTGCTGAAACGCTCGCCTTCTCCCTTGTTTGTGTTCATTGTTTCGAGGTCTGAACACTTGTGTACGAAATGGGGGAAATAATGAAAGAGAGAGAGGGAGAGGGAGAGACGGGAGCTGGAGAGAGGACAGGGTGAAGATGTTGATCCGGGCGGCTGTTATCGACGTCTATAGAACCTGAATTTATGACTGCATGCTGTATTCTCTGCACCGCAAACAGAGAGGGAGGGGAATACACAGAACTACGTATAAGTGCATTCAGCAAACAAAAATTAAAACCGCTACAAGCTTCACATGCTTCATTTCAATCAGCTGTACTTATTCACGCTTGTACCCACCCTCACCCCCCCCACCCCCCCACCCCCGGGCGGCGAAACAGCTCGCCTCTTAAAAGGAGCTTTCCATTTGGTTTCGGCTCTGGCCTGCGTGATGCATCAGCAATTTTCAGTTTTTCCCCACATCAAGTCATGTCTTTCTCTTTGGCGAGGGGTCACTGAGGGGGCCCCGAGCAGTGGTATGGGTCTGGCTCCGCGCCCAGCACACCGTCCTGGGGCACGTCTGTCTACAGACAGAGAGAGAGCGTTCAGTCAGCTGTGTGGGACGCGGTACACAGCCGATATGTTTGCATTAGGAAGGACCCTCAGGACCCCCCCCCCCCCCCCCCCGTCCTCTGCAATGCTCCTCCAGATAGGATTTTATTAGACTGAGATTAGATCTGTCGGCTTGGACTCTTCTGCTGTAGATGAACGAGTCATTTGTACATTTTGCCTCCAATGGTATGTGTTTGATGCTGTGTCGAATGGTGTGTTAGTGTTGTGTTTGGATTGAATACATGTATGTTTAGATGTCCTCCGGAAATAAAATAATAAGTTGACCCGTTTTTTTTTCATCACGTTGCCATTGAGGATATCTGTGTCATGCAGCAAACCTTAAAAGTAGAAAGTGTTGAACACTCTTTCTCCGTATGCATGTCTCTTTAATGTGGATGAAACGTGGGCCCTCATGTCTTCTCTAAAATCATCGTTAAATAATTGTCTAGATTTCATGATCTTAGGTTTGCTGGAATTTTTCATGCCGCTTTTATATATACAGTGTATATATATATAAAAGCGTAAAAGTGATCGCAATTCTGGTCTGCCTTGAGCCTTTGTTTGAGCTGGATCTTAAAGGTGATATGCATGTGGCACTCCTTTAGAAACAGCACCTGTTTTATCCTGTATATATACTGTATATATATTAGGCCTGCATGATTAATTGAATTTTCATCGTCATCGCGATGTGAACGTTTGCGATAAGCACATCGCAAAAGCTGGTCTGTAATGCGATAAGTTTGCCACGCACACTCGGGCCATCCTTCAAAATATTCTGGTTTGCCGGAAAACCCTATTAATTATATTTTAGTAGGTATCGTGAATATAAATTGCCTACATACACACGTAGGCTACGTTCTTTCTTTTATATTCGCTTCATTTCATTAATGGTTCATGCTTGTCTGTTGATGGCTGCGGCTGCAGTAAAGAAAATGTTCGTGGTCACTGTTCAAAGTTAGGCTATAGTTATAACTTTGGGTTCAGGCACCGTAGCAATAGGTCCTACATAAAACAATGCATTGAAATATCTCGACCCCGCTATAACGTGACGTGTCGACTGACGTCAAGGAGACCACTAAACTTTTACGGGTTGGAGACGCAGTCAGTGACGTCACGAGATGCAAATTTGACGTATTCACCATGACCAAAATTTTACTCTTTTCTTATTTATTATCGCAAGTCATATCGTCATCGCAATATTGAACAGTGCGATCGCACATCGCACATTTTGCTGATATCGTGCAGGCCTAATATATATATATATATATATATATATATATATATATATATATATATAATTGTTATTTTTATGTTTGTAGGTTGTATTTTTACTTGTGTGTTTGCATACTGTCATTAATTAGTTTTTGTTACATGCCTAGGGACTGTGGATGTAATCTAGCATTTTCGCTAATACCGGCGTGTTCACTTACTGCATTTTTTCAATGTAATACAAATGTATTAACATGCACTGTCTCTGTATAATGAAACAAATATATAAATCAATTTTATTTTGCTGCTGGCTTCATGCAGGATGTAATCACAAATCTGGCATGCATGCAGCGCTCGGTGACACTGGCTGCACATCCGTAGTTTCAGTAAACACTGAACACCGGCAATACGTTTCCCAGAGAGGACATATGAAGGTAAACATCCCTCACACGCGTGTGAGTGTGTGTGTGTGTCTGTGTGTTCCCACACCCACACCCACCATCGAGCCTGCCCTGACGAGATGGCCCCGTGATGCGCAGCGGAATGGACTGAGCGGCGTGTGATGTCATCTTCAGAGTGTTGAAATCCGCCTCGGCCCTGTCAGTCATCCATCAGTGGCAGTATCCATCAAAGGGCCTGAGAAAATGTAAGCCAAGGGCATCGCAGTGGGGACGCTTTCTCTCTCTCTCTCTCTCTCTCTCTCTCCCCCCCCCCCCCCCCCCCCCGCGTCTCGGGGAGAGAGAGAGAGAGAGAGGGGGCAAGGGTTTACCGCTCGGAATGTACGGGGAAAGATGCAAAAACACAAAATTAGCCCCCCTGTTTTTACCCCACGGAGGCTGCACATATATGTTTACAGGGATGATTTAGGATGCTGTGTACACGTGTGCCACCATGCAGACAGCCACCTGTTCAGACGTGCTGCCTTTGTTCCAACCAATTACGTAGAGAGTACATATGTAAATATGTAACGTGTGTTTGTGTAGAATGCATATGCGAATGTGTACGCTGTAATGTATCCTATGGGGAGAAAGCTTTTTATATGCTTTTTGTCATCACATTTGTCATCCATGAACCTGCAAACCCTTGGCTCTATATCATTTGTATGACTGTTGCATTGCCAAAGTAACCACACAATAGCTGTTAAAATGGGGAAACTTATATCACTGTCTCAATGAATTAGTAAACAATGACCCAGAAACTATTCCTACCGTATACATAATCATGCTCTCATGTACTTCCGAAATATAGTCATTACCATGTACAAGCACTATCAAAACACGCAAGTAAAACCAAACACGACATTAAAAGCTTTTTCGACACAATACACAAACATACGCAAGTAAAACCAAAGGCCAGCACAATACATGGAAAGCACGCAATACAGAAGCCCTGCAAAAGGTGTAAATACAGCAACACAATAAAACAATGAACCAAACTGCCACCGCGTGACGTAAATACAGTGAAAAAAGGATTTAGGACATTGTCTAGGGGCAGGGTATTTTCTAAAGCTGTTATTACATTATACTAGGCTTCTGTGGAGACAAGGCACAGACACGTTCATTGTTCAACACTGGCCCGAATCTGATGTGTTGTGGGAAAATGAAAAGGAGGAAGATTTCACAAAATGTATGTTGACATCAGAGTCTGAATAGGCGTATGATTATTGTGACACAATTACAGGCGCATGTCTAATGTGGTAATTGTTTACCATTACTGGCTTGCTGCTTTTTAGGGTTATAGGGCCAATAGAGGCTGGAGAGGAAATAGAAGAACACAGAACACACACACACACACACACGCTTGCTAGCCCTACAAGTTGTTTTTTTCATTAATCCAAGAAACATAAATCCCGCCTTAGGCAAGTGCAGCCGGGGTCTTCAGACCTCCAGGCGTGCCAACAGGTTGGCCGGTGGGCTGCAGGCGAGGAGCGGCAAACCCCACCGCAGGCAGAATACATCCAATAAAAGGCGAAAGGACCACATCTCGCTAACGAGGTGCTCCGTTGGCCCCTTGGTCTCTCAGGGAGTCCCTCCCTGACTCCCTGACTCCCCTAATCTGCCTAGATTGACTCTACCACACCCCACTTACACTTACAGAGCACACCCCACTTACACTTACAGAGACCTCGCTAGCAATTTGTGTTGAAATGTTTTTATTTTCTGTTATGTTAATAGTATATTACATAAATATTGCATTTTATTCTTTAATTCTTTGTATTTTTTGTGTAATGCTGCTGCTACACTGTAATTTCAGTGTGGGATCAATAAAATATAGCTATCTATCTATCTATATCTATATATATATATATGTGTGTGTAAATAAACACATTGTAGGATGTATTGGCATTCATGCAGTCAACATTAGAATCGCAATTGCATAACTCTTTTTGTATGTGAGCTTGTTCGCTAACTCGGTATTAAACCGTCGCTTGCTAATGGCTTTCATCCTCAACATATCTACGCATCAGCGATGAAGACATAGCACAGCAGCACTTTGAGTAGCATGGAGCAGTAGCAGCACCATTAGCGGCCATCTTATGGCTATAATGCTGAACACACAACGTAGTCGAGATGTCTCTCTGCTGCGTTGGTCACAGTCTCTCTCCCTTTGGGAGTCAACGATGACGACTGTTACTAAGGGTCCTTCGTCATTACATCATCTTATAGGGTTTAAACTGTTCATTTAACAGTTTTTTGTGTTGTTCAAAATGCTTATTACTCATAATACAGCTAGCATTCAGATTAATGTATTTCTGTGTGTGTGTAAAACTAACTCACATATTCATACTCAATTTGTAATGGTTTTGTTATGTGCAAAATGTTAAAGAGCATTGTAGCATTGTCACTGTGGCTGAGACCAAGGCCGATGCGGTCTGCCGTTCCCTTATGTCAACAAACACAAGTCGGGGTCTCTCAGGGTCTCAACTACCTCAAGAGTCTCTTATCCTTGCAGTGTTTTCCACCTTATTTCCCTGTTTCTCTTCCCTTTTTTTGTACACGTCTCCATTGGCCCCCTCAGTAAAACGAAGACAAAAGATGCATGGGACACAGTCATTGCTGGTCTTGTCTAAGGAGGCACCTTGGATAACATTCTTCCATTATTTATGGGACATGCTATCTCTGAAAAGGCAGATGCTATCTTTAGAAGAAACACACTTAAGACTATTTCACTCATTAAAGTTTTACCTATTTTTGGAACACGTTTTTAAAAATAGCAGCTTAACTGAAACCTATGAATAATTGAATGAGACATTGAAAAACCCCACAGCAGTATGTTTGAAAGGCCCATATTCAGAGCTACAACAAACAAGCTAATGCAAGTTTTATAGCACGTATCATTGACTGCAAACAGCAGACATATTACTGCAAAACCCTTTTTTGGTACATATTATCAAATGTCTTGACTGCAAGAAAATTGCTCAGGGTTATGATACGGCTTTGTGCAATGGTGCCATTTCTTCATAATTCAATGACACATTGAGTTTGTCGAAATTGTTGAGCAATGTAAACACATTTTCAAAAAGTGATGTTTACTAATGAATTATGTTTACATTTAATTACCTTTTTTAATTTCTGTAAATGCAAATGATAAAATATAGTTTGTTTAGTTAGTCTAGTTTGAATGTAAGGCACTTTTCAGTTGTAAATGAGACATTCGACCCACACTTTGACGAGCTAGTGAGAGAGTCAGCCTGATGAATGGCTAGATGGATGATTACCAGTGTGTCAAAATGAAACAGGTATTTCCCTCTACTGACAAAATTTGGGAGCTGGAGTAAAACATATCTGTTCTCTCTGTGACATTAGGAATAACCAACTTCAACCTTAATGCGCAATTTAACATTGGCACTGCCTCAATGACATAGCACTGGTATTTTCACATTCCAATCTACCAATAGGAATGTGAAAAATGTGGAAAAAAAACAAGCAAAAGACAAAGGGTGCAAGATGAATCATCTTGGAGGGAATATCTACCGTTAATTACTCAATTATTCTGGTCACGATCCAACACCTTTTATTGGCCTACTTTACTTTGATGCGCATGAAGTGTTCTGCAGGCGCGTGAGTCATTGTTGTGTGGGCGTATCAGACATCTATCACCTTGAAGTCAACAGGGTTAGAGTTAGTGTTTTCTGTTTGAAGAGCCATTTGCCTGTGTGTGTGTGTGTTGGAAGGAGATGAAGGATGAACATGCATGCATCCTTGAGGAATCAGACATTGCGTCCTGTGTCGTCAGCAGGTAAACTCCATCATAGATTGTATTTTTCAGGCTGGCTCCTTCTATGTTTTTGAGAATTATACATATGTGGGTAAAATACAATTATGCAATTATTACTTCATCAAAATACTGTACTCAAAACAGGCAACCTTTTATGTTGGAAAAATGTATTCAGTCCCAAACACTTTGTCCCCCGCAGACAATCTGTGTTAGAAGTTGCATATTAGATTCAGACTGCACGAGCTAGGTTGCGAGAGCAATTCCTCTCCCTGAGTGTGAAAGGTAGCAAGTGGATAATGAAATACATACATAGGCTATACTATGACTGTGCGGTATGTAAGAGAATGTCAATGGGAAGTGGTTTTCGCTCCCGTTATCATAAAGTACAACACCAGAGCCCTTCAGCAAGGCACTAAACCTTGGATAGCCCGGGCGACGCTGTCCTCCCGTCGACCCGAAGGAGACTCCTGATGTAACTGCGCGGGTTTCAGTGTGAAACAGGCCGAAATTAAACACATACGCGACATGCTGAACAGGTGCTATGGAACAGGTGCGATGGTGCGCTGCCGTGTTATTAACTGGAGGCTCGAGACGATAGGCGGTCTTGCCGCTGACCGAATGGGGATTTGAACCGCGGCGAGACTGACAGACCCACGGCCCTTACATTAACAGGAAATGAAGCCTGAGCGGAAATGATGCTCCCCCCCCCACCCCCCCCCCCCCCCCCCCCCATTCCCCTCGTGGTGAAAAAAAAAATGGAGATACAGCGAATCACTTTGTATCATGGAGAGACCTTTTCAAAACGTTGAAGATGTCCTGTATGTTCCGAGCAACGTTGCATTGTTTGATTCCATTTCATTGAATGTGTGCTCCGTCCACTAGAAGAAATGTAGGACTTCCATGTGGTGCTACTTTGAGGAAAGACCTGTTGGTACGTCAGTGTTTACAAGCACACGTCTGCAGCTCACCACCCTAATATGAAGGGCCACCTGAAAGACTTCTGATTCATTCTGCAAGGCAGGTTTTTGCAATTGTTCAACCAGTTTAAGTGATAAAACCTTGGAGATTGTCCTCTAGTCTCTACTTGAGCGACCGGTTTAAAGACTGGCTTGTAAGTCTAACTAGAGACTTCTGCCGACTGTATGTTATGTATGATTCGTATAATGAAATGGCAGCCATATAGAGTCTGAGTTACATACATATTAATGGCTCTCAATGGCCATATTGGCACTTGCTTTGAGGACAGATCTTCTTTTTCTTTATTATTATTATTTTTTCAAGTCAAGCTCTTTTCACTCACACACACACACACACACACACACACACACACACACACACACACACACACAGACACACACACAGACACACACACACACACACACACACACACACACACACACACACACACACACACACACACAGACACACACACACACACACACACACGTGATTTGCCAATTCAAGTCAAGTCACGTCAAGTCAAGTGGACTTTATTGTCAGTTAACCATGTAACAGTACATTACACAGAGAACTGAAATTCCGTTTCTACTAACTCCAGATGTGCAGTGTTAAGGACAACTTGACAACTAGCATTAAACTAAGTTAAACATAAGACTAAACTAAACTAAGTTAAACATAAGACAACACTAGACATAAAGTGCAGATATATATCTACAGAATAGCAACCATCTACAGAGTAAGAAACCAACAACGTAAAGACAACTGTCAACTTACAGACTATCACAGTGTTCCGGAATATAATATTTGAGGTATGTTAGAATGTAATAATAATAATAATAATAATAATAATAATAATAACAATACAATAATAATAATAATAATAATAATAATACAATAATACAAGAGTAATAATAATAATAAGAGTATAATAATAATACAAGAGTAATAATAATAATACAAGAGTATTCAATTTTACAAGGTGCGATATGGCAAAGGGCAAGGTGCAGAATAGCAGCATGGACATTAAATAAGTATTGTAAACACTGTTTATGTGCAAAAGAGTATGTGCAGATATTGCATAGAGAGAGGAGATAACAGAGGGTGATTTTTTTTTTTTTTTTTTTTTTTTTTTCACACGTATTTCACACGTTTTTTTTAATTCACACGTACATGCAAATGTGCATGTGCGTCAGCCCGTATAAGGGATTAGGAAAACATCCGTAAACATCCCGTTGATGAGAACGACTGCGTGGCTGCCATTCATGCTCGGCAGCGGGGGGAGGCGGGGCTTACGGCACGCGTGCTGCCTTAGAACTCATTCATGGCGGCGCCGGCGTCCAGGGGGCGACTGCTCTCCCCGCAGGAGGGGGCTGGGCCAGCAGCACAGCAGGCAGCTCACAGTGCATGCGTGTGCGTGTGCGTGTGTTGGCGAGGGGGGTGGGGGGGGAGGGGGAGCTCAATGTGTGGTGCTTAATCTACTCCTGGCATGTAGAGCATACAAGCTCCCAGCAAGAATCAATTCACGCACACAGACGCACGCACGCACGCATGCACGCACGCACGGACACACACACACACACACACACACACACAGGCACACACACACACACACACACACACACAGGGACTTACAGACAGAGAGGGAAACAGACAGACTCAAACGCAGACAGACACATGCGCATACTGACACAAACACAACGTGCACACACACACAGGCAGACAGACTCGGACACACACACACACACACACACACACACACACACACACACACACACACACACACACACACACACACACAGGGACTTACAGACTGAGAGAGAAACAGACAGACTCAAACGCAAAAACAACGTGCACACACACACACACGCAGGCAGACAGACTCGGACACACACACACACACACACACACACACACAAACACACACATAGGCACTCACGTAATACTCAAAAGGAGACCGAAAGTACACACAGGCAGGCATAGCTTTGCCCATAATCTCTTTCGAATTGCGTAATGGAAATATAGAAATAATGACACAATAAATAAATAAACAGGAAGGAAACACGGGTAACATGGACGACGCACTCGGACCAACGGCGGAGGGCGGGTTCGGTGTGTGCGTGTGCATTACTGCGCGCCCTCTCAGGTGTAACGGGTCACATGAGGCCGCGGGGGCGCGGGGCCGGTTTCCACACGCGTGCGGGTCATCACATCGGACAGCTTTAGGAGGCCGAGTCATTCCAACACGGCGGCCCCATCCCATTTCACACGCCTTCACCGGGGGGCTTCGCGCTCTATCTGGAGAGTCCCGCGGGGGGGGGGGCGGAGAGACGGGACCTTAAAGAGTTATTTCAACACACGCGACGTCAGATTTGATGTGTATGTATGCATACTTTCTCTTTGCGTTGGGAAACAGTACGACTTGACTGGGTGCCAACAAGCCTATGCTTGCTCGACGGCAGCGTGACCCGGGCCGTCGTCCGCGGGACGGCGTGAGAGCTGGAGCATGAACATACATGTGGCTAAAGATAGCTCCCCGTGTCGGTGCTGGTGGGGGGGGGGGGGGGGGGGGGGGGGGGGGGGGGGAGGCTGTCGAGAGCCTGTCACCGGTTCAGATCCCCGGTTTCGCTCATTTCACTTGTTTTCACAGAGACATCGCGTGAGCCGGGGGAAAGCGGTCTAATGAACGTGACCTTTTTAGGTAGTTTTTTTTTTTTTTTTTCTCTCCCACGGGGGCGGAACGTGGGAGAGAGGCTTGGTTTGAGTGGGAGAGGTCTTACTTTGATTTATCCCTCTTATTTTGCATTGTGCGCGTGGACGATATTGTAGACGGTTATTAATAGACACTAGGGTTGGGCGGTATCCAAATTTTGATACCGCTAAACCTTCTTCACATTTTACTGGAGTATACGGTATTACCGTGACTAATTAAAAATCACTTAGTAGGGCTCAGATGGAGTCGCGAAAATGTCGGCTTGCGCTTATACCGGTCAGAAACAGATTGGCGGGTCGTACTGACTTAAAAAGTATATTGTGAAAATCCTTGTTTGAATCTGAATTGAACGATGTCAAAAACTGCCCGTAGATTGCTCAAATAAAGCTAAAAAGACATTATTTAACACGGCAATTTCTCAGTACGCCTGCGCAAACATTCGCGGCATGGCTATCACCATAGTGACGGAGATAGTAAACAAAAGGCTATCCGTCAGTCATACAGCGTTCAACAATGCGATTGGCTATTTTTACTGCAAGGCAGGACTTCCAGTTTCTCAACTCCGCGATCTTTGCGTTACGAACGGCCGCAATACATTTCTATGGGAGGACTTTTTAAGTGATGTGTCTCCACCTATATAAGTGTCTCTGGCCTATATGCACAGCAGATTTTTTTTAATGACGGTAATGAAACTGATACCGTTGCTATTTTTAGATACCGCGGGATACCTTATTACCGTATTACCACCCAACCCTAATAGACACATGCATGTATACACACATGTATGATGTTTATGTATGCGTGTGAGAGCGGTTTCCTTTGTTTGATGCGTCAGAGTCACTTTTAGGTAATAAGGAATTAGCTGTTATTGCAGACCCTGGTTTTATTTATGGACGTTTGAGGATTATGTTCTTGGTGCAGGTCCATTAGCAAGACGTTCTAATTGACTTTACCTGTTTGTCTGATTTATGTGTTATCTTTTATTGATGATTTATTTAATGAAATGTTTTCTTAATGATTAGTTCAGCATTAACGAGAGGCTTATGAATAACGTATCACTAAATGTTTTTATAAAGTGTTACTGAATATTTTTGTGCAAATGGTGCCTGAATGTATTTAATTCCCTTATGTACACTTTTAAATAATACATTATGAAAGTATACATGCTGTCTGTTGGTTTGTCTGTGCATAATAACATAAAATAATCTTAATGTTTCACTTTCTAGAACATAATGAGGACATTATTGATCAGGAAATCATTGATCATTTACAGTTTTGAAAAAGAAGAGCAGATTTTTGCTTTTTGCTTGATGAAAAGTTAAATAATGATTGCAATTTATAAAGATATAAATATACAGGGGCTACATATAGATTATAACATACACAACCTTGAATACCGATGGTAATATCAACACAAATTCTCAGCAGCCTATTGGCTGCGATAAGCTCATGATGCTGCATTTACAGAGATCTGTACGACTGAATGATTCAGAGTTCATTCAAAATGTACAATGGTGAATCTGGGAGGAATGGTCATATCTGTGTCATTGTGAAATTGAGAGAAGAAAATAAAATGTAAAATGTATCATTCCAAATTGAAAATAGGTAACATTGGCGTCAAATGCATGAAGAATAGTACGTCTATGTTGAAAAGTATGAACTGACCTATTTTCGATGTTAGATAAACAAATCTATCTTGCAAAATTGTTGAGAAGAAAAGAGTCCTCCATAACTTTAAATGTCAATGATGTGGCTTTCAAAGAATAGCTGAATAGCCCACTTGTGTGGGGTAAGGGTTTTGAAGGGTCTTTAAGGTTAGAAGGGTTATAAAACGAGGTTTGGGCTGCAAGGGGTATGGAGGGATTTTCGGGTTAGAAAGGGTATAGGAAGGGGTTTGGTTTGGAATGAGTTTGGCTGGATATCCTTTCTAACCATAACCTGTATGATTATAAAGGATAGGAGAAGCAGGGTTGGCAGGCTTGGGGAGAAGATGGGGTTGATGGCTAATAGTTTAGGAGTTCAGTGGTAGTGACAAAACTGGGGCGGACTGTTAGGGTCACAGACAAACTGAGTAGTGAGTAGTGAATAGAGTTTTGATGGTATTACAACAGGGGATTAATGACGGATGGTTCTGGGTGGGTGAAGGTGGAGGATGGACCACGGGCAGGCAGCAGATGAAGCAGGGAGTGGAGAAGAGGTAGACAGGTTGCAGGCAATTGGAGAGTGGCAGGCTGGCAACTGGTTCTGGAGACACAGGGAAAATGTGAAGATGAACGTAGCAGCAGCAGTACTTCACTGGAGATAGCAACGGCAAGGAAGAGAAACCGAGTTTACACAAAGGAAGACGCTGATATTTCCCTGCAGTTTGGCCTCTCATTTACACGAAAACCCCTTTTTCATCGCAGAAAATGATCATTGCTAAATGATAATATCTGTTAACGCCGGTTATGTGTTGCCGTGTCGACTGGGAGAAACGGGGTTTTAGGTTCTCAAACGTCACATTATGCGCCAGAAAATGCTTAACGTCATGTGAGCGCATTATGTTCACCGTTTGTTTGGCTACTTATGTGGGTTGATGTAAATGACAACTTGGAAACTCGGAAAACGAAGTTGTATGCACGATGTTATTATTGAAAACGGAGGGGGGGGGAATATATTTGTTTCTCTAAATACCCGGCTATGTGTAATTGTGGCCTGAAAGTGCATCTACCACTATGATTGACGGACAATCAGAAGAAGTCTGCAAGGAGAGCTAAGTATATGTATTGCAGGGGTTGATGGGTTGATGAAGACCAGGTGCGCCAGCTGCCGAACGGCGGAATAGGAATGTTGGACCACGCCCACCAGGACAACACAGACAGGGACAACACAATAGAGAGGGGAACATACCAAGACACACACAGATGGATGATGAATGTATTCATGATACGAGGTGCAAAAACCAGAATATGGGTGGATGAAGAAAAATAACAGGAATTTCGTTTTTGACACCAAACTAATGACTTAGTAGTGATTTGTTTCAACAGCTGATTGGTTTTGGACGGCTTCGAGCAGAACTACGTAAATAGTGGCTAATTGTGACAATTGTGACTGTAAGAGGCTAGTTAATAGTCGGCTGCAGCTTCAAATGACAGCAATATGGCCCCACGTTATTTCAAGATAAAACTCAATCAAATCAAAATAAGGAAATCAATCAATAACAATTTTTGAAATAATTTCACCCATCTTGACTGTCATTGTCTTCATCTCCAGAAACATTTCTCATGCCGGGGGGGGATTTAGAAATTGTTTAATTCATAAACCGAAACTCCACGCTACCCCGTTCTACATAATTTAATTGTATGTCATCCTGTGCTCCTTTCAAGAGGAGATAAGTAGAAGAATGAATCACCCAAGCATGACAGTATATGTACACGTGTGTGTACGGTTCAGAGAGAGGGGGAGACAGAGAGAGAGAGAGAGAGAGGGAGGGAGAGAGAGGGAAGGAGAGAGAGAGAGGGAGGTGAAACGTGTGCAGGAAAGACCTCTATTTTTAGACGGTGTCCTCGGAGAGTGGAGCTGAATGAGTGGAGGTGGGGAGGGTGGGAGTAGAGCGGCTGATTGAAGAAAGAAATAAATAAATAAAAAAACAAAATTATTTTTAGCCCTCCTGCATTCATACATTCATGAATCCCTTCATGAATCACACGACGTCTCGCCTCCAGCAAACCCATCTCAGTGTTGTGTGGCTGCTCTCGCCTCATTGTGAAAAAGCCGCACCAAACACGCACGCCACTCGGCGGAAGACAGCCGTGGCGCGGTTTACGGAGGTAGGCAAAGAGAGAGGCAGGTCTGGCAGGCACGTGTGTGTGTGTGTGTGTGTGTGTGTGTGTGTGTGTGTGGACGCTTGTGTGTGTGTTTGTGGGGTAAGAGAGAGAGACAGGAAAATAGAGAGTCTGTGTGCCGCTCCGCAGAGACATCTCCTGTGATGGCCAGCCTTCAGGGGTTTGTGATGTAGGCTATTAAGTCATACGTGACTTAGGAGTCAGCTCTTCATGACTGAGTGGCGATGGGATGGGGAAAAAATGGAAAAAGACAGACAGAGGAATGGAAGGGACACACTATATATATACGAGATAGTGGGAAAGGTAAATTAGTTTGCCAGAATGCGAGGAAATGAGATCACGGAAATTCCCCAGAGACCGAATGGAGATGAAAAGATGTAGAGGAAGATATGAGAGGAATTAGTTTCCGTGAACTGTTGGTGGGGAGACCAAAGGATAGCTGATTGATTTTTTTTTTATTCTGTGCAACATAAACACAAACAACCTATGAATTCCCTGGTAAATGATTTTCAAAATGACTAAATACATTTGTTTGTAGAGGTTTACCGCGTGCACTTTTTCCAACATACAGTAAACGTGCTTATTTACACAAAATAAATATCTAGATTCTACGATCCTATGTGAATCTGTCCAAGATTAATTGTAAATTGCTTTGGATAATGTTTTGATGTTAATGTTTTTAATGAAGTAATTGAAAGGGATATGTATCTTCAAAAACAAATGCAGGCAAAGCATGTGTTTTAACAAATATTCTGAAACTATCGTGGGCCAGCTGCTGCTTTTGTTGTTCTTTGATTTTATTTGTCCAGTCATTGAACTCGGCTCAACAAACTACTCTCTAAATGATGTGGCATTCCAATACCACACAAGCATACTGTGTACAGACTAATGTATATTCATTACTGTAATGTGTCATGTGTGGAAAGCAATATACATTGTAAACCTAAAGTCAGAAACCAACTTTATACAAATGTACTGATCACTTTGGACAAAAACATTTGCTAAATGCCCCTTTACCCTTAAGTATACTAGCTCTGATTTGACCTATAGGTCATAAAAAACATATTTATTTGGACCGTATGCATACTTTCTTTCACATATATCACACATTGTTACAATGTCTGATTTCCATCTGTCATAATTGCCCCAAAAAAGTACATCCAGAAAATCTTTCACTACCCTAATCTACCTTTTTCTTTCCTAGGGTGAAAGTTTTTATTTGCACATGTCGATGTCTTCTGTGAATTCACATATATTTCTGCCATCATAATATCATCGGCGTACAGATGCTAATGTCGACGTCTGCACTTCACTCCACACTATTATTGGTGAAATCATTGATGTACGCATTGATCCCACTGTCTGTGGGAGACAGAGCATCGCCCTGCTTAACCCCTGAGGTGGAAATCAGTTGCTAAGGTACACTGCACTTTTACACAAGCTTCAGGTGTGCTATGAAGAGAACACATTGCATTGTAGAACACATTTTACTTTACAATCTGTTATAGTTTTAATTGCTTCTTTTCCTGTTGTCAGGATATAGTGTTCAGAAAAATAATGCAAATATGAATGCAAAAATTAACAGAACAAGTATAGCAAAAACTTGCACAGTTACATCAACGCAACCTCAACAGCAAACACATCCAAATACATGTAAGAAAAATCATGAATGTATATACAGTATATAAGGTTGAAAGAACACACAATTCATGCTTTTCGGTAGAGATGTGTCTTGAGACTATGTGACAAAACGGACATCTGGCTCTGTCCTTTTCAGTTTCAAGCCCAAGACATCGTAAAGAATGCCATAACCCTTTGACGTTACGACCTGGCTTATGGGGAGTTATGTTATGGAGTTATGGAGTTATAAGAAAGGGTTTGGCCTATGTCTCACCTTATAAGTTATTACAAAGGTTTCAAATCAATCTTCAAATTCACTGACAACCAGAGAGCAAAGATGATAAAAAGGGAGGGGTATGGTCAGATCTCATGTTAAGACCTGAGGAACAGCAGATGTTTGATGGATTCCTGGCTAAAGCAAGTTTACAGGGCTCCAGTAGGATACATGTATGGACAAGCTTTACATTTGTACATGTGTGGCACATACAAGAAGATTGGATAGAGCATTCCAAAAATTACATTGCTCTGCAAATTTTTCTAAAATTAGATCTAAAATTAAATCTAAAATTAGATCTAAAATTAAATCTAAAATTAGATCTAAAATTAAGCAGGGATCAAGCCAGAAGTCAGAGAGTTTATGAGTTTCCAAATGATAGTATGCTTGGACGACCATTTGGTGATATCTTCTTCAATGGTCTTATTTGGAGATCATTGGAGAAGCAGGACGATGCCCTAATTATGTCCAACAATTTCAATTAGCTGGCTAAGTATTACATAAAAATATCTAACTGATCCTATGCAATCTTTTTTTTCAATATGTTTAACGAAAAATATGCAACATCCAACATCTAATTAAATGGGGATAAGTGTTCACATGCAGTGTAGATCTAGTTTTGAATGCAGTGATTAAAGCTCGACAGAGATTAAATGTGCTCCAGGCGATAAAAGATATGGTCTTTGTATTATGTTTGCCTGCTGATGTACCATAAACAACAAAAAACAAAAAAAACAAAACGTTTGACTGCAAGTTTACAGTTTGGATGCACAAAGTTGAACATTTCCAGTGACTCTCCCCCGGTCACGATTCGGCCATTAGTGCAGCAAGCAGGTCGGAGGTTTCCATGATGAAAGAGAGCGAGTGTTTAGGGTTGGTAACCACAGGACCGGGGACGGCTAGAGTCTCATCGCCACCCGGCAACATAAGGAGGAGGACAACCATCCCTAAAAGGACTGTCTGACACCACGTCTTCATAGACGACCACGGCCTTCCTCACCTTGGCCAGACAGGCTGCCCTCCTGAACAGACTAGACCGGAATAGAAGAATTCTGGCCGGGCGGCTCCAGGGCACGGCATGCTCCCCAATTTTCAGTCAACTGGAATATACCATCATGTCACCGGATGCGGTCTTTGCATGGAAAAGGACTTGCGTTTTCAGGAGAGCAGGAACGGGGGGAAGGACCTTCAAAGGCGGCGGGGGGGGGGGGGAAGCTGCTGGTCCTCATCTGCATCGCTTGCAGTACGTCGCAAAGGTCTCAGCGTTCTGCTGCTAATCTGAGCCGAAACCGGGGGAAGGATGCGAGGCCGCATGCACCGGAGACGCTCCGGAGTGGCGCTGTGCAGCCAGCGATAGGAGAGCCGTCACAAGTAATATCTATTCACAGCTGTAGGGACCCTGAGCAATTGTTATCATCCGCAGCCGGCTTTGATATCAGCCGCGCTATTGTAGCACACTGTACTCGGCACAGCCGGTGGGTTGGTTGGCAGGATGTTGGGGTGGTGAGGGTTGAATCCACTTTCCAACACAGCTTCCCAATCATGACTGTGAGATCTAAGTAGGGTGAGGACTGGGGAGAGGCAGGGGGATGGGGGGGGGGGGAGGGGTGGGTGACCTGGGGCGAGGGAAACTATGTGGTTCAGTCTGGTAGGACGAGGGACCCTGGTGATGTGAGAACCTGTGTGTGTGTGTGTGTGTGTGTGTGTGTTTATGTGTGTCACAGTGGAATGCAGAGTGGATTTGGAGGGGGGCACATGGGTGACATGGGGAGGAGGGGAGTTTGCAGAGAAAACCTTCCATCAGAAGTTTGACTGAGCGAGTCCCATCTTCCCTGCAAAAACAAGGTTGAATCGTTGATAAAGTTGAATATGTTAAAATGGCATGTTGGGAGCAGTCATATGGTCAGCACAAGCGGCTGGCTAAACCTGGTAGCTCATGGGTTCTGTGTTGGCACTGGCCTTCTGATAAACATTTCTTGCCTGCGTGGCCACACTGTAAATACAGCCCAACGAGTTCTTCATCCCCGATTGCTCTTGGCGATGATCATCACTGAATATTTGTCTTTAGTCATAGATGATAATATCTTGGTAGATTTTTTTCAGGAAAACGTTGGCAACATCCAGAGGCTTTGGTGATTTGTCCTAGCAACGCCGTGCTCTCGGGGCCCTGCGCGAGGCTGCTGTGTGTGTGTGTGTGTGTGTGTGTGTGTGTGTGTGTGCGCCACAGTCCAGCCGCTCCGACTCCAGGGGGCTGATTGGGGTTAGAGTTGGTGGTGGAGTTTGTTGAGTTGAATTCTGTTCACGTCGTTGTGCACATTGTACCTGCCCTCATGCAACCAATCAGTCCCCGGTTCATGTCGACAAAAAAACACAAAACAAGAGAGCAGGCCAACAGCAGCGTTAACTTTGTGAGAATCATTCAAGGTCGATCTGGGTGGGATTCCATGCAGGAACACAGGGAAAAACGTTTCCAATTTGTGTTCACATTTTGGGTTTAATTCCAGTGGGGGAGGGGGGGGGGGGGGGTACTCCAGTCTGTTGTCTCATTTTGTTTCACTCCCACTGTCTTCTGCCAGGTTTGATGTTACAGTCAGATGTATTGTTAGTGTTCCACTCTGAGCCTGCTGTGTTGGGACAGACTTTAGCGGCTTAGAGATGGAAGGGTCCCAGTCTCTCATATGTTAACGCAGCTGTCCTGGTTTATGTTAACAATAGAATGGAGAGCCAAGCAGGAACGTTGAAGTTAACCATAGCCTGTTTGATTTTGAATCCTCTCAGCTTTAGAAATATGACAATTGATGTGGATTTGTCTCTCTAGGCCCATCATCCTTCAAATGTAATGAAAAATTACATTAAAATTAAAATCCCTCTTTTAAAGGGATTTGTGTCCCACTCTGTATGGGAAATCAGCTCAGATTTAAGACCAGCAAGATATTATGAATTCAAATTTAGATGATCACAATGACATCTTTGTGGTCCTCTGTATTGTCCATACGTTACAAATCAAAATGGTATTGCAATATGAATTATTTTATTCCTTATTCATATGTATTCCAAGTATGTGCAAGGGCTGTTGGCAATGCAACACAATACAGACAGAGACACTGAAGCCGCTATCTGGCCTTTATTTCAATGGTGGTGACACATTGAATGACACAATCAGCATCCATACACGTAACATATTTATCGTGTCGTACAATATACATCAGGCTCTACAATGCAAAGTGGACATAATGGAAAGCTCATGGAAAGTAATGTTTGTCTAAGACGTTGAACATAGTAATTACTTCTCAAGAAGAAATGCCATGCCTACATTTTACCGGGTATTCATGTGAGTATAAAACAGGCAGACAGACAGACAGAAATACTTCAATGATCCCAAGGAAAATTGCATTCGTTTTAATACTCAGGTTGGATGTTAAAGGGAAAAGAAAAGAAAAGACAGTGTAGAAGTGAAAAACAGTACAGGAGTGATAAATATAAATATATAATATGAAAATGTGTAACGATTTACATAAATAAACATATATCTAGGCATACACTATAGAAAGTAAATAGCATACACAAAGAAATAGCAAATAAAGGATGCGCTATCATGTTTTGTTTGGATTATCTAAATACAAGCACAGGTACAGATACATCCGAGTGTGTAAACACAGAATTTATGTAAGAGATTAGGCTTTTACGTGTGGACAAGTTGTAAAGAACAAGAAGCATGGGGATGTGACTATATTATATAATCATGGGTTTTTGTGTATTGTGTGTGTGTGTATGGGAAAGCGAGAATGTGTCACACGTTGAACTCTATTCACTCATCAAACTCAATGACCGAAAGCCCCTTGATTGTATTCGTGTGGCTAGGTCAGGTGGTTGCCATCCATTATAATGCATGGCCCATGTCTTCTTCTTATTTTATTATATACCTAGCTGTTGAATAGTAGCAGTCATACATTATGGAACAATATTACCTGAATGCATTATTACCTTAATAGGTGGTATTGGGTTCAACCCCCCCGTGAAACATCAACAAAGTAAATGGTTTATTTTAAAATAAATGTAACAAAATGTTATTTGCAGGAATATTTACATTTTTATGATTTTAACAGAAACCCCATAGATCAGCAGAAGATTTATATGCCATGTCTGAATAGTGTCATTGATAAAGTAAATGGAGTAAAGATCCACTGGCCCTGGTCTCCTGGGTAGTCTCCTGGGTAGTCTCCTGGGTAGTCTCCCTGGGTAGTCTCCTGGGCAGTCTCCTGGGTAGTCTCTCCTAGTTAGTCTCCTGGGTAGTCTCCCTTGGTAGTCTCCTGGGCAGTCTCCTGGGTAGTCTCTTGGGTAGTCTCCCTGGGTAGTCTCTTGGGTAGTCTCCCTGGGTAGTCTCCTGGGTAGTCTCCTGGGCAGTCTCCTGGGTAGTCTCCTGGGCAGTCTCCTGGGTAGTCTCCTAGTTAGTCTCCTGGGTAGTCTCCCTGGGTAGTCTCCTGGGCAGTCTCCTGGGTAGTCTCTCCTAGTTAGTCTCCTGGGTAGTCTCCCTTGGTAGTCTCCTGGGTAGTCTCCTGGGTAGTCTCCCTGGGTAGTCTCCTGGGCAGTCTCCTGGGTAGTCTCCTGGGTAGTCTCCTGGGTAGTCTCCTGGGTAGTCTCTCCTAGTTAGTCTCCTGGGTAGTCTCCCTTGGTAGTCTCCTGGGTAGTCTCCTGGGTAGTCTCCCTGGGTAGTCTCCTGGGCAGTCTCCTGGGTAGTCTCCTTGGTAGTCTCCTGGGCAGTCTCCTGGGTAGTCTCTTGGGTAGTCTCCCTGGGTAGTCTCTTGGGTAGTCTCCCTGGGTAGTCTCCTGGGTAGTCTCCTGGGCAGTCTCCTGGGTAGTCTCCTAGTTAGTCTCCTGGGTAGTCTCCCTGGGTAGTCTCCTGGGTAGTCTCCCTTGGTAGTCTCCTGGGTAGTCTCCTGGGTAGTCTCCCTGGGTAGTCTCCCTTGGTAGTCTCCTGGGTAGTCTCCTGGGTAGTCTCCTGGGTAGTCTCCTGGGTAGTCTCTCCTAGTTAGTCTCCTGGGTAGTCTCCTGGGTAGTCTCTTGGGTAGTCTCCCTGGGTAGTCTCCCTTGGTAGTCTCCTGGGCAGTCTCCTGGGTAGTCTCTTGGGTAGTCTCCCTGGGTAGTCTCTTGGGTAGTCTCCCTGGGTAGTCTCCTGGGTAGTCTCCTGGGCAGTCTCCTGGGCAGTCTCCTGGGCAGTCTCCTGGGTAGTCTCCTAGTTAGTCTCCTGGGTAGTCTCCCTGGGTAGTCTCCTGGGCAGTCTCCTGGGTAGTCTCTCCTAGTTAGTCTCCTGGGTAGTCTCCCTTGGTAGTCTCCTGGGTAGTCTCCTGGGTAGTCTCTCCTAGTTAGTCTCCTGGGTAGTCTCCTGGGTAGTCTCTCCTAGTTAGTCTCCTGGGTAGTCTCTCCTAGTTAGTCTCCTGGGTAGTCTCCCTGGGTAGTCTCCTGGGCAGTCTCCTGGGTAGTCTCCTGGGTAGTCTCCTGGGCAGTCTCCTGGGTAGTCTCCTGGGTAGTCTCCTGGGCAGTCTCCTGGGTAGTCTCCTGGGTAGTCTCCTGGGTAGTCTCCCTGGGTAGTCTCCTAGTTAGTCTCCTGGGTAGTCTCCCTGGGTAGTCTCTTGGGTAGTCTCCCTGGGTAGTCTCCTGGGTAGTCTCCCCGGTGGGCCCCGTACCGCCGGCACTACTCGGCCCTCGTCTGCGTTCTTTATGCACACATCCTGTCTTAATGTCACCGAAGATGTTGACAGTGAAAGAATAAGTCTGCTGATCCTATCCCTCCTTCCACAAGTCTGGACTTAACTGCTAAACAGTAGTGACCTAAACTGCTTAACTGCTAAATAGTGCCCAACTCACAACCTAAACTGGGCTTTTATTCAGGAGAGCGCTGTGCCTGACTTCCTCCTGTTATCCTGTGTTAACAATATAGAGAGTCATTTAATAATCTGTGATTCATTTGCGTTTCATCGACGATATATTTCTTTTATCAGCGGACAAAATGTGTGTAATTTAAGATATGACATTTATGATAAGCAGACAAGGAAATTAGACATGAGACAGTGTTCGTATCAATAGTTCATCGCTAGCGCAAACGCAGATATGCCACTGTATCTGAAGCGCTCCTGACAGGCACAGCGGCATTCAGTTTGGGCTGCCTGTTGGTTGCCTAGCGATGAAGCGCTGTGTTAGGGTAAGGAAAAGGGTAAGACGTAATAGTACAATTGTATTTAGTAGTTCTCCAGTTTTTGTAGTTCCTCAAGGGACATCGGATGCCTCTTTGCGATTAGCCACGAAAGAGGTTAGGAGAGACTCGGCAACATTGATTTTCCTGTTTCCTCAGTTTGAAGTTGCTGTAGGTGCAGATCATTAGAACTTTTACGATGGGTGTTGAATGCTATAACTAACTTATTACAAGTAAATCATAAAATGTAACGACCATAAACATGAAAAATGATTTAAACATCACCAATCAAAAGAGATGATTATAACTGAATAATAATTTTGGCTATTGCTCTGGATATACAATATTCAATATACTATATATATAACGTCACAGAGAGACTGGTTTTCTTATCGTGGCAGTTTAGTGGAGAACAGAGAGTGAGAGACAGAGCTATGTAGGGAAGTAGGGCTTCTAAAATAGTTTCCCTTTCATCTCCAGCACCATTAGACAGTGCCACACCAACGGCCGGCTGAAGCAAGTCTGCTGAATTTTCCACTTTCCTCCTGATAGATATTGGTTGCCTTTGATGTTGAATCAATAGCACCGGGACAGAGGCGAGCAGTAAGCATTGACGTATGTCCGGGAAGTTGTTGAAGACTCTCTTGGATTCTCAACAAGCGTCACGCTCATTCTTACCAAGAACCAAAGGCCAGAAACACAACATTTATGCAGCAATTTTAGTTTTTTTTTTTTTAATGGCCTGACCTGCAATATTTCCTACTATTTAATGAAAGCAGAGGACTCACAGTAAATGCAGATGCTATATGTAATGTTTTTTTTGCATATGTAAGATGTAATATATATGTAATATGCTATATGTAATGCGTAATTTGTTTTTTTGCTGGTGTAACGCTGCTTCTGTTTCCATCTCATTGCAGTTTGTTTTTTTGTCCTATTTTTTTTTTGTCGTTTTTTTTTCTTAGTTTTCCCTGTGTTTGGCAGGCTCTGATTGTGTGTCCCAGTGGGGGATCGGTGTGTATATGTTTCCCACTCAGAGCAGTCCTGGGTTTTGGGCGAGGAGGGGACAACACTGGGCCACACTGTAGCTATAGCCTCCCCAGATCTGTATGTCTCAGATGATCACTATTGGTTGTGAAGGTTATTTCTCTGATGCTGCTCAACAGACCAAAACAATGAGGTCACAGTCTGGTTCCTACGAGTATTTGTTAGTCATTGTATCCCAGGAGACTTGCAGTAATCCGTTTCTGATGTTTTAGGATGTCATTAATGTGTCATAGTCTGTGTACTTTGATTCCGTTCTCCACTGTCCACCAGATGTCCTTAGACTGTTCCCCTTGCTTCACAGATCCTTCCACTGATCTGCAATGACTTCATTCCCCCTCACCTGAGTCAATCTTCCCACCTGCACCTCATTCCCTGATCAGTCTCTCCCAATACATACCAGTTCACTTTCTTTGTTCCCTTGTCGGTTCTATATATGTATTTGTTGTGTCTCTTTGTCATTGTAGTTCTGTAGTTGTTGTCTATTGCAGTTTGTGGAACTTTTGAGTTTTCTTTATGAAATCCTTATTGCTGCATTACACAGAGTTCTCGTCTGCATTTGGGTGCTATACCTTTTTTTGTTTATACTGACTGAAGGGTGAGGTAACTAGTTCAAGGATACAGATGAACTATAGGCCTTTAGGGTTCAAACCTTCATCTTGGAGTCAAACACCCCTCCTAACCACCATTGAGTATTCTGTCATCTGATCCAGAGTTGGTTTCCTTTTGCAAAGTTCTGTGTTCCGGTTCAGTCTATGTTCATCCTAGCATGTCAACCTAGAAATGACATCAGACGTCCCATGAAGTATCCTGGCCAGTGCCATTTTGACTCTAAACAGGTATTCACCTCCTTTATCCTCCTGCTGTTGCCTTCTACCCCGGCAGTTAGCGCTGACTTTATGATCAGTGTGGGTCGTTTTTCAAAGCCACCTACGTCCATAAAAAACGGCACACACCAACGTCTGGTGTTATGTCTGACCTTGTTCTCAGGGTTATTCCATAGTTTAACAGCCCGTCGTTCAGCTCTCTAGTTAGAAACATTGAGATCTTTCCCCCCCCCCCCCCCCCCCCCCACCCTCCATTTGCACTTCACTCAGCAGAGGAATCATTTGAGCAGACAGCTTGAGTTCACTCGCCGACAGCTGGAGTGGGTCGTTTGTTTCACGGCGTCACTATGAAGCGCAGCTCCTTGTGCAGAACGATAGCTACAACTCTGTTCTGTCTCCAGTCTCCCTCCGCTCCAAAGTGCACAGCCACATCAGGACAGACACACAATAATGTTTCAGAATTTTCACACCCAAAATAGACCGCAGCCCTGTGCGAAGCGAGCAAAAAATAAATAAATATATATATATATATATATATTTATACTACGATCGCTCGCTTTGCTCTGTTGCTTCAGTAAATACGATATCATTGTATTTATTATTTGGGTCAAACAACACAAAGTGAAATGTGTGCCTTGGGCCTCAGAGTCCTTCCCATAGATCCAACCAACAACCATGTTGACTGTTTTGGGGCAGGAAAAAGAGTCAATCATGAGTTATTTTGGCCCAGCTAATAAAAGCAATGTATATACAGCCATGTTAATTTAAATAAGGATTACTTACCAGGATTACTTGTTACTATTCCATGGTCTTTGGAAAAATAGATTATTCTGGAGTATCCCAAGATTAATGGGTTCTAACAGTTTCACCCCAGGTGCTCAGAAAATTATATCTTTCAATGTAAGGCGCTGTATTCAATCTAGAAAACTTAGATTACCCACACGTGCGCAAAGACTCACGCTAGACAAATACTTTTAGCAATCACTGCAGAAAGTTAATTGAAAGCCTGAGCAATATATGTGAGATTTAACCAGGTATGCATCAGATACACTGTGAGTAATTGCTTTTTAATTGAACACTTTAAAAATAAAAAAAAGCCAATTTTCTTGTGATTCTGTCTGTACGTGAAACGAATGTGAACCAATGTGTACTGTCCAGATATCCTGTATCTTTGGTTTGTTACAATTAAACATAAGAGAGTATCCAGCTGTGCAATTCTCTATCGCAAGTTGTTCTTATCTGTATTTATTCACTGCGACTGTATGGAGGACATTTTTAGGACATAGAAATGATTGCTTGATCTTTTGTTCATTTTTACCCCTAATGGAAAGGATGGAGAGTATCAGTAACATGTAAATATGTAAATGTTTATATTTACAAATTTAAGATATTTATATTACATATTTCCATCCACTATCTCCTTATGTAGCATATTTTTATTATTATTTAATACTGGTCTCCTTACCGTACCTGCCTGCACTGTCTTGCCTTGTTGCACCACCATCACTGTGAAAATGCACCTTAGAATCAATATGGAACCTACAGCACATAAATGTAGACCTTGCCTTTAGTTAGGAGTTATTACGTATTTCTTCTTTCTTTTTTCTTATTTCTTACTTTTAATTTTTTCTAAGTGTACTGGAGCTGCTTGGAACTTGAATTTCCCCCAGGGATCAATAAAGAATTTTGAATCTTGAATCTTTGAGGAACACACTCGGCTCCACTGTGTAGAGCTGGTGCTGTGCACACTGGAGCTGAGTGTTAGGGATGGAGTCAGGGCCATTGTTATGTTTAGGGTTAGTTTAGGGGTTAGGGATAGGGTTATTGTTAGGGCTAGAGTCTAGCCCTAATAATAGGGCTAGGTAAGGTCTAGGTCTAGTTATGGTCAGCATTACGGTTATGGTTAGGGATATAGTCAGGATGTTCAGGGTCAGGGCTGTGTATTCCAACCCTCAAATGTAATTCCATGGCAGCTGTGGTGCCACATACATTTTATATGTACATTTATCTTGGCAACTTTAATATGTCGCAAACTGCCATGACTTGAGTTTACAGCCAGCACGGTTGACCCTTAATCATGTTTTAATACCCTAAACCCCCCCTGACTGTGTCATCAAAATAAAGGCAAACCCATTACGACCACATCAATTATTAACACTCCCAAGTCGCTAATAGATCAGTGACACCTAAATAAAGACCCATGTGCATATTCCCCCTGTCAGCTGTTCAGTAAACATGATGTGTGTGTGTGTGTGTGTGTGTGTGTGTGTGTGTGCGTGCAGGCACACACGCACACCAGCACGCCAGCGCCGACTGTCCAACGCGGCTCACACGCCAGTCAGCCACGTCCCTCAGTCACGAGTCACGTCTGCTCCTTCTCAAAGTCACGTAAAAGCAGGCGTCAGCAGCCCCTCCCTCCCCCCCCAGTGCCATGGCGTGCAGGCGGTGTGATTCCGTGGGTAAACTCCGTGAGCGCGGCCTGACGTGGCGTGCACTGTAAGCCGCGTCGATACGCGTGACGCGTGACATTGTGATGCGCTGACGCGGCGCTTCGCCCTACGCTCCTGGGCGTCCGCGGCGCTTCGCCCTACGCTCCTGGGCGTCCGCGGCGGCGAGCCCCCCCCCCCCACCCACCCTCCCCCCCACCGTGTCCATTTAGGGAGTCCATTAGGAGGTAAGTTAATTTACTGTTCCACGCCACTGACGGCAGTTTTTTATTTATTTATTTTTTTTAACTTTAAAGTCGCACAGTACACGTAAACAAATGTACACATCACATTTTTTCCGAAGAGGTTATCACGGAAAACGGCAACCGAATGCTGAGTGTCTGTTTCCATGGAAGCGTCGAGTTTGCGTTCATTCGTGGCATAGTTGTGTTGGCATAGTTGTCTGAGGACAAACTTCCATCACAATTTCCTCTTTTTGTCTTGCCATTCACCTAGCTTGCCCCTGGCAGCATGGACTAAGAACTATAATATTTTGAGCACTTTGTCTTAGTGATTCAGCTCGGCCAAGTGAACTGGCGCACATCCCTGCACGGCTTCTGAGCACATCTCATGGTTCCTCTGGCACCCCAAAACGTATGGATCTACTTCACACCGGGGTGTCTGAAGTGTGCGTGTGTCTGTGAGCATCCTGCGTGCACACCTCAATCCGCGTGTGTGTGTGTGTGTGTGTGCGAAAGAGACGTGTGGTTGTGCATTGTGCGTGCGTGCATGGATGTGTCTGCACAAGAGCATGTATGTGTGTATTGTGCATGTATGACTGCGTGCACCAGAGCATATCTGTGTGCGTGCACATGCATGGTAGTGTGTGTGTGTGTGTGTGTGTGTGTGTGTGTGTGTGTGTGTTTGTGTGTGTGTGTGTGTGTGTGTGTGTGTGTGTGTGTGTGTGTGTGTGTGTGTGTGTGTGTGTGTGTGTGTGTCTTTGTGTGTGTGCATGTGCGTGTGCATGCGAGAACATAATGTGCGTGTGTCTTGTGTATGCAAGGGCACAACTGGAAGCCCGCATGGGACACAGATCAGAAAGAACAGGGCTTGGCTTGGCACCGCTGTTCTTTGTCCTTAGGTCTTTGTGAAGCTTTTATCTCACCGTCCAAAGGGAGAAGCAGCCCATTACCTCAGTGTTAACAAGCCCACTAGGAAACACCTCCTAAACCTTTTCACCTACAGGTCTTGTACATGGCAACATACCACAGCGATGGCGGCCTCCATTATAGGAAGCATAGCAGCATTGGAATGTTAGTTATTATGTTTGTGGTCATGTTTATTTGGGGTCATTGATTTGTGATTGTGATTGTGAATTGATTTGACATAATGGGGAGACATTGTCGTGGTCAACCCTGCCACAGCATTTCTTATGCGAGGTGTGAACTGGCAAAACAAAGGTATATTTATAAATATTTACATAGATTTAGTGTTTTTACAGTACGGCAACTATAGTTAGTTCTCTTGAGCATGGCCATGAGAATTCTGATATTACAAGTAGGGATTACAAGAGTACTCTGATGTACAAGTAGGGTCACCTCACTGGACCATCTGTGACCTTCTGTCTTGTTAAATTGTTGTTGTTATATTTCTGCTTTCCCAATGACAGATTTTTTGGTTGCTGAACATCCCGGAGGACGTTTTTAACAAAAAAAAAATTGAACAACATCCCCTCAGAAAACATGGTGAGAACACAGTTTAATCAGAGTACTTCCTAAGTGAATTAGCTTGTCTTGCGGGAGCCTTTGTGACTGTTATTAGAACACTGAGCGCCTGCTAGTTCCTGGGTCTGTGGGCCATTTAGTCTCTGTTGTTTGTGAAGAGGAGAGCCCACGAGAGGACGGGTGAGCCACGACATTGTGTGTGATGGAAGCCGGCCATCCGGCCTCGCCGCCTCTGGCCGCAGCCAAAGAAAGCAATAAACGAACATTTCCTCGTATGTATTTGTTTTGGCAAGTGAGCAGTGCCAAACACACCCTGAATACTCAAGTCGAATGAGTTCGGGGGTCACCCTGGTAAACCGTTGACGCCTCCCTTCGCGTGATAAAGGTTTCACTGGGTAAAGCCTCCGGGGAGACGATAATAATTGAAATCGGAACTCTTGAGGAAGGATGAGGGTCAGGGGTCGGATGGGGGGGGGGCGACCGAGCTGATGGCTTCACTTAATAAGCAGTCCCACGGGCACGGGGACTGGGGGTGGGGGTGGGAGGATGCTAGTGGAGGTAGAACTCTCGGTTCACGGACCCCTGATTATGGGAGGGATCGTGGTTTATCATTTGGAACACTGGCATCTGGGAGTTCTGTGTGAAAACCATGTGACTTGAGTCTAAACACAAGTACACCCCCCCCCCCCCCCCCCCCCCTTCACTAATTGACACAACCTCACACTCCGACACATACACAGTTGGAGCACTGTTTTCACAGGATGTTGGAGCCTTTTTTGAGGAAGCAATGGAAGTCGTGTTATTTAGCACAAGTATACCGTTCGACATTACATGCCCATTATAGTCTTGCTGTTGGTGTATGCTTTACCTGTATGCGTCACCATTTTGACGTTGGTTCCTCAGGTTAAATAGGTTGATTTTGAGATATATACAGTATATCTATAGATATAGATCTATCCTATCTATCTATCTATCTATCTATCTATCTATCTGTCTGTCTGTCTGTCTGTCTGTCTGTCTGTCTGTCTGTCTGTCTGTCTGTAATATAGATTTAGCATTGACATGATAAAGTTATAATCAAGTGACATGGTTAAACAGTTACTTTGCTGTGAGGACATTTTGTGCAGGTTTATATTCCTCTTTAAACAGAAGGCCTGGAAGAACAAGAAGCTAAAGGTTGTTTGGCTTCCATTTAAGTAAACACGCATTGAAAGGATTCAAATTCACTCAGGCTTACATGGCATAAACAAATGGAATATGTTCAAATTCCATATTTATGCTCTGCCGATTCAACAAATGACAGGGAAGATAAATGAAGTCATTTTAGTATCGGGTTGTGTTGTGCCATACATAAATAGCCTTTACACAATCACATATACAAAATGTAGGAGGACGCCTTCAGCTGTCATTGAGCCAGAATGACACGGAACATTTCGTGATCCTGATGAGAATTATTTACGTCTCGGAACATGCAATCCCCGCTGTGAGTCAAACTGTCCGTTATTTGTCAAGCGTTTCTGTAAAAGGACAGATGTGTTATCGTACCGTCATGATTCCCCTCGCCGGCCGGTCGACTGAACGGAGGAGTGTTTTACGAGCAACGTGGAATTTAGATGATCATGAAATATATATGCGTGTGTGTCGGTGGAGGGAGGAATACATTAACAGTAGCATCATAACATCCCTCACAGCCATAACGATCAATCAGTCAATACAGAATAACATAGGGGATGAGGTCATGTGGTCATTGGGCTCTCACGAGAGCTCACGGAGGACAGAAAGCGATGGAGAGGAACAACGGTGGACACACATCTCTTAATTTCTTATTTTCCCTTTCTCAAAAATACGACAGCTTTGTTTTGAAAACTCGATCCTCGTTGATCAATTAGGGGATTCAGCGGTGTTTTGTTTCTGTAGGACGGGGCCGCTGTGATCAATAACAGCCCGTTGTTATGGACACCGAAACTTTTTCATAATAAAAACAATTTTTCTTGTCTGAAGTGATTGATTTCTTTCGTAAGTAGCCATGTAATAAGCGAAGTAATGTGGACTCCTCAAGGGTGATTCAAGGTCCTTCCACTTGGCCCCTGAATCCCTGAGACAACATGCATAATCCCTTACATATCAGTTTGCAATTCTCCGGTTATGTTCGGTATATTCTCTAGTTATAAATAAGTATATTCTCAGAGACGGTGGTTTGCTGTGCATTATTGTTTACGTGTGCATGTTTTTATTATCAGGGCCTACATTGAACACCACACACGCACGCACACACAAAGACACACACACACACACACACTGGCACACCCTCACACTCATCCACCAACACACGCATGCACACACATATACACACACACACACACACACACACACACACACACACACACTGGCACACCCACACACTCATCCACCCACTCACTCATCCACCCCCACACACATCCACACACACGCACGCACACACACACACACACACACACACACACACACACACACACACACACACCGGCACACCCACACACTCATCCACCCACTCACTCATCCACCCCCACACGCATCCACACACACACACACACACACATACACACCAGAACCGTTACATAACGTGTTAGGTAACCGCTATTTTCCTGTTTGTTTGTTTTACATTGCATCCTCTCAGCCAATGAGGGGGTGGGTGGTGGGGGGGGGGGGGTCGGTCTGTTCTACATGCCTTCACGAGCGTTCCAGCTGCATCACCTCGCCGCTCCACAGACGGTTTGTCATCGTTGCGCTCGTCTTTAACAACAAACCGTCAAGCAGGTCCTTCCCACCAGGTCAGGGATGAGACTGCGGTGACAAAAGTGCCTTTCACGCCCTGCACATCGGTGGCGTGTCCCCTGTCAAGACGTTCACCAGGCTCCTCTCGTGTGCCACGGTGAGCGGCCAACGCGGGGAGCGACCTGCCGTGGGCTGTACGCCTTTTCAGCTGTCTCGACATGATGTAACATACTTAGTCCATGCAGTCACTTACACACACACACACACTCACACACACACACACACACACACACACACACACACACACACACACACACACACACACACCGGGGCCCTCTGCCCACACACACACACACATACACACCACACACACACACACACCGGGGCCCTCTGCCCACACACACACACAGACACACACAAATCCTGATGCACTGTGGTGCTGTGCAGCACTGTGGAGGAAGGACATCGCTAATTGCAGTTCAATATTGATGTCCTCACAGAGTGCAGCACCTAGCATGGAGTGAGATTAGAGAGTCACCATGGGCTTCAGCCAAGGAAATCCCCCCCCCCCCACTACCCTCGCCGACTGTCGAAATCTTACAGGACACATGCGAGCAAGAGAGTAAGTGGCCATTTTATGAGGGACCAAACACACACACACACACACACACACGCAGGCTTGCACCCACAGTGCACAGACGCCCTCTCCACGGGGGGGGGGGGGGGGGGGGCGCTCTGAGACGGGGAGAAGGGAAAACATCCGCAGCTTGTTCTGTTCAGTGGTCGGACCTCGGTAGCGGGGGGCCGGGCTGGAAACCGTGGGGTTCACATGACGCCTGTGTGCTGCTTTTGAACGCAGGGAAAAGAGGAGACGGTGACGAGAAATGGTAATTTTCTCATTAGAAAGCGTGTACGAAATCTCATTATTTATTAATATTTCTTAATTAGGCAGGGGATTTGTAATTAATTAGTGCATTATTCATTGGGATGTTTTATCTTCCATACTACGCATCCTCCCACCACTACCCTTCAGCCTGCTTTTAGCTAGCGAGGATTGGCACCGCCAAGGGCATGACTGTATTGAATGTTCACGCAAGCAGAATACTAACTGAGTACACATCATGCATGGCAATTCAACTTCTGGAGTGTTTCATTTAAGCCTTTTTTTTTTTTTTTTTTTTCCCCCCACCCCCTAACGCTTCATGGAGAATTTTCTCCCTCCTCCGTTTCCTGGCAGGCGGCTAATATTGCAATTATCGTCATCACAGTCCTGGCAGAAAATGCAATTCGAGTCGAATTACAGTTGCAGAGATGCGAGAAGCGCACAGTACACACGCGGCGTTTTAAGAGATACTAAAGGGCCGGTTCGTTAAGACCCCACCGGTGGCTCGTTAAGACCCCGGGTGGCTCGTTAAGACCCCAGTGGCTCGCTGTTCGTGTCCAGATGCAAGTCAGCCAGGTTGTGATGCGTCCCCAAACCGGGCTGTTGGCCAGCCGTCAGCATCCATTGTATTTCCAAACGAGAGCTCGACAGCTGCCGTAGCTCCATCTGGAAGGTCGGCGCATACGAACGACCCAGAGCCAGGTAGCCGTCTCAAAGAGCGGGCAACAAACAAACAAACAAACACACCCGCTAGTTTACCCCCCTCTGTGTTTACCCGCCGCTGCTCAAGCGGGCACACAGTTGTGGTTCTGTCTGAAGGCCAAGTCCTTTAAGCATCCATCCTCGTGGTTCTGCTCTCTTCACAGTCCGTTGTGCACAAAATGTGCAGAGTATCACCACAACGCTGGGGCGGAAAGCCATCAGTCTCCCTACCGGAGCACTTGATCCTGTTGATGAGGGGATGATCCGTGCTACTGGTCCACACATGTGCATAAACGCACGTGCATCCACACACACACACACCTATTCACACATTCACTAATCACCCACACACACACACACATATTCACATGTCTATACATATATTAGATTAGATTCAACTGTATTGTCATTGTGCAGAGTACAAGTACATTGACAACGAAATGTAGTGAGTGTACATGAGTAGTGCAATATTGAAAAAGTGGCAGTAGTAATTAAAGTGACGTAGTATATTAAAGTGAAATAAAGTGAAAGTAGTGTACAGTAAGTAACAACTGTAAACAATAAACAGAGTGTGCAAGAGGAGGTAGTAATTGTAGTGGTAGTACGGAAACACTACCTCCCCCCCCACCTCCCCCCGCCAGCGGACAGTCACTCCCACTCTATACGTCTGACCCGGCTTTGCACTTGAAACGCCGCAGCGTGGGAACCGCCTCCTCGCCTGGAGCCCTCCTCCTTTAAGCCCGTCTCCTGAGGGGAGGCCCTCCTCGTGGCCCATAGAATGACGCACCACCGGGGCCAGGGCCCCCGCGGGGCGCCGGGGATCCTCCGTCACCTGACCCACGCCTGGGGGCCCCGCGGGGGGAGCTCAGTACCGCCAGTGTCTACGAGACCGCGTTGACACGGTGGATTTTCATTCTTTGCGATCTGTTTGTCGTCGGCCCTTCTATTCTAGTGTGAAACCATTACATTGTTCCTCTGCGTGGAGGAGGGGAGGGTGGATGGGGAGGAGTGGAAGGACATGTGAGCCCTGATGGAACTACATCTAAAGGCTGGCTCCTCTGACTGTGAACATATAAAGGGTGTATTCTTCAATTTCCTTCTAAGTGCTGTGGCCATCCATTAAGGTCCCCCCCTCCCCCCCCCCCCCCCCGTCCCGGACCTGTGAAGCCATTTATTGATTCAGTTCACGCTACAGTGAAGTAGCTTAATATTGCTTTGCCACTGCTAGGATTATTGGCTCTCTGTTTTTGGTCACAAACCACATAAACGAAACACATGAACACTACTGCACCATTGAAATGATGGTAAAATGATAGTAAAAATGTTCAAAACTCAATCTGCACTTAATGGACGATACCAGTCTGGGTGATCAAAAACTTTGCAGCCGTCTGCCATGGCTTCACGAACACATCCTTACCAGCATCATTTGTCAACATCCTTTCCTTGTACCAATTCTCCCAAGAGCTTTTGGGTGAGCGCCCAAAGAACACATAATTCATCAAAGTGCTTTGAGGAATTATATCAGTAACAGGTGTTGAGTGAAGCAAAGAGACAGTTATGGTGGTTTGATCATCCAGACCGCTATCAACCTTTAATATATGATCTATTAAGGATAAATAAAACAAAAGCCCAATCCGTACTATGTGAAATAAACTGAACTGTTCCACTCGTTAGCAGTAGCAGTTGAATTGTTAGTCATTGTAAAGGATTGATTCCACTGACTGGAATACACTTTGTCTTGTTCAAATAGCCCTAACAGAAGCCTACCACGCTGAAGAGAAGTAGGCCTATCTTTTTCCCACTTGTGAAACAGGAAATCATTTTCCTGCTTCGGCAATGAGAGAAAAGCTTGAAAAACACTAGCCTCATCCTTTTAATCCGTTTCAGCATGGTTTTTTTTTTGGTCATGTTGAGTTTTCTAATCAATTTTCTTTAATCTCTCGTGGGCTGCCTGTAAATCTCTCTGGTGGAGGCTGGACCTCATCCACTCAAATATCCTCTCCACTTAATTCCCTTCATTTCTCATGGCATGCCTTTATGTTTTCCAGTGCTATCAGTCCTAACAAATTGATAAGCTCTTCTGACATGTATGGACTCAATTAACCTGTTGGGTTTCTGCTGAACCGTTTTTAACTCCTATTACCTGACTTTCTCTTGCACTTGGAATATGACAGAAATAATGCACATACTGTATATACAGAGATAGAGAGACGAGAGAGGCTGTGTACTTCTAAAGCTGTAGAAATTATGTTTAGAATTGAAATGTTATACATAATGAAATAACTGCTCTCTATCATTGTGTGTCATTATATATCATTATTTTCTATATCATCAAGTTAATAAATAACTGACGGGGAAGAAGAAATATTCTGTCTCCTGACTTTCACATGCCGTTAGCTTTACCAACACTATTCTATTTCTATTCAAAAAATGTTTTTATACGTACATAATTTAAGTTGTAGATGTCGAGGCGGCGCGTTACATCTCACTCGAGTCCAAGGTGAGGCCTGACCCCTGAGAGCACACAGTGCACAAATACAAATGTAATCAACAACTCGCTTCTTTGACGAAGCGCCGAATAACTTGTTCCCGCAACCGGCGGGGGAGTTCACACGCAGCGGAGAGAAGCAGCAGAGTTCAAGCTCCTTCTCTCCGCGGGGGTTTCTGGGCCAATCGTGACGTGATTCCTACTACAAGGGCGCCCGTTGTTGTGTTGTGTGTTTGTTTGTTTTTTTTGAGTGGAGTCCTGGGTCCAAGAGAACAGCCTGTGGAGCCAGCGGGACACGGAGGAGCAGCAGAGAGAGAGAGAGGGGAGTGGTTGAGGGCTGGGAATAGAGGAGTCTTGTTCTCGCCCCCCCCACAGCTGAAGAAGTGGTGGCACAAGCCGGCGGTAACGGAGGTCAAGTGATTTCACGCTCGACGTGGTTCTGGTTCTGGTTCGGGTTCTGGTTCTGGTTCTGGTTCCGCGCTCGGAGTTCGGATCCGTGGTGTGGTTCCGTCAGAATGTTTGTCAAGTTCACGCTGACGTGAATACGCGAACACAAACACGCATAACGCAAGATGCCGCACAAAGGGTCGGTTGTGTGTAGACTGATGTACGCCATTTTGTCGCGGTTACCTTAACATTATCATTGAGAGAAAACAGGTGTCAGGTCATTTCCTCCGCCCTGCCTGTGTGTGAACATTCCACTCTGCCAGGTGTGGATGTCGTGTAACTCTGATGTTGATGGCCGCGCCCGTCAGAGGGTCAAGCTTCTCGGACACTTGGCAGCCCGGAGCGTATAGCGCCCGTCATAAACACGTGGTTTCATTTTAACATTCTACAACATTAAGGAGTGTCACAAAGTGGGCCTGGCTCTTGACCCCCTTCCTGGAACTGTCGGCCCAAAACACATGTTCTCACTTCCCATGGCGTTTCGGGTTCAGGCTGAAACCGGGGGGGTTTAGTTCACACTTTAAAGGCGCTGTAGGTAAGAGTTCAGAGCTATGATCTGAGTGGCATGTGTTCAGAGCGCTGTAGCCGCCCAGCAGCCATTAGCAACTCAAATGCACACTCGAGTCGAGTTGACCTCGCCTGCTCCTCCCATTTGACCAGTCGGGTCAGTCACACGGCATGTGGAGGCAACACTTCATGACAGGAAGGTCTCTGAGACTCTTGAATGCTGTTTCGCTCTCTGGGAGGGAGGGATGGAGGGAGAGAGACAGAGAGAGAGGGAGAGAGAGAGAGAGAGAGGAACAAGTGACAAAAAGAGTGACCACGTCTCTAGTTTGTCCAGCCAGAAGTCAGTGGCGTGTAGGACGTGTGGAGCGTAAAAGCTAGCGCTATGCCGCGTTTCTATGGAAACCGCTCAGTGTGGTAGTTTTGGTGTAAATATTTAAAATGTCAAAAGCAATAACGTCATACATGCAATTACTTACATGATTGATGGATAGCTCGGGCAGAACATTATCATGTGAGAATCCCCGACCAACTATTTTATATTAATGACTTGTGGCTATCCTCCCTGAAATGTGGCCCAATCATAATGTAATCTGCTCGTCTGACAGCCCTATATTATTACAGTGTGTATGGACTCAGATGGGCGCAACGGATAGGGTTACAGCGAAATGCCAATAAATGTACCTAAAGGAACCGGCGAGCAGAAACACAATCCTGGATTACTTTGGGGATTCGAGTGCACAATGTGTAGGTTGGAGACAAAGTAGAAGCTCAAAAAAGACGGGTGTCTCAGACTGAAATAAACCACTCCAGTCATGGCCAAAAACAGAGATGTCTAATCCATTCCCGAAAGAGGTGTTGCGTTTGATTGATTTCATTTTACAATTTTATTTTCTTAACTGCTTGAATGAGCAAGTTTGTTTTTTCTCAGTCATGGCCTCGATTGGTTTATTTTATTATGTAACAAAACTCTCTCTAGACTCTCGCTCTGTTGTGCTGGCCTATTTTAACCTCTATACATTGATTTGATCCTTATGAAAATCTAAATTCAATTCATCCTCCCTGTCAACAACTACCAAAGCAAGGTCTCTACGTTTGTTGTCTCTCTCTTTCTCTCTCTCTCTCTCTCTCTCTCTCTCTCTCTCTCTCTCCTCCCTCCCTCCTTCCCTCCCTCCCTCCCTCCCTCTCTCTCTCTCTCTCTCTCTTTCTCTCTCTCTCTCTCTCACACACGCTTGCTTGCTCGCTCTCAATAATTGATATCGACTTTTTAATTTTATTTTATACATTTGATGCACACCCATTGGTTGATGATGAATGTGCTCATCATTTCAGACAAAAGCATCGAGTAGAATCAGCCACGCTTATTCTCTTATTGGTGTTACACAATGACCTCTTTCTTTCCTCACCGTATCTCTCCATTATTCGGGTCAAAGTGTATAGCTGTGGTTAATGTCTCACAATGGATTTGCTGTGTACTTCAAAGTCCCATGCAAATGTCAAAGCATTTAAAAAAAAAAAAATGTTATTTCGCTCCAAGGTACATATACAAGCGCGCTAGTGGCCGTGATAAAATGAAGCATGGTTATTAAAAAAAAAACACCCCTGTTAATTCCTTAATTTTTTTCATGTTGGGCAAAGGCGACGTATGCGTAGGTGAAGAGTGCCAGGGTTTGTGAACGATGCCGTGAACCCCCGGGATGTAGCCGTGCAGCGACAGGCCCACGTGTCCCCCCTGCCGTGTGCACCGTGCTCCGGGTCAGCCTGACCCAGCCGTGTGACGTGCAGCCGTCAGAACAGCGATTCGTGCGACGTTACGAATTGCAATTCACTGGGGGAAAAAAAAAAACTACTTTGATGAATTAGTGTCTGTTTCTCAGTTTCTAGTCCTTCCAAAAAAAGGCTCTCGTGACGGCCCTGGAACTAACTCTTCAACTACAACACAACAACACTGCCGAGCCTGCCGTTTCACTTATCAACTCCAGGCCAGCATTACTGTATTACTGACACTGGCACTACGCTCATGTGTTTATACTCATACAATAAAAACACATTGACAGTTGTTATTCATTTGCCTTTATTTGTATTTGCTCCCACCGCTGGTCTGCACCAGCTGTATGTTCGGTAGTTCAAACGTAGCCGTTCGTAACGTTAATTTCTAACTTGGATGGAAGTTTTGAGGGTTGCACCAGCTGAAACGGTTCCAATGTGGCCACGAGTTCCCACTTCAGTCTTCCACCGAGCCCTCCGTGGAGATAGCGGTTGTCGGGACATGGCGGCGCCTCGTTTGGGATGACTCGGAGCAGGACCGGGGAGAGGATGATTACAACGGCTGCGTGCGTGTTCTCCGTGACAGATGAAAACCTTTGGAAGCGCACCATGATTTCGCCCCCGGGCTCCCGCTTTAGTTTTCCCTGAGGATCACCGACGAGCGCTAGTCACCCCGCTGTCGCTTTTGGATGTCCAAAGACACGGGCCAATTATCACACACACCGCAGTGGTGCAGCGTAGTGCTGCCAATCGCTACCGAGTCACGCTTCATGTCATGCTTGAAGGAAGAGACGCACATCCCTGCTGAGTCCTATGGACAACCGTGACGTTTTTGAGGTGCACTGTGGCCTCCGATCGCTACCACGCTTTAAAAGCAGATCGCGGAGAGGAAGGCAAAGTCCAAAGAGAGTGTCGGACAAACGGAATGCATATCTGCATGTAAAACATCCCCATAAATCAATGCTAATCGATCAAGTCTCTCCATCTCATCCCTAACAATTTGACGCGCTCTGCCGGAGCCACACATACCATTGATTCCAAATCAACACCGTAACCAATCCTCAATCAAGATGCACCTCTTCCGGCCGAGTCCAGGCGGAGAGATGCGGCAGATTCCTCCTCATTGGGAGGAGGAACGAGCTCCCAGGGCAGCTCCCAGAGAAACGGCATCGGCTGACCGGGATGACCAGCGCTCTACTGGGGAGACGTCCTCCTCCTCCTCTCCAGCTTGATGACGATGCCCTTCTCTGGCCGCAGGATGAGCTCACCGCAGGGTTTGAGCTCCTCTCGTTTCTGACATGCCTCGATGTTGAAGGAGCGCAAGATGGACGCCAGGACCACCTTCTCCTCCATCATGGCGAAGCGCTGACCTGCACACAGATACAAAAACAACTACGATTTAAGCATGTTTTTTCTGTAATCATAGTTGACATGCCCCCCCTGTGGTCAAACCACACAGACAACACACACACAGATTAGAATGACTCACATTGGTGAATGACACACATGAGAGTTTGTTTTCCTCCACTACTTTCCCTGTTGTTCTGTTAATAGCAAAGTGTCATTACAAACTCATGCCGGCGTTCCGTACCACAAAGGCATAAACGTTTGATATAATCACACTGTACGGTAGATTGATACCGATCCAATATACAACACCAGCGTTCCCGTCCGTTCTTACCTATGCAGTTTCGAAGGCCAGCCGAGAAGGGTATGTATGCGTACGGAGGTCTGCCCACAGAGTTCTCTGGCAGGAAGCGCTGTGGTTGGAATTCCTCTGGGTTGGGGAAGTAGCGCGGGTCCCGGTGGAGAGCGTAGGGCATGATGATGGCGTTGGCTCCTTTGGGCACCTTAAAACCACCTTCAGGCACAGACAAATTTGAATCGGTCTGGCTCAAAATGGCCCCCTGTTCTGATGCATTGCGGGCATGTGTCCATGAAATAACAAAATGACTATTCAGTTATTTATGAAATTTATTTATGAATCCCAGATTGGAAATTACTGCATCACTGCAGGACAGTTCAGCATGACATTCCATTAGAGTGTAATGATTTTTTTTGTTGTTGTCATTTTCTGTCTGCAGCAGAAGATGAGTAGGATTTCGGTTCAGGATTATTAAGAAACACAGCTTTTGTGTTTCTTACTCACTGATGACGATGTCGTCGGAGAGCGTGCGGGCGAAGAAGGGCACGGAGGGGAAGATCCGCAGGGCCTCCTTGATCACGCAGTCCAGGTACCTGAGCTCCTTCAGGTCCTCCATGGTGATGGGCCGCTCAGACTCACCTGAGCAGAGAAGGTCTTTAGCTATCTCAATGCACAACATAAGAAACAAGGGGGGTTGTACCTTTCATATAAATAACCGGGCAGCCAGTCAAGTCCAGACGATCCAAAATAGTCTTGCCTGATAGTCTTGAGATATTATTTTTGAGGCTACGTTTTTCTAGTTTTGGGAGACCGTCCTGATATCCAAATATGTGCTTCGCAATTTAACACCATTTAATGTCTGGTCTTGGCTGGGCAGCAATTGATTTCCACACGTAGGCACAGCCCTATGTTGTCATTCAATAACAAAGTGTATCAGATTCTCTTCATTGCCATATCCATCCTTGCCAAATCGCCTTTGAAGTAAAACTAAAACATCTCCTCTTCTGAGAAAAGCCTTGCGTGCTAATTTATGTAAATCTTTTAACGTCATTATTCAGTCCATTTCTGGTAAAAACAATTCCGTCAGTTTCTACACTTGGCACGGCTGTTGTTTTTCGAACACTGCATAGTTCTTATCGTAACGGTGTTAACCAAACTGTCCCTGAAATGTGCCCTGACGGCATCTGTTGAGTTGTGTCCGAACACGAATTTGCATGAGTGTTGGGAGTGTGGCGCTGGCCTGACAACCCTGTGTGTGTGGGGAAGGTTAAGCCACATTAATATTCAGTACAATGTAACGTGCCAAAAGGCACGAGGGCAGAACCGGACATGGTGGGGATTGTTGCCATCATACCTGCTCTTGCCACGGGCTAATCTATTTCACCGAGGGCATGGAAATAGCTCCACACCCATCAAACTAAACAAACACACTGTTTGTTTTGGCAAGCGCTTCCCGGGTGCTTATTTACGTGTGAGCCTCTACCTCGCTCTGCCTCCTGATTCTGTCTCTCGCTCTCTCTCATTCCCTCTCCCTCTCTCTGTCTCCCACTCTCTCATTCCCTCTCCCTTGCTCTGTCACTCTCTCTCTCCCTCTCTTTCTGTCTCTCACTCTCTCTCATTCCCTCTCCCTCTCTCTGTCTCCCACTCTCTCATTCCCTCTCCCTTGCTCTGTCACTCTCTCTCTCCCTCTCTTTCTGTCTCTCACTCTCTCTCCCTCGCTCTGTCACTCTCTCTCCTCTCTCTCTCTCTCTCTCTCATTCCCTATCTCTCTCTCTCTCTCTCTCTCTCTCTCTCTCTCTCTCTCTCTCTCTCTCTCTCTCACTTGCTCGCATTCCCTATCTCTCTCTCTCTCTCTCTCCCTCTCTCTCTCTCTCCCTCTCTCTCTCTCTCTCTCTCTCTCTCTCTCTCTCTCTCTCTCTCTCTCTCTCTCTCTCTCTCTCTCTCTCTTTCTGGGGTCTCATCAGTGGTGAGTAAGTGGAGGTGGCCCCCGTGGGTCATGGTAATAGGGTGATGTCATGCAAGGTGTGGTGAGAAGCCATTATTATGTTCATGTTTGAAGATCCGCTTTTACCGAAAACCTCCTGGAGCTCCAGCTGAGCCTTCCTCTGCACCTCCGGGTGCGAGCCCAGCAGGTGCACGGCCCAGTTCATTGAGGCGGCGGTCGTGTCATGGCCCTGGAGGGAACCAGAGGGAAACACTATGTTGGCGGAAAGCATGAGGGATGTCAGGTGATTCCCCCCCCCCCCTGGTCCCCTGCAGGCATGCTTAAGCGAGATGCCCTCAGCCCTCCAAAACCTGCACGGCGCCTGAGTTCACGAGGTTGCTGCATTGGATGAGTGCGTCTGCTAAATGACTACCTGGTAAATAGTGATATGTAGTCCATTTAAAAAGGACAGGCGGGGAGGGGGGGGGGGGGGGGGGGGGGGTATTGGTTGCGGTGTTCCACTGCCAGCAAGAATCCCCTGTATCCACAGCCTAACTAGCCTGTAGGCATCCTTGGGCAAGATGCCTATCAGCTCATTAATTAACTGTATTTCAATCAACTCTAAGTTGCTTTGGATGGAAGCATCTGAAAGTGGATGGCTAGATAACAGCGAATAGAATAACGCGGTAAAGGATGGTTTGATTGGCGTCCATGCAGTCAGTATGTTTGTGTTTTGAAGGCCTCGTGGGACCCGACCAAATTGATGTTCATCGTGAAGCTGCTCTCTGGACGCCAGGTGTTTATTGTGAATCCAGAGCAGCATGTTCTCATCACACCGTCGGCCATGTTGATCTTTTAGTTGATACGCCGCAGAGTCAATCGCGGCGGGTTAAATCGTTCTCTTGACTCAAGCTACTTACTCAGGGACACTGGGAGTTCAGAGAGAGTGTCAGACTCACAGAATGAACATCTGTGTTTTCTGAAAGCCTTAATAGTAAGTAATGAATTTAATTTAAGTATCCATTAAACTATGTGTTGAGTTAATTTGAAACGTTTTGATGCAGTGCCAGAAGTCCTGGCTTTGACAATCCTGATGTTAACTTCATCGTCTGTGTGTGATTTCGGAAACTAAGCCTGTGTACGAGTACTTCAAAGGTTCCCTTTTGAACGGCTGAAAGCTTTTGGTCATTCACAAAGATGGTGGAGTCAGTGTAGGCTTCCCTAGCAGCAGGTTGGTACAGGACTTCAGTCTTCTTTGTGCTGATTGTTGGGCCAAAGTTGTTGCCAACTGTGGGTCCATTCTGGCCCGTAGTTTTTCATTTAAGCCAGCAGCCAGAGCACAATCATTATCTTAGGTTTTGGCTTTCATCCTGAATGAAAAACCCACCGTCAGTAGACGTAGCTGACCCATGTGTTATTCACAGCATGGGGTAAATCACTCTGCTGGAGAGTACTGGCACTAGGAGGCAGCCTTGCATCACATCACTTGTGATTGTGAATGGATGGGCGAGTTTCTTTGCTGGTCTCTGACGCTGGTCGCCATGCCGTTGGTCGCTACACCAAATAACTTGTCTGGACACCTGCATTTGATCATGATCTTCTATAGGCCCTCGCGGCTCACTGTGTCAAATGCTTTAGTTTGACCCTAGGGTAGGAATGCCAGCTGGTTGACCAAGTGTTGTTTTTTTTTTTTTTTTTTTTTAACAAAAACCAAAAACCAGGCAAAACCAAACCCAGCATCACATCTCTCCTCCTTCCCTACTCTGCACCTTTCCAGTAATCGGCGAGGCCGGTCTCACTGTGGGCAGCTACGTACAGTATATCCCCGTTGCATTCGGCTTGCTCTCTGCACACAAGGGCGGTGCGTCTCGCAGGTGTTTTTGATCCAGATGTGTCCATCAGAGTGTGCACATTCCAGGCACCGATGGCGAGTGGCGCCCGCAGTTGCAGGTTCCCTGCCAGCTGTAGTAAGCTGGACAAGATGTTTTGGAGCAGGCAAAGTGTAGGGTGGTGCACACACACACACACACACACACACACACCCAGGTCAGTCCTTGCTCGTGACGGCTCACCTCGAACATGAAGGTGTCCACCTCCTCCTGGATGTCCCGGAGGGTCAGCTTGTTCCCCGCCTCATCCACTGACTTCAGGAGCATGTCCAGGAAGGCCCGCCTCTTCCTGGGCCTCTGCTCCGAAGCCCCGTCAGCGTCCCCCTCCTCCGAGCTCAGCTGGGCCGCTCGCTCATGGATCACCTGGCGAGAGAGTCAGAGAGAGAGAGAGAGAGAGAGAGAGAGAGTCAGAGAGAGAGAGAGTCAAAGAGAGAGAGATTCAGAGAGAGAGACGCCTTGTCCTGAGGTTGCCCATCTTCAATAAACCACTCTTTCACGCTAAACTCTTTCGCTCTCCAGTCCGCCTTGGATAAAAGGCGTGGGATGAGTTCTGGAGGGGGTGGGCTGGGGGGGGGGGGGAGGGAGTTGGGTTGAATACATGATTTATTCCTCAAAACTAAATTGTCGGACCCGCATGATCAAATCGCCAGTCATATGAGCCGTCCTGAGGCTGCAGACTATTGCATTACATGTTGGAAGTCTCTGAGCGGCCCCCCCGATGCCAAACACAGCTGCTTCCTCTTGCTTTTCTTCCTCCTGTGTCTCGTGTTAACAGTGGAGGCGGCACTCACGCTGGAGGTGACGGCGTGCAGGGTCTTTAAGGTCCGGTTGTGCTCCAGCCCCTCGCCGAACAAGTTGTAGCTGAGGTCCGTCCAGAACCAGGGCATCCTCTGCCTGCGTGTCAGGATGTCGCTCATCCTGAGGAAGTGAAAGGGAAACATTGCAGGAAACATCAGACGCATCAATGCAAGGTGTTCGGGAGTGTGTGTGTGTGTGTGTGTGTGTGTGTGTGTGTGTGTGTGTTTGTGTGTGAGACTCACTTATACACACTCTGGACATAATCAGAATCGGAATTACTTTGGGCATACGTTTTCTTCCCCATTGCAGTTTCTGAAAAAGATTAATTAGAAATGAACAAACAGTGTTTTTTTCATCCCACAACACAGACACACACACACAAACACACATACACACACACACACACATACACACACACATACACACACACACACACACACACACACACACACACAGACACACACACACACACACACACACACACACACACACACACACACACACACACACACACACACACACACACACACACACACACACACACACACAGACAGACAGACAGACAGACAGACAGACAGACAGACAGACACACACACACACATTCACAAACAGTTCACGCCTCCTTTACGATACAACGTCATCAATCACTCTCCACTTGGACCACCATGACTGATGAGTCAGGGACAGTAAGTGAAGGGAGGGCCCCCCTCACCACAGATGATGTCCAGGGCACAGAGGGTGATGGGCTGGAAGCAGTTGAAGGGCCCCTCCCCCACCAGGCTGTCCAGCTTGTCCACCAGGACGTCGGCCTGCTCGTTCATCACCTCCAGGAACTCCGTCAGGATGGAGAAGTGGAACGTAGGAGTCAGCATCTTCCTGCGCTGCCGCCACTTGCTCCCGGTGCTGATCAGGGAACAGGGGGGACCCACAGTCACTTGGAGTGCTCTTTGTTTGCGCGGGCCCGTGAAACACAGTCACACAGTCACAGACCAATGTGCAACCCTGAGCGGGCGAACACTCCCCCCCCCCCCCCCCCCCCGCAGCCAGGAGTGGAAGAACAAGAAACCCTGAGGAGGGACACAGAAGAGAAGATCCGGCGTCTCTCCCGGGACAGTTAGGAGGGCGAAGACGAAGGGACGAAGAAAGCCAAAGCAATGGTGATGTAAGGCGATGTCATATTGGGAAATAGTTTATTAGGCAGGCGGTAAAGAAACACGTAATAGGGGACATTTTTCATAACCTGATCAAAGTACATGAGGTAATGAGACATACAGCTAGGAGAGGTGGGGCGGGCCCACAAACATTTGATTGACAACTCCAAATACCTCCCTCAGCAAATTTGGCCGTTGATACACTTGCTACACGTTGATACACGCAATGCATTTTACAAAATATACATTCCCTGCACTGCTCTGCAAGAGCACATTGTTAAAAGTGAATACCAAACTACCATTATTATGTCCAATGGTTAATTAAATCTGGATCATGTGTGACAACGGAACATTGTTGTGTACTGAAAAGCCATATTTACTGTAATGTAGAAAAGAGCCGTGAGGTTGGACAATACCTCTACACTACTCTAGGGGGAGTCAATCCCACCACGTCAATATGGTATAATCAGCATGGCAGGTTGGGCCATGCTGCACACAACAGCATGCTTAATCTGTCTATCTCAGGAATGGTTTCCAGGGGTTTTTGTTGTTTTTGGTTTGGGAAAGCACAGTGGGAATGTGGGAACAATGACACAAATAACCAACTGGACAAAGAAACCAACGACAAAGATATACAAGTCAAAATAATATTGTGATGATTGTTATGTAAATTAAAGGAATTGAATTTACAACATGACCTGATAAAAAAAAAAATAGAAAGCTGCATATTTGTACACACATTGTAACCGTTATTTCTGTTCATGTAGGGCCCCTGCTGTTGACTGTGTTGTTTCTGAATGTGATATCGGTCAGAATTTAAATTAATTTACGGCAGTCAAACTACAAAGGAGTCCCTTGTTTGTCGCTGAACATACCTTGTAAGCAGCCCTGTGCCCAGCCATGGGTGAAGGAACTGGTATAAGTAGGCCTTGTCCATGTGAACTGAGCTGTTCAGAAGAGTCTAAATCCAGAGTCAATCGTTAAGTCACTTGATTAGATTCATTTGCTTTGCGTTGAACTGCCGTGTACTGTAACCCAATGCCCTCTAAAAACAAACTACTGAAGATGATGCTGTACAAAGGCAGAGACACATGTCTCTCAACACTGTGGTTTTCGGAACAGAATTGAACGCACCTCGATGGTTTCCGCGTGGTAGAGCATCACCATGGGGATCGGTCCGACCCATACCTTCACCAGCGGACTGCCGCGGAACTCTTCTGTCACCTCGGCAATTTGGGTGAAGAACTCTGAAGGATTTAGCGTTGATGTTACCGTGACGATACAAGAACCGTGTCACCACTCTGCAGGCCAATACATGTTTGGTACAAAGGTTTTCCAGGACTCTCCTGGAATGTTATGTGAAGCCCTTCAAGTTCCACCTGATGTTTTGGTCTCAAACTCATCCAGGTCCACCAAACGGCAGGCATTTTATTTCAAGACGTGGTATCCGATAACTGACATGGTGTTGAGGTTCTCAGCGTAGACGCGGCACCATGGTTTGATGCATTTGTTCATCAGGTAATTGCTTGAGACACCTGAGAAGATCATGGGACTTGGGCCACACCAATGGCCCATTGTAATGCTTAAGTAGAACACATATTTACCTTGCCATAATTACTAAGGAATATGTCTTATCAGTGGATTAAATTACCTTTGGACTCTGTAAACTGTTAGGAATACATTGCACATATTTCAATTGCATAAAGATTATTTGCTTTTGGTATTTATTTTGTAGCAGGTGTGATGCCAAAAGTAATTGCTGAATTAATGTCCCAATTGTCATAACAATCAATTGATGTGCAAAGAGATTAACACCAAAGATAATCTGTCCGACCGTATCTCTGCGTCAACCTAACACAACATTCTGACACACCTTTACAGTGGCAGCAATGTAATTGCTGAAGAGCACCACAAAAGCGAGTCAAAACTGAATAAACCTCCTCATACACATATCATTTCATTAAAGAGCAGATTCAATTTAGACATGTTTTTTCTAAAGGCAGATATTGGGGCAGATATTGGAGTTAAAACCTAGAGCCTTTTGGCAGGGAGTCCAACACCCTATAGCAGCCGCTACACTTTCCCACGACCGTTCCCGGACTACAGGGCAATGATAATGTAACACAAATAATGTAATGAGAATTTAACGCTATTCCTCATGACAACACCCATCCAAGCTGTGTGCCCCACATTGTGAGTAAAAGTCTTAACCCTTGAGTGTCAGCTAATGAAAGCATCACTCATCACATACATGCGTTGGTATTGACAATGCTAAAATGCATTTGTTTTATAATCCATGCGGGTTGCTCTGTCCATCTTTACCCTCAAGGGGTCCTGCCTGGGCTGATGAAGGTGGTAGACCCCTGACCTAAACCGATACCCTGCGCTTTGCCTGCCCTTCTCTGTTGAGAGTTTAATTTCAGAGTCGGGTCTCTTTGGTTGCTCACCTCTGGCGTCTTGTTTGAGCATCAGCGCGTGGCCAATGATGGGGAACGAGCGTCCGATCTCTGGAATGGACTTCAGCTGGTAATACTGGAGGAGGTGATGACTGAGCAAGCGGTACGTCAGGTAGCTCAGAATAACCACGAAGATGCTAGTTCCCACTAAAGCCACTGAATAGCCACCCAGCAGAACGGCCATATTCACACCCAGAGTGTTGTCTGTGGTGGAAAATAGGAAACGGAGCAGAAGCTATTATAACTAAGAGCACCGCTCCGAGCTGCCTGTCAGGGTGTAGAAACTGTTGCGGTTTCTCCATTTGCCAGTTGGACTCTTGGATCATGGCATGTTTATCTGTTTTTGCCCTACCCTCGCTCCCTTTGGCCTCAAAAGGCCCCTTTCACAAAACAGAATAGCGGAAGTCCATGGCAATGGCTTATCATAACACATGGCAACAGAGGAACACTACAAAGTGCAACAGAGGCGAGAATACACTGATTTTGTTTTTGATCTTGGATGCAAATGTGCACATATTGGTTTGAATGGTTATCAAAAAGCATTATTCCAAAGCGCCATTCAGTAACCCAAGGGTCATTTTCTCTTGTGCAAACACAGACTTTGGCCTGTCATCTCGTGTCCCCTTTCACCATTTTGCCTTATCTCAAGGATGTAAATGACGCAGATAATCTAAACAATACAATAGACATATATACATGTCTTCATTTATGTGTGTAAATTCAATATGTAACTTATAAAATAAACTCTCCCCGTTTGGTGAAAAAACGTGGAGACTTGCTTATGCCTTCACGATCTTGTAGGTATTTGGACATTCAATAGAATTTATAGAATATTATCTTTATAGAATATTTTTCTTCATATATTATTTACCACATCCTGCATGTTCTGCATGACAGAATGCATTCAGGCACACGTTCACGCAATGCAATCACAACAGCAGACGTCACTTTCCTGTTAGGTTGCAGCTCGTTATATGCTCCACTAGATGTCAGTGTGAGGCCAAATAACGCTGGACCGACACGATAAGATTTTTTTTTTTAAACTTCATTTCATTGTAGAATAAACTCCGGTACAGAACATGCAAAAAGTCTCACAAAAGAAAAGTAAGTAACACTAACAGTTCAAATAGTAAAATGGGGGTATATATTGCAATGTAATTTCGGTGAATAAAGTATCTAAATGTAGTAAAGGATTAAAAAAGTAGAGAAACAAATGTGGCCAGCTCTGAATATGCACCACAAGTTGTACTTCTGCATGGTAACCGTCCACAAGGTGTCTGGCTGCACACAGGAGGAGAACCGAATGTGTTCCTGACACGCAGTTCACGTGCATTAAATGTGTCCCTTTTGCATCACACCCAATGAAAAGTCAGCTTGGACGTGTCCTCTGCCGTGAAAATATATACATACGACAAATATATTCAAAATAAATTTGACTTGTGGGTAAAATACCATTATTGCACTTTTTCCCCAGTGTGCTTTCGTTTTCCCTGTATATTCTGTGCATAGATTGTTTTTTTTTTTTTTTGTTTTTTTGTTGTTTGTTGTAATTTTATGAAGTATATGACAAAAATATTGCCTGGAAAGGTATAGGATAACAGGAGCACAAAGCATTGCGTATTAAATATTACGGACAAAGTATTTTGATGCATGCATGCATGAATGCATTCGGCATTCATTTCCTTGTGCTACAAAACTCCCAACGTGTCGCAAAAATCCTCTTTGACCATCGTGGTGATGACGACGACACAGAGATCCTCACTGTAGACGTTCCCTCATTCATCCCTTCATCTCCCAATCATAAACCCCCCCCCACAACTACTACAGCACGATCACAGCTTCAGTGCGTTGGTCATCCCCAGCGCGACGCAGAGCTTCTCGTGGAAGGCCGGGATCCTCTCCTTGTGAATGGGCCAGTAGAGCAGGCAGCGCGGCCGCAGCATCCCCCTGCGCAGGAACAGCGCGCTGGACAGCCTGTAGTCGTGCACGTCCTGCAGGAAGACCAGGATCACCGAGTCACGGCTGTCCTCCATCACTTGGTGCAGAGCGTGGTGGGCCTTGAAGCTGGACGGACAGGAACCCACGGGGAAGCGAGATCGAGTGGCAGGGCGCCAGGGAGAAAGAATGAATGAATGAATGACACATTTTGACATGCATGTAAAAGCAAGGTGTGCAAATGTTTTTGACATTTCTTGAATTTGAGACGGAACCACTGGATTTTATCTTTCGCCTTGTCTTCACAATGGGTCATTGCTAATACTCATTACCAGTGATGCCACTAACGCGCTACTTAGTAATGCGTTACTCTAATCTGATTCCTTTTTTTCAGTAACGAGTAGTCTAACATGTTACTATTTCCAAACCAGTAATCAGATTAAAGTTACTTGTACAAGTTACTTATACTTATCCACTGTGCGTTACTATTTTTGTCATTTCCCTTAGTAAAAATATATATTTGCTTTATTCTTGTCTCGGGGTGACATATGTGGCAAATCACGTTTCCTCCTGAAGGTCCACTCACGTCTAGTAGGCTATACCGCGACACAAACATAATCAACAATGGAGGGAGGAGAGAGATGCGCGTTTTCCAGCCGGAAATACAGGCACTATTTTGAGTTTGTGTCCGCTGGTTGACGTTACTGTTTAAAATGCACTGCCATAAAGTGAGTATTGGCAAAACCGGTAGTCATCTTTATGTTGCGGCAGCAGGGGGGGTTGTCGGCAGCTGCTGAAAGTAACTAATAAAGTAACTTTAATCTAACTTAGTTACTTTTAAAACCAAGTAATCAGTAAAGTAACTAAGTTACTTTTAAAGGAGTAGTCAGTAATCAGATTACTTTTTCAAGGAAACTGTGGCAATACTGCTCATTACAGCAGATATCAAACATCTTTAGTGGGCAGGGAAGTGTAGTGGCTAGGGGTGACTGAACGGTTCAATCTCCAGTGTTTACAGTAGACCTGTTGTCATCCTTGAGAAAGATGCCCTAACCCCTACCTGGTCATTAATATTATGTACCCGCAATCATCGTTGGTTGTTACAGTAAAAGTAACTGTGATATGACGTGAGAAACATATGCTACTTTAATAATGGATAAACATATTTACCCTCTACACCAGTGATCCTTGAGTAGACTTTCCGTGACAACAAACAAAATCTTCCGCGACCTTCTCATGTTATCCACAATGGCTTCAAGGCGTGATGTGCCGGGAAGGAAATCGCGCCCCTCCATGCAAAATACATACTTTTTCTTTTCGAGGGGAAGTAAACTACGCTCCACCCATTTCTGGTCTTCATCTGCATGGATCACGTATGCGTCATACTCAAACTCCCTTCCTTCCTCCACTTTGGCATCACTGAAACCTAAGGTGCGGTTGATCAGGACATTCCAGTGGAATTGAATCCTCCAGCCGTGAAAACGTACTAAAAGGGCACCAAACATCACTGCGAGGACGACGGTGCTGCTGAGTATGTACAGAGCCTGGAACGGAGTGGAGTCCTTGCAAGACAGCAAGTCAAAGTCCATGACGCTGCGATTGAAGTATGCGAGGGGAGTATTGCACGTGAACTGGTCCTTGCCACCCGTCACAGTGGCTTGGGTCGTGTTCAACCACGTCACGAACCACAGGATGCTTTCGCAGGTGCAGTCAAATGGGTTCCTGCCCATGTCCAATTGAATGAGGTTCTCCATGGCTGGTTTGAACACCTGGGGTCTCACGGCGGTGATCATGTTTTTCTGGAATTTCAATACCTGCAAGGATAGCATGTCCTGGAAGACCGAGTCTTTGAGACTGTTAAGGACGTTGCCGGTGAAGCGCAACTCTTTAAGCTTCTTCAGCCCTCTGAGCGCGTTAACAGGGATCTCGTCCAAGCCATTGTATTCCATGTCTAGGAAGGTTAGGTTCCCCAGGTCTTTGAGAAACAACACCGGCCCACCGATGTTGGCACTTTTCCACACACGCGCCAAATTATTGTGCTGCATCTTGAGTACCATCAGATTCCCAAGTCCATCTAGCATGTGCGCATTGATGTTAGCAATGTTGTTGTTGCTGAGGTCGAGAAATCTGAGGTTTGTCAGGGGAGCAAACGGAGATGGAACCAGGTCCAAGCTGCCCGTCAAGGTTTTGCTCAGTGTGAGTATCCTCAACCTGGGAACCTGGACAAAAGACTGGGAGCTCAGTACAACCGTCTGATGGTTGTTGTAGAAGGACAGTTGTTCAAGCTGACTCAACCCTTCAAACTCTTTCCCTGTGAGAGTTTGCTTGATAAAATTTAAGTCCAACACAAGAGTGGTGAGGTTAGGAAAGGCAGAGAAGGCCCCGGGGCAGATTTGGGTGATGCGCGTGGCCGTCAGGTTAACAAATTTGAGTGGGGATGCTGCGAGTGACACAAAGGTTTTGTTGGTGAGAGATCTGAGGGATGTGCAGGCGGACCAGCCCATGGAAAAGTACTTAAGACTGGTCAACCCTGTGAACGTGTTTTCTGTGATTGACCGAATGCCGGTGTTCTCCAGTAGAAGGGTCTCCAGTGCAACCAATGAGCTAAAGGTGAAATCGTCGATGATTGATGTGGTGGAACTTGGGCTCTTCAGCAAAGCCTGTCTTAGGTTGAGCTTTTTCAAACTTTGGAGCCCGTGGAAGACGTCTTCGGTCAGGTGCTTGATTTTATTGGTTTCCAAATGGAGAGTTTCTAGTGTTGGCAGCCATTGAAATGCCCCTTTTTCAATTGTACTCATTGTATTTCTTGAAAGATCCAAAATAGTCAGATTTGTTTTATCTAGGCCTTTAAATGTTGTATTTGTGAGTCTGCCAAGGTTTGCATTTTGAAGAGACAGGGTGCGAATAGCCGTCCCTGATAGCTCTGTGCAAAGTTTAGTGATCTGAGTTAGCAAATTGCAACCATCCATTTTCAAATAACTTATATTGGCAATCGTCTTGAAGCATCCATCTTCAAACTGTAAATACAAAAAACAATGACATCAGTGTAAACACAACAGCTAACAGAGCCACACAGTGACATGTCATTTCCAATTGTCAATACCTTTTTAAGAGGCAGATTTGACATGTTGAGAACACGCAGAGATGGTGAACGACTGAGGAAGAGGAAGTCATCTTTCTTCAGGGTAGAAAAGGAATTATCAGACAATGTCAGGGCTATGAGGCTAGGAAGCTGTGGTTTGGATCCCAGCATGGCTGACGTAAGCATGTTTTTGGACACATCAAGAGTCATCAGATTCTGTGAAGGATGCAAACAGAGACACACGAGGGGTTTATAAAGACATGGGGTTTAAAGTGATATTGTAATGTGATTACAAATTTCCCCTTAGTGCTCAGCAAATTAGATATTTAGACAACCCATCTACTTTGCTCATGTTGTTGAACTTCTGTCTTTGTGTTCATGCCAGCCCCTGGTCTTTACCAATTCAATCGGCAGTGTTGTGCAGACTGTGAAATCTGCTAATGATTACTTAGCAGCCTCACAAGACAGCCCATTTATAAAGATGAGGATGCTCCTCATCTCCTGCATAACAATGCTCCTGCATTGTTAAACGGTGACCAGAGATTTAGTTGAATGCATGGAGAATAAGGAACCAAACATCTTTAAAATACCTATAAGTATACAGTATAATAAAATATATAAGAGTACTAGTTTTTACATAGGCCTATCCGCGGCCTATGTATTCATGTATGTGTTGTTTTTTTTAAACATTGTCTATTTGGGTTTAATTAATATCAAGTCAACCGCTCCTCCACAGTGGTGTGAGCGTTTGCTTCGCTATGATGCCTCGCTACCCAAACGTCTAGACCTTCCCGAGGGCTGAAAGCTCCACCAGGTGTGCCCCATCGGTACCTGGAGGGCAGCAAACGGGTCGCCCCACTTGGCCTTCAGCGTCAGCCTGTTGCTCGCCATGTTCAGCACGGTGAGGTTCCCGCAGTGGCTCAGGTCCTGCTCCTTCAGCACGTGCACCTCGTTCCGCTCCAGGTTCAGCGTGCGCAGCCGGACCAGCGTCTGACACACGGCCGGGTCCAGCTTGGTGAGGCTGTTGTAGCCCACGTCCAGGTGCTGCAGCTCCCCGTACGGGGCCAGCGAGGCCGCCGACAGGGCGATCAGCCGGTTGTGGGACATGTCCAGGTGCGTGATGATCCCAGGGAGGTCCCCGGGGATCTCCTTCAGGTTCATGTGGCTGCAGTCCGCCGAGTCGCCCCGCACGCGGCAGGTGGTCTCCGGCTTGCCTCGGCCCGGGTGGGCGCTGGATGGGTGGGCCGGACGGGACAGGCAGCACGCTGCGGCGAGCCAGCAGAGGAGACGGTGCCCGTGCGGGAGAAGCATCGTCTTGGGAGTGTGAACTGAATTACTGTGTGAGAGAGAGAGCGAGAAGACACCTGACTTTTGATGATACCCGTATAATAACAACGTGTAACGGGCAGAGTATTTATATTTTACATTGCCGGTGAACATATGTGTCGGATAGATCATGGACTGTTATCTAGTCTATGAATAAACTTAAAGTCAAATTCTATATTTAACTTGTGTAAAGTTATCAAAATGAAATTCAACATTCATCTCTAAAACTCAAGCAAGCCAAATTTACTCTTTACAATGTTACAAAAAGCCTGCCAGAGTTCTGATTCCTACAAGATTTAAGAACGATGGCATGCCATATTTTATGTACATAATTGATTACAAGTATTATACCACAGTTTTCCTTCGTTTGTGAAAATTCAGAGCAAGTTTGTTTATGACTCAAGCATACAGAAGGATTACATGACTTAGAGAGGTCACCTGAAATAATCAAAGTTGTATTTAGCAATATGGCCGATCAATGTATAAATAATGGGAAAATGTACAGTAATTCCATATGACTCAATAACAGGAGGGTCAGCAGTCCAGCTGCATATGTTTATTAAAGCCTATAATACATACCACTTTTCAAAAAACGTACTTTGCTAACGTTTATAACAGTTTCATATTGCTGATATTAACATCATGAATCGTTCACTCATGCAATATTAGATGTAAATGTATGATATTCAGTGCAAACTCCTTTGTGTTGTTTCTAGGGCTGCACAATACCATTTTAATCACGATCACGGTTTTGTCTTCCCACGATCAAATTCGCGTGATAGAGAGATATTTAAATTGCATCAAAGTTTTTTTTTGTTTTTTTTTGCAAAGCCAATCTAGCGCTCCTCAGAGTGACAGAGAAAACACTCTCTCTTTCTGCCTCTGACGCGCCGTAAACCACAAAATTGTACATAAGCAGGAAGCACCATATGGATGTGAAAGCAGTTAGCCTATGTGAGAATAAAACTTGTTTTGGTTAAAATCAACAAATAATCGTGATAATTAATCGTGATCTCAATATTGATAAAAAAATGATCGTGATTATCATTTTGGCCATAATCGTGCACCCCTAGTAGCCTGGGAATTCCCATGCTGCTTTGCGCGCGATTTCATTCTCACTGCAAAGACATCTCATCGAGATGTGGACGCGTCAGCCAGGCTACACCCCTAGTTGATTTCAGTATTATGTTCCTGCAGTAGTGGAGGCTGCAGTTTCAGGGCTGCAGTTCTAGGACCCTGGTGTTTCGTTTATTTCTCCTTGAACTGCGAATGAGTAACTCAAAACTAATTCACGAATACGTAATCAAATACAACATGTAACTAACGTATACATACATTTAAAATATAAACCGAAAATACTCAAACTAACCCAAATCCTAAACTTAACATCTCCCTCACATAAACATAACCGTCTCAAACCTAATACCTGAACATAAGCATCTCACCAGCAAAAAGTAAAAGTTAATTAATGTAAACCTTAATGTATACACGCCCTCATGAGATAAAGTTATTTTGGGAATAGTCTCGAGCCAAAGTAGAAAGCTTGTCTCAGGAGCGCGCATACAAGCAGCTGAAGTGCAGCTGCACGACTATGTTGCACTTCCACTGAACTTTCATTAAACACACATGGTAAACACACGGCTAGTCTATCAAAAGCAATGATTTTATTCTTCTTTAAATTCTCTGCAGTGGTTGAACTTGAAGTCACTTGCACGAAATAGTGCAAGAATGAAGGATAATTTAATATGATGTAACCTTGGTGAATATGGAGTTTCCAAGGGATACATTGTCCTGCAACGGAATGTATCCCTTTGCGCTTAGCGTTCTATGTGTACGATACTTCCTGTAGATCACACCCGATACCTATTTATGGCAAGCACGCATTTTGAGCTTAGCAAAACCTTGTCGACTGCAATACAAAAACGATGAATGAAACAATCTGCATGTGTCTATTTGCTAATCACTCATAGTGAAATCGAAGCGTAATAACATAGATCTGAGCTCCATCTGAGCTGAATGCACATGATCCACACGTCTTCTATGAGAAGTACTGTATAGTGGCGCGATAGAAATGGTGAACGACAATTGCAATTGTATAACGTGAGAGGCAATTCTGTGTCTTGATTTGGACAGCAACGTTGACGTTAGCAAGACAGAGTGTGAGAAGCTCACTTTGTAGTGTAGTATAGAGTTTGATACAAAGCTCACTTTGTAGTGTAGTATAGTGTTAAATAAAAAGGGTCGCTGAACTGCGGTCCTGAAACTACAGCCTCTGTTTGTGTACGAACATACTAGGCCTACTGGTTGTTTCGGCGACAACGTTCATATTTACTGTCAGTGCGTTAAACGAACCAGCAAAGTTTGTTTTACCTTTACAGCTAGCTGCACGTCTTCGCTGAACTACTATTTAGAGAATAATGCTGACAGTTGGTGGAAATTCAGTAGACTTCCGTATTCTCTTGTATTACTTCCAATCAGAGCAGAAACGAAACTGAAGGATTTCGCGCGCGCGCGCGCGCGCGTGTGTGTGGCTGTGGCTGTGTCTGTGTGTATGCGTGCATATATATATGTAGGTAGGTAGGCATGGTACTGCTCCTCTCCTAATTTTTTTAATCAGTTTGTGTGGAGTAGAGTGCCCCCCTTGAGACGGGTGTTTGCCTCTTCAGTGCTGTCCTCACTTTCAAGCCCTCCCCCCCTTTCTACTGCGTGCTGCTCCGGGAGCCGTTCTGGGTCGCCTGGGTGCTGAGGAGGGGCTGTCTCCCCTGGTCTGAGATCAACTCTGTTGCTACGGTATGCCGCCCCTCCACGTTGACGAGGGTTCGCAGGCGCACACCTTCCTGCGTCGGCCTGTCCTGTCTCCCCCAGAAGTCAGAGCAGTGATCCGACAAAAGCAAGAAATCCTTTCCCGCATGTTTGAATAGGTCCACGCTCACTCATCTGCCAGGGATGTGATGGGAGCAAGGTTTGAGACAT
>JAXIVH010000001.1:6898966-6901466 GCA_036785325.1 Urophycis tenuis | reverse complement strand
TGAAATGGGCATGAATGAATGTGAGGGTTTAAATATGTCCATCCCAGCCTAACATAATGGCTTCATCACCCACAGCTTCCCACTTGGCTATGTAGTGGATTGCCGGCTGCAGACTGGCGGATTTGCAGTAATTCCATTGAGGAAACCAAAAGGTGTTAACAGCAATGTTGAACACCTTTGTGTTCAAGGATTTACAATGCCAAGTACACAAGTAGTTCAAGAAATAATTTTAAAGACTGTCTATTCTTACTTGATTTAAATGACTGTAAGTACTTAACATAACTTGATTTAACCTTCTTCAGCAAATAAACCTAACCAAAGACATGTCGACAGGAGTCTATGAATGCAGATTGACTGCAACATTGAGAAGACCCTTTACTGCCCCATTTCAGTTTTTCTTCCCTGGTTTGATGGATCCTTTCTGCTGCAGCACAAATACTTCCCTGTATCATGTGGTCCAATAGCTCTTGTGTCTCATCTTGCTGCTCCTGCTGAGCTTTGACCAAAGAAGGAAGAACACTCCAGAATGACATTCCTCAGCCCAAACCATTAGGCCAAAGAGATCTTTAATAACACACGAAGCAATCTAGTGCACAATGGCTGTTTCAGATGTTGCAATTAAAAGTGGTTGTAACACTGTATATTTCCAATGCTTTGAAATTGCTTGCACTTTATATGGTTAGGGAATTAATAAATGAGGGGAGGGGATTTTGCCACGTGCATCTTCAGTGAGACTATTGAATCTGCATATTTGTGTTTTCATTTTGTTTTCAGTTGCCTTTCGTCAAGTTCTATGCCTGCAACAATTCCCAGTTAAGACTTTATAATCCAACAGACTTCCCCGACACCACAATGTTTCAGAATCCTAAACCAAAAGACACTCTCAAATGATTTGCACAGGTTCAGTGTAAACATCTAAAAAGTACCAATATATTTGTAGTTTGATTTGTAAAGGGGGACCAGAGGCTATGGGAAACCACAGATACCAGTCCATTGTGTGTGTGACCCCTTTTCATCTCCTTCCTATTGGTCCATGTAGAACCGGCCTGCTGCTCCACTTGGAAATGCAGGTTTGGTAGGATTAATTGAACCATTACTTAATTACTGGCCTGAGAAAAAGCTGCGGATCTGTGAAGGGGATTTATTGGTTTTCCAATACGCACACAGATTGAAGAGCCAATTTTTAATAGTTCCTACTGAAAGGCTCTTTATGAAACGTCCGCATGTAAATTAGGTGACTCATGGCATTGTTGGTTGGGCACAGAGGAATTTAAATCGAAGTGTTTTGTGTGTGTGTGTGTGTATGTGAGAGAGAGAAAGAGAGAGAGAGAGAGAGAGAGAGAGAGAGAGAGAGAGTAGAGCCAGAGGGAGAGAAATGTAGAAGTTTATTTGATTTGAGGAAGGTTTTGCAGTCATTCTAAATCAAAAGGTGTCAACAGTAACGTAATGCTGTATGTTCCAGGTACCCCCAAATCTATATTGTGCGTACAGCCCATGTTTTCAATGGTAATATTATTGTTGAGGTCAGGATTACCGTCAGGTGAAACGGATTGACAATTTATTGACTTCAGGAAAAACAAAAGTTTTTTGAACCACTATGATGCTTATGAAGCAAAGTGAGCAGTGAGAATATTGTGCCTCATAATCACTTTCATTGTGCTGCCACCTGCTAAAGCCCTAAAGTCATACAATGCTCCTTTTATTCATATTTCATGAGCTAGGCCTGACACATACGTTTTCCGCCGTATTGTTCCTCAATTCTGCTCTTCCATCTCTGGGCCTCCCGTGTCCACTATCCTGCCTCCTCATCTCCATGCTCTTTTACCTTTTACTCTCCTCACCCTCAGTCTCACCCCTCCCCGCCACCATGAGGTCCCTCCACGGCGACACCTGCCTCCCCAGGGGGCAGACACTGCCTCAGTGTCCAGCTATGCAGCGTCCCTCTAAACCACCACCACCACACTTTATCAGGCCTCTTGACTGTCACGAAGGAGAGGCACGGTGGGCCGACAGAAAGCAGAGTGATTTTGAATCAAGTGGAGGGGGGGGGGGGGGGGGAGGGGGGATATAATTAGCCACACTGGGGAGACTGTCTCTATCAGTAATTGTGTTTGAAATACACATGTGTTGGGGTGTGGGGGGAGGGTGGAGGACGTATAAGTGCAGTGTTACATCATGAGTGTGAGCCAGGCCTGCGTATTCTGCCATGCCTCCATAAGGACATCGCCGGAGGCATGTGATGCTGGGAACTGCAGATCCCAGGGTGAGACAAGTATGCATGGTCCTGGGCTTGGCCCCGTCGTGGGTTTGATATCATGGGAGAAGTGTTTTAGTAACAGCTCTGTATAACGGCTTGAAATGTCCCATAGCACTAGACATGGCCTCCCTGGCACCCATCAAGGTATTGGTATAAGGAACCCAATCAATTCGATTTCAGTTGACATGCAGTGGTGTCTGGCCATTATGTAAGCCACACAAACTGTGGACTTTAAATGGAATA
>JAXIVH010000001.1:6891466-6896466 GCA_036785325.1 Urophycis tenuis | reverse complement strand
CTAAATGTTCGGGAGTTTCTCCACCTCCTGCTGCTGCTCCGGTGGGCTGTCTGTGCTGACGTTATCGCAGGGCAGAGCCGGGCAGTAGCCTACTGGAGGTATTTTCTTCTCATGGACGCCAACGCCAGACACACACTCGTCTGAAAGGTGAGTAAACAACACACCAATGTTGTCTGGCGGCGGCTGGGTTTTAGCCGCGGTGGTAGTAAAAGGAAGGAAGGCTCGGCTCGTCTACATCCCGTAAATAAAGCAAATCTCATCCAGTAGTGTTCATTTAAAAGGCTAGCGATGACATGGCTCTTGTGTCAAACCAGATGTGATGCAACGTGCTCGCTGTGTGCTGTCCCTTTTCCCCCCTCTTTTTCCTCTTTTCTCATCGGTAGTAATCGCAGCTTGGTCGCCTCTGCTGCGGTAATGTGACTTATTGCTTTCCACGCGAAAAGAACCTAGCCGACGGAGGCCAGGCTTTGAAGGCAGCTGTCTTTACATTCCGATGGATTTGGTGCCATTTTGGATGTAACACATCCTATATATGAGATTTATTTCACAACGAATGATGATTTGCCCGAGAAAGATACTTCTCACGATAAAAACGGACTCCACTAGAACGTCATTAGAAAATAGCAGGCTGAAACTCCCATTTCACATCAGCCATCCCAGCATTATGGGGTTATTTGCGTGGCGTATAGCCTATGTGTTTTATGGTGTGAAATGCTGAAATTGTGGATGTGAATTCCTTACACTTTCAGGGTGTTGTGTGCCATATATACCATTATATTGTACAATCAACCATATGACATAGCCTGCCTGCTTAGATGGGATGAGCCCGGTTGGCAATTATATTGTCCGATTAGACCATTGTGACATTGGCCATTATCATCCATCTATAACCAAATCCCAAAGGTGCTGATCCTAGTTAGGGCAGGAGGGAAGCAGTGATGTAAAAGGGTGATGTAATGAGGAGAATGTAGCCTGCAGGTCACTCACTGTCTGCTGTCACTCAGCAGTATACAGTGTGTGTGAGTGTAGGTGTAGGCCTGTATAGACAGTAGCAGCATGTCATTGCAAAACACGTGTGTGTGTGCGCGTGCGAGCTAGTCCCCAAGTCATCGGATCAGGGGTAGGTGTTCCCGCTGTGCGACATATCTTTGATGCTGGATCTTGTGTATTTATTTATGTGGTGGAAATGGAGGCCGGGATGCGCGATGCGTAACTATTTTGAGCGAGAGGAGAGCTCACTTTACCAACATGCAGCCTCACAGTTGGACCTGATGATAATCGCTCCGGAGACTCTCCCGAGCGTTCCATCCTGGTCGGTGACACGCTGTGCGGTGGGCTGAACTTTGTCTGTGTGGGTGCTATTTGGGTTGCACCTGTTACCTGCAAGTGTAGAGTTACACAGCGGGGAGGCAGACACCGAGGGACGGAGACAGGAGATGGGAGGGGATCAAAACTGGCCCTTCGGGGTTTACCGGAGAATGCGGTACATTTCCCTCACTGAAGTGGAGTGTAACATGTGGTTACTTAATGTATATCCCTCATCGTATCCCTCTCTCTGTCGGTAGCTCTCTCTTGTCTGCCTGTATGTCTCTCTCTTGTCTGCCTGTATCTCTCTCTCTCTCTCTCTCTCTGTCTCTGTCTCTCTGTGACTCACTCTGCCTCTCCCATTCACACACACACACAGTCTCATACATTTTTCCTGTCTTCCTGTTAGCATTCTGCTGCTGACCATTATCTCCCCATCGACGTCCATATTGTCTCTGCCTTTTGTAACCCCCATTATCCCCCTCCTCATTTATCTAACTCCCCCTCCAAAGAGTGATGTCATGGCTCAAGTGATCTGTGAATCACCCGCCTGGCTCTAAGAAGCTGTGGATGAAAGCGCCTCCCCTCCAGCTTCTTCACTCACTGGGGCTGGGGGCTAAGCCATCGAGGCCTGGACTCTTTTCACAGCCCACACTACAGCTGTGTGCCCTCATGACCAACCAGGGGTTCACCCATGTAGTGTGTGTGTGTGTGTGTGTTGTGTGTGTGTGTGTGTGTGTGTGTGTGTGTGTGTGTGTGTGTGTGTGTGTGTGTGTGTGTGTGTGTGTGTGTGTGTGTGTGTGTGTGTGTGGTCAGTGCAGGCCACTGTCAGGTCAATGTAGGCCTTCTCTGTTCGGTCCCACCAGCTTCTTTAAAGTAAGGACTATGCCATATGCAGTACATTATTGTAGAAGTAGTGTTACTAGTGTAGTATACTACTTGGTATGGAAACCGAATTGAATAGGCCTATGCTGTGTGCCTGTGTGCCACCCCTATCAGGCTGTGTTAAATGGTCCTCGTCCATATTGCTTAGGGCCAGATTGCATCTTGCCTCCCTCACTTATTTCCGTGGAACAATGCCCGTTTGAAGTGCGGTGCTTCCCTGTACAAGAGAAAGGAGAAATGGCAGAAATGTACTTGTGTTGCTGAGACAAGATTGTTAGACTCAGGAGAGTGAGTGAGTGAGTGAGTGAGTGAGAGAGTGAGAGAGTGAGAGAGTGAGAGAGTGAGAGAGTGAGAGAGTGAGAGAGTGAGAGAGTGAGTGAGAGAGCATATGTGCGCCCAGCAAGAAGGAACAAAAGGGACAGGGTCAACACTACACAACTTTAAATTCCTAAATGTTTAATGGACACACTCCCCCTTCCCCCCCCCCCCCTTCCCTGCTTCCTGCCCCCCCGCCCCTCCTCTCTTCTGTCTTGTCCTCCTGATGAGCAAGGTGTCTTCCTAAAGAAGGCCTGCCCAGACCCTTCACCCCACAGCGGGGGCGTGGGGCGAGCCTGGCTGACCGCGGCCCCGGGCTGACACAGCGTAAGCCAACAGGCTTATAGCGGCGGCTGGGCCAACACGCAGATACTGTTACCGGCTCGCAGGGGCTTCCTGAACCTGTCATGCGATGTCGATTGGCTTGTCTTAATGAGCTAACGCTAGATCTGGAATGGGGAGGTGGGGGGGGGGGGGGGGAGGGGGGTGTTTAGTTTAGGTGGTTGGGTTTTTTTTTAGGTTTGATGGAAGATGTTGTCACTATTTGTTTACGTTGGTCTAAACTGGGCTTTAGAGTGGCTGCTCCCGTTGGTTTGAGGTGGTGTCAGAGGTGGATTACATTCCCTTTTTGGATCCTTTTATGTAAGAGTCATTACAACATTTGAGGTATTTGAGTATCACATGCAACCCTAAAGAAGCAAAGCCTTTACTAAGAGCCTTGTACCTTTAACTGTGTTCAAAGAGCTATTTTTTTCTTTCATTCCACTACCATGTACTTCCATGTTTCGCTCACTTTTACAATAAACCTTTTGTCCGGAGACATCGGTGTCTGTCTGTCTGTGTGCAAGTCCGTGTCCATACGTTTCACACAGCACCGAAGAGGTGCCTACTTTTAAACTGGGGGGGCACTGAAGACGCATGACCGCAGGGCGCTCCTCCTCCTTTTAATACCCCTGCCACTTAACTGCGCTGGCAGGGCCCCCCCCCCCCTGCTGCCGCCGGTAATGGATTGGGTGTTGAAACCGCGCTGGTGCGACCGCGTCGACACGGGCAGCCGTTCGTCCGCGGCCCGCTCACGGAGCCCCGTGTTTATGTGTGTGTCGGAGTGTAAAACAGCCATAAAAATAGTTGATGACGCTTTTTTTTTGTTTTGTTTTTTGTCTGGCCCTTTAATGACAAGGCGAGATATATTCATTTAAATAGATTTTTATTTTATTTTGAGTGGGGAGGGGGGTCTGTCTGACACTAGTGATTGAATGTAGAAGGGTTAACGGAATGGTTGCTGCTACTGAATATTCGCTGGCTTGGGGACGACTTGTGTGTCAGGAATGTGACATCACAAATCATAATTCGGCAGCCTGGACCTGTCAGCCAGGATGGGTCTAAGATGATGACATCAGCATAGCGAAGAGTTCACCCAGTCACCAACTCAATAACCCGCAATGCACAACATCTGTTGATAACAGATGTATATGTTGTTTGATTGGTCAATTACAGCGTTCAAGGGTCCGTTATGTCTGAATGCCTACGGACGTAGTTCAAAAGGGAAAAAAAATGTTGGAAGCAATAAAATCGTTTTTAATTCACATTATTGATTTTGTTTAGCCAGAGGCCATGTATTACTGCGAGCTGGTCAATACTGCAAACTAAACCCATTCAGGGTGATCCCAGACCCCCCCCCCACTTATCGGGGTCCTGCTCCTGCACCACCTGTCGGGGGTTTATTTCGCAATAATGGCCGTCTCGCCGTACATCATATCCCTAACTCGCTGTACCCCAAGTGCTGTTGAAATGTACAGTTGAAAGCGACAGGTGAGAATACTATTTTGACCCTGATCTGGTTGACACTGATCTCCCCTGTGATTCTGTTCCAAGGTTACCACATTAGCACGTAGCCGACTTGTCGGTTCTCGGGTTAGCCGATCACGCTAGCCCCGTTACCAGAAGGTTCTCTCGCGGCTTGTTGATCACGTCTTGCTGATCACGTCTTGCTGGCACCCGGGTCATGGAGGCGGGCTATAAACATCTCACAGTTCTCATCTCGAATGTTTGAGGGTTGTTCTTGTCTGGATGGTGTGTCATGCACGTATGTGCTAGCTTTGGGTAGGTGTTCTCTCACTGCTGCCCGCGACATGGCTTCATTAGGGCTTCAGCGCTGGCTTGTTGGTAGCAGTCGTTACTGATCCAAAGAAACGACGAGTAAAAAATTAAAGTAAGAATGAAGAGTTTACAAAATGCTGGTTGACAAACTGCCTGATTGATGCCTGTTTGTTTCATCTGGCACACGTTTTTATGTACAAAAACTAGACGTTGGGTTAGTTTTACTGTTTTGGTTGATATTAGTTTTTCATGGTGAATTAATTGAGGAAATAGTAGAAGTATGGGTGTAGAGGGAGAGAGACAGAGAAGAGGAAGCTGGTGTTATGCACTAGTTGCAAGACTAGCTGTAGGTAAGCAGGTTCTAAATATGAGGTGCTAATAGTAGTATTTACATC
>JAXIVH010000001.1:6828086-6885586 GCA_036785325.1 Urophycis tenuis | reverse complement strand
AGGAAGAAAGATGCTGAGACGTGTGAGAGGATGCTGACCCGATGACTTTGTTGTATCATTTGGAGGTCCCCCATGTCTATTCACCAAACAATGTTCCTTTTAACTTCCTAATGTCGCTCTTAACCAATGAGGAGACACACGCTTACATTGAAGCTTCTAGAGAAGTTACGATCAAGATTAAGATGACTTTTTACATCGTTATTACAGTATTGCCTAGAGTCCTTTAGCGAGCCTCTAAAGGACTCTAGTATTGCCTCTGACCTTACCCACTCACCTACGAGATCTTAGCTCCTCCTCCTGGGTCTTAGCTCTCAAACCTTTCCTATTCGCTGCTCGGATGTGAGTGATCTATAATACCGAAATACACACAGTTCAAGTGAAGACTTCTTTAGAAAAGTCCGAATCGTGTAGCCTACATGAACAGTAACTATAGGCCTACAATCGGAATGAACAGATCTTGAATGTCTGTCTTAATTAATGACATTGGAGCAGCAATAGAATTCGAATTAAACCAATTTCCACTGTTTATTTTGTATCTACACTGTGCAACCTTTTACAAAATTCAGATTAAAGTGATGACGTTGCCGTTCTAACGTTGACACCTCGGTCCCACGTGTCCTGCCTGTGATGGTATTCTGGTGTCGGCCAGCAGAAGGTGCTAGAGTATCGAGTCGGATGCCGTGAAGCCTTTATTCAGTCCCTATCGCACAGCTGCGACTGTCGTGAGCTGGTAGTCTAATATGGAGCCTGGTACCAGGCCGGTGCATTCAAAGCCAAGCTGAAATCCTACCTCTTTGCTCTTTCGTTTGGCGCCTAAGGGTGCAGTCAGCTGCTGCTTTCCATTTGTTATTGGGACTTCTTTGGGAATATTGATGTTGACGTTACTGTCCTCATCCAGTCCTCGTTAGATTGCTATATAACTGACAATCGAGTAAACTTCACCTGACATTCCACATTCCTAGCTCCCCCCCCCCCCCCCCCCCCCCATTCTTATCCATTTAAATCTGGTTTCCAATTCCAGAGAGCCAGTAAAACTAAAAATAAAAACACAACACATTAGAAAGGATTTCATGGTTAAATAACCATGTTGTTATATTTGGCTTGTATTCATATCTTTTTTTTTTTTTTTGGCAATATGAATGGTTCTATAAGGACATTTACATATATTAGCTTATGTGCCCTATTCTGTGCCCTGCCTTGGCTTTCAATTGAACCATTCTTTATAGAGCAGCCAACCAGCTAATGCAATTATGGGCGTACCTCCTTCGCATGCAAAGCCACTTATTCCTTTCAATACAATCAATCAATACATATGGTCTGTTGTTTGTGGAAGAATAGAAAGCCAGAGACCCGGCCATGGCTTCAGTGTCCCCTGCTTTATGCCAGTCCCAGGAGGAAGGCCGCAAACCAGATAAACATCATGACTTCTCTTCATGAAACAATGACAGGGACAACGCTGCAAGGGCAATGTTTATGACAACATGGCCGTCTTTGTGCCGATGCGTGGCTCTTATACCTCTGTAAATAACTTTGCATGTAGATTTAGACATAACGTGTCTGTTGATGCACACGCTCGGGTAACTCCGGTCCCAGACCAGGACCCAACGCTCCGGTCTCAAGTGAGCGACGGAACAGTGAATTCAGCTCCTCGTCCTGGGCGACAGTCGCTCAGTGGGTAGAGCGGGTGGACAGAGCGGGTCATCCAGGGTCGGCGGTTCGATCCCCTTGATCCCCTCCTCCTCCAACTGTCCTCATGTCGAACCCCACAAAAATGTAGGCCTACTGATTGTAAGTCGCTGTGGACAAAAGCGTCTGCTAAACGCCCCCTTTAAGTCCTTAAAGAGCAGTTGTCCCAGCGGGTAGAGGAAGGCGATGCTAAGGGTAGAGATCAGACTGGGGGTGGGCATCAGACGGAGTCTTTACTTTGCCAAATCACACAGACAGAAACACACCAACCACCAACAAGAAATCAGCATCTTTTTTTTAATTTTTTTTTTTAAGAATGTTAATTTTGACTGATCAAAACAGGTATTTACCGACCAAACCATTTGTTTCTGGGGGTGGTAACACAGTCCTAACAGGCCTACACATTTCAGATTTGCTGTAACTTTTCCGGGAACACCCTTTTGTCTCGTGCCAAGCTGGTCTGCGCCAAGAGTGAACTGTTCAACTGACACAAAGTGTGCCCTTAATACTTCTTACTCAGTGTGGCACTTTTCATCAACTTTTTTTTCCCGCTTACTGAAATGTAGGAAAGTGACTTTACACATTCGTTGCTTCGAAATCGGCGCAAACGGCGACTTCCCTCCGAATCGGTCTGCTCGGTCTGCTCATTCTCGACCGGTCACACTGACACACCGTGCGGAAGGCATTACGGTAGTTGCTGTTCATCCACCCGTACAGGATCGGGTTGACGAAGGTGGAGCACATGGCCACCACGTGAAACACAGTGAACAGCAGCTTGAAGTCCTTCATGTCCAGAACACTGCTGTCGATGTCGATGGCCAGCTGCACCGCGTGGAACGGCAGCCACGTGACGGCGAACACCACCACCACGGTCACCAGCATCTTCGTGTTCTTCCTCCGCCGCCGGTGGCGCTCGTTGTTGCGACCTTCGGCGGAGCCGTGGTGGTGCTTCTTCAACGTGCGCCAGATGCGGATGTAGGCGAAGGAGTTGACCGCCAGGGGGAGCCCGTACTGAACCAGCAGCATGGAGATGCTGTAGATGGTCCCGTGCACGCTGCTCCCGGGCCACTCCTCGGCGCACACCTCGATGGAGGTGCCGGGCGAGAGCTCCAGGGTGCCGTACTCCCGGAAGATGGCGAGCGGGCTGGCGAGCAAGGCACTGACGGCCCACGTGGCCACGATCACCAGGGCGCACATGTCCTTGGACATCTTGGTCTCCAGGTGGTACACGATGCTCCGGTGGCGGTCCAGCGCGATGATGTTGAAGGTGATGGTGGACACGTGCACGGCCATGCCCTGCGCGCACGGCAACATGAAGCAGAGCACGCGGCCGAACTTCCACTCGCCGTAGAGGGTGTGGACCAGCGTGAAGGGGAGGCACAGCGTGTTCATGAACAGGTCCGACACGGCCAGGTTGACGATGAACAAGTTGCTGACCGTGCGTAACGTTTTAAACTTGTAGACCACGTACATCACCAGCGCGTTGCCCACCACCCCGAACAATATGATGGCGCTGTACGCCAGTATGAGGACGACTTGCACCCCGACCAGCTTGGTGCTGTCCTCCAGCTCCGACAGGTCGTGGTCGTCCTTGGCGAGCGGGGGACTCGCGGAACAGTGGCCGCAGGACTTGACGTCGTACTCCGGAGCGTCAGTGTGCGTCACGTTGAGTTGAGCTACGGACTCCATCGCCATTGGCAGCAGATGTCCAGAGTCACTCATTATTAGGAAGACAGCCAGTCGGATAATTCTAGATGTAGGATACATGTCTGAAGAGACAAAAGGAAATGGAATTATGTTGTCGATATTGTCCCCTCGAAAAGCATTAGAAGACCACCAATGAACCACGTAATGAACATAATAATAATAATAATAATAATAATAATAATAATTATTATTATTATTATTATTATTATTATTATTATTATTAGTAGTAGTAGTAGTAGTAGTAGTAGTAGTAGTAGTAGTAGTAGTAGTAGTAGTAGTAGTGGTAGTAGTAGTAGTATACACGACACTATGCAATTAAACTGTGGAAATTAACAGTTTTTAGTACGATATGTTTTTTTTCTTCCAGACTGTCACACCTTGGCAGAAAGAGAGGGAGCAGATGATGAAGATAAAAGCTAAAGGGCTGCATGTGGACGCGAGTGATTCGGTTAGAGCGTGCACCGAACACATCACGACTAATGACACTGGAACAAACAACTGGATTAGAGGTTCACGCAAAAGCAAATAGACTTACATAGGCCTAAACTCCATTGTCTTTTACGTAATCTTTTTGTTGTTGTTGCTTATAGCTCAATCAAAATACTTGAATTATTAGGCGTAGGTAGCCTCATGGTTCGGCAATAAGATTATATATAGGCTGCCATAAATGGGCCAAAATGCAACTATCTGGTAACTTTATAAAAGACACAGAATAAAAGATTATATGATACAGTTACGAAACTACACAATCAAGAACAACTCCACGATCGGATTGTACTACGCTACGTCAACTAACCTTGATTTGTAAAAAAAGAAGACAAAAAATCTCCACCATCCTGTCCGCTTTGTATTTGGGCTTCAGCTCGCGTCTTCTCGCATCCGCAATTTCACGGAACGTCAACAATGAAAAGTAGACCCCGCGCAGCCACGGAGAGAAGAACGCGGGGAGGAAACGCGCAGCAGTCAAATATTTCAATCTAGGGAGTTTGCGATGAGCGAGTTATCTGAGTTGGAAATGATGATTTCGCTGAGGCGCAGTGTGAGTGAGTGGGGGATAGACGAGCGATAGCGTCTGTGCGTGCCAGAGCACGCGCGTGCGTGATAGTGTGTGTGTGTGTGTGTGTGTGTGTGTGTGTGTGTGTGTGTGTGTGTGTGTGTGTGTGTGTGTGTGTGTGTGTATTATTGTTCTACTGTTAAGGTTATTATTCAAATTAATTAACAATATTGTAATTGAATTTGCCCTGCCTATTGTGGGGAGTTTGCCATGGGGCAAATCCATATTCCCCGAGAGAGTAAAGTAATTAGTCACAACGAGAAAGCCTTTGGAACACTGTGGAACCACCTCGTTGATCCATATCCAATTGTTTATCCTACCGCCGCTAATTGCTCTCATAATTTGATCGCCGTCAAGCCGTCACGTGCTTCTGCGGTAATCGAGTTACCAGTCCACCGGCCTCTCTCTTTTTTTCGGTAACCGAAGAGCCGCTTTCCTTTGATGCAAGCAGACAGATGGTATAACAACAACCAGGGGCCCCCCGAATGAATCAAGATGATCAAATTCCCTCGTATGTTCCCAGAGATAATACTGCACGTGCGGTGGCTGTTGAGGTCATATAGTCAAAGCTGAAGTGAGCAGCTACTTGTCACTCCAAATCCCACTTAAATACGCCAAATACAGTCTGAAGAGTGGGATGTGAATATCCCACCGTTCAGCCAGTTTCCGCCAGTATCAGCCAGTATGGCCTTTATGGCATGGGTTGGTCACATCCCATAATAAAGAGCTTCTCCTCAAGCCATATAAACATGCTTTCAATTCTCCTTATAGGATCTTTGGAAGGATTCATTTCTAGCAGGGCTGTAGTACTCGAGTCCGGATTTAAGACGTTTTTTCTATGGTCTTGGACTTATCTCGGACTTGCTGCGTAGTTGGACTTGGATTTGTCTCGGTCTCTGCCACTTGTCTTGCCAAATATGGCTTTTGGTCTCGACCAAGTCTAGGTGTCTTTATTATGTTTAGAACACTGGCCACTTGATAACCAATCAAACACTAGTTTATCTTTGGGCGCCCTGCATCTGCGTGCCTTGCTAACATAACGTTATTGTATTAATTTTCATTGATTCACACACACACTGACAAATAAAGATGTCCGCCAATTCTGCCATAATAAAATTTGGTAAAATAAATCACCAGGAGTTTCTCAGAACTGCGTTAAAAAAGAAACACAGGGCAGACTGCAAATTCTGCAAAAAAACATTTTGGAAATCTGTGGGAAGTCAAACTTCATAAGACACCTGCAGAGGCGGTAAATTAACTGCAGAGCCAGGAGGTACTTAGCCTTATCTATGTGTTAACGTTAACATTAGCTAACATAGGGGAAGATAGAGGTAATGTGTTCTTGGACATGCATACGATGCATACAACTTTTTTTTCTGTCCTGGACTCGATCTTGTCTTGGACTTGTCTTGGACTCGACAAAGGTGGTCTTGTCTACAGCCCTGATTTCTAGCCACACCATTTGTTCAATACATGTCTTTTATACATTTTTGCATAGATGATGCTCATGCATCATGTTGCACTGATGAAATAAAACAACGAGTTTTGTTCATTTTTGTGGTTTGGCGTATTTTATGTATGTTTAATCACCTAATATTCTAATGAGTTTAATTCTTAATAATAAAATCTAACACCAACACACAGATTGGATACATTTGGTTCAGACACCGACAATGCATTTTGAATTACCACAAGCTCTCTTCTGTTTCACAGTTGAGTTGCATACAAATATATCATCAACTTTATGATCACAGTGAATGTGATCCTGGTGATATAAGCTTCAGATTGATGGCATTTCCTCAGCCTTTTGACAGAGGTCAGTCAACACCAGGGCCATCATGATCACAATCTGAACCACTGAAACGACTGTGTTGACCGATCTGGAGTGTGACTCCGTTTCTTACACATGTGAAAAATGACTTGTAGCCCAGAGAATTAACAGGGTGTCATTAATTAGCCTGGGCAGTAGACCCCACCCCTTTTCTGAGAGCCACACTCTTTGACTAAGGAATAAGCTAGAGGAAATGGGGAGATCATGGGAATGGTGTTTGTTGGGGAAGAAACATGGAAAAGCTAGCATGTTGCCCAGTTAGTGCATGTTGAAGTGAAATCAGTGGAACACATAGTAAAATGTTTTCCTCTGACTAGTTATTGTTGTTTTTGTTCTTGTATTGTTCTGCCTACCTTGCTACACTCTTTGTATCTCTGGATAGCTGAAGGTACAATGCCCACATGGATTTCAGGTATTTTCTCTTAAGATTCTGACAGAAAAGCTGCAGAAGATTAATTTGACCATGGCCCTGGTTATCAACTGTTATCGGCTTTAAAGGAAAACACCACCGTTTGTCCATACTGAACTACGTTCTTCCCTGATTTTAGATGAGTTGATACATACCTCTCTCGCTTCCGTGCGTGCACTCGATCTCTCTGGCATGCAGCGCTACTTCGACAGCATGTAGCTTGGCCCAGTATATTCCTTAGGATCCAAACGGGGGTGAAGTTAGATGCAACCAAGCATTTCCACGTTTTCCCTATTTAAATACGGTTATGTGAGTAGTTACACGACCGAAGTATGGTTACACAAAATGAAACATGGCAATTTTCTAAGCAGATAAAAAAGGATAACTATAATGTATGGCGAAATAACACCTGGGAGCACTTCGACGTCGGCACAGTAATATCATCACTCCTAAAAGACCCTCTCCCCCTCCCCCTGTTACTTCCGTCAATAGAACCAACGTGACTTTTTACTTCAACTACTACAGGTAGTGCAGGCGACGGCGTGCAGGTCATGTTGGTTCTATTGACGGAAGTAACAGGGGGAGGGGGAGAAGATCTTTTAGGAGTGATAATATTACTGTGCCAAGGTCAAAGTGCTCCACTCGCTTCTAACTTCACCCCCGTTTGTATCCGTTTGGGCCAAGCTACATGCTATCGAAGTAGCACTGTGCGCCAGAGCAATCGAGTGCACGCACGAAAGCGAGAGAGGTATGTATCATCTCATATACGATCAGGGACGAACGTAGTTTGGTATGGACAAACGGTGGCGTTTTCCTTTAAGGCACACTCATGTACAACCCTATGATATAGAAAAACTTATATAAGAGGAATTTAAAATGTGTGATAAGTTGAAGAAGGCGGGGACCGCAATGCATGAACCACAATAAAATAATGTGTAGCGAAAATCCATGGATGGGTGGATTAGTGGACATGCACGCTTTACTCTGGTCAACTTTGCAGTTCAGTTCATTTTTTTAATGGAGAAATGCTGTGGTATAAAATGTACATAGTGCAGGTTTAATACCTGGCCATCTCGAAGGTGTGGCCGCTCTTTGTTTCACCCCATCAAGCACAGTCCCCTGGAGAAGGAAAGGAATGTCTTCTTGTGCTTCAGGGTCACCTCAAACACAACAAGAATTCCTACACATTACAACTGGGCTTTAGAACCATGGCAGGAAGAACATGCTATCAACATAGTGCCCGTTTCCTCATTGCTTTGATGGGGCTACGCAAATATCCCTTTTACACCAACGTGGAATGGGTTCCATTATGGTTTGGGCACCTCATTTTGCATTGGTCGTAGCGGCCATGGACCAAAAAATTAATTTTTGGAACAAACAAATGTTCGGTGTTCCTGAAGTGTGATCCATGAAGACATCAACCGGTGTGTCAGACTGTATGGGCTGAAAAAAACATGTACGTAACGTGCTACTCCTGTTTAGGCCTGGTGTGCATTGTGGCACAGCATCCATTGAAGACGCATCCCTGAATGAAATGTTACCGCTCAAAAAGGGATGGGAACACTGGCTCATTCACAAGGTAGCACCAAGCTTACCAAGTTTACAAGAATTCTGAAGAGCTACTGCTACTGTGGAAAAGGGGTCGCCTGCTGCTTTTAAACCAGAAGTCCCTGGTACCAGGTACCTGTTGTTGATGAGGAGGCCATGGTCTGCACCCTGAACTGATTTCGCCCCTACCTCCAGAGCTGCGCCGAAGCCGGCCATTCACTTAGTTTTGATGGATAGGGTCGGACCCTTTTTACCTGCATTCGTTCATTTGGCCGGGTGGCAAGAAAAGGACCTGATGAATGGAATAGGCGGTGAACGGCGTCTGCTCAATGCAAGACCTTTACAAAGGACTCTAATTGCTAAAATGGCGTACCTCACCAACAATGGAATTGAAATGTCTGTGTGTGTGTGTGTGTGTGTGTGTGTGTGTGGTGATTCTGCGTAGGCAAGGACATGCACACTGTACACCGGGGTGGAATTAACGGCCTGTCATCTCCTCAGTGATCGTTGTTGAGCCTTGCACTCTGCAATGCAGTGAAACCCCCCCTCCTACGCGTGACGTTTTGAAACGTTACTCTGTGCTCAGCGTTCAGAATCATCTGGTGGTCTCGTTTGTGCACGCGTGTGAGCCTCAAAGTACAGCTCTGTCAAATAATTGGACAAAATGTGGCCGGATAATATTTAATTGCCCTAATGGGGCAATTAAATAGCTATTTATGCTTGATCTACTTTGATCAGTTCACAGTAATATATACAGTCGGCTGGACTCTGGCTTTTGCCTGTAGCTTCCTCGACAAATATAGTTCAGAGAATATCGGTGGGAAAAGAAGAACGTCTCTCATGCACTTGCCCGTTTCCTGCCTATGCTTTGCTATCCTACACTTAATCTTTGTGTTGAGAACATGCAACAGTTTAACGTACACACTGCAAGAAATTCATACGCGACTCTACAGACCCGGAATGAGCAGGGTCTGACCCTGTTGATGTGATGAAACAAAAGGCTCTGCCGCAGCATCTGGAGTGTGTTTTATTCGAGTCAGTCGACTCGGCTTGTCTTATTGGCCTTTCCCGTCCTTTTCGCTCACTTCAATATCTCAAGACGTTTTCGGTCAAAGGCTAATTATTCAACCTCCACACGACTCGTCTCCGGATAGAAAACACACACACGCGCACACACACACACACATACACACACACACACACACACACACACACACACACACATGCACACACACATGCACACACACACACACAAACACTATTTGCATTCAAATAATGATGAAGCACTTTCCATTGTTTTATGCCTGCACTGGCTTTCCAGTAGGGGCCTGTAATCAGTTTAACTTTATTACCACACACACACACACACACACACACGCACACACCTACTTTCCCTGAGCCACTGCTAACGGCCTGGGGTGGTCTGCTGCTTCTACGCCTCAACAAATGTCTCAATTACACCTCGTGGATACCCTGTCCTGTTCACCACTTGGTAGTGAGTGCATGTGCCAGTCGGCAGCTGCCCTGTTTATAAACTCCCCGCAGTCCATCAGGGATCTCAGCACATTGGCTGTTCATGTGCTTGTTTGCCTTTTGTTCAATGGAAAAATGTTTGTGTGTCTGTGGTACTGTTGATGATTTTGCGACATGAAGCAGATTTGACGTAATCATTGAGATAATCTTCCTTTCAGTTGGTTCTTGGAAGTTGAAATGTTTGAACGGGTACACATGGAAGGCTAGCATGAAGTCAAAGTCAACTTTATGAACTGAACTTCATTGTCAATCCTACCATGCAATTAGTACAAGTAATTACACAGAGGATCAAAATTGTGTTTCCCCATACTCCGAATATGCAGTAGTAAATGTAACATACAACATATAACATAACATAAAACATATGTTAACATAACACATTATGTTAACATTCAGTTGGTCTATTGTGGGTGCCAGGGTTGTCAAGTTTATGGATTTTTTGGGGGTGATTTCAATAGTCTGATGGCCTGAGGGAAACAGCTTCTGCTGAGTATGGTGGTCCTGCACCGCATGCTGTGGTAGTGCTTGCCAGATGGTAGGAGGGTGAACAGTTTGTGTGCTGGGTGGGTGAGGTCTTTGGTGATATTGGTGGCTCTCTTGTGGCAGCGGGACAGGTCAAGGTCTGGGATGGATGGTTGGGATGATCTGGTCATCTTCGCTGTTGTCCTCACCACTGTTACAATATGTACTTTACCCGGACTTATTGGGAGGGAACACCGGAAATGTAAGTTCTGGACTTGAAAGTTACCGGTAAAGATGAGTTGAGCACAGTTGAGTGTTGGCCTCTTTATTATTGATAAAATATAACGTAACATGGTGGCAGCTGTAAAACACGCCAACCTCGTGGACTCGGAGGAAGAAAAAACGATTGAACACGGAGTTAACACAATGAACAGCGCGAAATATGGATGTGTGTGGATTGAAACCACCTGGCAGTTTGGATTGGAATTATATGTGCCTGGTGCAAATTTGGAAGACGTGGAAAGAGGACTTCTCCCTCTACATCAACATAACACTAGAAGATTCAGAAAGATTCATAGGAGAAACCAGAAGAGAACTTGGCAAGACTATGTGCGAGACTCCCGCCAGGCCAACAAGACGAGACATTGGACAGATCAATCAACATCGCTAGATCTCTACAAACAAACACTGCAACCCGAAGCCAAATGAAACAGTGGAAAGATACAGATTGTTCTCCAGAAATCAAGATGAAAATAAAACCATTGATAAGTATGTTGCAGATTTGAGTGTACTTGCAGACACATGGAACAGACCATTTTGGAACTGTCAAAGATACATTGATCAGAGATAGAATCGTGTGTGGAATCCAATACTCACATGTGAGAGAACGCTTGCTACGTGAGTCAGATTTGTCATTGGATAAATGTTTGCAAATATGCAGGGCTGCAGAACTCTGTAAAGAAAACGTTAAGACAATTGAAGGACAGAACATTGAGGAGGCGCACGCAATTAGGAAAGTTGCACGGGACCAAGGAGCAAGACCAAAAACAAATAAAAAAACTGCAGATTCTGCGGCAAACAACACAAATGGAAAAAAAGAGCTCTCCAGCTTATGAGAAAACCTGTAGAAAGTTGAAGAAATATAACCACTTTGCTTCCAAATGCAAATCGACAGACACACAGGCCAATCAGTAGTGTCACAATTAGGGCTGGGTACCGAACTTCAGTTCTTTTGTGGCACCGACCGAAATGCTTCGGTAGTACCAGGCGCGTAGAATACGGTGGGGACGGTGGGGAAGCGTACCTACCAGTTTTCGTCATGAGTCATTTTGTACCCACCACTTTTTTTGAAAGAATCCCCCTTGTGGGACTCGCACAAATGTCTTTCATCACTGCGTCATTAAATGCAGTCTGAGATACGTCAAGCTCAACAAAGAGAGTTGAACTCTACTCTTGCAAGTCGCTTTAATATGGCAGGATCACAAGCGGACTTTATACGCCATCACGAACGGAGTGGCAGTCTTATGGCAAGATGCCATAGTGCGTTGAGTAATGGTGCTCCCTGACTCATCCCAAAAACAACAGTCAACAAAGTGAACGTAATGAAACAGTGAAATGCAACCCAACATGTCCTGAACATTCGCCTCCAAACCCTATCTAATAGCAATAACATGTAATGACACAGAATGCCAAAATGTCGCAATGCATTCTGGGAAACACTCCCCCAACACGTTACAATATCCACGATTTCCTCAGGCAAGTACAACAACTTGAACTGATAATACAAGAAAACACAAAAGCATTAACCTAATTTACACAAAATAGAAACAACATTTAATTTGATTTGTGTCCGATGACGAGAGAGAGGCGGAGAGAGAGAGAGAGCACTTTGGTAGAGAGACATAAGAGTAACAATAACAGAGAGCGAGCGCCGGTCTCGATAAAGCCGTTAATCAGAGAAATGAAACGTTATTTCCCGATTGTTTCACAGCGGTTACATTCAGCAGGTAGACACGGCCATGAACTACACCTATCTGAATCACATTATCCAATGAAAAGTATTAGAGCTCTGTGCGTGAGCATAGTCAAGACATCGCGTCTGTGTGTGTGTGTGTGCGTGCGTGCGTGCGTGTCATCATCACATTTTTGTATACATTTTTATTAATTAACATGACCGGCGCGAAAGGGAGAAAAAATGAATGCGCGTCATTGTACCCAGCACTTCTGAAAATGCACTTCCGAATGCGTCTCTGTCCCCAGCACATTTCAAACCAAACCTACGCCCATGGGTAGTACGGAGTATCAAAACATGCCTCGTCTTTCAGTGCCAAGTTTCAGTACCAAGAGGTTAATAAGGGTTGTCAAGGAACAATCAAAATTTGAATATATGTTCGAATAGTGTTTAAAAACAGACATTTGAAGGTGAAAATTAATATTTGAATGTGGAAAAACACAGCCGCGGCACGTTCTTTCTGCTTTGTGAGTGTGTGCGAGCGGGGAGCGAGAGAAAGAAAAAGAGAGTGAGTGAGCGAGCGAGGTCTCGGGTCTTGGCCGTTCATTTACTAGCTTTTGTGAAGGTAACATTTGCCAAATATGTTTAAATTTAAATAAACAACCTATACAAGTAGTTATGTCTCGTTGTATAGTTTGTCCTGTTATTGATGTAATGCGCATCATTGACATAATGCGCAAATATAGATATTCGTATACAGGTATATTCGAATATATGTGTTCTTTTAGAGGGAATATTCAAACGTCATTTTTGAGCAATTTTGACAGCCCTAAACCTCAGTGAATCCAGTAACCTGGTGGTGGAATGCGAGGGACACTGTGCCAATGCTATCAAACTTGGCAACCAGGTATCTCTGTGTGCAAGCATCATCCACACCCTCAGAGCGTACTTTTTCTACCGCTGTGGACACCATCAGCCAGGAGCGGGCTTGTCTGTGTCCTGAGAAAGCAGACATGTAGATTTTTCTGAAGAAAAACTTAAGTGAAAGTATGTACAGTATGTAGCAGAACATTAGATTAATTTGTTACTTGTTTGCAAGTGTTCTTTTGCACTGGAAATTATTTGTTGTTTATTTTTTCTCAGAAAACAGCTTGGAGTGGAAAATTACCAAAGCTGAAAAATAAAACTGAAAATCTGTACAATGTGTAATATAATTTTCTTTTTGTTATCTTATAATCTTATAAAATTGGTATAAAAAAAAAATCATTCATGAACCGGTATCGAAGTGAAGGTATCGGTACCGGTATTGACATTTTTTGATTGATACCCAGCCTTTACTCCGACAGACATGACAACACACAGGGAAAACATCTATTTGCAACCATGCTACCGGGAAAGAGGCCAGTGAGGTTTCAACTTGACTGTGGAGCAGGCTGCAACATACATCTTTTGAATCCAGACACCACATTGGAGGACACCCAACAGCTCCTGGTCATGTACAATAAACACACTTTGAAACCGTAAGGAAAACAAAAAAGCTATACAAACTTAGGACACTCATCCGTGCCTCTGCTGGGATACAAAGCAGTGAAAGGCATGGACTTAGTGAGGATACAGAGATAGAACATCATGCCTAAAGACGAGATTGTCACACACTCACTCAGCGATGACAAAATGCTGGATGTGGTGCACATCAAACAGCAATGCGCAGACGTGTTTGAAGGCGATAGCTGTTTACTAGGGACATATGAGTTGGAAGTGGATCCAAGTATGCTGCCTGTACAGCTCCCGAAGCGCAGGGTTCCAGTGGCGCTGATGAACCCACTGAAGGAGAAGCTAAGGAGTTTGGCGGAAAGAGGAATCATCATGCAGGTTGAAAAGAGCACAGACTGGATCAGCAGCATGGTCGTGGTCAAGAAGCCGTCTGGGAAAATGAGGATCTGCATTGACCCCAGACCTCTAAACAAAGCACTAAGGAGACAACATTTCCCCCGTCCAACGGTCGATGACATACTTCCGGACCTAGCAAACGCAAAGGTATTCACTGTGTGCGACGTAAAGAATGGATTTTGGCACGTGAAACTGACAGAACACGGCAGCTTCCCGACAACACTTGACAACAACGCCTTTTGGCAGATTCAGGGGGCTGAGAATGGGAATCAGCCCAGCACCTGAGGTTTTCCAGCACAGACTGACACAGGTTCTTGACGGTCTGCCTGGCGTGCCCATCATCCCGGACGACATCCTAATCATCAATCAATCATCAATGGACTGAACACCACACCACACACCTCAGTACTGTTTTCTAAGCCGTTATTTTAGGTCTTCTCACATGTTTTACTTACACTACCTTGAATATCCTGTATAATTTGCATTTGCATTTTGCACATTCTGCACATTTGCACATCTATTTTGCACAACTTACAACTGCACATCTATTTTTATTTTTATTTTTGTATCTACACCTCAGTAAGACTATGTTACCAATTGCACTATTCTTCTATTCATCTACCAATTGCACTGTTCATCTCAATGATGACTACTAATTATGTTTATCTGCCAACTGCACTGTCCATCTCAATGATAACTACTATGTATGTTCATCTACCAATTGCACTGTCCATCTCAATGATGACTACTATGCATGTATATAGGTTCTCATTTTTTCACCTGATCTGATTTTAAGAGCTCGCATATAATTTAATCTTGTTTAGTTAAATCTATTTATTGTTTATTGTCTATAGTCAGGTTTTTTTATCGCACTCCTCTATCCCCTTGTACTGCTGGTCAATGTGAATTTCTCCTAAGGGGGATTAATAAAGGAATATCTTATCTTATCGAAGGCGAAGGTGAAAATGAGGAAGCAGCGGTGAGAGACCATGATGCGAAACTAAAAAGACTCCTCGAACGATGCAGGACACAAAACACCAAACTTAACTTTGACAAACTCAGGCTGAGACCAAAGATCAGGTCAAAGACACACTAAAACCATTTTTCTCTATGAGAGGTGAGAGAGCAGTCATACCAAGCAGCCAGAGGACCGGAATCATGGAAAAGATTGATGCCTCACACCTAGGCATTGAAAAATATCTCTCGGGAGGGAAAGGGAATGTGTGTACTGGCTGGGCATGCATGAACAATTAAGGACAAACATGGCGAAATATAGTGTCTGCAGAGAAGCAGACACACGGCAGCAGAAAGAGCCGCTGTACTCCCAGGACCTCCCTCTCAGGCCATGGGCCAAAGTGGGAACTGACCTGTTCACATTCAATAACAAGGACTATTTCCTAACTGTGGACTACTTCTCAAACTTCTGGGAAGTGGACCATCTTCCTGACACCAGGTCAGTCACAGTCATACATAAATTCAAAGCACACTTTGCACGACATGGGATCCTGGACGTGGTGAACTCCGATAACGGCCCACAATACAATTCTCAATTTAAACAGTTGAGCAACGATTAGGATTTTCGAACACATGACTTCCTCGCCAACATATCCACAGAGTAACGGAAAAGCTGAATCCGCTGTCAAGACATCGAAGAGGCTCATGTCAAAATGCATGCATGCACGATCGGATCCCTACCTGGTCATCCTGTCTCACAGAAACACCCCTACACATGGATTCCAGGCCAGTCCCGCACAGAGACTGATGAGTAGAAGAACCAAGCACTACTACCAATGTGTGACAGCCTGCCTAATCCTGCAGTTGTGGACACTGACACAGGCGTCCGGGAAAATTTGCTCTGGCAGGCCCACTACTACAAGTACAACAAGGGCACCAAGGGCCTAAGACCACTGCAGGAAGGAGAGCAGGTTAGGGTGCCGACAGAGACGGGACGCCATCTGCATTGGAAAGCAGGAAATCGGTGATCAGACAAGACAAAGACCGATCATACACTGTCAAGCTGGAGAATGGGACCGTATTGAGACGAAATGGCTTCACCTAAGACCATCTCCTGGGGTTTCACCCACTCGTGAGACTGTCGGTGGGAGGACGTCCGACTCGCTGGGTCCCAGACCCAGCCAGGGCACTCCGCCCTCCCAGGCCACACCCCAGCCACAGAGGGGCCAAGGGGTCGTCACCACAAGATGCGGCAGGGTGGTCAAAAGGCCTACATACCTCCGTGTTTGGTTAAATTAACTCTTTGCATTTACTGGTGCTATTCTGTTAGCCAATACACTACAGTCATACACATGACTTATTTCTAGTATGTTATTATTTCTTGCATATACCATACCTAAGTACCTAAGTACGACCATCTCATTTGAGAATAGATGGGTGTAGCGGCTTTCCAGTACCTTAAAAGAGTCGCTAATGAGGCAGAATAGGTCTTGTACTTGTGTGACACGCTGACTCAGTGTGCTTCTCTGGAACAGCAGCACTGCTGTTCCATAGAAGCACACTGAGTCCAGAGAAGTTTCGGAGTTTTAATGAATGCAATTTAATACTACAGCGGCTTTACACGCTGTGGCAACCCGGGCCATGCACAGAGGCCCTGGCAGCCCAGGGGACAGGTTCGGCAGGGAGTCTACCACCTGTTTCCCCCAGAGGGCACTGGGGAGCGCTTTAGGGGAGCACCACTTAGAATAATGGGGAACACCTGCGCAGGAGGCAGGTGATCCAACGCAGGTGAGTATAAAAGTGGGAAAAAGAGTTATGTCTCGAGTCTCCCATATCGTTGCAGGGAGAGGCGAGAGTCAGGTCCAGGATTCCTTTCCGGGACGACCCATTCCCCAAGCATCCAGACTAAGGAGACGAGGGAACCTACCGAGGCTCACGGAGCCCAGTCTTTTTTTGTTATAGTTAACCTGCGGGGCGATAGTCAGCCCGTCTTTTGTGTTTGGTCTGAATAAATGCGCCTTGGGGCTTTTTCAGTACGCAGAGACTCGTGGTGTTTTGGGAGAAGGGGACGCTACGGCGCCGGGGTACCACATATGGTGGAGAACGCAGGCAATCCGACCGCGCTACGGAGTTCATTTTTTTACTGTATTATTTTTTTCCTGGTGGAACACCCGACCCCGAATGCAGGATCCCGACAGAGCCGCGATCGCGGCTGCCGCACTGAGGGACGCTGCCGAGGAACGTGCCCTTCTCCGACAAGCGGTGCTACGGCTCGAAATGCGCACAGCGCCCGCCTCAGCGATCTCGGCGCCCACCAGCCGCCTCACCAAACTAGGTCCAGAGGACGATGTGGAGGCATACCTCGAGATATTTGAGAGGACGGCCCGGGGAGAGGGCTGGCCAGAGGAACAGTGGGCCCACATTCTGGCCCCCTTCCTCACTGGACCCGCCCAGCAGGCGGGTCAGGACTTATCACCGGAACAGGCAAGCCGGTACTTCACGCTAAAGCAGGCGGTCCTGGCTATGGACTATGGACATAGTCTTGCTGCCCGGGCCCAGCGGTTCCACGACTGGCGGCTCAATCCTAGGGGCACCGTGAGGTCCCAGATCGCCCAGCAGGGGAGGCTCATTAGGAGGTGGCTTACCGGCGACGACGGCCCCAGCGTTCTGGATCGGGTTCTGCTGGACAACACCATCCGCCAGCTGTCCCCGAACGCCCAGAGAACCATCGCCCTCAACCACCAAAAACTGGCAGGTCACCCAACAGCTTGGCGGCGCTGCCCGGACACCGGCCCGGCCTGTCGAGACCCGGAGGGACAGACGGGGAATGGAGCAACCTCGACGGGTAGCCCCACCGAGAACCCAGAGACACCCACCGGAAATGAGAGAGGAAGGGCGGTGTTTTAGCTGTGGCCAGACAGGCCACCTTGCTCGCCAGTGCCCGGAGAACAGGGACGTTTCGATGCCCTCGGCCTTCGCTGGTGAAGGCCGACCCGGACCATGCCTCCTCACCACCTGTTGGGCGCATCAGGAGGCCGGAGGTCCCACCATCCCGGCTCGGGTGGGTGACCAGGACACTCAGGCCCTCATTGACACGGGGAGTGTCATCACCCTCCTACGGCCTGACTTAGCCGTCGGCAGGCCGGGGGAACCCATTGAGGTGGCATGCATACATGGGGACACCCGCACGTATGCCACGTGCCAGGTGGTGGTACGGACCACCCGAGGGGCCTTCACAGTAAGGGCCGGGATCGTACCCAACCTCCCCGTGCCCCTACTGATCGGGAGAGACTGCCCCATCTTCAACCGGCTATGGCACGCCGAACCAGGGTCCAGGCCGCCACGACCCCAGCCGAGGCGACGCGGCCGACCCATTCGGCAAGCCTATGGAGCTCAGGGGGACCGCTCCTCCCCATCCGAGACGTCGGAAGAGGGAGACGGCAGCGGGAGAGAGGGTCCCACACCACCAGGCACCCCAGCCCGCCCGATTGGGGGGGCTCCCCGGTCGGACCAATCGGGAACCCCGGACACCATGACGGCGTCCGAGAAGTCCGCCGGTGTAGGGGAGACGGAGAGTTCCCCCCTTACGGAGCTCTCTGACTTTCCCCCTACTGGGAGGGGAGAGGACCGGTCCGGACGGTTTGCCACCGCCCAACTACAGGACGACACCCTGAAACACGCCTGGAGTCACGTCCTCTCCCACGACGGCCAGGCCAGGGATTCAGTGAGTACCCTACCTCACCCACACTTCTGCACCAGGAGGGGCCTACTTTACCGGGTAATAGATAGGGAGGGAGCAGTTACGGAGCAACTGGTAGTACCTCGGACGTATGTCAGTAAGGTCCTCTTCATGGCACACACACACCTCTTAGGGGCCCACCTAGGCATGGACAAAACTAGGGAGAGGATCCTAAGCCGATTCTACTGGCCAGGGATTAAGAAAGATGTTACCGAGTATTGTCAGGCGTGCCCCGAGTGCCAGCGCACGGCCCCGAGACCCTCAACCCGAAGCCCGTTGATCCCGATGCCAATTATAGAGGTACCATTCGACCGGCTGGCTCTAGACATTGTGGGACCTCTCCCTAAGACCAGCCGGGGTCACCGGTACATCCTGGTCATGGTGGACTATGCGACCCGTTACCCTGAAGCCCTGCCCCTCCGCGCCGCCACCGCTAAGGCAGTAGCCCGGGAGCTAATGCTGCTTTTTAGCCGGGTGGGTATAGCTAAGGAGATTTTAACGGACCAGGGGTCATGTTTTATGTCACGTGTGTTAAAAGAACTGCTTAGTCTCCTGCAGGTGAAGCAGCTGAGGACGTCGGTGTATCACCCCCAGACGGACGGGCTCGTGGAGAGGTTCAACAAAACCCTCAAACAGATGCTGAAGAAGGCCATGGAGGTGGATGGGAAGAACTGGGACCAGCTCCTCCCCCACGTCCTCTTCGCGGTTCGTGAGGTACCCCAGGCCTCCACCGGGTTCTCCCCCTTTGAGCTGTTATATGGACGGCGGCCGAGAGGACTACTGGACCTAGCAAAAGACGCTTGGGAGAGCCAACCCTCCCCACATCGTACCCTGGTGGACCATGTCGAACAGGTACGGGAGAGAATGGCTCAGGTCTGGCCCATAGTCCGGGAACACCTACGCCACGCACAGCAGGCCCAGGCCCGGACCTACAATCGGGGGGCACAGCTGCGCCTCTTCCAGCCGGGTGAGTTGGTCCTAGTCCTCATTCCGACAGCTGAATGTAAGTTTCTGGCCAAGTGGCAGGGACCCTACGAGGTGGTTGACCGTGTGGGGGAGGTGAACTACCGGGTGCGGCAGCCGGGGAGGCGTAAACCCACCCAGTTGTACCACGTTAACCTCCTCAAACCGTGGAGGGTCGGTACAACCCCACCAAGTCCGGCTCCCTTGGTCCTGGCCGCCCGGCAAGCCGTACCGGACGTCCCGATGGGGGACGACCTCAGCCCTGCCCAGAAACAGGACCTCCGTGATGTTGTGTTGCAGCACCAGGACGTGTTCTCAGAGGTACCCGGGAGAACAACGGTCGCTCAACACAACATCAGAACAGCAGCAGGCGTCACGGTGCGGGTACCACCGTACCGGGTTCCAGAAGCCCGTCGGGTCGCCATACAAGAAGAGGTCGCCAAGATGCTCCAGCTCCGGGTGATCGAGGAGTCCCACAGCGCCTGGGCCAGCCCAGTCGTCCTGGTCCAGAAGCCAGATGGCTCCTTCAGGTTTTGTAACGACTTCAGGAGACTGAACGAGGTCTCAGAATTCGATGCCTACCCCATGCCGCGGGTCGATGAACTAATAGAGCGGCTCGGCCCCGCTCGCTACCTCACCACCCTCGACCTCACCAAGGGATATTGGCAGGTCCCCCTCACCAAAACTGCCCGGGAGAAGACGGCGTTCGTGACCCCAGGGGGGCTATATCAGTATACGGTACTCCCCTTCGGGGTACATGGCGCGATGGACCACCACCAAGAAACAGGTTAAATCTTTCCTCGGGCTAGTGGGGTATTATCAGAGGTTCATTCCCGGTTTCGCCACAATGGCAAGCCCACTACATGAGTTAACGCGTAAGGCTCTGCCCGACAGGGTAACATGGTCGGAGGCAGCAGAGGGCGCATTCAGGCTCCTTAAGCAAGCCCTCTGCTCCGCACCCATACTACTAACCCCTGACTTTGCCCTGCCGCTAATAGTCCACTCCGACGCCTCGGAAGTAGGCCTCGGGGCGGTTCTCTCACAGGTCCGGGATAATGAGGAACATCCAGTGACGTACATCAGCCGGAAACTCCTCCCTAACGAACGGAACTACTCCACCGTGGAGAAAGAGGCCCTGGCCATCAAATGGGCAGTGGACAAGCTGCGGTACTACCTCCTGGGGAGGGAATTCACCCTAGTGACGGACCACGCCCCACTCAAGTGGATGGCCACCGCCAAAGACACCAATGCCAGGGTAACAAGGTGGTTTCTAGCCCTACAGGACTACCGCTTCAAAGTGGACCACAGACCAGGGAGGGAGCACGCCAACGCTGATGCCCTATCCCGACGGGACGCATGCCACTGGGCAGTCAAAGGTGCCCCGGGCCTTCATCAAAGGGTGGAGGAGTGTGGCAACCCGGGCCGTGCACAGAGGCCCTGGCAGCCCAGGGGACAGGTCCGGCAGGGAGTCTACCACCTGTTTCCCCCAGAGGGCACTGGGGAGCGCTTTAGGGGAGCACCACTTAGAATAATGGGGACCACCTGCGCAGGAGGCAGGTGATCCACCGCAGGTGAGTATAAAAGTGGGAAAAAGAGTTATGTCTCGAGTCTCCCATATCGTTGCAGGGAGAGGCGAGAGTCCGGTCCAGGATTCCTTTTCCGGGACGACCCATTCCCCAAGCATCCAGACTAAGGAGACGAGGGAATCTACCGAGGCTCACGGAGCCCAGTCTTTTTTTGTTATAGTTAACCTGCGGGGCGATAGTCAGCCCGTCTTTTGTGTTTGGTCTGAATAAATGCGCCTTGGGGCTTTTTCAGTACGCAGAGACTCGTGGTGTTTTGGGAGAAGGGGACGCTACGGCGCCGGGGTACCACAACGCGCCCATATGATCTAATATGTGTACACTTTGGCAAACGTGTATCAAAGCAAACAAAAGAACAAAAGTGATAATGAAATGCGGTCAACAAAAATTACGGCTACCTAGAATTGCCTCCTTTCCCGTGCAGGTGAAGCAGGTTGTGATATAACCTACCGGCTGTCAATTACAGTGCCCACGTAACCCCAAACGCTGCATATCACCGTGGCAACAAGACAAAACTAATTAAACAGAATAACTAATAAGCAAATCAATATACGGCTCCTACACACCAGCCCATAATTATTGAGTTAATGTAAATAATTACTCTAATATCACGTAGGAGACAAACATATGAAAAAGACTTAACAATAAAGTTCAAAATGAATGTCCATTAATTAATCCACACGACTCTTCTTTCTTCTTGAATCATATGACTCACAGTTCACAGTCTCATTGGTCAACGTCAAACAGCCAAAGTCCAGTAAAGAGAGTCTAGTAACAGTTAAAAAAAAAAAGAGAGTCAGAGAATCACAACTGAAGTCATCGTGTCCTCAAATGGCGTCAGCCTCATGCAACAAGCAAAGCTTTGTGATGGGCCGGTCCAGGCGGCTGCTCCGGGTTTTAACTCGCACCTGACGAACTAATCCAAGAGTTCCGAGGCGCTGTGCTGTCCATTATAATGACCAGGTCTCCCACGACAAGATTCCTCTTTACTCCTGTCCATCTCTGACGCTCCTGCTGTTGAGGGAGGTATTCTTTTATCCATCTCCTCCAAAACAGGTCAGCCATATACTGGACCTGTTTCCACCTCCTATGTGCATAAATATCTGTGGGTTGGAACACTCCTGGTGGCAATGCTGGCCTTCAACAATAGCAGGTGGCTGGGCGTCAATGCTTCCAGGTCATTTGTATCCAAGGAGGCTTTGGTGATTGGTCTGCTGTTTATTATGGCTTCAATCTCACAAAACACTGTGTGAAGGCTTTCCTCATCCAAGTTTTGTACCCTCAAAGTTTAATTGAGAACCTTTCACACAGACCGGATCAACCGTTCCCAAGCTCCTCCATGATGTGAACCAGCAGGTGGGTTAAAGTTCCATTGTATTCCCTTTCGCAGCATGACATCCTGGATCTGCACCTGATTCCGCTGTTCCATAGCGTTCCTCAGCTCTCGCTCTGCTCCTACAAAGTTTGTTCCATTGTCAGAACGTATCTCCCGAACTTGTCCCCTCCTGGCAATGAAACGTCTGAGTGCATTAATAAAGGAGCTGGTGTCCAATGATGATGCAACCTCGATATGTACCGCTCTGATAGCGAGGCAAGTAAATAGAACACCATACCTCTTTACCATGCTCCTTCTACTCTTAATCTCGAATGGGCCAAAGCAGTCCACTCCCACTCGGGTGAATGGCGGTTCATCTGGGACAGTTCTTTCAGGAGGCAAATCTGCCATCTGCTGGTGAACTGGCAGAGCGTTCAGTCGGCGACAGATGATACACTTGGATAGCACTCTCCTGATGGCTGAACTCACACCCACTATCCAGTATCTCTCTCTCAGCTTAGACAGCATATGGTTACGGCCACCATGTCCCACTTCCTGATGCACATGTCCAAGTAAGAGCTCTGAGATGTGGAGATCTTTTGCCAGGATTATAGGATGTTTCTCTTCCACAGGCATAGACAATCTACTGAGACGACCACCAACTCTCAGGACTCCATCTTGCAGCTGTGGACATATCTTATAGAGGTGACTGGACCTTTTAACCAGCTGCCCTTTTGCCAGACTGGTTAGCTCTTCAGGAAATCTCTTTCCCTGACAGAACTTGATGATGGCAAGATCATCTTGGTCCAGGTCTTTCACAGTGAGGCTCCTATGCACTGCTGTCCTTTTAAACTCTTTCATTTCCTGTTCCACAGATGATGCCTGCTGTTCCATGTTGATGTCAGACTGTGCAAAGGTCAGATGTAACTGTCTCCTCTTCTTTACACAGGACATGAGCCAGCTTTTAATCCTCAAGAGCCAGGCCACTGATTTCTTTAGCTTCATCCAGGAGGAAAAGTACTCCATCAGGTGAGTTACAGGTTCTTCCTTGACCTGAACAACATTTACTGCAACCACTCCTTTGACTTCAGGGTCGCCAAGTGAAAGGTGATAGAGGTCTTCCCGAGCAACAGGCCATTCACTCTCAGGATACAAAAGAAAGTGAGGCCCTGACACCCATGTAGCATCAGCAACAAACACATCAACTTTCACACCTCTGGAGGCTATGTCTGCTGGATTGCTGCTGGTGTGCACGTACTTCCATTGAGCAGGACAAGAAACTTTGAAGATTTGTGAGACCCGGTTTGCAACAAAAACTTTAAACCTTGAAGTCTCATTCCTGATGTATTTCAGGACAGATGTGCTGTCCGTCCAGAATACTGAGTCCAAAAGATCCATCTGTAACTCCTTCCTCCACAGCATGTCGATGCGGCTGGCCATAGTTGCAGCGATAAGCTCCATCCTGGGGATAGTAACACATTTCAAAGGAGCTACCCGAGCCTTTCCCATTACGAAAGCACTGTGTACTTCTGAATTCTTGTCTTTCAACAACAGGTAAGTGACTGTTCCGTATCCATGTTCACTGGCATCGCAGAAATGATGCAACTTGGCTGAAGTAACTTCTCCAAAGCCTGGAGGCTTCATACATCTGCTGACCTCAAATCTTTCCAACAGATGCCACTCCAACCACTCTTTAGAGACTGACTCAGGCACAATATCATCCCAGCCTATCCCTCTCCCACACAGGTATCTCAGGATCCTCTTCACAGTTAAAACAACAGGGCTCAGCATTCCAAGGGGATCGTAGATGGAGCTGACAGTCGAGATAATTCCTCTTCTGGTTAGTGGTCTGTCCTTAAGTACCATTTTGAACTTGAAGGAGTCTGATTTAATGCTCCATTCTACACCCAGCACTCTCTCTACAGGTAGCGAATCCAGTTCCATGTCCAGTCCTTCAATGCTTTTTGTTCTGTAATTCTCTGGGATGACTTTCAGCACTCCATTCCTGTTACTCAATCACTTTGTGAGAGGAAATCCCCCCTTGGAACACAAAGAGACAAGGTTCCTGTAAAGCACCACTGCTTCCTACTCTGTGGCCACTGACATGAGGCAATCATTCACATAAAAACAGTGCAGTAGTTTATCCACTGTTTCCTTACAGTAGTGATGCCCGTGGTCCTCTGCACACTTTCTGAGGGCGAAGTTAGCACAACTGGGGGATGATGTCGCCCCAAACAAGTTCACCTTCATCCGATGCTCAATGGGTAGCTGCTGCGTATCCCCCTTTGGCCACCAGAGGAACCTGAGGAGGTCTCTGTCATCAGGAGGGACTTGAACCTGGTGGAACATAACTTCTATATCGGCCATGATCACAACCGATTCCTTCCTAAACCGAGTCACCACTCCAATCAGAGAACTGGTAAGATCAGGGCCCTGTAGAAGCTGAGCATTTAGTGATGTTCCTTGATATCTTGCTCCACAGTCAAACACAACTCTGATTTTTCTTTTAGTGGGATGGTAGACTCCGTGGTGTGGTATGTACCATACTTTTCCATCACCATCGTCCAGCTCTTCGTCGGGCACCTTTTCCGCATAGCCTTTACCTAGAAGGTAATTTATAAAGGTGTTATACTCAGTATGAAATATTGAGTCCTTCTGAAACCACCTTTTCAAATAACATAGGCGCTGTTCGACAACTCTCCTTTTGTTTGGCATGCTGACATCCCTGTTCCTTGAAGGTAACGCAATCTGGTAATGCCCTTCCACCTGTTTCACAGAGTTGTTGACAAACTCCAAGAACCTTTGATCCTCCCTTGACAGTCCTGGTTGCTCCTCAATACTGCTTTCAGGGAAATCGTTCTTAAATTGTTGTTGCCAGAGGTCATCCAGGTTCATGACTGAAACTCTGTTGACAGTTATTTGTGGATGCTCCCAGTTAACGGTCTCTCCACTGCTACCTGTCAGTGGACCATTGACAGCGAAGTTCGGATCGCATATGGTCCATCATTCACGCTACACACCACTTCCAGTGGTTCCAGTGCTTTAGGAGCATTGGTTCCTATAATTAGCTCAATTCCTGCATCAATCTGAGGTAAGCGAATGTGTTTCAGATGTGACCATTGTTCAATATCCCTTTCCGTGGGAATATTTCCTCTGTTTACAGGCATGGACTCTTGCGTGTAAACTCTTGGAAGCTCCAGAAAATGGTCCCCCTCCAGTGCTGCAACCTCCAATCCTGACACAATGTTACTGCTTACGACTTTCTCCTGGCCCATGGTTCGAAGGAGAATACGTCCATTCCTCCCTGTGAGGTGGAGCTTGTGCATTAAGCTCTCAGTGCAAAACACTGCAGTACTCCCCTGATCCAAGAAAGCGCAAGTGATGACAGTTTTGGTTCCTTTTTTAGATTTAACCTGGACAGGAACAATGGGCAGTTTGCAGTCCTGCTCTCCAGCCCCTGTAAGACCACTTGACACCAGTGTGTTGTCAACGCGCAGCCCTGGGCTCCTCTCCATCTGCTCAGAATCTTTAACACGTTCCTTATGAAGTACAGTGGGATGTTTAAGGCTACACTTAGAACAGGAAATCCTTTTACGGCAATCTCTACTGATGTGCCCTGTGCACAAACAACCAAAACAGATGCCATTTTCCTTCAAGAAGCCTATCTTCTTCTCATGAACCATTTTTCCCATCTGTACACATACAGTACATCTAATGTGTGTTCTCCTCTACAGCAGATGCATTATTTCCTTCCTGTTTGTTTGATTTATTTTTCTCTCCTTGCAGACTGATATTTGTTCTCCACCGGGCTTACATTGGTAGCGAAACTGCTCCCCTTGTGTCCAGGACGAAACTGTGACTTGGATTTGTTTGTTCTGTTACTTATGTTTATTGATTGAGAGTCTTGTATATTGCCGAACACAGGATCTGTCAAAATCTTCACCTGTCTTTCAATGAAGTTAGCAATATCTGTGAACTTAACTCTCCGGTTATGTCGTTCCTGTAGCTCACAGGCATGGTTCCTCCACCTATCTCTGAGTTTGTAGGGCAGCTTTTTAATGATGCTCAACATGTTGGAAGGCATATTCATGTCTGAGAGATACTGTACCTCCTCCATGGCATTACAGCAGCCTCTAAGGAAGAGACTGTAGTCCTGCATAACCTTCACCTCCTCTGCTTTAATTGGAGGCCATGAGAGGGCTTTATCCAGGTAAGCAGAGACGACCTTTTGTTCGTTCCCGAACTGCTCCTTCAATAAAGCTTTGGCTTTTGTATATCCACGTACTGGATGTATGTGTTGACAGCTTCTGACAAGCTCCTTAGCATGGCCCTTTGTGTGTTGTTCCAGAAAATATAGGCGATCACAGCTGTTAGTTGTGTTCCTCTCGACTCCATTCTCAAAGGCTCTGATGAATGTGTGGTATTCCATTGGATCACCGTCATAAACTGGGATCTCTCTCTTAGGTAGAGCTGAGAGGCTTTGCTGTTGTATTAGCAACATTGTTATTTCATTTTGTTTCCTCATGATGCCAAGAACTTCATCTTTGGATTCCAGATCCACCATGTTAACTCCTTGTTGTTCATATGATTCCTGTATGTTGGTTGGGGGGTTCATATGAAATTGCATTTGGTTTTGTTCATATGAGGTTACATTAGGATTTGTGTTTGCTTCAATTTGTTTTGGAATGAATTCATCTGCATTGACTTTAAGTAACTGCTGCGATTGTGCTTTTTCCAAGTATGATTCCATTCCATCTGAGACCTTTGATGTCCATTTTCTACTTGTTGTGCTTTGTATTTTGAGAACTTCAAGTTTTGCCATTTTTTCAGCAATCTCAGTGCTCAATTGAAGCTCTTCTCTCCTTTTGCGCAGGCGTTGCTCCTCTTCTTCCAAAGCATGCTTTTCCTTTAATAATTTTTGCCTCATACTTAAAGCTGCCAGCTCAGCTTCGGCCTTTAAACGTACAGAAGAGGTTGAAGAGCATTGTGACAGATGTTTTGTGGCTTCCCTTATTTGAAACACTGTCACTTGGATTAATGTCATCCTCAATTTGACTTGGTTCATTCTCTTGGTGTAATTGAATTTCTTCTGAATCCTGTTGCTCCGGAGAGATTTTTTGTCCAGTTTCAACAATCCAACTTTGAGTGTCCCTTTGAAATGTATTGCTGTAATTCATAATGCTTGAAAACCATTCCTTTTGTTTGTTGAGTTCATCCTCAGGGAGTAGAGGCAACAGTTCATTGTGTGAGGCTGTGGCATTTTCACACAGTGTGTTTAATTTCTCCAAACATTGCTTCACATCCAACACATTTTCTCTTTGTTTCATGAGCCCTTTCATTTTTGATATTAAACCTTTGATTTGATCAACAACACGTTTGCGTTTATTTTGCAGGTTTTCAATTTTATTCAGCAAACCTTTTTCAGTGAGTTTCTTCTCCCTTTGTTTCACAGACTCCATGTCAGAGCACGAGGCTGCGTCATTTATTTGACTCATTTTGTAACTTTTCATTCAATGTTAACTGAACCGTGACATTTAAATCCATCCACAATGCACAACAAATCAGGACATTTCATTTCAACAAAGCAGCATCAGCGTTCCTCCATGCAACATCAAAAAGCTTCGCATATCAGCATCAAAGTGCAGACGTCATTCAGAGCACAGAGCCAACATAATGCACAGACATCGCATATCCGACCAGCATTCATTCATTCGACTTTTCCAAACTTCGACTTGATGCAATCTGGAAGTCTTCTCCGCACACATACATGCACAGGTGAGCTTAGCTTACTTGTCCTCCTTGACAGATGTATGATGTGGCGCTTTGTCTTACTTTATTTTGGTCCGCTGCGCTGTGCGTCCTGCAGATTGCTTTGTGCTGCGAGCGATCGCTTTATATTGATGCCTTTTTTGTTGACAATTTGTAGCGGCTTTCCAGTAGGCTACCTTAAAAGAGTCGCTAATGAGGCAGAATAGGTCTTGTATTTGTGTGACACGCTGCTGCTGTTCCAGAGAAGCACACTGAGTCCAGAGAAGTTTCGGAGTTTTAATGAATGCAAATGAATACAGCGGCTTTACACGCGCCCATATGATCTAATATGTGTACACTTTGGCGAACGTGTATCAAAGCAAACAAAAGAACAAAAGCGATAATGAAATGCGGTCAACAAAAATTACGCCTACCTAGACTTGCCTCCTTTCCCGTGCAGGTGAAGCAGGTTGTGATATAACCTACCGGCTGTCAATTACAGTGCACACGTGACCCCAAACGCTGCATATCGCCGTGGCAACAAGACAAAACTAATTAAACAGAATAACTAATAAGCAAATCAATATACGGCTCCTACAATGGGTCAGCATGGTCTTATTCCTGTGTTTGAATGTGATGGGAAGGTCACCATCACCTCAACTGTTGGATTTAGACATTTATACAGTATGCATTTGTAACACATGTGGAGGGATAATACATTGTACCTCCACCAAAGTATACCAAAATGTTCTAGTCACTAAAGTTTTTACAACATTCAAGTTATTTCCCACATCACATCACATCACATCCCGCCTTACTTTTCCAATAATCTTTTTTTTTAAATCTTTTTTGATCTGGCATGTTCTCCACCTCTTACAGGAGAAATGTATCAGCAACGTCTGTTTGTTTGCTTGTTTTGGTGTGAATCAGCTTGCCAGCATTACGTAGACTGAGGGGGGCGGGGGTGGTGTGTAATGTTCACTCTGTCATTTAGCAACAGTAACTCATTTTCTGTGGTTGACTACAAGCTAATAGCCACATGTGCATTATTTAAATGGTATTCTAATTGTGGTTATTTCTGGATGGCCTCTGGTGTTTCAAATGGACCATGCGGTGCCTGGGGACTTCAGTTTTACTTACAGGGAGCAACGCCACGTCATTTAGTTTTCATGTTGTTTATATTGAAAACTAAATGACAAAAGGTGCAAGTATCTAAGGTCAGTTTGCTCTTGCCAACTTTAAAATAATCAAATTTGTTTAAAATCTAATTTGTGTGATACACTGGTTCCATGCTGAATTACCATATACGAAGGAACAAAAATGTTTTGAACAAATCTTTACTATCTGTAGTCTTACATTATAATTCACTTTACTGATCAAATGATCTATACACGCTAATTTATGTTGCTGATATATTTGCATGTGGACCTTTCATCATCAAACCCAGAGAGCTCCCAGTGATGTGATGCTGCCACTGTGGGGACGACAGGGGGCCAATCATTATCCACACCAAGCCAAACAGCCACATTGTCATTTGAACGCGGGGTTCGAGCGTTCCTCTTCCACTCGTGGGTTGACCAGTTCGAACCAGTGCAGAGCCACATGTCATGCTGGTGACCCGGAGTGTGAGTTACGTTCAGTGAAGCCCAAGTGTCGCGGTCAGACCTCCCAGGTTAAACCTCACCTCCCAGCGCTTGTGTGTTTGTGTGTGTGTGTGTGTGTGTGTATGTGTGGAGTCTTGAGAATCAGGTGCTATCCCTCCAGAGGCCACTAGGAGGCCATCCAGAGGATGAAGGAAAGGAGCAGGACGGGGAGCGTGGTCAGCGACGTGGCAGAGCCCAGATACAGCATGGCTCCGACGCCAAGGAGAGCAGTGAGGTAGGCGCTGGCTCTGCTGCACACCGTCTTCCTTACCGCGGTGCAGAACTACCAGAGGGGAGAGAAGGAGTTAAAGCAAGGAAGGTCGCGTATGTGTCGAGTGTAGCTGCAGCTGTGATGCCCGTATCCATTCAAAGCAATATGAATGGATGCATTTATTGTCCATACGTCACTAGAGTCAGCTGCTCGCCTTGTTGAGACAGTAGACATCCGGCACTTTGCCTTGACACCAACATCTTGAATATCAGGAGCTTTATATCATGTGCTGGCATCATTTGGCTTGGTCGGTTATCTTGTAACATGATATCCACATGAGAATACGTCATTTTAACACAATATTTATGATATCGAGCATCAATTCCCTTTCACAGAATGCAGATTAAATAAGGCACGCATGTGTGTGTGTCTTGCTCCACACAGTTGGCCAACAATAATCCACAGACATTTTTGAGGGCATTAGTTACACACAATGAATTCCTGCTTAGGTGGAAGTCCCCAACACTGTCCCCGCCGTCAACATATTCACCTCCTCTAAGAGTCAAAGATCTGAAAATGCACGTCTAGTCCAGTACAATGTCTACAATGTCCAGTACAATATATATCAAAAGAATCAGCACAGTAGGCGCGCTTTCGGCTGCACCCTGGTACCTGGTAGGTCTGGTAGCTGATGGCCACGCCGTAGCGGCAGTACATGACGTAGTGTTCACAGTTGTACCACAGCAGGCTGTAGGTGACGGCGCCCAGGAGCCTCTCCGCCCGGCGGGCCACCTCCTCGCCGTCCAGCGCCGGCTGGCTGCACACGTGGTCCATGTGGTTGACCAGGATCTCCGAGCCGTAGGCGAAGTCGGCCACAGAGTCCACCCGGACGCTGGCCGCCTTCGCCACCACCCCCAGTATCAGCCGGCGGTTGGTGACCGTCTTGCCGATGGCGGCTTTGTTGGTGGAAACCGCGGGGAGGATGTCTGGGATGAGGTGGGCCACCCGGTCGTCGCCCAGATAAATGCCAAAGTGGGTGAACAGTGTCCTGGGGACCTCTAGCAGGTCCCCGCGCTTGTACAGGGACAGGTCTTCCTTGTGGTCGGACTTTTGGGCTGTAGAAGCGGTGAAAAAGATGTTGAATAGCTGCAGGGGGAACATGGTGGTGGTGGTGGTGGTGGTGGTTGTGGTGGTGGTGGTGGCGGTGGCGGTTCTGCTGCTGTGTCGCACCACACCTGGGCAATATATTGATGTGGTGATTGGGAGGAGCTAATGTGATTCTGAGGATTAGATATTGGTCAACCTTTTCAGACTTTTACAGAATTAAAGGAGCTTTCTCCAATCCTGAGGGTGTTTCAAAACTCTGAGCTCTTGGTTGCCTCTGTATTGAGGTCACTGCATGGTTCCAATTAAGCATTTGCAACTTCATGGTATAAATCTCTTGGTAAAAGGTCAAATACTGTAGTATGTAGTCTATATGAAAATACAAGTCGGCTGAACTTATTCTATATATTTATATACATTATATATATATATATGTATATATGTATTTATTTTTATATTAAAACAAATAAATACCCATACCCATATTGGTTAGGATTGTGAATTGTGACTGGCCGCAACATCTAAAATATATCAGTATTTGGTATTTAGGGACCGAGCCTGTGATACAGGACGAGGTCCCTTTTTTATTGTATTGTTTTTGTTCATGTGTAGCCTATAGAAAGAAACCGTTTGAGTCTGACACAAAGCACACAAATAAAAATATAACATTTATTATAAACAACTGTACATAGGCTTGTAGGCAAACAATGATAATGTTCAAATATCAAAAATATATACAGTGTATGTGTATGTGTATACTATACAATACTTTAATGTCCAATTTTAACAAACTAAGATACATGGGTAGGTGAATATAATCATTTCTAAAGTAGCCTTTTATAAAATAAAAAAAAAAGTAATAAAAGTTGTAGATAAAACATTTACAATTAAGAATACACTAAATAATATTCACCTTTATCAATTAGGTGAATTTAAAGTAGGTATTTCTAAAATTCTTCAAAGTATATATTATTATAGTACTATTATCAGAAAAATATACATTTGACAGGGCGTCGGGAGATGAATGGCAAGTACAATTTTGTACTTTTTCATTGAATTGTCTTTGTTGACAGGGTTGTAGGCCAATCACGTAGTGGCGGGATCATTTAGCCAGCCATCCAGAGAGTAAAGGGGATGAGAACCGTTGGTAGTGCAGTTGAAGGTAACAAGCCGAAACAGACAATGGAGGTCATTCCGATCATTACTGCGACGATGATGCTCCTCTGGTCTCTGATGACTGATTTTAAACACTCGCAAAACTGCAAAGAAAATAAAAGAAAGGTTTATTTATATTATTTAGACATCCAAGACGCAGTCAAACACACATGCGCACCCAACACAGACACTCTCTCTCTCTCTCTCTCTCTCTCTCTCTCTCTCTCTCTCTCTCTCTCTCTCTCTCTCTCTCTCTCTCTCTCTCTCTCTCTCTCTCTCTCTCTCTCTCTCTCTCTCTCTCTTTCGTGAACCAATGAGATTCACACCCACGGACAGCAATAGCTTAAGGGTTAATAACTTTCATCGAATCTATATTTAATCTCGACCATGGAACCTGTGCAAAACAATAATGCAAGTGTCATCAATAAGCACAGCTGGCATTTACAGGGTGCACAAATAGATTGACATTTGTGATTATACGCTCAATAATTCTAATTAAAAAAAGTGAAGAATTCGAATCATCACAATACCTTGTCAGTCTGCAGGCTTACTGCAGATCCATATCTGCAGTATGTGGCAACGTGTTCACAGTTATTCCACAGCAAACTGTACGGGATGGAGCCAATGAGTTGCTCGGCCCTCTTGGCCACATCTTCATTGCGTAGTGCTTGGACCTTCATACTTGAATCCATGACGTTGACCAATATTTCCGAGCCATACGCAAAGTCCTCCACCGAGTCGACGCGCACCGTCGCGCATCTATACACGCATCCTACAATAAGCCTCTGGTTGGTGACGACGGCGTTGATCAACCTGGCGTCACTTGTGAGCGCGGGGAGGATGTCGGGGATGAGATGGGCGACCCTGTTGTCCCCGAGATATATTCCAAAGTGCGTAAACAGGGTTCTGGGAACCTCCAAAAGGTCCCCTCGTTTAAAACGATGCGGGTGGCTCTGCTTGACGCAGGCGCGCTTCTCGTCGTCGGACCATTCGGACTCGAAAAAGGTCAGATGGGAGAGAACGGAGAGCTTCTCCACGAGAAACGTGAACAAGTTAAGCATGGCTGACGGTGTTGGCCGTGTGGTGAACGACCTAAACGCTGCGGGGTTTTTATCCCCTAGGAGGAGACGTGAACTTGAGGAAAATCCCAAACAACTGATTGGCCGTCTCCCCCCCAGCCCGCAGCCCCCAGCCCGCAGCCGGGCTTTTCCGACACGTGCGCCTTTTTTTTCCTGGGGCAGTTGAGATTTGGTTTCAAGAGTTCAGAATGGAATTTTGATAGCCTGAAAAGCCTAATTAAGCCGAGAAAAACAAACAACGACTAAATTCCATACAGATAAACATCACGTGGACGGGCTAACCCCTCGAGGACATGAAGCTAATATTCTGCTTGAACATTGGGAATATATAGTCTACTTGTGCATTGAAGTTTAAATGTAAAATAACGTTCAATGCCTTTTCTTGACAGTGGGAAAAAAAAACTTGTTTACTGCTAAAAGAAATTAGATGTAATCTATAGTTCATTAACTCACAATGGTAGCTCTGTTCCTCCCCATCCCCAATCGAGGATTATGGGGGTGTGAACAGGTTTTTTATTCCCAGGGAAGGCATATGATGGGATAAAGCATTCTTGGGGCCAAATGACCAGATTATCCTGAGTTCTTGAACATTTCACACTCATCTCCTCACCAGGCGAATGCCCTGGGAAACTATTGATAAGGGTAAAGGGGCATTTAGCAGACACTTTTGTCCAAAGTGACTTACAATCAGTACATTTTGTGGGCATGTGGACAGTTGGAGGAGGATGGGGATCGAACCGCCGACCCTATGGTTAGTGGACGACCCGCTCTGTCCATTCGCTCTACTGCCACCCTTAGTGCCCCCTATTGATCCATTCCTCATTGAGTTGTTGACCACCTTTCCCTCAAGGATTATGAATGACCATAAATGGTCGTCAAAAAAGTTGTGTTCTCATTAATTTGTCGGCCCTGCACCAGATGGAAGTAAGGGTGCTTATTCAGTTTGATCACTTAGATTGTAGTAACAATTCATCAATTAACTTGTTCAATTGCGATTCTTATATGCCCATCTATTATGAGAATGAGATTGACCATTGATTAGCCAGGATCATGAAGTTGTAGCTTTAGGTGAGATATATTAGGCTCTATCAATGTGTTTAAAGTTTAGAATCCATGTTACTATTGACTGCCATCAAAGTACAGAATTGTACCTAAATTCCATTTACTTACTGTAAATACTGTAAAATGTCAGTGCATTTAGGAACATGTTGAGCAAAATGTCTTATATTGTTGCACGTTAGCCTACAGTTTGAAGGAAAAGGAGAAAATATGATATAGTAACCAGCAAACATTGCACAAAAAAGCAGTGGGTCAAAGCAGACATTAAGGCCTAAGTATGAGGACATCTAAACAGCCTGTAAGGTAGGTCATATATGTTTATGTTAGACACCAGTGCGTACTCTGCACAGCGATAGCTGATTGGATAAATATTTACAATCTCCCAAGTCAGGGAACCTAGTGTTGAAATCAAGAGACATTGGTAATTATTCAAAGCCAAATCCAGTCATTCCAGGTCACCCCCAGAGAGCCACAAACCCACATTACAACCAGCGGTGTTCAACATTTGAACAAATACAATATGCATGATGGAATTTTAACCGGGTTATACTGCAGAGTTTCTTGCAGTAAACTTACAAACTGTGAGTTCTTCTAACAAATGCAAGCAAACTTGTGCTTTGCTACTGAAATGACAGAATATCTCTCATATGAACAATTTGACACATCACATCAAATGATCAAAACAACATAAATGTTGTTTTGATAGCTGTGTGTGTGTGTGTGTGTGTGTGTGCAGACCTTCTCCCTCAATCAGCCCTTGTTCAGCTGAGGAGACTTAGTGCCTTGACCACAAGTTGAACCCTGCAGCAGCTTTGGAGCAAGCCCTTGCTCTCAGTCTTGTGCAGATTTACTGAGATGACCCCTCATGTACACCCGTGGCCACTGGGGAACCCTGAAAGACACACTCCACACCTTTTTTTTCGGTGGTGGGCTCCAGCTGTGAAATGAACCTTGAGTTCATGACAGACCAACACATTGTGAATGTGAAAATGTTCCAACTATAATTGTTTTGGATTTGAGTTCATGGTGGACGCAAGCATGCGACAGTCCAATTGAATCCTGCTTATTTATGTATGTATGTATGTATGTATGTATGTATGTATGTATGTATGTACAGTATGTATGTATGTATGTATGTATGTATGTATGTATGTATGTATGTATGTATGTATTTATTTATATATATATATATATATATATATATATATATATATATATATATATATATATATATATATACGTATATACCTACTGTATATTTATTTTGTATATCTGAAAGCGTCCACATGCTGAAGTATCAGAACCCTGAGATGACCACTAATAGAAACATGTGTTATACTGTTCACAGTAACTCATTCAGTAACTCAGTAACTCGTTTAATACCTCGATGATCACTACCTCCATCTGCACTGTTTGTCACTTTGTTAACTACCTATAATTACCGTCATTTTAAGAACCACTGTCACTTTTCAATTTTGCACCTTATTCTGCATTTCTGCATTTCAACCTGCACCTTAATCGCTCATTTGCACTTCTGGTTAGAACGCCAACTGTATTTCGTTGTCCCTGTACTTGTACTCTGCACAATGACAATAAAGTTGAATCTAATCTAATCTAATCTAATATGATAGAATGTTAGTGTATCACTCTTACCACAGTCAGAAAGGCCAATGGACATAATTGTGGATTTTGGGGTTCTGTGGTCCTTCAAAGCCCATTGGTAACTATTTATTACTTGGTTGGAAACTGGGAAGGCTGAACATTAAGAGAGGGAATTCTGTCAAGATTCCAAAGTTCCTAAACCAGTGTGTGTGTGTGTGTGTGTGTGTGCATCGTGCATGTGTTTAAAGCTCTTAGTTTGAATGATCATCAGTGTTTCACTACTTGTTTTGAATATAAAATCTGTAATACTTAATAAATGTGCATACATTGAGATTAAACTGAGGCATGACCGGGACACAAAAAAAAACTATTTGCAACATGTTGGTTTTCGCCGTTATGGTTAAGTTGAGCACTTTGGAAGCAACGCAGAATTCTGTTGAAAGGAAAATGTTTTTCCATATAACACTCCTCATTTGTAACTGCAAAGACCTCGTCCATGGAAGGAATCGCTCCCTCTCGGCCTCGCTTGTGGAGAGGGAAGCTGACCGTTCCCATCTGGTACGCATCCATAAAGACGTCGGTTCACACAGAGTTCAGACCTGTTTAGGTTCACGGGCCCACCAGTTCATTCCAGGGTCAGCCAGAACTTTTCTCTGACTTGTGGCTGTACCCTCTCATAAAACTGAAACGGCCTGCTGTAGTCACCACAAGATTTATTGTCCAATATTGACTACCCAGGGGTGGGGTTTGCCCGGTTGTAGGTTATCACATGTATCTTCAATGTTTGTTTAGGAGAACCTGTAATAAAACTATCTGTAGCCACATGAAAAAAACTATACATTCACTCACGCCATACGGATTTGAGTGTCAATGCAGTCAAATGTTACTGTTCAAATACTGTTGGCTGGTACACGATACTGCAATTAAATAACACTTTGTGGTAGCCTGACACCACCAGAGAAATTCTCAAACGTGTATTAATCTGGAACATCTCGGTTCTTTTTCACTGTCCATGGGGTGCACAGATTTATAACAGCAATGAAGTGTTTCACCTTCTGACAAATGTACTTATTGTAAGTCGCTTTGGACAAAAGCCTCTGCTAAATGCCTGAAATGTAAATGTGAATCAACAGGCGCAGAACAAACAACAGAAAAGGCCTGCAACCAATCAGAGCCACGAGAAGTGTGACACATCTGTGGCAGCCAACTTGGTTGTTCATGAAGATGAGTTGTGATTGGCCCGACTGGGCCGGGTCTGCCAGGAATCTGTCTGTACGGGATGGGGGCCAGTAGCAAACGATACACAGGCTTGCAGATTCATCTGGTTCCCAGGCCAGTGTTGTATGGCAATGAAGTCAAGTGACTGGCAATCATCTAAGTTCAAACCAATTTCAACACTTTTTATCACATACACTCTCGGGCCATTCCCTTGTCAATTATGCACATTTAGTGATTTAACGTGGTTGTGTGAACAGTATAATTCAATTTAAGTTGTTTTCACTCACTCACTCACTCACTTTCTACCGCTTATCCGGGGTCGGGTCGCGGGGGCAACAGTTCGAGCAAGGAACCCCACACTTCCCTTTCCCGGGCCACATCAGCCAGCTCTGACTGGGGGATCCCGAGGCGTTCCCAGGCCAGTGTGGAGATATAATCTCTCCACCTCGTTCTGGGTCTTCCCCGTGGTCTCCTCCCAGCTGGTTGTGCCCGGAACACCTCCATAGGGAGGCGCCCGGGGGGCATCCTTATCAGATGCCCGAACCACCTCAACTGGCTCCTTTCCACGCAAAGGAGCAGCGGCTCTACTCCGAGTCTCTCCCGGATGACTGAGCTCCTCACCCTATCTCTAAGGGAGACGCCCGCCACCCTCCTGAGAAAACCCATTTCGGCCGCTTGTACCCGCGATCTCGTTCTTTCGGTCATGACCCAACCTTCATGACCATAGGTGAGAGTAGGAACAAAGATAGACCGGAAGATCGAGAGCTTCGCCTTCTGGCTCAGCTCCCTCTTTGTCACAACGGTGCGGTAGAGCGAATGCAAAACCGCCCCCGCTGCTCCGATTCTCCTGCCTATCTCCTGCTCCATCCTCCCCTCACTCGTGAACAAGACCCCGAGGTACTTAAACTCCTTCACTTGGGGTAAGGACTCATTCCCTACCCGGAGTAGGCAATCCACCGGTTTCCTGCTGAGAGCCATGGCCTCAGATTTAGAGGTGCTGATCCTCATTCCAACCGCTTCACACTCGGCTGCAAACCGATCCAGTGAGTGCTGAAGGTCACAGGCCGATGATGCCATCAGGACCACATCATCTGCAAAAAGCAGCGATGAGATCCCTAGCCCACCGACCTGCAACCTCTCCTCCCCCCGACTACGCCTCGATATCCTGTCCATGAAAACCACAAACAGGATTGGTGATAAAGCGCAGCCCTGGCGGAGGCCAACCCCCACCGGAAACGAGTCCGACTTACTGCCGAGAACCCGGACACAACTCTCGCTTTGGGTGTACAGAGATTGGATGGCCCTGAGAAGTGCCCGCCTCACTCCATACTCCCGTAGCACCTCCCACAATATCTCCCGGGGAACCCGGTCATATGCCTTCTCCAGATCTACAAAACACATGTAGACCGGATGGGCATACTCCCAGGCCCCCTCCAGGATTCTTGCAAGAGTGAAGAGCTGGTCCGTTGTTCCACGACCAGAGCGGAATCCGCATTGTTCCTCCTATATCTGAGGTTCGACTATCGGCCGAACCCTCCTTTCCAGCACCTTGGAGTAGACTTTACCAGGGAAGCTGAGAAGTGTGATGCCCCTGTAATTGGCACACACTCTCTGGTCCCCCTTTTTGAACAGGGGGACCACCACCCCCGTCTGCCACTCCCTCGGCACTGTTCCCGACCTCCACGCGATGTTGAAGAGCCGTATCATCCACGACAGGCCCTCCACACCCAAAGCCTTCAACATTTCTGGACGGATCTCATCAACCCCCGGGGCTTTGCCACTGCGGAGTTGCTTGACTACCTCAGTGACTTCCACCAGGGAGATTGACGACGATCCCCCATCAGCTTCCAGCTCTGCCTCTACCAAAGAGGGCGCGTTAGTCGGGTTCAGGAGTTCCTCAAAATGCTCCTTCCACCGCCCGATTACCTCCTCAGTTGAGGTCAACAGCGTTCCATCCTTGCTGTAAACAGCTTGGATGGTTCCCCGTTTTCCCCTCCTGAGGTGTCGGACAGTACGCCAGAAGCACTTTGGCGCCGACCGAAAGTCCTTCTCCATGGCTTCTCCGAACCCCTCCCACACCCGCCGCTTTGCCTCTGCCACAGCAGAGGCCGCCGCCCTCCGGGCACTTCGGTACACTGCAACTGCCTCCGGAGTCCCCCGGGATAACATATCCCGGAAGGACTCCTTCTTCAGTCGGACGGCTTCCCTGACCACCGCTGTCCACCACGGTGTTCGAGGGTTACCGCCCCTTGATGCACCCAAGACCTTGAGGCCGCAGCCTCCCACTGCAGCTTCAGCAATGGAGGCTTTGAACATCGACCACTCAGGTTCAATGTCCCCAACCTCCACAGGGATGCCAGAAAAGCTCCGCCGGAGGTGTGAGTTGAAGGTCTCTCGGACAGGGGCCTCCTCCAGACGTTCCCAGTTCACCCGCACTACCCGTTTGGGCTTACCAGGTCTGTCCCGAGTCTTCCCCCACCCCCTGACCCAACTCACCACCAGATGGTGATCGGTTGACAGCTCCGCCCCTCTCTTCACCCGAGTGTCCGAAACATGCGGCCTCAGATCTGATGATACGATTACAAAATCGATCATCGACCTTTGACCTAAGGTACTCTGGTACCATGTACACTTATGAGCAACCTTATGTTCGAACATGGTGTTTGTTATGGACAGTCCATGACTAGCACAGAAGTCCAATAACAGACGACCACTCGGGTTTAGATCAGGGAGGCCGTTCCTCCCAATCACGCCTCTCCAGTTGTCTCCATCATTGCCCACGTGCGCGTTGAAGTCGCCCAGCAGAACTATGGAGTCCCCTACTGGAGCCCCCTGCAGGACTCCATTCAGGGTCTCCAAGAAGGCCGGATACTCCGAGCTGCTGTTCGGTGCATACGCACAAACAACAGTCAGAGTTTTCCCCCCCATAACCCGTAGGCGTAGGGAGGCGACCCTCTCGTCCACCGGGGTAAACTCCAACATAGCAGCGCTCAGCCGGGGGCTTGTAAGTATCCCCACACCCGCCCGGCGCCTCGCACCTTGGGCAACTCCAGAGAAGAATAGCGTCCAACCCCTATCCAGGAGTACGGTTCCAGAACCGAGACTGTGCGTAGAGGAGAGCCCCACCAGATCTAACTGGTAGCGCTCCGCCTCCCGCACCACCTCCGGCTCTTTCCCCCACAGAGAGGTGACGTTCCACGTCCCCAGAGCCAGCCTTTGCTGCCCAGGTCTGGTCCGTCGAGGTCCCTGACCTTCACTGCCACCCATCTGGCAATGCACCCGACCCCAACGGTTCTTCCTGTGAGTGGTGGGCCCACAGAATAGAGAGGGGGGGGGGGTGCCACGTTGCTTTTTCGGGCTATGCCCGGCCGGGCTCCGTGGCAAACCCGGCCACCAGGCGCTCGCTGACGGGCCCCCCTTCTGGGCCTGGCTCCAGATGGGGGCCCCGGGCTTCCTCCGGGCAGGGTCTCTCCTCCTCTTAATTGTTCTTCCATTAGAGTCCTTTTGAACCATTCTTTGTCTGGCCCTTCGCCTGAGACCAATTTGCCATGGGAGACCCTACCAGGAGCACAAGGCTCCCGACAACACAGCCCTCAGGTTCATAAGGACACCCAAACCCCTCCACCACCGTAAGGTGATGGTTCTCGGAGGAGAAGTTGTTTTCAGGGGAAATTTATTCAGAGATTTTACTCGTTTGACACTCACTAGTGGCAGTTAAAAGCAACCATTTGATCCAAAATGTGTATTCATTTAAAGAAGTGTATTCCTAAATTAGAAATATTTCTTAATGAGCTTAATGCAGTGTTAATTTGTGATCTGTATTGTCAGATTAGTTTGAAACCTATGAGATGACACATAATGTTTGGGTTTATTATCCTTATTAATACATTAAATGTTTTGTTATCTGTGTTTTGTTATAGAAAATGTTATATTATACATGTTATAACAAAATTCCCAGAAATGAAGGAATATATTTGATCAACTGCATTTAATTCAAATCAAAAATCTAATCAAAGTCAAAATTTGAATTGCCTTTGAGTTTAGACTTCTTGTGCAAACGACAACATGTCTGTCTTGCGAAACATTGCATGGCAAAGATTGAAGCATGTAAATAAGTACAGATTAGTCACTTCAGACGCATTTCCCGTTTGTATTGTATTTGTAACATTTTGAACACCCACCATCCCTATTTTCAACTCACAGGTACGTCTGGAACCAAACGGTCAGTGACATGACGCAAAATCTGGGAAATCTGACAACAGACAGCATGTTGACTCATCGCTGTGTAGTGCTGAGTCAGGTCATTGTGTGGGATGTTTACCCATGGAGCCCTTATCACCCCGAGTCCCTCTTCAGATAAATATATAACAGCAGAGTCCCTTATGAGCTTCATTCCCCGCATAAAGGACAACAAGGCGAGAGCCGAAGCAAAAATGAATTTGCTAATTTTCGGGGCGCTGACGCTGCTTCTCGCTGTCACTTCAGCAGTAAGTACCAAAGCCCGACCAGAAGCATTCTTTTTTTTTCCCCATGTGAAATACCAGCGTGGAGCAATGTTAACAGTGTACCACCTTCCCTTTTGTCCTTTGTAGCAGAGAGGGGACAGCTCCAGCTCCAGCTTTGGTGCCTGCGTAATCACTGACGAGTTTGTAAGTATCCCTGAGGATCCCCTGAATTTCCAAATTCACTGCTTTCAATTATTAGGGTTTTTTTGTGTGTGATTCTCACATACAGTACATTTAATGTTTAGTTTGTTCTATCAATTCCATTTTGGAATTTTAGGCAGCAGGATACTGTACTGGTTAGGGTGTTCGACTCCCGGGTCAAAAGGTTCTGGGTTTGACCCTTAATAGGCGTCATTGATCTAGATACCTCACCACGACCTGATCCTTAATTACATATCATTGTAATCCCTCTAAATTGCTTTGGGTGAAAATATCAGTGAAGTTGCATCGAAGACAAACAACACATTGTGCTTTTATTCAAAACATGAATGAAGACTAAATCTTTTTTCTGTTTGTTTTTTTTAGGGAAGTTACTGCCCAACCACCTGTGGTGTGGCTGACTACCTGTACAAGTACTCCCCCAATGTCATGGAAAACCTAGATTATATGCTGACTGAACTGGAGCGAATAGGCAATCTAACACGAGGAGCCGAGGAGAAAGTCATCTTCATGAGAGACACGGCCACGTCGGCCCAGAAGTCCTCACAGCCAGGTAGAAATGAGTCGATGTCAAAGTTCTGGTTATCGCCGGGGAGTTGATTCTCAGGATGCTGAGACACAGCCAGGTGCCTCTCCTGAAGGACATTGTTTGTTTTGGGATTTGTCCACAGATTTGCACTACAAAAAGTCATCCAGTATGCTGGACGATATCCTTCGTTTTGAGAAGACCATCCTCACTCAGGAGCAGCAGATCTAGTAAACTCTCCAATTAACCAATGCAATTTCATTTTGGTGAAACACGTTTTGTTTGTTAATGCCATCACAATGCCATCACAGACATATTTCTCAATTTCCTCCCATTTTGTCAGTGAACTCCAGAATTTGCTTTTGTCAAACGAACGGCGGATGCAAGACGTGAATCAGCTCACCCGTCTGCTGGAGCAGAGTTGCAGTCTGCCGTGCAAGGATGGCGTGGAGATCCAGCCAATCACTGGAACAGGTGACATGACCCGGGGCCCCGCGGGCCTTCCCACCGCATCTGAAGCCCTTTCGCAATCGCGCTCGTGTCCTTGTTGCCTTGTTTAGCTATCGGCTAATCAATATTTGGCATCAAATAGGATGAGTAAACAATGTGAAGCATTCCAGTCGGCCTCTCAAAACTTTGTACTTTGTGTCTTTAAAAGCTTGTGTGTGTAAGTTCCACGACAAGCACTATACTCGGGGTTAAATCATCTGTACCGGGGATTCCTGTTAAAATAGATATCGAACAATAACTCAAGTTACAATAACACATTTCTAAGGTGTGATGAAATCATCAACCATTATCATAACAATAATATATGTGTATTTTCCGTGATTCAGACTGCCAGGATATTGCCAACAAAGGAGCCACTGTCAGTGGTCTGTACAATGTGATGCCAGCGAGGGCCACAGAGCCCTTCCTGGTCTACTGTGAGATTGACGTCTATGGCCGGGGCTTCACTGTGCTCCAGAGGGTAGGCTCTTCTTCATCAAACACATTCAGCTCGTGAGAGCTGGAGCACAGACACACTGGAGGGCCCATCACTCGTGTTTCCCCAACGACACAAATACTGCGGCGCTTATTAAAAAAATGTCAAAACACCACTTTGCTCTCACGTTCTCAGAGAAAGAACGGACTGGTGCCCTTCAACCGCGAATGGATCCCGTACAGGGAGGGCTTCGGATACCTTTCCCCTGACGACAGCACGGACTTCTGGCTTGGCTTGGAGAAGATGCATCTTCTGACCACCAGCGTGACCCTCCCCTATGTCCTGAGGATAGAGGTGGTTGACTGGCAGGGTAACAAAAGGTATGAGTCATAGTCCCAGGTACCCCGCCCCCCCCACAAAAAAAACCCTTCAAAGTCCATCCACGGTTCAGCGTGGCAGCACAGCACGACGCAGGGGACTAAACTCGCTCCCCGCCCGACCCATGGCTAGGTACGCCGACTACAACACGTTCCGGCTTGGACCGGAGACGGACAAGTACCGCCTGACCTACGCCTACCACATGGGCGGCGACGCGGGCGACGCCTTCGATGGCTATAGCTTCGGGGACGACGCCAGCGACAAGGCCCACACCATGCACAACGGCATGCAGTTCAGCACCCCCGACAACGACAACGACAAGTACGACGGCAACTGTGCCCTGCAGAGCTCCTCCGGCTGGTGGATGAACCGCTGCCACGCCGGCCACCTGAACGGCAAATACTACCAGGGTAAGGAGAGAGAGAGAGAGAGAGAGAGAGAGAGAGAGAGAGAGAGAGAGAGAGAGCCCCCCGGGGGAGCCTAGCCCCCCCCCCCCCCCCCCGTCCCCCCAGCCTGCGTCGAGGGGGTCGGGGAGTGGACACACACACACACACAAGTGTTCCCTCCCTCCTACATGCCAGTGAATCACATGATTGTGGCATTGTAGCTTCACAATGTGCCACCTCATCAATCACATCCCTAACCATCCCTTACCCCCCCCCCCACTGATTACTATTCTAAACATGCCTGTGTGTGTGTGTGTGTGTGTGTGTGTGTGTGTGTGTGTGTGTGTGCGTGCGTGCGTGCGTGCGTGCGTGCGTGCGTGTGTGTGTGTGTGTGCCTGCGTGCGTGCGTTTGTGTGTGTGTGTGGTGTGTGCCTGTGCCCCCCCCCCACCCTCACTCCATCCAGGTGGAAATTACGCGGCGAAGGATGCTGGGGAGTTTGCCTACGACAACGGCATCACCTGGGTGACGTGGCACAACCAATGGTACTCCATGAAGGAGACCACCATGAAGATCATCCCCGTTAGTCGGATCGGCACCCAGGGAGGACAGCAGTCTGGGATCAAGGAGTTCGGAGGCCTCTAACCCCCCCCCCCCCCCCCACACACACACACACACACCCCTTCAAACCACATGCTAATCCCAGAGCTACAACAAATACAGAGTTTCTACCCGGCGCCGGGAAGTTAAAATAACTAGTTTGAACTAGTGCTGTGGGGGTTTTTTTGTTTGTATTTTCCCGGAAAACAGACGCCAAACGTAAAAAACACAGATCGACACAACAGATTCTCTCTCTCTCTCTCTCTCTCTCTCTCTCTCTCTCTCGCCCTCGTTCTCTGTTTGGTGTCATTAAACACTCTGAAAAATATAGAACTTGTCATGTCTTGTGTTCTGGGTTCCTAAAGGACGTGGGGGTGATGCATGTCACCAAGGATTTCATTGTGCAGATGGGTCGACTCTTCTTTATCCAATGTATTCACGTTTATTCAAAATGCTTCTGTTCAACCCGATGAACAAGTGAGACCCAAACATACAGCCTACAATAAGCCCACAACCAGTCAGTCTGTACCAAAACACCAAGCTTGCAATAGAAGCGGTCGGCTGACGCAGCACGCCAACACATAAACAACAAGCAGTGCAACACAATCTGATCATTTGTGGATCATTTACACAGCACAGCACTAGGGGGTTTGTGGGGTTTTGCGGAAAGAGAGGAGTTTCATGGGAGTATGTTTGCAGCCTGTAGAAGGGTCGAGCGAGGGTGCACTACAGACATAATAAGTCAGCTATTGGGCGTGGGTGATGGATCAATTGGAATCAAGGATCAGCTACTGAGCCAGTAGAACACTACGCACAAACACAAAGTAAACTTTGGCTGGATGAATTTGGCAAAAGTTATTTGATGTACTCTACTAAACAAACATCATCCAGATTTGCCAAACTCCACATTAAAAGGAACAGTTAATGTTATTCAAGCAAATACGTTGTTCTCTTTAAGTTTAACCTTAACCTTTGTAGTAGCTAAATAGTAATCAAGCTATTAAAGGATCATTCGAGACTATCGCCTTAAAAAAAGAAAATCAACTGTTTTTAACTATAGTCGCTTTGCATTATCCTGGAGTCTTTCTCTCCTTAAGGGGGCGTATATTTTAAAAGACACTCGGGTGATCCTCAGTCTACCCGGAAGTGGACTAGACGATCATTGTTTACTTCCGGGGCGTTTGGGTATCGTTTTTGCGCCGCTTGTGAATTAGTTTCTCTGTGGATTATAAAGTATTACAAAAGACTGAGCATAATCGTTCAAAAATCCAGTCTTGTTTTATGTGCTAATTGTCCGTTTTATTTAACGCCGCAATGACCGAGGTAACGTATCACACAACTTCTCATGACTTTTCATTTGTTATTTGTTCTCGTGTTGACGCTAATGTTACGTAGCATGCTTCTTCTGGAGCCAGAGCACTGCCGCAGTGGTCGTTTTGGATGTTATGTTTAAGAGATGTTCCGTCGCCTGTGTATCTGTCGGGAAATGCTTTTTTTTAAACGACGAATTTATTTCAGGATGTGCAAAAGCACTCGGTCCACACGCTGGTCTTCAGATCCCTCAAAAGGACGCATGATATGTTTGTGTCTGATCATGCGAAACCGATCGCACTGGACGACCACAGGTAAGCACAGCTTGTGTGTTACATGAATCTAAGAATGTATCCCGGCTTCTTCTTTTTTTAAATAGATGCAATTACAGTTAATTTCTTAATAATTAATTCATTATGCCGGCTGATACCATCCTGTTATTGTAATCGCAGTCACCAGGTGAAGATGTCCTCGAAGTTAAAAGCTGATTATGGCGCAGTGTTACACATGCCCGTACTCAAGGAAGGGAAGGACAGAGCTATACATGCCGGCCTTCATGGGCACCAGATGAGCACAGAGCCAGGTATGTAGGCAGAATAAATCAATCCGTGTATGTCCTTCTACAAAACCCCATTTGTTCATTCGCAGTGTTATCCCGTAGACTAGTGTTGGGTTTAATTAAGTTTGTTTTTTAGGAGACGACCCAGAATACCTTGTGACTGGGACACACGCATACCCATCAGGACCTGGTAAACACATGTGCAAGTGCAACATTATATTGCATTGTTCAAATAGTTTTTTTGCTTACTGTGTTAACTTTATGTGAATGGTTGTTAATAGGAGTAGCCCTGACAGCAGAAACTAAGATACACAGGATGCCCAGTGAAGGAGGAGTCCATTCAATGGCTTTGGCTTTGCCTCCCTCCCAGGCCAGGTACTGTAAACTTTCAGGGTGGCTTACCATTTTGCATTAAACCACATTCAGTAAATGATGTTTGACTTATTTCCTCCACGTTTTGTAGATTAAAGAAATAGATTCCCATGATTTATGTCATGTTTAAACAACAGCCTCTGATTTCTGCAGCATCGTGTGTGTGTGTGTGTGTGTCTTTTGCTCAGACAAGACGCCAGCCGCACCGCCGCCAGCGTGGGGGACATCCACAGACACGCGGGAATAGCAGAGAGGTCCCTGCCCCCGAACTCGTCTCTGGTAAGGTCTCAGTGCACCGCGCCCCGTCCCCCTTGACCCATAGCGCCGGTGGGCCAAACAGCGAGCTGGATCTGATTTTTCATTGTGTCATTTGCTGCAGATGCACCTGGAAGCAGGCGGCACCAAGACCTCTGCTCTTGTGAGGAAAGCGCCGACCATGCCCAAGCCCCAGTGGCACCCCCCCTGGAAGCTGTTCAGGGTAACACGGTTATTCCTTGTGCTTATGCAGTCGCCTGCTAAACGTTGGGTGTGTTAATCCGGCCCGCGTCGGAAGCCGTTTGGCAATTGGGATGGCGTCAGCGGGGGGCCCGTGTTGACTTTCTCTCGCCCCGTGTTTCAGGTCATCAGCGGTCACCTGGGCTGGGTGAGGTCCATAGCGGTGGAACCGGGCAACCAGTGGTTCGTCACAGGCTCCGCCGACAGAACCATCAAGGTAGGTGGAGACTCCCGGCACAAGGTTGAGTCACCCGGGTGTTTGAGCTGCTTTGAAATGCAGTTTGCGTTTTTTATTTTATTTTTGGTTTGCTCAGTCAGATTTTGATTGATAAAGCCTGGCAATTTAAAGCCTTAAAATAGTTTATTATAATTAAATAAATTAAAAAATATATATATATTGTAATATATTATTTTATAATTATTAGGGCTGGGCGATATGGACCAAAAGTCATATCTCGATATTTTCAAGCAGAATATCGATATAAGATAAATATTGATATTTGTTGAGGCAATAACATATTTGCTGTTGCCGCGCTCCAACTCGTCATTCTACATGGGTGGCGCCGCTGTGCTTTCATTTCCAGCCTGCCTGCGTCGCTGTGCTCGTTAATCTGCCTTGCTGATTGCAAACTCAATCTTTAATTTGGGTGTAGGACAGGGTAGCTAAACATTTTAAAATGAATGAGTCAAAAACAGTCAGAGCAGGATGTGGCAAATGTCACCATTCTCGAATTTGAAAATGCGGTCCCGACGTTACAGGAACGATAGCCTATGCCAAAATCATTTTATTCTAGCCTAGTATAGTAGAAACCATCCATCCATCCATCCATTTCTGCCGCTTATCCGGGGTCGGGTCGCGGGGGCAGCAGCCTGAGGAGGGAAGCCCAGACTTCCCTCTCCCCAGCCACTTCGTCCAGCTCTTCCGGGGGGATCCCGAGGCGTTCCCAGGCCAGCCGAGAGACATAGTCCCTCCAGCGTGTCCTGGGTCTTCCCCGGGGCCTCCTCCCGGAGGGACGTGCCCGGAACACCTCCCCAGGGAGGCGTCCAGGGGGCATCCTCACTAGATGCCCGAGCCACCGCAACTGGCTCCTCTCGATGCGGAGGAGCAGCGGTTCTACTCTGAGCCCCTCCCGGATGACCGAGCTTCTCACCCTATCTCTAAGGGAGAGCCCGGACACCCTGCGGAGGAAACTCATTTCGGCCGCTTGTATTCGCGATCTCGTTCTTTCGGTCACTACCCACAGCTCGTGACCATAGGTGAGGGTAGGAACGTAGATTGACCGGTAAATCGAGAGCTTCGCCTTTCGGCTCAGCTCCTTCTTCACCATGACGGACCGGTGCAGGGCCCGCATCACTGCCGACGCCGCACCGATCCGTCGGTCAATCTCCCGCTCCATCCTCCCCTCACTCGTGAACAAGACCCCGAGATACTTGAACTCCTCCACTTGAAGCAGAATCTCCTCCCCGACCCGGAGAGTGCACTCCACCCTTTTCCGGCCGAGAACCATGGCCTCGGATTTGGAGGTGCTGATCCTCATCCCAGCCGCTTCACATTCGGCTGCGAACCGCTCCAGTGAGAACTGAAGGTCACGGCCCGATGAAGCCAACAGGACAAGATCATCTGCGAAAAGCAGTGACGCAATCCTGAGGCCACCGAACCGTAACCCCTCAACGCCCTGGCTGCGCCTAGAAATTCTGTCCATAACAGTTGTGAACAGAATCGGTGACAAAGGGCAGCCCTGGCGGAGGCCAACCCCCACCGGAAACAGGCTCGACTTACTGCCGGCAATGCGGACCAAGCTCTGGCACCGGGAGTACAGGGACCCGATGGCCCGTAACAGCGGACCCGGTACCCCATACTCCCGGAGCACCCCCCACAGGGCTCCCCGAGGGACACGGTCGAACGCCTTCTCCAAGTCCACAAAGCACATGTAGACTGGTTGGGCGAACTCCCATGCACCCTCGAGTACCGCGCCAAGGGTATAGAGCTGGTCCACAGTTCCACGGCCGGAACGAAAACCACATTGCTCCTCCTGAATCCGAGGTTCGACTATCCTACGGACCCTCCTCTCCAGGACCCCCGAATAGACCTTACCGGGGAGGCTGAGGAGTGTGATCCCCCTGTAGTTGGAGCACACCCTCCGGTCCCCCTTTTTGAAGAGGGGAACCACAACCCCGGTCTGCCAATCCAGAGGCACTGCCCCCGATGTCCACGCGATGCTGCAGAGACGTGTCAACCAAGACAGCCCCACAGCATCCAGGGCCTTTAGGAACTCGGGGTGGATCTCGTCCACCCCCGGGGCCTTGCCACCGAGGAGCTTTTTAACCACCTCGGCGATCTCAGCCCCGGAGATAGGAGAGTCCCCCCCCGAGTCCCCAGACCCTGCTTCCTCAGTGGAAGGCGTGTTGGTGGGATTGAGGAGGTCTTCGAAGTATTCCCCCCACCGATTCACAACGTCCCGAGTCGAGGTCAGCAGCGCCCCGTCTCTCCCATACACGGTGTTGACAGAGCACTGCTTCCCCCTCCTGAGACGCCGGATGGTGGTCCAGAACCTCCTCGAAGCCGTTCGGAAGTCCTTCTCCATGGCCTCACCAAACTCCTCCCACACCCGAGTTTTTGCCTCCGCAACCGCCGACGCCGCGCCCCGCTTGGCCCGCCGGTACCCATCAGCTGCCTCAGGAGTCCCATGGGCCAAAAAGGCCCGGTAGGACTCCTTCTTCAGCTTGACGGCATCCCTTACCGCTAGGGTCCACCAGCGGGTTCGGGGGTTGCCGCCGCGACAGGCACCGACGACCTTACGGCCACAGCTCCGGTCGGCCGCTTCAACAATGGAGGCACGGAACAAGGTCCACTCGGACTCTATGTCCCCCGCCTCCCCCGGGACATGGTTGAAGCTCTCCCGGAGGTGGGAGTTGAAGCTCGTTCTGACAGGAGATTCAGCCAGACGTTCCCAGCAGACCCTCACAGAACGTTTGGGTCTGCCAGGTCTGACCGGCATCTTCCCCCGCCATCGGAGCCAACTCGCCACCAGGTGGTGATCAGTTGACAGCTCCGCCCCTCTCTTCACCCGAGTGTCCAAGACATGCGGCCGCAAGTCCGATGATACAACTACAAAGTCGATCATCGAACTGCGGCCTAGGGTGTCCTGGTGCCAAGTGCACATGTGGACACCCTTATGCTTGAACATGGTGTTCGTTATGGACAATCCATGACGAGCACAGAAGTCCAACAACAAAACACCACTCGGGTTCAGATCAGGGGGACCGTTCCTCCCAATCACGCCCCTCCAGGTCTCACTGTCATTGCCCACATGGGCGTTGAAGTCCCCCAGCAGAACAAGGGAGTCCCCAGACGGGGCGCTTTCTAACACCCCCTCCAAGGACTCCAGAAAGGGTGGGTACTCCGAACTGCCGTTCGGTGCAGAAGCACAAACGACAGTCAGGACCCGTCCCCCCACCTGAAGGCGGAGGGAGGCTACCCTCTCGTCCACCGGGGTGAACCCCAACGTACAGGCGCCGAGCCGGGGGGAAATAAGCATTCCCACCCCCGCTCGGCGCCTCTCCCCAGGGGCAACTCCAGAGTGGAAAAGAGTCCAACCCCTCTCAAGGACGCTGGTTCCGGAGCCCAAACTGTGTGTCGAGGTGAGCCCGACTATGTCCAGCCGGTACCTCTCAGCCTCGCACACCAGCTCCGGCTCCTTCCCCGCCAGAGAGGTGACGTTCCACGTCCCCAGAGCTAGCTTCTGCAGCTGAGGGTCGGACCGCCCAGGTCCCCGCCTCCTGCTGCCGCCCAGCTCACATCGCACCCGACCCCTTTGGCCCCTCCCACGGGTGGTGAACCCATGGGAAGAGGGTCCCGCGTCGTTCCTTCGGGCTATGCCCGACCGGGCCCCGCGGGCGTAGACCCGGCCACCAGGCGCTCGCCAACGGGCCCTTCCCCCAGGCCTAGCTCCAGGGGGGGGCCCCGGTGACCCACATCCGGGCAAGGGAAACTCCGTGCCAAAGTTATTTTTCTTCATTGGGGTCTTATAGTAGAAACAGTTGTTTTAATTAATGTTTTAATAAAAGGCAAAATTCTGCAATCGTAGCAAAACAGTGGGTGCAGTCAGTCTATGCATAGCATCTTAAATAGGCTAAGCAGCGGCAATGTTTCTTAAAAGACGGATCAGAACACTCCGATATTTTGTGATATATATATATATATATATATATATATGGTCCGTTATCATAAAATATCCGTTATGTTATCGTCCGTTCATTTGATATTTTATGTCATCTAGCCAACGTGTCATTTAGATTCGATGTAGCCAGCGAAAGCGAATGAAAGAAAGCGCAGTCGCGTAGAAGTTGCCTGCCCATGAAAGTTTGCGGCAGCGTCGCTACAAAGTTTATGTGAAAGCCACACGTTGTACACAGAGAGATAGTGCTTCGCAGAGAAGAGAACGAAATAGCAGGTGGCAGGCGCAGCTCGAAACGGCTGTTGTTTGGAACAAAGTGCTGTACTTTAAACGCAAATGAAACTATATCGATATTGGCGATAGCGTCTCGTTCCATATCTTGTTTGAAAAAAATATCGATATAATTAAAATAGCCCAGCCCTAATAATGATGTTGTTACTCTGGGAGTAAACCCTGAGATGGCTTGAGACTGTACGTCATGTGTGTTACTGTGGGTGGTCTCCCCAGATCTGGGACCTGGCCAGCGGGAAGCTGAAGCTGTCTCTGACGGGACACATCAGCACTGTGCGCGGCGTGGCGGTCAGCTCCCGCAGCCCCTACCTGTTCTCCTGCGGTGAGGACAAGCAGGTCAAGTGTTGGGATCTGGAGTACAACAAGGTACAATGCCAGGCACACTCTGCTGTATAGTCCAGTACTACTGTAGTCCAATGCTACTGTTGGTATCGGAGGGGGAACTCATTGTTCTTCTATTGTGCTCATCGGGCATTGAACCCAGAGCTAAAACACCCAAGGTAAAGCTGATAGTCTGTATAGGATGCAATATGATCAGGCAAACGGCGTTAATGTATTGCTATTTATATTGTTTTACTTTTATATATGTGGGCCAGAGGTATTTAATAAAATGACACGGATGCTAAGTGATAATATTTAAAACAGGCCTACTCATGGGACAAACTGCACGCCCGCGGTTCCATTGCCACCGCACTGCCCCTCAACACTGTGTGTGTGTGTGTGTGATTGTGTGTGTGTGTGTGTGTGTGTGTGTGTGTGTGTGTGTGTGTGTGTGTGTGTGTGTGTGTGTGTGTGTGATTGTGTGTGTGTGTGTGTGTGTGTGTGTGTGTGTGTGTGTGTGTGTGTGTGTTCTGCCCATCAGGTGATCCGGCACTACCACGGCCATCTGAGCGCTGTGTACGATCTGGACCTCCACCCCACCATCGACGTGCTGGTCACATGCAGCCGCGACGCCACAGCCAGGGTCAGCACGTGCACTCCCATCAGTCTCTCCTCCGACCGTCCGCATGAAAAGCCACATTCAGGCTGTCACGGTCGCGATAGTGAATGATGTGTGTGATGTAAGCTCTTTACAGCTGAATTAGCTTAAAAGAGTGCAATGTGATGAATGCACGGTGCCCTTTTTAAATAAACATACACAATCTGTGTAGAAGTAGTCAACGTTATGGTTTCCGGGTGTGGACGTGCTGAACATGTCACAACGATATAGCCATTTTCAACAGATACATAACTTAAAGATGTAAGCACACAGCTGCAGCCAATGGGCGAGAAGCCAGTGTCTGCAAAAGCCTCGTTGGGCCTTCACGCGGTCAAATGTAAAAGTGAATGTGTTTTCTGTCCTGTTCGCGTCTCTCCCCTGCACGCGGCCTGAAGGTGTGGGACATCAGAACGAAGGCCAACGTGCACACGCTCTCCGGCCACACCAACACCGTGGCCACGGTGCGATGCCAGGCCGCCGAGCCTCAGATCATCACAGGTAGAGATGCCAAAGAAAAAACGTCCCTCCGTCTCTCGAGTCTCGACTGCCATTCGATTCATGGGAGTCTGAATGCCAGGGATTGTGAACCACGTTTTTTTTTTTTTCTTTTTTTTTTCTTCTCTCAGGGAGCCACGATTCCACCATCAGGCTGTGGGATCTGGTGGCTGGGAAGACCAGAGCCACGCTGACCAACCACAAGAAGTCTGTCAGGGCCGTGGTGCTGCATCCCCGACAGTAAGAACGTGTTTGTTGCACACAGAGGTTTTTGTCATAGATGTGTGTTTTTTTTTGTGTGGGTGTCGTTCTTGGTAAACCCTAGGCCCTATGAAAGCAGTGGTCGAAATAACGAACACGGTTTTCCCCCCATTTGCCCCAAGTTGGGTCAGTAAGCGTCGTGGGATTTGAGCTCTGATGCAAACACTGCCACAACGCCCCGCGTCTTTGTCCCCCTTCTCCATAGATACACCTTTGCCTCTGGCTCTGCCGATAACATCAAACAATGGAGGTTCCCGGACGGCAGCTTCATCCAGAACCTGTCTGGGCACAACGCCATCATCAACACTCTGGCGGTCAACTCCGACGGGGTCCTGGTGTCTGGAGGTATGACGGCCGCCACGGAGCGTAGTGGTGTAGGGTTGACCCGGGTGGGTGTCCTGTCGTGTAGGATGGACTGGAGCCTTGGCAAGCGGGGTCGGATTCGAGCAGCCGCCGCCGGTAGCCGGGGCGCGCAGGAGGGGTGCAGTGTGGGAGAACTCGGGGAGGGCGAAGGTTTGATTCCCCCGATGTCTGCTCCCAACCCATGGATGAAACGGCCTCGCGTTTAAGCCGCTCCCTGGGGAATGGTGTCTGGAATCGCCGCGACCCGCGTGCTACGGTCGCCTAAAGGGCCGCAGGGTGGTCTGGTAGTTGAGGTGGGGGGGGGGGGTTTGACTCCCAGCAGAAAGGGTCTGAACCCGTACAGACGTAACGTCCAGTCTGTCTGTAGGTAACCACGAGCATGGCGCCTCACCCATAACTGCTCCCGAATGACCCTCAAAATTGGATGCATTCATTTGCTTAACAAGTAATTAGGTAGTACATTTGCATTTTTGACATTTAGCAGACGCTTTTATCCAAAGCGACTTACAAAGAGTACATTTGTCATAAGAAGGTGAAACATTTCATTGCTGTTAATACAGTAAGAAAGTCACCAGAACAAGTTCCAAGCATTTCAATTGCTACGTTAACCATGGCTAGTATACAACATCTCTGATTAAGTGCCAAGTTAGTGCCAGTAGCTTAGTAGGTTTGAGCGGGTAGACAGAGCGGGTCGTCCACTAACCGTAGGGTCGGCGGTTCAATCCCCTTGATCCCCCTCTTCCTCCAACTGTCCACAAACCGTCCACAAACCGTCGAACCCCATCAATGTACTGATTGTAAGTCGCTTTGGACAAAAGCGTCTGCCAAATGCCCCCTTTACCCTTTTATATCCTATTTAATTATCGCATTCTAAACCGCCATGGCTGAGTAGTAAGCCCACCTGGTGATGGGCAGTTTGGTGTTCTATTGCTAACCCGACCCTTTCGATCGCTCCCCCCCCCGCCAGCTGACAACGGGACCATCCACATGTGGGACTGGAGGACGGGCTACAACTTCCAGCGCATCCACGCGGCGGTGCAGCCGGGCTCCCTGGACAGCGAGTCGGGGATCTTCGCCTGCATGTTCGACCACTCGGAGAGCCGGCTCATCACCGCCGAGGCCGACAAGACCATCAAGGTGTACCGGGAGGACGACACGGCGGTAAGCGGGCGCCGTCGCCGGCGGTTACAGACCCCGTTTTTGTGTGTACGGATAGTGTGAAGTGGCGAAAATCTGCAATTGTTGGTTTATAATGAGGTACAGTGGGTACGATATCGTAGTGTTGCTGATGACAATGTCTTGATTGTGATATATTTTATTGATTTTGGATGCGGTACAAAAAAAGACATTAGGGTTCACACTCACTTCTGGATGATACACTCTGTTGACATTTGAATTAATCTCGTTTTCATAATTTTCTGGATTTCAGACGGAAGAAAGCCACCCAGTCAACTGGAAGCCAGAGATCCTCAAGAGGAAAAGATTTTAATTTCCCAATCTTTACAAATGTTTTTTTTTTTTTTTTTTTACTAATTATAACAAAATCGGTGTACTAGTCAGTGCTCTACAAATGTCATCCGTTAATTGATGTTTGCCTAACGAGGAGGCAAACCTTCCGCGACTAAAGCGACCGTGACAAAAAAAAAAAAACGTTCACCGCTTCTCTTCATTCAAGAAACCATTTGCAGTCTTCGGTGTACGACGGCAGCCCAGCAAAGCGGCCATCTTGGACGGCCAGGAACCTGCCGCTGTGTTTGTTCTTGATGATGACCGCCCGCCTGTAGCTTTGATCCATCGGGTCTGCCAGCAGAAGCCACTCCTCGGTCTCCTGAGGACCGGCTGTAGTATACACACGGTCCCCACCATGGCCAGAACGGGCTGCGTCACACGCACGGTCCTCATCGGGCGGGGAACCGGCTGTATAATACACACGGTCCTCATCGGGCGGGGAACCGGCTGTATAATACACACGGTCCTCGTCGGGCGGGGAACCGGCTGTATAATACACACGGTCCTCATCGGGCGGGGAACCGGCTGTATAACACTCGCGGTCCTCAGCACGGTCAAATCCTGCACAAAAGACACACGCGTGTTGAAATGACACAGCATAACTCGGTTTTCTTTCGTTTTGTTTTTTCTATTGTCCCAACAGAATGCCAGGTGTACATAGAGGAAAACCTCAAGTTCCCCTCTTCCTGGCTTGCAATGTGATGTTTATATTGGTTCATTAATAAAAAAAAACAACAACAACTAAAAAGACCGTTTTGGGCTGCATTGCGTCGTTTGGGTTTGTTGCCTCCACACCTGCACACTACTCCTCCCCTACCACCATGCAGAGCCACTTTAAAGAACCATCTTTAAGAACTATTTTTAAAATAATCTCTCATACTGTCCATACTGTTTGTACATATTCTCTTCTTTTAATTTGTATTCTTAGTTATATCTATTTTTGATATTCATTTTGCATACGTGTATAGCTGTCTTGCACCAGGGATCGAGGGAAATGGCATTTCGGTTTTTGTGTATGTCTTGTGCATTCATGAAAACTGACAATAAAGTTGTCATGATCTTGATCTACCTACCGAGGTATCCCCTGGTGGCCACATTCCGGAAGTATTTGCAGCCGTTCCCCTTGCTCTCCTCCCAGGAGCTCCGCTCCCCTGGATCCTCGTGGAGCTCCACGACACCGCCGGCGTCACTGTCCGGGTCCCACGACTGCCCGCCTGTTGACGTAAACCCACACTCGTGTGACACGCGGTCATCGGAAAGCAAAGCTTTGCAACCGGCGCGTGCGTCTTTTAAGTTGAGGTCGTTCAGCGGCTCTGGATGGGGGCGCCATCCCACGATGTTAGTTGATTGCTGAACTGTCCCCAGCCGTTATTTAGATGAGACCACTGCACCGCTCTACTGTGCCTGACACAGGGGTGTACCCGGGGGGGGGGGGGGGGGGGGGCAAATCCTGAACTGAAACGGTCTAATGAAAGCTGCAATATGCCTTATTATTTTTTATTCAAAGTATTATATTTTCATTTGTCACTTAAAGCTACTGTAATTTGCACTAAAAACATCCCTGTCCCGAACCCCCTCACATAATCATGACAACATCGCACAACATCTAAGCACCCATTCCAATAACATGGGATGATCAATAAGAAGAACAATTAGTGTCCATAGGAAAGTTTATTCAATCCATTGTTTGTGGCCTGATGGGCCACGGGAAAACCCACTGCTCTGAGTGACGCGGTGCGTGAGTTTTAAAATGGACATTTTTTGAC
>JAXIVH010000001.1:6808086-6825586 GCA_036785325.1 Urophycis tenuis | reverse complement strand
GTGGCGTGCGAGGTGTGTGTTTGCGTTGTGTTTGAGTTCTTCAGTTACAGCCGTTGCCTGGTGACGGTAATTGGACCAATGGGAGGGCACACACACATGCACACCTGCAGTTGCTGAAGGAGGGAATACAAACGTGTGTTTCCCTGGATTATATTGTGTAAGGTGGTTACTCTGCAATTACAAATAAAAGACTTTATTCACCTTGTTTCACTGCTATGTTTTTCAAATGGTGGTGAAATTAAATATAGCCCTATTTATAATATGCATATGGAACTATATACATTATTTATAAATACATCTCTATTGAGATGTATTTTATCACAAGCAAAATCAAATAAATAATGACTTTATATTATGGAAGAGAGTAATCTCTATCGAAGCCAGTGGGTGGCAGTAGAGCGGGTGGACAGAGCGGGTCGTCCGCTAACCGTTGGGTCGGCCGTTCAATCCCCTTGATCCCCTCCTCCAACTGTTGATTGTAGTAAGTCGCTTTGGACAAAAGCATCTGCTAAATGCGCCTTTATCCAGTAGAGGGCGTCATCGTATCAACAAACGAGGAGTTGAAGAGTTTCAATTCAGACTGAACTTGTGTCATAAATGCATTGGGGACAATTACCACTGATTAATTATTTAACGGAATTTGTAAAAAAAAAAAAAAAAAAAAAAAAAAAAAAAAAAAAAAAAAAAAAAGAATACACTGATCATTTCACACCTGATCGTTAATTAGCTTTCAACAGCGTATATTTGTCACTTTTCGCTGGCTGCCATGGCTTATTGGGTTAAGAACCCTAAAGCCGTGTCTGTCCAGGACCCAGATGGGGTCAGACTCGGACCATGCTGGCACGAGGTGTGAGAGCGGACACGCTCCGAGATAATCGAGTCGACTCTCTGTAGGATTAGCGAAGAACCACTCGGGTTGACCCAAATGAGTACAGATATTCGGATAGAAAGTTGTGTTGGGAATATTGTTTTTTTTTGCGTTGGGAATGTAAGGCTACGGGTTCGAGTCCCATGCGTTGGTTCGTGGAAATGATGTTTATGTCACGGACTGACCTTTGAGCACCGCAATGGACTCATGCTGTCGAGTGGAGCGCCTGTCCGAGACGTGAGCCATCTATCTCTATGATACGATTTTAAGTCAATCAGGAGAAAATATGTAGTTTACTATGGCTTTGATGGCAAATTTGTCTATTTTCAAAGGAGGGATGGGTCATCAAAATGTGCGTTCATCAGCACTCCTTCGATGGCTCGTTTTGTCGCTGTTTTGGATCCATTCACTCGCACAGGTGTCCAACCTCACGCTTTCCATTGAGGAGGGTCTGCCTGCGAAGACCATCGTGGGGGATATTTCTGCTGCGTTAAGGGCGCCCAGCACATCCGGATTCTTCATCTCTGAAAGCAGAGATTCTTATGTTTTTAAAGACTTGGAAATAAATGCGGACACTGGTATAATTTCTACGGCCATTGTCCTGGACCGGGAGAGTCGAGATAAGTATGAATTTGTAGCAGCGACCCTTACCGGGGAGGTGATAAAGGTGACAATCAAGGTCAATGACGTAAACGACCATTCGCCAATTTTCTCATCGGATACGATCGATTTAGAAATATCAGAGTTAAGCCCCGCTGGATCCCGCTTTGAGCTCGAGGGTGCAAAGGACCGGGACGAGGGGGAGTTTGGCACCCAGGGCTATAGAATCGCTGAGGTCGAGATGCGTGACTTATTTCACGTGGAGTACCGCAACGGCTCCGACAACCCCTTCAACCTGGACCTGTTGCTGGGCAGCCGACTGGACCGAGAGGCCAGGGACTCCTACTCCCTGACCATCGAGGCCTTCGACGGCGGCGTCCCCGCCAGGACGGGGCGCCTTCGCGTCCACGTCCGCGTGCTGGACGAGAACGACCACCCGCCCGTCTTCAACCAGACCGAGTACCACGCCTCCGTGCCCGAGGACGCCGCCGTCGGGTCCCCCGTGTGCCGGGTGCACGCCACCGACCGTGACCTGGGGCGCAACGGCCGGGTCACCTACGAGATAAACCGGCGCCAGAGCGACCCGGGCGAGATGTTCCTCATCGACGCCAGCACGGGGGTGATCCACGTCAACAGGCCGCTGGACTTTGAGACGCAGTCGTCCCACGAGCTGATCGTCAGCGCGCGGGACGACGGCGCCCAGCCGGAGTTCAGCAGCGCCTTCGTGGCGGTGAAGGTGCTGAACGTCAACGACAACACGCCCGTCGTCAGCGTCCTGTTCCTGAGCGAGTCGGGGGAGGCGGCGGTGTCCGAGGGCGCCGCCGTGGGCGAGTACGTCGCCCGGATACTGGTGTCCGACGGCGACGGCGACCCGGGGGACCGCCAGAAGGTCACCGTCACCCTGGAGGGCGGCGGCGGGCGCTTCGCCCTGAAGCAGACGGACCACTTCCTGTTCGCGCTGTGCGTGGACGGCCCGCTGGACCGGGAGCAGGAGGAGCGCTACGAGCTGACGCTGCGCGCCGTCGACCAGGCCGGCCCCTCGCTGAGCACCGAGGTGACCTTTGACCTGATGGTCACCGACGTCAACGACTGCCCCCCGCGCTTCGAGCGGGACGCCTACGAGGCCCGCCTGGCCGAGGACGCGCCCCCGGGGACCCCCGTGGCGCAGGTGACGGCCCGCGACGCCGACGAGGGGGTCAACGCCGCCGTCCGCTACTCCCTGCTGGGCCCCCCGCGGGACCCCCCCCTGTTCGCCGTGGACCCCGCCTCGGGGCGGATCACCACGCTGGGCCGGCTGGACCGGGAGAGGGAGGCGGCGGTGCGCCTGCTGGTGGAGGCGGCGGACGGCGGCGAGCGGGCGCTGTCGTCCACGGCGACGGTCACCGTGACGGTGGAGGACGTCAACGACAACGAGCCGGTGTTCCTGCAGCAGCTGTACAACGTGTCCGTCCCGGAGCACGCCGCCATAGGGAGCTGCTTCCTACAGGTAAGGAGGGTTTATTGGTGGTTGAGCTTCTTGGTGAAAACGTTTCACTATCCCTTCAGTGGCATGCGTTATACGCTGCAGGGAGAGGAGAACGTGGCTTTGCCCAGGATGTTGACACCGGCACGAATCGGTGTACAACATCACCAGGTTGCCCCGTCTCTTCCCCTCTCTCCCTCTCTCTCTCTCTCTCTCTCTCTCTCTCTCTCTCTCTCTCTCTCTCTCCTCTCTGTCCCCACCCCTTCTCTCTCCATCTGTCTCCTTCTCTCCACCGTTCTGTCTCTTTTCTCTCTGAATCCTTCTCTTTCTCCAGCGTCTCGCACTCTGTCTCTGACCCTCCCAACCGCTCCCTCGCTCTGTCTACCTCCTTCTCCATTTCGTTCTCCCATGACCTATCACTCTGTCTCTCTATCGCTCTCTGTCTGTCTATTATCAGTCAGCCCTCCTCCTCCTCTCTCTCTCTCTCTCTCTCTCTCTCTCTCTCTCTCTCTCTCTCTCTCTCTCTCTCTCCATCTCTGTCTGTTTCTTTGGCTCATCTCACAGTGGACAAGCGCGTCCTTCATTCTCCACACAGACGTCATCATTGTTGTTGTGCTAGATGCCTGTGGCATGCTGGCTGTTTAGAAAGGACAGATCTTATGGCCGGGGTAGCACCCTCCTGGCACCACCCTCCTGGCACCACCCTCCTGGCACCACCCGCCTGATACCAGCCTCTTTGCGTGGGACAGAAGAAGCCTTAGTCACCAGCGGAATCTCTCCTTCTAAACGCAAGCCGACGTCCACTCACTCACCAAGGACCTCTGCAGAACCAGCTAGGGCGGTCCTGCTAGGATTCTGGGTTTTATGTCCACAGCCATACCTGTTGGCACCCTTGGGACAAATTCCCAACCCATTTTTAATCTGATAACACGGCTGTGATCATTTAGATTAGTTTTTAATTGAACTTGAAGCATATTCCTTGTGAAGCATGATTGAATAGAACGATTGATGGAAAGTAAGATTGAATGACAATGAGCGCCTCGATTCCAGTGACGATTACGCAAAGCCCCCCCCTCGGCAGAAAAAGAAATACCTAAATTCCGAGTGAACGTTTCAAGTGGCTCGTTTGGTGTAAACCGTATCTGAAGCGGGGAACACGTTTTGGTAGTTTTGTGATTACAAACAAATATACACATCACATCAGCAACGCCTTCTTACCTCCCGTGGACCCTTACTCGCTGTTAGGATCAACTAAGGTACATTACAGGTATCAATTAGATTAAAAAAAAAAAAAAAGGCTGTTTAAGTGTAGCCCGACTGCTTTTCAAAACCGCCTTTGTATGTGTAGTAGACATGGAGTATATGCATAGTATACATGCAACGTGCCTGCTGTCACGTAGAGTGCAGGTGGCTGACACACAGCACACGCCAGGTGTGTGACCGCGGCTCGGGGTTTCCTCCAGGTACGGGGGGGGGGGGGGGGGGGTTGGCGGTCGCTTTCCTCCCGTGCTGTACTTTCCCTTCACCCCCCCCCCCGCGTTGCTCCAAAAACACACATTGCTCAGAGCTCGTAAAATCCAGAGAGATAGCGCTTTTATCACCCCGCCTTATCAGTAACAAACGAACATGTCATCATGTGAAACGAAAGCTTTATGAAAGGCAGCCGCCCCCCCCCCCCCCCCCCCCCCCCCCCTGGGGAGACAAGGTGCTGCTTTGTCTCTTGTTCCGTGGGCCCCCCGCCTGGCCTTTTACTGTCCTCTACCCTGACAGCTACGACGTCATCCCCAGCCAAACAAGGGCCATCGTCGTCTTCTATCGTCTATTAGCATTACGGCAATTAATACCTGCGCCGGGGACTGCACGTGAAGTCATAACTCGTGCTGACGAACTCACGCTTACGAATGAGTCAGTTGAAACACTCACTGTCATTGTGACACACACACACACACACACACACACACACACACACACAAGTGCAAAACGGTAATGAGGCCACAATAAGTACATCTTGTGCACGGCGGTTACGGTTGATCTTTCCAAGTCGTCTGAACTGTTTGCGAAACACTTCTGTGACTGTTTTGACCGCGCGGCCCCAGGTGGTCGCCACGGACGCCGACGGCCCTGACTTCGCCGCGCCGCGCTACTCGCTGTCCGCCGGCTTCGACCGGAAGGACCAGCACCCTCTGTTCCACATCCACGCCGACACGGGCGACGTGTGCGTGTCCCAGGACATCGACCGAGACGCCGGGCAGACCTCCCACGATATTCTGGTGAAGGCCGTGGATCAAGTGAGTGTGTGTGTGTGTTCTCATCACCGCCCCAAGACGCCTTCATATAACGGGGCTCTCGGTGAATTTGGGTACGTTGTGCTCAGGATGTAGATATCGGGGATCGAACCCGGTACCTGTTGAGTGGGATTAGGGGACACCCTGGTTACTCAACTGACTCTTCTCCCCATCCCTATCAACATCTCCCGGCTCCGTTGACATCAAAGGGAGCTAATGCACGTTTTCAAACCATTCAAACAAAATGCTCTAAAGTCTAAAGCAATAATGTCCCATGAAATATCTCCAGCGATGTCACCCAGCAATCATTTACATTTACGGTGACTTAGCAGATGCTTTTATCCAAAGTGACTCACAAAGAGTACATTTGTCATTAGAAGGTGAAACATTTCATTGCCGCTAATACAGTAAGAAAGTCACCAGAACACGTTCCAAGCAGAGCCCCTGTGCTCTCTGACGCTCTCTTATTAACTCTGCGTCCGGCTGCTCCCCAGGGGGGGCTCAGTGCCCAGACGTACGTGCACATCGAGGTGGAGGACCTGAACGACCACGCCCCCGTCTTCAACCCGGCCCGCTACGCCACCAGCATCAGCAGCCACGCGGCGCCCGACTCGGAGGTCCTCACCGCCATCGCCACGGACCCCGACGCCGGCAGCTTCGGACGGGTGTACTACGAGCTGCTGCCCAGCGACCTGTCGGCTCTGTTCACCTTGGATGGAGACACAGGTGAGGGTGGGAGGCCCCGGAGGAGAGGGACAATGCTGGGGGTGTAAACCCCATTCGTGGTGGAGGAGAGGTTCTGGTAAACGCTGAATGGTGTGAACGTTATCGTTTCCTTATGAATTGATTGGATGGTCGGAGCCGATCCCTGAGTGGTTTAGTGTGTGCACATAAGTTCAGTACTACACTATGTCGATATATGTGGCTGACCTAGGTTATAATAGTGTTTTACATTAGTTTTACTGTAGAATGCTTGATAATGCCACATTGTATATTCCTTTACACTATAACTACACGTAAACCTGCTTTTCAAAAGCTTTCCACTGTTCTTTACAACAGCTTTCTGTTAAATATATAACATATATGCAGTGGACAATATAATTAGGGTGCGATCTCTATTAATTTGTTAATTGCATGACATTAATTGCATTTATTGTAGTAAAAGTAATTGGGATAAACATCTTAGCAATTTGTCTATTTTTAATTCTCATCACGCTAATCACGCTTTAGTGGAATAAACTAAAGAACTTGAGAACTAAAGTTCCTCAAACGCCGGTTCAGTGCCTGAAACAAGTGTGAACATCACTCCACTGTCTTATCTGGTGTGGAGGTGTCGAGCATTGTCCTCACTCTGGGTTAAACCACCACCTACTTACTGAGCATAATCCCTCCTGTCAAGACAGGCCGACAGGTCAGTCGGTCTACACAGCAGGGGTTGAGTGGTCAACCTGCTTAGTTTCGCCACTAAAAACAGACCTTTAACGGCCAGACTGTGTCGCGCACAGTGTGTTCATTATTAATTATTGAGTTAACCGTTAACCTTGTCCTGTGACACACAAGCATTCCCCTTGATATATGATGATATGATATGAGGGGCAAAAATCGTGTCGTTTTTACGAGTTATTCACTTTAAACTTGAGGGAGACCCCTACCTCACAGCAGGAGACCCCCCCCCCCCCCGTTCCAGTGACACCCCGAGGACTGCAGAATAAATGTAGGGTGACAGGGTTCATGGGCCATGTGCCATCTGTCACTCACAGTATGGGGGTGTCTTTACCAGAGGAAAATGGACCTCAGTGTAATGTTACATATACGTCGTACAGGCAATACCTTTGACCTCAACCACCATTTTCCTTTGTACTCCTCATACTGTTTACATTTTATACATACAGTATTTTAATATTTTGTGTATATATATATATATATATATATATATATATATATATATATATATATATATATATATATATATATATATATTCGTATATATATATATATATATATATATATATATATATATATATATATATATATATATATATATATTCGTATATATATATTGGGTATTTTTATGTATTGTTATTCAACGTGTGTATCTTTGGCATTCGTATTGTCCTGTGTGTGTACTGTCCCCTAGTCCCTGTGTGTGTTTGGTGTCTCTCACATGGTCTGTGTGTTTCCCCAGGCACGCTGTACCTGCGCTCCACCGTTGCCCACCTGGGCACGGCCAGCGTCAAGCTGTCCCTGGGCGCCCGGGACGGCGGCGGCCGGGCCTCGGTCGCGCCCGCCGACCTCACCGTCCACGTGGTGGGCAGCGCCCAGGCGCCCGCCGTCTTCCACCGCTCCCGCTACTCCTTCGCCGTGGCCGAGGACGCGGCGCCGGGAACCCCGGTCGGCACGGTGACCGCCGCCCGCCCAGGAAGTGAGTGTGACCGTGTGTGTGTATACTGTGTATGTGGAGACGGGAGCCGGAGATCCATCAGGGGTCGATGAGAAGCTGCTGGTTTTTTCAGAAGCGTGGCCAAAGCGCTGTCCATCCACGCTGCCACATTCAGTTTTTACTGAATTTTTACTGAACTTTTAGCCACGGTCTTGGATCACATCGCAATCACATCATCACATCACAATTATATGTAGGCACCTTTGAGACACTCTGGTGTGATGTGTGTGGTGGGTTTGGCAACGCGTATGATGGAAAGAGGAGAGGTGGTCTGATATCTGACAGCCGAGGGAATATCTCAACAAGCAGCTTCCAACAAGCAAAGTCCCTACTCTAGTTTAATCTACCCTCACTGGGTCAACTGATGACAGGCCATACAACAGATTGTTCATACATTTCTCCTTAACCGTGCTTGTGAAGTAGCCACGCTTCATAGCTGTGTGTATGCGTGGCGTGTGGAACTGTTTTTAACTCATAGGCATAGCTGGGCTGCTTGATGAGGTGTCACTGATCTGGCTTCACTAGCAGAAACCTAGCCTAGCCCACGAGACGTAGCTCAAGGATCTCTAATCAATTAGCAGATTAACTCTTCAACTTAAACACCCTCAGCGTGTCTTGTGAATGTTGAAATCCACTGAAGCTTAACTCGTTCCTGTCTTTACAGATACTTAGTGGCTACAACAAGGGGATTAAGGACCTTTAATTACTTATTGTCCCTTCTGTGTGTTTGTGTGTGTGTGTGTGTGTGTGTGTGTGTGTGTGTGTGTGTGTGTGTGGGTGTGTGTGTGTGTGTGTGTGTGTGTGTGCGCGCACAATATTAACAAAATTATCAAAATAACATATATGACAAAATAGTATAGTATATACACCTCCATATTGTGTGTAGTGCATGGGAATGACTATTTACTAGATCCAAAGCAACTTACAATGATTTAGTTTAGAAATGTGTCATTATTGATCAAACAGGCATACTGTGGATATTGAGGTTCAAACCCAGAACCAGAATCCAGAGTCAAGCGCCTCTAACCATTAGACTATTCTACCACCATGGCCTGAGCACTCATGTTGTAGAATGTAATCTACACCTGTAACACCCTAAGTTCTCCCTCATCTTCCAGGTTCTCCAGAGCCCATCACCTACCACATCTCCTCGGGAGACCCCCAGGGCTGGTTCTCAGTCCACCCGGACTCCGGGCTCATCAGCACCCGTCGGCCCCTGGACCACGAGTCCCAACCCTACGCCTTGCTGGTCCTGCAGTCCTCCACGGGCTCCTCCTCTTCCTCCTCCTCCTCCTCCTCCTCCTCGCCCTCCTCCTTCCTCTTCAGCAGCACCCAGGTCAACATCAGCGTGGCCGACGTCAACGACAACGCCCCGGTGTTCCCCGCCGAGCGCGACGCCGTCACCCTGTCCCGCAACACGCCCGCGGGGACCGTGCTCTTCATCGCCCACGCGCACGACGCCGACAGCGGCGCCAACGGCCAGGTGCGCTACTACCTGACCGACCCCGAGACCGAGACCGAGACGGACGCAAAGCCCCCCTTCGTGGTGGACCCCATCCTGGGAACGGTGACGCTGAGCGAAAGCTTGCGGCGGAGCGGTCGGCGGACGCACGCTCTGGAGATCCTGGCGCGGGACGAAGGCCGCCCGCCGCTCGCCGCCCGCCTGACCCTGGAGGTCACGGTGGACCACGCCGCCCCGGAAGAGGAGGCCGACGCGCTGGCCTTCGAGACGCTGGTGTACCAGGTGGAGATCGGGGAGGGCTACCGCAGGGACGCGCGGGTCATCCAGGTGAAGGCGCACGCGGCCCACCCCGGCCGCGCGGTGGCCTACTCCCTGGAGCCGGAACCGGGGTTCCCCGCGCCGCCGTTCCGCGTCCACGCCAGGAGCGGCTGGCTCTACCTCCACCAGGGCCTGGACTACGAGACGGAGCCCAGGCACCGGTTCAGGGTGGTGGCCACGGCCGGAGACCCTGACGACAACAACAACAACAACGACAAGAACAACAACAACAACACCCGAAGCTGGGCCACGGCCAGCGTGATGGTCCTGGTGCTGGACGCCAACGACAACGCCCCGGTGTTCGCCAGCGAGGTGTACTACTTCACCATGTCGGAGGGGAGCTCGCCGCAGGGCCTGGTGGGGACCGTCCAGGCCGTGGACCGGGACGCCCAGAAGAACGCTGAGCTGTCCTACATGCTGCTCTCGGACGGGAAGTACTTCCGTATTAACACCAAAACAGGTAAATAAATAGAGGTTATAGTCACTATAAAGTGGTAGATGTTGGTAATGTGTGCAGGTTAGTGGTTAAGATGTTGAATGGGTTGGGTAACGTGTGAACACCAACAAAAAAACGGACGAAGGAAAAGGACGGCAGTGTGGTGTGTTGACCACAAGAGGGCACTAGAGAACTGCCGTAAATGCACAGGTTGACTCGCGTTTAATCTCGGATCCTACAGTCAGTCAGTCGTCTGTCATAGCAGAACCTCTGTGGGGAGACGGCCCAAAACCAGGACTGACTGGGCCGGAAGCCAGGACTGCAAGTGGCCGAGACACGGCTTTTTTTCGATTTTCAGTTTTACTCGTCGATACTAGGGTTCCAGTTCATTTCACATTTTGGGGGGTTTCCTCAAAGTCACGTAGCAACAAATCTACATACAATAAACAAAAATCTATGGTTCACTATGAAGGCCAATCCCTTTGATTCAATTGAAATTCGTTATGGCAGATTTTGAGGGTGTTCATAGAAACTCATCAAGCAACCCTAAAAAATTCCATCAATCAATCTTTGGCCAGTGCCTTTTTTTTTCTCATAAAAAATGGTTCAAGCTTCGCCCCTTCCTGACCTCGAACCCTAAACGAATCCCTGAACCCCGGCGTGTTCCACAGGGGAGATCATGAACTGGGTGGCGCTGGACCGGGAGCAGCACAGCCAGCACAGCCTGAAGGTGATGGTGAGCGACCACGGCCGGCCCCGCCTCAACGCCACCGCCACCGTGCACGTCTCCGTCACCGACGTCAACGACAACCGGCCCGTCTTCACCCACCTGCCCGCCACCAAGGAGCTCAGTGTTCAGGTAGGCCACGCCCCTGCCAGCCACCAAGGAGCTCAGTGTCCAGGTAGGCCACGCCCCCCCCCCCCCAGTGTTCAGGTTGGCCACGCCCCTGCCTGGGGGAGGGGGGGGGGGGGGGGGGGGGCTGACCGCTAACCTAGTGCCGAGTGCCGGGAAGCGGGAGGCAGCCGGGTTTGCCTCCACTGTGATACCAGGGTGACTCTACCGTGAGTCACCCTGGTATCACAGGCCTTATCTGAAGGATGTGAGATTAGATGTGCCGAAAATAATCTAATCTCATTTGAAGAACGTAAACCAAGTGTCACCTGGAAAGATATTTTGATGGAGTTTCGATGTATTTTTTTTATTTGTATTCACATTTTTGTCATATTTTTTTTATTTTGATATTGATACAAAACCTACAACACAATATTTATATTCTAAATTTCAGTATTTCTACCCACTACTGTCGTGGTTTGTATTCATTTAGTTAGTGCTGTGTCACAGTATCGTTGGGATAGTTTTGTTTCCTAGTTTCTTTATATATTTCTCAATTCCAAGTTCAATGCCACAATAGCTTCCCCGGCTGTTAGCATAACCTAGCGTCTACCCGGTGATGTTGTGCCCCCTGCAGATGTGGGCGGGCCTGCCCCCAGGGGCCCTGGTGACCACCATGTTCGCTAAAGACCCCGACGCGGGGGAAAACGGCACGGTGACCTTCTCTCTGAGGACGGGTGAGAGCATCACCTCGGGTTCACTTATTCAATATTTCATGTTTCATGTTGTCTGCCACTAAGTGCCAAATTGTGTGTGTGTGTGTGTGTGTGTGTGTGTGCGCATGCATGCGTATGTATGTGTGCGTGTGTGTGTGGGTGTGTGTGTGTGTGTGTGTGTGTGTGCATGCATGCGTGTGTGTGTGGGTGTGTGCGTGTGTGTGTGTGTGCATGCGTGCGTGTGTATGTGTACATGCGTGCATGTGTATGTGTGCGTGTGTGTGCGTGTGTGTGTTTGTGTGTATGTGTGTGTGCACATGTGTGTGTGTGTGTGCATGTGTGCATGTATGTGTGTGTGTGTGTGTGTGTGTGTGTGTGTGCATGTATGTGTGCGTGTGTATGTGTGCATGTGTGCATGTATGTGTGTGTGTGTGTGTGTGTGTGTGCATGTATGTGTGCGTGTGTGTGTGTGCGTGCGTGCATGTGTGTGGGACGGGATCTGATCTCCAAGACGCTGGACTGGGAGTGTTTGAGATCGACGCTCACAGTGGTGACATCACGCTGAAGGCGCCGTCCCCCCAGTCAATGGAGAGGCGCTACTCCCTGGAGGTCCTGGCCAGGGACGGGGGGCCAGACCCCCTGGAGGAGGTGGCCGTCCTTCATGTACAGGTTGGCCACTCACACGCTCACGTCAGTCTCATTATACGTTTTGATGTCTTTTTATTGAATTGTTATTTTGTAATGATTGAATATAAAATAATATACATTTAATGTAAAAAGCGGAATATGACATTTCATTTATTTAAAGTCAGACTTGCCCGTAAAAGCCTTAATCCATTCATCCACTCACTAACCCGGTCACACCCATTAGCGGCCCGCGGGCCAAATCCAGCCCGCAAGAGCCAAGTGTCCGGCCTGTGCCAACGTAGTGACACTATGTCACAACCTGCCATAAAGTTAAATATCTGCTACTACAACCAACTACCACTTGTACTACTAATCATAATACCTCTATTAATAGCAGCAACAATAAAATCTGCACATAAAACAATGTTTACTGGTCCAATGAAACAAAAAAACCCAGACAATTTGGCCCTCGACTGGGCGACCTTGACATCATCAGTGAGAGGTCATCGGTGAACCCCGCGCCAACCCGTCCACTTCCTGTCCAGGTGCACGGGGGGGCGGCGGAGGCCGAGGGCTCCTGGGTCGCACGCCGCCTCAGCGTGAAAGAGGACGCCAAGCCCGGCACCACCGTCGGCACGGCCGCCGTGGCGGCGGACGGCGCCACCGCCGGCTTCCGGTACTCCATCGCCGAGGGCGACGGCAGCCTCCGCTTCGGCGTGGACCCGTCCTCGGGCGACATCTACGTCAGCCAGCCGCTGGACTACGAGTCGGCCGCGCAGTACTTCCTGCTGGTGCGCGCCCACGAGGAGGCGGGCGGCCTCAACGCGTCGGTGGCGGTCAGCGTGGCGGTGGAGGACGTCAACGACCACGCGCCCTGGTTCCCCGACGACCTGGTCACGCTGGGCCTGCGGGAGGACGCCGCCGTGGGAACGCTGGCGTTCGCCTTCCACGCCAGGGACGCCGACGGCAGCCTGGCTAACAGCGACCTGCGCTACTCGCTGAGCCACGGCCGCCAGCCGGACGCGGACCCGGCGGACGGGTCGGCGCCGCCGTTCCCCTTCGCCATCGACCCCCGCACGGGGCGGCTGACCGTGGCGGCGCCCTTGGACCGGGAGGCGGAGCCCAGCTGGGCCTTCACCGTCAGCGCCTTCGACCGGGAGGCGGGGGACCGGCGGCAGGCGTGCGTCACGGCGCAGGTCTTCCTGCTGGACGTCAACGACAACCGGCCGGTGCTGGTGTCCCCGGACGCGGTGCGCGTGGCGGAGGACACGGAGGTGGGCGGCCTGCTCCATCACGTGGCGGCGGTGGACGGCGACCTGGGGGACAACGGACGCGTCTCCTACAGCATCGTGGCTGGGGACGACCAGGGGGTCTTCAGACTGGAGGAGGACACCGGTATGGGGGCTAGTCAGGTTGGGTGGGGTTTAATTTTTGGATAGAGAGAATGTTGATGGCGTTTATGCTCGGAAATGTGTATGTGTTTATACATCCACCCATGATGATTATTCAAAATCAGACTGTAGTTTTGGAGTCTAATAATGACTGAACAGGCTGTTCAGTACAGATTGAGAGAAGCAGGTCCTAAGGCTCTGGTTATGTTCTAGTTATTGGTTGAAGAAAGTACGAGTGATAAGAGATAGTGAACTTTTTACAATCTCTTAGCATCTCCTCTTGGCAGATAAATACGGTTTAGCAACTGGACCGCGATGGTACACATTATTATTTCCAAACCTGCCTGGTGCAGTACTTTCTTTGTGATTACCCCAATGCTGATCGCACATTGTGATTCTTCTGTGGCTCACTTCCTCTCCACGTCTAACTGATAAGGACTTCCTGTTCATCAGTAGGACACCACCAGTGGTGTCATTTACGTCATGACATCCTCCCCCCTTGTGCCTCCTTCTCCCCCCGCAGGGCTCCTGTATCTGTCCTCCCCCCTGGACCACGAGGCCAGCGCCTCCCACCCGGGCTCATCATCTGGGCGGTGGGACGGGGGGGGTGCCCCCGCCTCTCCTCCACCCAGACCCTCACCGTGCTGGTGGACGACGTCAACGACCTGCCGCCCGTCTTCGAGCGGGGGGGGGGCCTACGAGGCCCGCGTGGCCGAGAACAGGGGCCCCGGGGAGCCGGTGGTCCGAGTGGCCGCCGCCGGACGGAGACGCAGGTGGGAGGAGGAGGAGGAGGAGGATGGTGAGATGATGATGATGATGATGATGATGATGATGATGATGATGATGATGATGATGACTGACGATGATGGGAGGAGGTGCAGGAGATGTACGGTCTGTTGCGTTCTTATAAGTGAGGAGAGAGGTCGTGTGTGTGTGTGGGGGGGGGGGGGGGGGGGGGGTGAGAGAGCGCAAGAGAGAGACAAAGAGAGGCAGGGGAGAGACGGCAAGAGAGAGGGAGGAGCCAGAGCGAGGCGGGGAGAGAGAGATGAAAAATATTCTATTCTACGATGCAGTGACTTTTGATATAATTGTGTAGCATTCCGTAGAAGAGAGGGATTCAGCCAATAGTGATGAGCTAGCTATGTGGTACATTACCATGTTTTAGAAGTGTTTAATGAAGGGACTATTTGAATAGCTTTAATTCCTCCCAGAGACCCCTAGATGGCAGCACCTAAATATTACATGTAACGAGCGCTCTCATTGGCTAATCTTATTTTCATCCAAATGCCAAGGAAATTGGAAACAGGGGCATGATCTATTTCACTGCAGTTCTGTCCCCACGGCCATATATGGCACGATATGACTGTTTGGACGTACGTAGAACATGGCTGCTGTAAACCGCGTCACATCACACAACTTTACGTCACATCACATGTATCATATGATTGTGACTGGTGAGGCCACGAGACAGCAGCTCCGCTCTCATGCGTGTTCACAACATGGGTGACGTTACTTTGGGGCCGAGAGTGAGTGGCATTGGCAGCGGTGAATCACAATGGGGAACTTTGCTGAGAGTACTTCCAGAATTGCGTTGTGCTGCGCGTTGATGCCCACCGACCCCCCACAGCGCCGATTCCCCCCCCCCCCCCCCTCTCGGCGGCGCTGTCCGTGGGCTGGCTGGGCCTTGACATCACGCCCAGTGAGACTCCTGCCAAGCCGTTCATCATATTGACAAATCCACCAGCTGATGCTGTTTTATTTTTACACATCGTCCACCTCCTCCAAAAACCCTGCGTCCTCTCCACCCGTTGACAGTGTGAGCCTGTCAACGGCTGGGGTGGCGGTGGCGGTGGTGATGGTGGTGGTGGTGGTGCTGGTGGTGATTGTGGTGGTGGTGGTGGGTGTATGGTAAAGGGGGGGGTCCGTACACCAGGAGGTTCTCCACACTCACACTCCACACTCAGCGGACATTCTTAGGGGTTAGAATTGTCCAAAAACAGCAAAGCACACCACTCTGCTGGGAGATTTGAAAGGTCCTTTTTGTGTGCGTGTGCATGTGTGTGTCTGTGCGCGTGCGTGCGTGCGAGTGTGCGAGTGAGTGTGTGTGTGTGTGATGATTTCCATAATACAAACCATCTGTGGTAATAGGCCAGTGTTTTCATCTGTCCATTCAAATCGCCCCGTCTGGAACGTGTGGCATACACCCCTCCGTCCCCCAGTCCTACTCCATTATCATCTGTGTTTATTCGTCTCTGTTGTACTTGACCGGAGATCTCGGGAGGCGATGACCGCGGGTGGCTGGCCTCGTCTGCTCAGAGCAGTCTGTGTCAATCCCAGCGCGCCGCCTCTCGACGTGTCAAGTCCGCCGTGCCTTGACAGCTCTTCCCGCGTTGCTCCGGTCTAACCGGGGAACGCTGTTACTGCCGCCGGCGGGTTTGTCAACACATTAACGTCGCGGGTTCGTTTTCATGTCTCTTCGCGTGATAACAAGGGGCTGTAACGGTCGAACGTTCCGCAGAACCTTACGATGTGATGTGCGGCCTCACGTTGAATGTAAATGCATACATTGTGTACGGGGTGGTATTTATTTAGGCCTGTTTGATGTGCGTTTGTCCGACCGATGGCTTTGTTTACCCGAGAGATTGTATGTTGTAGCTTAAAATGAAGTCAATACCAGAAGAAGGAGGAAAAAAGAAAGCAGGGCATGTTTTGTGTGATGAGACCTTGTTTCCTGCTAGCTTGGCCTGTCAAGCTAACTGTAACCAGAGCGTTGAGTGTTTGGATGCATATCCCTCGGCTTTCCCCCACTAAATTACCTGAATTAGACCCCCAACATGTACCCTTTGTACCTTATTAACACCTGCTGCCAAACATTTTTTAAACCTAAAAAAAATACCGTTCACAGCGTTGCTCAAGAAAACAGCTCAGATCTGTTCAGCGTCTAATGAAGCTAATTTAGCTGCTTCACCGCTGACTAGCAAAGAAGGGGTGTTGTATGTGCTTTAGCTACTACACCCCTGGCTAGCAAACATGGGTGTTGTAGCTGTGCTTTAGCTACTACACCCCTGACTAGCAAACATGGGTGTAGTAGTAGCTGTACTTTAGCTGCTACACCAATAACTAGCAAACGGGTGTAGTAGCTGTACTTTAGCTGCTACACCGCTCACTAGCAAACATGGGTGTTGTAGCTGTGCTTTAGCTACTACACCCCTGGCTAGCAAACATGGGTGTAGTAGCTGTGCTTTAGCTACTACACCCCGACTAGCAAACATGGGTTTAGTAGCTGTGCTTTAGCTACTACACCCCGACTAGCAAACAGGGGTGTAGCAGCTCTACTACACCCCTGGCTAGCAAACAGCACACCGCTGACCAGTGGACAGGGGTCGGGGGTGGGGGGAGGGTGTGGGGAGGTGGGATATCTCACAAAACATTTGTGTGGAGGTCCTGTGGAAGTGGGCTGATCTAAACCACATGTACGGTTCACTGACAGCTGCTAGTTAATGGTTCGCCCTCCACCGCCGCAGTGCGCACGTGCATTGCCCCTGTGTGCGTATGTGCTGTGCGCGTGTGCTGTGTGTGCGTATGTGCGCGCGTGCGTGCGTGCTCGCCTGTGAAAACCAGCTTTACTCAAACACCCCCTGCCTCCCATGGGTAAATATACACACATTTTCAAGACGCAAGGTTGGCTTGTTTTGAACCCCCGCGCCCCCCGAAGGGGGCGGGGAGGCCGGGAGGGACCGCATGGAAGCTCCCGAGTCCTCCGGTCACAGAGAAGGGGGAGCCGTGCGTTTCTCGTGTGAGTGAGGTGCATACAAAGTGGGGGTCAACCCGGGGGTAATGCTGTGAAAACAGGACCAGATTGAGCTACAGGAGGGCTTATAAACTGGCCTTCAGCCCCACAGCGCAGGCCTCAGATAAATAACAGGCCCCTGCCTCCACACACCCCCACCCCACCCGCCCACCACCGCCACCTCCTGTCTTTTTCACCCCGACACGAGGTGAGAGATTATATCGGCATGATTTATTCTTACCGTTCTGGTTTTAATCGGCCAATCAGATAAGG
>JAXIVH010000001.1:6793813-6807886 GCA_036785325.1 Urophycis tenuis | reverse complement strand
GGGAGGCGGCGGTGCGCCTGCTGGTGGAGGCGGCGGACGGCGGCGAGCGGGGCGCTGTCGTCCACGGCGACGGTCACCGTGACGGTTGAGGACGTCAACGACAACGAGCCGGTGTTCCTGCAGCAGCTGTACAACGTGTCCGTCCCGGAGCACGCCGCCATAGGGAGCTGCTTCCTACAGGTAAGGAGGGTTTATGGGTGGTTGAGCGTCTTGGTGAAAACGTTTCACTATCCCTTCAGTGGCATGCGTTATACGCTGCAGGGAGAGGAGAACGTGGCTTTGCCCAGGATGTTGACACCGGCACGAATCGTTTACAACATCACCAGGTTGCCCCCGTCTCTTCCCCTCTCTCCCTCTCTCTCTCTCTCTCTCTCTCTCTCTCTCTCTCTCTCCCCTCTGTCCCCACCCCTTCTCTCTCCAATCTGTCTCCTTCTCTCCACCGTTCTGTCTCTTTTCTCTCTGAATCCTTCTCTTTCTCCTCAGCGTCTCGCACTCTGTCTCTGACCCTCCCACCACCGCTCCCTCGCTCTGTCTACCTCCTTCTCCATTTCGTTCTCCCAGACCTATCACTCTGTCTCCTCTATCGCTCTCTGTCTGTCTATTATAATCAGCTCACTCCTTCATCTCACTCTTCTTCTCTCTCTCCTCTCTCTTCTCTCTCTCTCTCTCTCTCTCTCTCTCTCTCTCTCCTTCTCTCTCTCTCTCTCCTCTCTCTCTCTCCATCTCTGTCTGTTTCTTTGGCTCATCTCACAGTGGACAAGCGCGTCCTTCATTCTCCCACACAGACGTCATCATTGTTGTTGTGCTAGATGCCCGTGGCATGCTGGCTGTTTAGAAAGGACAGATCTTATGGCCGGGGTAGCAACCCTCCTGGCACCATCCCTCCTGGCACCCCCTCCTGGCACCACCCTCCTGGCACCACCCGCCTGATACCAGCCTCTTTGCGTGGGACAGAAGAAGCCTTAGTCACCAGCGGAATCTCTCCTTCTAAACGCAAGCCGACGTCCACTCACTCACCGAGGACCTCTGCAGAACCAGCTAGGGCGGTCTGCTAGGGATTCTGGGTTTTATGTCCACAGCCATACCTGTTGGCACCCTTGGGACAAATTCCCAACCCATTTTTAATCTGATAACACGGCTGTGATCATTTAGATTAGTTTTTAATTGAACTTGAAGCATATTCCTTGTGAAGCATGATTGAATAGAACGATTGATGGAAAGTAAGATTGAATGACAATGAGCGCCTCGATTCCAGTGACGATTACGCAAAGCCCCCCCCTCGGCAGAAAAAGAAATACCTAAATTCCGAGTGAACGTTTCAAGTGGCTCGTTTGGTGTAAACCGTATCTGAAGCGGGGAACACGTTTTGGTAGTTTTGTGATTACAAACAAATATACACATCACATCAGCAACGCCTTCTTACCTCCCGTGGACCCTTACTCGCTGTTAGGATCAACTAAGGTACATTACAGTATCAATTAGATTAAAAAAAAAAAAAAAGGCTGTTTAAGTGTAAGCCCGACTGCTTTTCAAAACCGCCTTTGTATGTTGTAGTAGACATGGAGTATATGCATAGTATACATGCAACGTGCCTGCTGTCACGTAGAGTGCAGGGGTGGCTGACACCAGCACACGCCAGGTGTGTGACCGCGGCTCGGGGTTTCCTCCAGGTACGGGGGGGGGGGGGAGGGGAGGGGGGGGGGGGGGGGGGGGGGGGGGGGGGGGGGGGGGGGGGTTGGCGGTCGCTTTCCTCCCGTGCTGTACTTTCCCCTTCAACCCGCCCCCCCCCGCGTTGCTCCATAAAAACACACATTGCTCAGAGCTCGTAAAATCCAGAGAGATAGCGCTTTTTATCACCCCGCCTTATCAGTAACAAACGAACATGTCATCATGTGAAACGAAAGCTTTATGAAAGGCAGCCGCCCCCCCCCCCCCCCCCCCCCCCCCCCCCCCACCCTGGGGAGACAAGGTGCTGCTTTGTCTCTTGTTCCGTGGGCCCCCCCGCCTGGCCTTTTTACTGTCCTCTACCCTGACAGCTACGACGTCATCCCCAGCCAAACAAGGGCCATCGTCGTCTTCTATCGTCTATTAGCATTACGGCAATTAATTACCTGCGCCGGGGACTGCACGTGAAGTCATAACTCGTGCTGACGAACTCACGCTTACGAATGAGTCAGTTGAAACACTCACTGTCATTGTGACACACACACACACACACACACACACACACACACACACAAGTGCAAAACGGTAATGAGGCCACAATAAGTACATCTTGTGCACGGCGGTTACGGTTGATCTTTCCGAGTCGTCTGCACTGTTTGCGAAACACTTCCGTGACTGTTTTGACCGCGCGGCCCCAGGTGTCGCCACGGACGCCGACGGCCCTGACTTCGCCGCGCTGCGCTACTCGCTGTCCGCCGGCTTTCGACCGGAAGGACCCAGCACCCTCTGTTCCACATCCACGCCGACACGGGCGACGTGTGCGTGTCCCAGGACATCGACCGAGAACGCCGGGCAGACCTCCCACGATATTCTGGTGAAGGCCGTGGATCAAGTGAGTGTGTGTGTGTGTTCTCATCACCGCCCCAAGACGCCTTCATATAACGGGGCTCTCGGTGAATTTGGGTACGTTGTGCTCAGGATGTAGATATCGGGGATCGAACCCGGTACCTGTTGAGTGGGATTAGGGGACACCCTGGTTACTCAACTGACTCTTCATCCCTATCAACATCTCCCGGCTCCGTTGACATCAAAGGGAGCTAATGCACGTTTTCAAACCATTCAAACAAAATGCTCTAAAGTCTAAAGCAATAATGTCCCATGAAATATCTCCAGCGATGTCACCCAGCAATCATTTACATTTAGGGTGACTTAGCAGATGCTTTTATCCAAAGTGACTTACAAAGAGTACATTTGTCATTAGAAGGTGAAACATTTCATTGCTGCTAATACAGTAAGAAAGTCACCAGAACACGTTCCAAGCAGAGCCCCTGTGCTCTCTGACGCGCTCTTATTAAATCTGCGTCCGGCTGTTCCCCAGGGAGGGCTCAGTGCCCAGACGTACGTGCACATCGAGGTGGAGGACCTGAACGACCACGCCCCCGTCTTCAACCCGGCCCGCTACGCCACCAGCATCAGCAGCCACGCGGCGCCCGACTCGGAGGTCCTCACCGCCATCGCCACGGACCCCCGACGCCGGCAGCTTTCGGACGGGTGTACTACGAGCTTGCTGCCCAGGCGACCTGTCGGCTCTGTTCACCTTGGATGGAGACACAGGTGAGGGCGGGAGGCCCCGGAGGAGAGGGACAATGCTGGGGGTGTAAACCCCATTCGTGGTGGAGGAGAGGTTCTGGTAAACGCTGAATGGTGTGAACGTTATCGTTTCCTTATGAATTGATTGGATGGTCGGAGCCGATCCCTGAGTGGTTTAGTGTGTTGCACATAAGTTCAGTACTACACTATGTCTATATATGTGGCTGACCTAGGTTATAATAGTGTTTTTACATTAGTGTAGAATGCTTGATAATGCTACATTGTATATTCCTTTACACTATAACTACATGTAAACCTGCTTTTCAAAAGCTTTCCACTGTTCTTTACAACAGCTTTCTGTTAAATATATAAAATATATGCAGTGGACAATATAATTATGGTGCGATCTCTATTAATTTGTTATTTGCATGACATTAATTGCATTTATTGTAGTAAAAGTAATTGGGATAAACATCTTAGCAATTTGTCTATTATTAATTCTCATCACGCTAATCACGCTTTAGAGGAATAAACTAAAGAACTTGAGAACTAAAGTTCCTCAAACGCCGGTTCAGTGCCTGAAACAAGTGTGAACATCACTCCACTGTCTTATCTGGTGTGGAGGTGTCGAGCATTGTCCTCACTCTGGGTTAAACCACCACCTACTTACTGAGCATAATCCCTCCTGTCAAGACAGGCCGACAGGTCAGTGACACTACACAGCAGGGGTTGAGTGGTCAACCTGCTTAGTTTTGCCACTAAAAACAGACCTTTAACGGCCAGACTGTGTCGCGCCGAGTAGTGTGTTCATTATTAATTATTGAGTTAACCGTTAACCTTGTCCTGTGACACACAAGCATTCCCCTTGATATATGATGATATGATATGAGGGGCAAAAATCGTGTCGTTTTCTGAGTTATTCACTTTAAACTTGAGGGAGACCCCCACCTCACAGCAGGAGGACCCCCCCCCCCCCCCCCGTTCCAGTCACACCCCGAGGACTGCAGAATAAATGTAGGGTGACAGGGTTCATGGGCCATGTGCCATCTGTCACTCACAGTATGGGGGTGTCTTTTACCAGAGGAAAATGGACCTCAGTGTAATGTTACATATACGTCGTACAGGCAATACCTTTGACCTCAACCACCATTTTCCTTGTACTCCTCATACTGTTTACATTTTATACATACAGTATTATTATATTATATATTATATATATTATTATATTTTGTATATATATATATATATATATATATATATATATATATATATATACAGTATATATATATATATATATTCGTATATATATATTGGGTATTTTATGTATTGTTATTCAACGTGTGTATCTTTGGCATTCGTATTGTCCTGTGTGTGTACTGTCCCCTAGTCCCTGTGTGTGTTTGGTATCTCTCACATGGTCTGTGTGTTTTCCTCAGGCACGCTGTACCTGCGCTCCACCGTGGCCCACCTGGGCACGGCCAGCGTCAAGCTGTCCCTGGGCGCCCGGGACGGCGGCGGCCGGGCCTCGGCCACGCCCGCCGACCTCACCGTCCACGTGGTGGGCAGCGCCCAGGCGCCCGCCGTCTTCCACCGCTCCCCGCTACTCCTTCGCCGTGGCCGAGGACGCGGCGCCGGGAACCCCGGTCGGCACGGTGACCGCCGCCCGCCCAGGAAGTGAGTGTGACCGTGTGTGTGTATACTGTGTATGTGGAGACGGGAGCCGGAGATCCATCAGGGGTCGATGAGAAGCTGCTGGTTTTTTTCAGAAGCGTGGCCAAAGCGCTGTCCATCCACGCTGCCACATTCAGTTTTTTTGCCACATTCAGCCTCTTTTATCTACTGTCTTGGATCACATCGCAATCACATCATCACATCACAATTATATTTAGGCACTTTGGAGACACTGGTGTGATGCGTGTGGTGGGTTTGGCGACGCGTATGATGGAAAGAGGAGAGGTGGCCTGATATCTGACAGCCGAGGGAAATATCTCAACAAGCAGCTTCCAACAAGCAAAGTCCCTACTCTAGTTTAAATCTACCCTCACTGGGTCAACTGATGACTGGCCATACAACAGATTGTTCATACATTTCTCCTTAACAGTGCTTGTGAAGTAGCCACGCTTCATAGCTGTGTGTATGCGTGGCGTGTGGAACTGTTTTTAACTCATAGGCGTAGCTGGGCTGCTTGATGAGGTGTCACTGATCTGGCTTCACTAGCAGAAACCTAGCCTAGCCCACGAGATGTAGCTCAAGGATCTCTAATCAATTAGCAGATTAACTCTTCAACTTAAACACCCTCAGCGTGTCTTGTGAATGTTGAAATCCACTGAAGCTTAACTCGTTCCTGTCTTTACAGATACTTAGTGGCTACAACAAGGGGATTAAGACCTTTAATTACTTATTGTCCCTTCTGTGTGTTTTTGTGTGTGTGTGTGTGTGTGTGTGTGTGTTGTGTGTGTGTGTGGTGTGTGTGTGTTGTGTGTGTGTGTGGTGTGTTGTGTGTGTGTGTGTGTGTGTGCGCGCACAATATTAACAAAATTATCAAAATAACATATATGACAAAATAGTATAGTATATACACCTCCATATTGTGTGTAGTGCATGGGAATGACTATTTACTAGATCCAAAGCAACTTACAATGATTTAGTTTAGAAATGTGTCATTATTGATCAAACAGGCATACTGTGGATATTGAGGTTCAAACCCAGAACCAGAATCCAGAGTCAAGCGCCTCTAACCATAGACTATTCTACCACCATGGCCTGAGCACTCATGTTGTAGAATGTAATCTACTCCTGTAACACCCTAAGTTCTCCCTCATCTTCCCAGGTTCTCCAGAGCCCATCACCTACCACATCTCCTCGGAGACCCCCAGGGCTGGTTCTCAGTCCACCCCGGACTCCGGGCTCATCAGCACCCGTCGGCCCCTGGACCACGAGTCCCAACCCTACGCCCTGCTGGTCCTGCAGTCCTCCACGGGCTCCTCCTCTTCCTCCTCCTCCTCCTCCTCCTCCTCCTCCCTCCTCCTCCTCCTCCCTCGCCCTCCTCCTTCCTCTTCAGCAGCACCCAGGTCAACATCAGCGTGGCCGACGTCAACGACCACGCCCCGGTGTTCCCCGCCGAGCGCGACGCCGTCACCCTGTCCCGCAACACGCCCGCGGGGACCGTGCTCTTCATCGCCCACTCTCGCGCATGACGCCGACAGCGGCGCCAACAGGCCAGGTGCGCTACTACCTGACCGACCCCGAGACCGAGACCGAGACGGACGCAAAGCCCCCCTTTCGTGGTGGACCCCATCCTGGGAACGGTGACGCTGAGCGAAAGCTTGCGGCGGAGCGGTCGGCGGACGCACGCTCTGGAGATCCTGGCGCGGGTACGAAGGCCGCCCGCCGCTCGCCGCCCGCCTGACCCTGGAGGTCACGGTGGACCACGCCGCCCCGGAAGAGGAGGGCCGACGCGCTGGCCTTCGAGACGCTGGTTGTACCAGGTGGAGATCGGGGAGGGGGCTACCGCAGGGACGCGCGGGTCATCCAGGTGAAGGCGCACGCGGCCCACCCCGGCCGCGCGGTGGCCTACTCCCTGGAGCCGGAACCGGGGTTTTCCCGCGCCGCCGTTCCGCGTCCACGCCAGGAGCGGCTGGCTCTACCTCCACCAGGGCCTGGACTACGAGACGGAGCCCAGGCACCGGTTCAGGGTGGTGGCCACGGCCGGAGACCCCTGACGACAACAACAACAACAACGACAAGAACAACACCAACAACACCCGAAGCTGGGCCACGGCCAGCGTGATGGTCCTGGTGCTGGACGCCAACGACAACGCCCCGGTGTTCGGCAGCGAGGTGTACTACTTCACCGTGTCGAGGGGAGAGCTCGCCGCAGGGCCTGGTGGGGACCGTCCAGGCCGTGGACCGGGACGCCCAGAAGAACGCTGAGCTGTCCTACATGCTGCTCTCGGACGGGAAGTACTTCCGTATTAACACTAAAACAGGTAAATAAATAGAGGTTATAGTCACTATAAAGTGGTAGATGTTGGTAATGTGTGCAGGTTACTGGTTAAGATGTTGAATGGGTTGGGTAACAAAAAAAACGAAGGAAAAGGACGGCAGTGTGGTGTGTTGACCACAGAGGGCACTAGAGAACTGCGTAAATGCACAGCTTGACTCGCGTTTAATCTCGGATCCTACAGTCAGTCAGTCGTCTGTCATAGCAGAACCTCTGTGGGGAGACGGCCCAAAACCAGGACTGACTGGGCCGGAAGCCAGGACTGCAAGTGGCCGAGACACGGCTTTTTTCGATTTTCAGTTTTACTCGTCGATACTAGGGTTCCAGTTCATTTCACATTTTGGGGGGGTTTCCTCAAAGTCACGTAGCAACAAATCTACATACAATAAACAAAAATCTATGGTTCACTATGAAGGCCAATCCCTTTGATTCAATTGAAATTCGTTATGGCAGATTTTGAGGGTGTTCATAGAAACTCATCAAGCAACCCTAAAAAATTCCATCAATCAATCTTTGGCCAGTGCCTTTTTTTTTTTTCTCTCATAAAAAATGGTTCGAGCTTCGCCCCTTCCTGACCTCGAACCCTAAACGAATCCCTGAACCCCGCGTGTTCCACAGGGGAGATCATGAACTGGGTGGCGCCTGGACCGGGAGCAGCACAGCCAGCACAGCCTGAAGGTGATGGTGAGCGACCACGGCCGGCCCCGCCTCAACGCCACCTGCCACCGTCACGGCACGTCTCCGTCACCGACGTCAACGACAACCGGCCCGTCTTCACCCACCTGCCCGCCACCCAAGGAGCTCAGTGTTCAGGTAGGCCCACGCCCCTGCCAGCCACCAAGGAGCTCAGTGTCCAGGTAGGCCACGCCCTGCCTGCCCGCTAACCTAGTGCCGAGTGCCGGGAAGCGGGAGGCAGCCGGGTTTGCCTCTGACTCCACTGTGATACCAGGGTGACTCTACCGTGAGTCACCCTGGTATCACAGGCCTTATCTGAAGGATGTGAGATTAGTTGTGCCGAAAATAATCTATATTAATTTGAAGGACGTAAACCAAGTGTCACCTGGAAAGATATTTTGATGGAGTTTTCGATGTATTTTTTTTAAATTGTTTTTATTTGTATTCACATTTTTGTCATATTTTTTTTATTTTGATATTGATACAAAACCTACAACACAATATTATATTCTAAATTTCAGTATTTCTACCCACTACTATCGTGGTTTGTGTTCATTTAGTTAGTGCTGTGTCACAGTATCGTTGGATAGTTTTGTTTCCTAGTTTCTTTATATATTTCTCAATTCCAAGTTCAATGCCACAATAGCTTCCCCGGCTGTTAGCATAACCTAGCGTCTACCCGGTGATGTTGTGCCCCTGCAGATGTGGGCGGACCTGCCCCCTGCCCTGGTGACCACCATGTTCGCTAAAGACCCCGACGCGGGGGAAAACGGCACGGTGACCTTCTCTCTGAGGACGGGTGAGAGCATCACCTCGGGTTCACTTATTCAATATTTCATGTTTCATGTTGTCTGCCACTAAGTGCTAAATTGTGTGCGTGTGTGTGTGTGTGCGTATGCATGTGTGTGTATGTGTGCGTGTGCGTGTGTGTGTGTGTGTGCGTGTGTGTGCATGCGTGCGTGTGTATGTGTGCATGCGTGCATGTGTATGTGTGTGCGCGTGTGTGTGCGTGTGTGTGTGTGCATGTGTGCATGTATGTGTTGTGTGTGTCTGTGTGTGTGTGTGTGTGTGTGTGTGTGTGCATGTATGTGTGCATGTGTGTGTGTGTGCATGCGTGCATGTGTGGTGTGTGTGTGTGTGTGTGTGTGGTGTGTGTGTGTGTGTGTATGTGTGTGTGTGTGTGTTGCATGTATGTGTGCGTGTGTGTGTGTGCGTGCGTGCATGTGTGTTGGGACGGGATCTGATCTCCAAGACGCTGGACTGGGAGTGTTTGAGATCGACGCTCACAGTGGTGACATCACGCTGAAGGCGCCGTCCCCCCAGCCGATGGAGAGGCGCTACACCCTGGAGGTCCTGGCCAGGGACGGGGGGCCAGACCCCCTGGAGGAGGTGGCCGTCGTTCATTGTACAGGTTGGCCACTCACGCGCTCATGTCAGTCTCACATACGTTTTGATGTCTTTTTATTGAATTGTTTATTTTGTAATGATAAAATGAAAAATAATATAAATTTAATGTAACATTTCATTTATTTAAAGTCAGACTTGCCCGTACGAGCCTTAATCCATTCATCCACTCACTAACCCAGTCACCCCCATTAGCGGCCCGCGGGCCAAATCCGGCCCGCGAGATGCCAAGTGTCCGGCCTGTGCCAACGTAGTGACATTATGTCACAACCTGCCATAAAGTTAAATATCTGCTACTACAACCAACTACCACTTGTACTACTAATCATAACACCTCTATTAATAGCAGCAACAATAACATCTGCACATAAAACATGTTTACTGGTCCAATGAAACAAAAAAAACCCAGACAATTTGGCCCTCGACTGGGCGACCTTGACATCATCAGTGAGAGGTCATCGGTGAACCCCGCGCCAACCCGTCCACTTCCTGTCCAGGTGCACGGGGGGGCGGCGGAGGCCGAGGGCTCCTGGGTCGCACGCCGCCTCAGCGTGAAAGAGGACGCCAAGCCCGGCACCCACCGTCGGCACGGCCGCCGTGGCGGCGGATGACGCCGCCGCCGGCTTCCGGTACTCCATCGCCGAGGGCGACGGCAGCCTCCGCTTCGGCGTGGACCCGTCCTCGGGGTGACATCTACGTCAGCCAGCCGCTGGACTACGAGTCGGACCGCGCAGTACTTCCTGCTGGTGCGCGGCCCACGAGGAGGCGGGCGGCCTCAACGCGTCGGTGGCGGTCAGCGTGGCGGTGGAGGACGTCAACGACCACGCGCCCTGGTTCCCCGACGACCTGGTCCACGCTGGGCCTGCGGGAGGACGCCGCCGTGGGAACGCTGGCGTTCGCCTTCCACGCCAGGGACGCCGACGGCAGCCTGGGCTAACAGCGACCTGCGCTACTCGCTGAGCCACGGGCGCCAGCCGGACGCGGACGGGTCGGCGCCGCCGTTCCCCTTCGCCATCGACCCCCGCACGGGGCGGCTGACCGTGGCGGCGCCCTTGGACCGGGAGGCGGAGCCCAGCTGGGCCTTCACCGTCAGCGCCTTCGACCGGGAGGCGGGGGGACCGGCGGCAGGCGTGCGTCACGGCGCAGGTCTTCCTGCTGGACGTCAACGACAACCGGCCGGTGCTGGTGTCCCCGGACGCGGTGCGCGTGGCGGAGGACACGGAGGTGGGCGGCCTGCTCCATCACGTGGCGGCGGTGGACGGCGACCTGGGGGACAACGGACGCGTCTCCTACAGCATCGTGGCTGGGGACGACCAGGGGGTCTTCAGACTGGAGGAGGACACCGGTATGGGGGCTGTCTGGTGGCTGGGGTTTAATTTTTGGATAGAGAGAATGTTGATGGCGTTTATGCTCGAAATGTGTTTGTGCACTCTGTATGTGTTTATACATCCACCCATGATGATTATTCAAAATCAGACTGTAGTTTTGGAGTCTAATAATGACTGAACAGGCTGTTCAGTACAGATTGAGAGAAGCAGGTCCTAAGGCTCTGGTTATGTTCTAGTTATTGGTTGAAGAAAGTACGAGTGATAAGAGATAGTGAACTTTTTACAATCTCTTAGCATCTCCTCTTGGCAGATAAATACGGTTTAGCAACTGGACCGCGATGGTACACATTATTCTTTCCAAACCTGCCTGGTGCAGTACTTTCTTTGTGATTACCCCAATGCTGATCGCACATTGTGATTCTTCTGTGGCTCACTTCCTCTCCACGTCTAACTGATAAGTGACTTCCTGTTCATCAGTAGGACACCACCAGTGGTGTCATTTACCGTCATGACATCCTCCCCCCTTGTGCCTCCTTCTCCCCCCGCAGGGCTCCTGTATCTGTCCTCCCCCCTGGACCACGAGGCCAGCGCCTCCCACCGGCTCATCATCTGGGCGGGGGACGGGGGGGTGCCCCGCCTCTCCTCCACCCAGACCCTCACCGTGCTGGTGGACGACGTCAACGACCTGCCGCCCGTCTTCGAGCGGGGGGGGGGGCCTACGAGGCCCGCGTGGCCGAGAACAGGGGCCCCGGGGAGCCGGTGGTCCGAGTGGCCACCGCCGACGGAGACGCAGGTGGGAGGAGGAGGAGGAGGAGGATGATGATGATGATGATGATGATGATGGTGGTGGTGATGATGGTGGTGGTGATGATGATGATGATGAATGATGGTGATGATGATGATGATGATGATGATGATGATGACGACGATGATGGGAGGAGGTGCAGGAGATGTACGGTCTGTTGCGTTCTTATAAGTGAGGAGAGAGGTGTGTGTGTGTGGGGGGGTGGAGAGAGGCGCAAAGACAGAGACAAAGAGAGGCAGGGAGAGACGGCAAGAGAGAGGGAGAGAGCCAGAGCGAGGCGGGGAGAGAGATGAGACAGTGTGGAAGTGCAATGTGACCAAAAGATATTCTATTCTACGATGCAGTGACTTCTGATATAATTGTTTAGCATTCCGTAGAAGAGAGGGGGATTCAGCCAATAGTGATGAGCTATGTGGTACATTACCATGTTTTAGAAGTGTTTAATGAAGGGACTATTTGAATAGCTTTAATTCCTCCAGAGACCCCTAGATGGCAGCACCTAAATATTACATGTAACGAGCGCTCTCTCATTGGCTAATCTTATTTTCATCCAAATGCCAAGGAAATTGGAAACAGGGCATGATCTATTTCACTGCAGTTCTGTCCCCACGGCCATGTATGGCACGATATGACTGTTTGGACGTACGGAGAACATGGCTGCTGTAAACCGCGTCACACCACGCAACTTTACGTATCGTCACATCTATCATATGATTGTGACTGGTGAGGCCACGAGACAGCAGCTCCACTCTCATGCGTGTTCACAACATGGTGACGTTACTTTGGGGCCGAGAGTGAGTGGCATTGGCAGCGGTGAATCACAATGGGGAACTTTGCTGAAGTACTTCCAGAATTGCGTTGTGCTGCGCGTTGATGCCCACCGACCCCCCACAGCGCCGATTCCCCCCCCCCCCCCCCCCCCCCTCCGGCGGCCGCTGTCCGTGGGCTGGCTGGGCCTTGACATCACGCCCAGTGAGACTCCTGCCAAGCCGTTCATCATATTGACAAATCCACCAGCTGATGCTGTTTATTTTTACACATCGTCCACCTCCTCCAAAAACCCTGCGTCCTCTCCACCCGTTGACAGTGTGAGCCTGTCAACGGCTGGGGTGGCGGTGGCGGTGGTGATGGTGGTGGTGGAGGCGGTGGCGGTGGTGATGGTGGTGGTGGTGCTGGTGGTGGTGGTGGTGGTGGTGGTGGGTGTATGGTAAAGGGGGGGGTCTGTACACCAGGAGGTTCTCCACACTCACACTCCACACTCAGCGGACATTCTTAGGGGTTAGAATTTGTCCAAAAACAGCAAAGCACACCACTCTGCTGGGAGATTTGAAAGGTCCTTTTTGTGTGCGTGTGCATGTGTGTGTCTGTGCGTGTGCGTGCGTGCGAGTGTGCGAGTGAGTGTGTGTGTGTGTGTGTGTGTGTGTGTGTGTGTGTGTGTGTGATGATTTCCATAATACAAACCATCTGTGGTAATAGGCCAGTGTTTTTCATCTGTCCATTCAAATCGCCCCGTCTGGAACGTGTGGCATACACCCCTCCGTCCCCCAGTCCTACTCCATTATCATCTGTGTTTATTCGTCTCTGTTGTACTTGACCGGAGATCTCGGGAGGCGATGACCGCGGTGGCTGGCCTCGGTCTGCTCAGAGCTCAGTCTGTGTCAATCCCAGCGCGCCGCCTCTCGACGTGTCAAGTCCGCCGTGCCTTGACAGCTCTTCCCCGCGTTGCTCCGGTCTAACCAGGGGAACGCTGTTACTGCCGCCGACGGGTTTGTCAACACATTAACGTCGCGGGTTCTTTTTTCATGTCTCTTCGCGTGATAACAAGGGGCTGTAACGGTCGAAACGTTCCGCAGAACCTTACGATGCGATGTGCGGCCTCACGTTGAATGCAAAATGCATACATTGTGTACGGGGTGGTATTTATTTAGGCGTGTTTGATGTGCGTTTGTCCGACCGATGGCTTTGTTTACCCGAGAGATTGTATGTTGTAGCTTAAAATGAAGTCAATACCAGAAGAAGGAGCAAAAAAAAGAAAGCAGGGCATGTTTTGTGTGATGAGACCTTGTTTCCTGCTAGCTTGGCCTGTCAAGCTAACTGTAACCAGAGCGTTGAGTGTTTGGATGCATATCCCTCGCTTTCCCCCCACTAAATTACCTGAATGTAATTTCCCCCAACATGTACCCTTTGTACCTTATTAACACCTGCTGCCAAACATTTATTAAACCTAAAAAAATACTGTTCACAGCGTTGCTCAAGAAAACAGCTCAGATCTGTTCAGCGTCTACTGAAGCTAATTTAGCTGCTTCACCGCTGACTAGCAAAGAAGGGGTGTAGTAGCTGTACTTTAGCTGCTACACCACTAACTAGCAAACGGGTGTAGTAGCTGTACTTTAGCTGCTACACCGCTCACTAGCAAACATGGGTGTTGTAGCTGTGCTTTAGCTACTACACCCCTGGCTAGCAAACATGGGTGTTGTAGCTGTGCTTTAGCTACTATACCCCTGGCTAGCAAACATGGGTTGTAGTAGTAGCTGTACTTTAGCTGCTACACCACTAACTAGCAAACGGGTGTAGTAGCTGTACTTTAGCTGCTACACCGCTCA
>JAXIVH010000001.1:6756313-6788813 GCA_036785325.1 Urophycis tenuis | reverse complement strand
CGGCAGCCAGGGGGCCTTCGCCGTGGACGCCGCCACGGGGCTGATCCGCACCACGCGGGCCCTGGACCGCGAGAGCCGGGCCCAGTACACCCTGCGGGCGCTGGCCACCGACGGCTGCGCGGTGGGGCCCCAGAGCTCGGAGGTGACGGTGACTGTGGAGGTGGAGGACGTCAACGACAACGCGCCCGCGTGCGCCCGCGACCCCCGTCAACGTCCGGGTGGCCGCCGCCGCCGCCAGGACCTGGCGGCCGGACCGGGTCATCGCCACGGTGACGGCGACCGATTTGGACCAGGGCGCGAACGGGACGGTGCGGTACGCGTGGGCGGAGGGGGAGGGGCTCTTCGCCCTGGACGAGGCGTCGGGGGACGTGCGGCTGACGCGGCCGCTGCGGGCCGGGTTCCGGGGCGGAAGCTGCAGGTGCTGGCGGTGGACCGCGGCGAGCCGGCGCTCACCTCCACCTGCCTGGTCTTCGTCCACCTGAACGGAGACCAGAGCGGGCTGCAGTTCACAAAGAAGGTCTACAACGCCACCGTCATGGAGAACAGCAGAGCCGGTAGGATTTCACTTTTTCTCATGTTAGCATGTTAAGTGATGGTCCTCATAAGGTGCTGGATGGGACAGTTAAATCAAATGGTTCCTCTCTTTATAGGAACATTTGTGGCTAAAAATCGAGGCCGCCGACCAATCAAACAGCGGGCTCAGGATCCTTTACAGCATTTTCAGTGGCAATGAGCGTGAGGTCTTCGCCATAAACGAGAACACAGGTAACGTATTACAACCTGACACTGTTGTACTTCCTCAACACGCTAGTATTAGCGTGCTAAAATGACACGTATGATTCCACTGTTATTGCTAGCTGGGTGTTGTTAGCATGTTAGATCTTGAGCAAATCTCAAGGCGTGTTTACTTCCTTGTTTGAATTGGACCGGGTACTAAACATGCCTCTTTCACTCCACTTTCCACATCCTTCACCGGCCTAATAATCTCGCTGTTTAGATTCCTGAACAAAATGTTTTGTTTCCTTATATCCAGCTACAAAAACACCCGACAGTCATCCAATCTTGTTTGAACTTTTGCATTTCTCTGTTTGTCAAACAATTGAGCCGCGTAAATCTTTTCCCGGTAGTTCCTCTGTTGTCTTTGTTCGATTGGGAATTGGATCAAAAGAGTTGATTCGCCAGCCTGATTGTCAAAGCCTGGTGCTGTTTGCTCTTCGGTTCCTCGTTTGTTTTTGTTGCGTTTCACACTCAACATGACCCTCCCAAATCTAAAAAAGAGATCTCCCAAAAGTCAAGCACGCGCCCCGAGACGACGGCAGAGATGGCTAGGTTCGCCCAACAGTCATGTGTAATTATGTGTGTGCTCGGCGGCCATCTTGGAACCCCTTCCGCCCACCCACCAGGTGAGATCGCGGTGCGGAGGCCCGACGCCCTGGATTTCGAGGAGGGTCGCCAGGCCCAGCTGGTGGTGCTGGCGGACAGCGGGGCTGGAGACGGCCCACAGCCGGGTGGCCGTCACCCTGAGGGACGCCAACGACAACGCCCCGCTGTTTGACTACGCCTTCTACCGCACGGCCGTGTGGGAGGGCCAGGTGCACAACACCTACATCATGCAGGTACGGGCGCCGGGTAGCCCAAAAGCCTTGCGCTGTAGCTGAAATACAACGGCAGTTTTAGTGTGAGTCTTAAGATCCACGTTCACACCACACTGGCAAACTGTGAATTGGGGTAACGTCTTTTTACCCCAATTTGGCCGTGCGTCCACACTAAGCCAGATTTTGGCCTACAAAATGGATGAATCTGAACATGCATGGCGATGTGGTCCAGACCGCCCGCAGCCGGCTAGAGATGTCAGGACATGCACTTGAGAGAAGGCAGAAATGGTGTGTGTTGAATGAGCCGCGTTTTGAAAACTAATATTCGGCTGTGGTAGTGTGAACATGTGCTGAAAGGGTCTCTGTTGGTTTGCTCGTTCCCTCGCCTCGCAGGTGTTTGCCTCAGACGCCGACAGCGGCATGAACGGGCAGATTGAGTACTCCATCGTGTCTGGGAACCAGAACAATGCGTTCCTGTTGGACCCTGCGCGCGGCATACTGGCTACCAACGTGCTGCTGGACCGTGAGATCACACCCTTGTACAAGTACGGTGCAGTTCCTACGAAACACTATTGACCTCTGATCTTAATGGTACGCCGTTACAAGAGACATGATTAACGAAATCACCAATACTTATGCTAATGCTGCAAGCAGGCAGAAAAGTATGGGGTTCGATTCCCCAAGGACCTAACCTAGCCTTTACCTGCTTGTTACGGACTTCACAGGAAGTTCCTTTGGGTTGAACCGTCATGAACGACCGAAAAAGCTATTCCACACTTTGAGTCATGATGATCTTTGTGTGCCCCCCCCCGCGCTGCAGCTTGTGGTTCGGGCCACAGACAGGGGGAGTCCAGCCCTCAGCGGCACCACCACCATCAGAGTCCAAGTGGTGGACGTCAACGACAACAGCCCCACCATCCCGCCCATGAGGCCGGTGGTGGTAGCCGAGAGTAAGACCCACTCATATACATGAAGTGACCGCGTGACCAAGAGTCTGTCCGGATGGTTTTGGTTTTTGTTCTTAGAAAGAGGACAGTTTTTTTTGTTGGTTGTTTTTTTTTTAATGTAGCTTTTTTGTAGCTGCTTCAGTAGTGATTGTAGACTCTGTTTGTCTAAGCCTTGCCTGTGAGTCGCTTTGGACAGAAGCGTCTGCCAAATGACTACGCGTAAATCTAAATATGTCAAGTTTGCTCATTTGCTCACGTGACTCACTCCTACATCTGTTCACCGGACGCTCTGAGTCATTACTGAAGTAATGATTCAACTCCGTGTGCGCAATCACGAATGGTCAGAGAGGCGCGTGGCAATACACGCGACGCGCCTCTCTGACCACCGCTGTGCGCTCTGCTCCAGACCTGCCGGCGGGCCACGTGGTCACCCAGGTGACCGCCAACGACGTGGACCTGGGCTCCGCCATCAGCTACAGCCTGGCGGACCCCGACGGTGACGACGGCGCCCCCGGCTGCTTCGCCATCGACCGCTACAGCGGCGTGATCACGCTGACCCGGGCCCTGGACCACGAGGAGCGGGCGGAGCACGTTCTGGGGGTCCTGGCGTCGGGACACCCTGCACCAGACCGCCGGCGAGGTGGTCGTCACGGTGCTGGACGTCAACGACAACGCTCCGGTCTTTGAGCGAGTCTCCTATCAGGTGTGGTCAGAATGCGCCGCACGCGATGTTTATGATTTATGTACTCATGTACTTTAGGTGCATTTCAATCATTAATACACAGGACAAGATGTTAATATCCCTTGTGCCGTCATCCAAGGTAAACACGAAGGCCAGCTCAGATAAGACCAAGCACACAACACGCGAGTGATATAATAACCACCATTAGGTGCAACACCATAGCAGACATCAGGCTACGCAATCATACATCTACAGAGTCATTCCTCCGGTGGCACCATTCACCCATTACCTAGACTAGCCAACAGCAGTATGCGGCACATCATTGGGGTTATCAAGAGGGCAACTTGATCACCCCAACAGGATCAAGAACAAAATATCACTTTACGTGTCGGGTTCGACATGTCGACACGCTTATCAGCACGTTGGCGGGGTGAGCGCTTCTGGCCTCACAGCGGGAAGGTTGCGGGTTTGAACCCCAGCCTTTGGCTTGGCTCTCGGCAACGCGATCCCCGAATGCCCTCTGAAACGCGTGCCGTTGGATGTGCGCTCCCAGGTGGAGGTGTCGGAGGAGGCCCCGGCCGGCGCCCTCGTCGCCACGCTGTCGGCCGCCGACCGCGACTCCGGGCTCAACGGGAAGGTCTCCTACAGGCTGCTGAACGCCTCGCCGTCGCTGGGTTTCCACATCCATCCAGACAACGGTAAGATCCCCACCACTGAAGTGTCTCCCTGCTGCCAGGGGGGACCGCCGGTCCAGAGGTTCTGCCCGCCACTCCGGGACGGGGGATGGTTGACGGGGGACGGGGGGACGGGGGGGGGGGGGGGGGGGTGGACCGCCAGGCGCTCCATTCTTCCCGGGGGTCCGTCACGCCAGGGGGGGCCGGAGGAGAGCTTGTGGTCCGGCGGCCGCCGCTTCCAACAAAACGCCTCGATGACCAAACCCCTGATGTGTTTCTGTATGCTCTGATGAACAGAGCCAGAGGAAACACAATGGAGCATTTGCATAAACTGCAGCACGCCTGGCCGGCCCGCGTCGCAGTGGTGAGCGCAACAAAAGCCTTTCACCGGCCGGATTACTTGATCCTCGTGTCGAGGCGCTTGTCTGGCACGTTTCTTCTGCTGTCTCTCCTCTGTACCCCCCCCCCCCCCCCAATTAAACCCGCTTGTTTGGCACAGCAGACGCCGGCTCGTGCCACCAAAAGCACGCCGGCCAGGAGAGAGACAGAGACAGAGAGAGAGAGAGAGAGAGAGAGAGAGAGGGGTTTTGTCTCGTTTTTGAGACGCTCCGCATGCAATCCATGAGGACACCCAGGGTGTAATTTTGCCAATTGCACAATTTCTAGATTGTTCTCTGCAGACCAAGGCAGCGGGATAATGCGGCGATTAGAGGGGTATGAAAGGGAAAACTTTATTGAAGCCAACAAACAATAACACAACAATGCCTGCCTCAAGTTATAGGCGTTTTCTTTTTTTCTCCCACAACCCCCCTAAATAGTCAACAATATTACCAATATATTGACAATGTATAACGCCGTCAAAATGTGTACGCTTGTACGTGATGGGCTAGGAAATAAGCACTGTGTGCTTTCAATTTTCTCATGTTTTGAAACAATTATCTTGGGCAGACGCATTAGAATATCCTCCTCAACAACGTAACGTGCTGCTGCTCCACAGGGTCGCTGTTCACCACCACAGCCCTGAGGGACACCGCCCACGGCGCCCCCACCCAGCTGCTGGTGGAGGCGCGTGACGGGGGGGACCCGGCCCGCTCCGCCCTGGTCGCCGTGGAGGTGGCGGTGCGGGACGCCAACGACCACGCGCCCCTCTTCCTCCGGGACGCCTACGCCGTCGGCGTGCCCGAGGACACGCCCCCGGGCGCCACCCTGCTGGCCGTGTCGGCGGAGGACGCGGACCGGGCGCCGGAGAACACCCACCTGGACCTGGCCATCGCCGAGGGGAACGAGGACGGCCGCTTCTCCCTGGAGGTCAGAGCGGTCACCGCCGCCGCCGCCACGGGGAACCGGCAGCGGAGCGTGGGGCGGCTGGTGCTGCGGCGCCCCCTGGACCGCGAGGGCGTGGACAGCTACCGGCTGACCATCACGGCGACGGACCGCGGCACGCCCCCGCTCAACGGCTCCACCGTCGTCACGGTGACGGTGACGGACGTCAACGACAACGCCCCGGCGTTCGCGAGCGCCGAGTACCACGCGCGGGTCAGCGAGGACAGCGCGGCGGGCGCCAGCCTGGCGCAGGTCAGCGCCCGCGACCCCGACCTGGGCGCCAATGGACTGCTGCGCTACGAGATCGTCTCGGGGAACGCCGGGGGCCGCCTCCGGCTGGACCCCGCCTCCGGCCTGCTGTCGGTCGCCGCCCCCCTGGACTACGAGCAGGAGAGCAAGTACACGCTGACGGTGCGGGCGTCGGACGGGGGCCACGCGGCCTTCGCCGTGGTCTTCGTCAGCGTGCTGGACGAGAACGACAACACGCCCTACTTCGCGTTCCCCGCCGTCAACTGCTCCGTCTCGGAGAACCTGCCGGCCTTCAGCCCCGTGTGCACGGTGCTGGCGGTGGACGCCGACCGGGGGCCCTACGGCCAGCTGACCTACGCCGTGCTGGCGCCCTGCTTCGCCGACTACAGCAGTGGCGGCCCCGAGAGGAGGGAGGCGTTCGCCGTGGACCCGCTCACGGGCGACCTTCACACCCGGCAGACGTTGGACTACGAGCTGGAGCGGGAGTTCTGCCTGGTGGTGGAGGCCCGGGACAAGGGCGGCAAGGCGACCACGGTCCGCGTGCTGGTGGCCGTCACGGGCGTGGACGAGTTCAGCCCCGTCTTCGCCCAGCGCCAGTACAGCTTTCGGCTGCCGGAGGACGCGGCGCCCGGCCAGACGGTGGGCCGCGTGGCGGCCACGGACAGCGACGCCGGCGCCGACGGCACGGTGGAGTACTCCCTCCCCGAGCCCTCGCCGTTTTTCTCCGTCGACAAAGCGACCGGCGCCGTCGTCGTCGCCGCGTCGGGCGCCACCGCGTACCGCCGGAGACCCGGCCCCCCCGGCGAGGACACGGTGCGCTTGGTGGTCTCGGCGACGAGCCCCAGACCGGGCTCCAGGAGCGCCACCTGCCTGGTGTCGGTCAACGTCTCGGGCGCGGCGGCGGCGCTGAGCGGCGTGCCGCTGGACGTCCACATGGCCAGCCTGACCGTCTCGCTGCTCACCTTCCTGCTGTTCCTCGCCGTGTTCGTGGCCCTGGTGCTCCGCTACAAGATGAGGGTGGCCGCGGTCAGGAAGGCCGCCGCCGCCATCACCGTCAACCTCAACAGTGGCGGCGGCAGCGGCTCGCTCGGCCGAGCGAGCGCTAACGCGCCAAACGGCGTCAGCCTGCAGGAGTTGATGAGGGCCGACAGCGCGCTGCGGGAGAGCGATATCTCCATCCCGTGCAGACATTCAGACTCCAGCGGCCGCGGTTCAGCAGAAGGGGAGACTGCAGAAGACCAGGAGATTAAGTGGATTAACGCGCTCCCCTGCCATAAAAGGACCGGATCCCGACGCAGCGCGGGAGAGCTGCAGAGCCCCGACCGCGACGCCGGCGGGGACCGGGTTTCCTGCCGCTCCGACGAGGTCGGCCCGGAGCACTTGGCGGGCGCGGGCGCGGGCCTCTCCGCGGCGCTGGCCAGCGTCGAGAGCCTGCACCACTTTAAGGAGGAGGGGGGCGGCGAGGGGCTGCTCCAGACTGCAATCAGGGTCGGGGATCTGGAAGAAAGCATGAGGATTAGGGGTCACATTCCTCTGTCGGAGGCCCGCGCCCCCGCCGGCTCGCTGTCGTCCCTGGTGTGTCCCGAGGACCAGCTGCACGGGAGCTACGGCTGGGACTACCTCACCGACTGGGAGCCGCGCTTCCGGCCGCTGGCCGCCGTCTTCGCCGACATCGGCATGCTGCGCGACGAGGACCTCCAGGGGGCCGCAGAGGAGGAGCCGGCGGCGGCGGCGGCGGCGGAGGCGAGCCGCCTCATGTACCCGCCCCCGCTGATAACGGGCGTGGCCCAGCCGGGCATCAGAAGCGTGCCCCCGCGGGCGGCCGGCCACGCCCACACCCTGAGCCGGAGGCCCTCGTACCCCAGGTACTCGTACTCGCCGCTGGCGAGGAACACGGGGCTCACGCCGTGCGCCATGACGCCCAGCTTCTCGCCGTCGCTGTCCCTGCTGACCGTGAGGACTCCCAACGCCTCGCCGGTGGTCTCGGAGGCCGGGGCGGGGGGCATCAGACTGCACTCGGGGCCCCACACGGCCAGCCTGCTGGAGGCAGAGATACAGGTGTGATGAGGTGGGGAGATACAGGTGTGATGAGGTGGGGAGATACAGGTGTGATGAGGTGGGGAGATACAGGTGTGATGAGGTGGGGAGATACAGGTGTGATAAGGTGGGGAGATACAGGTGTGATGAGGTGGGGAGATACAGGTGTGATGAGGTGGGGAGATACAGTTGTGATGAGGTGGGGAGATACAGGTGTGATGAGGTGGGAAGATACAGGTGTGATGAGGTGGGGAGATACAGGTGTGATGGGGTGCGGACATGTTGCTGAAGTGACTTTGTTGGTTCAACCGGTTTTTCATAATTAACTGGGAAGTAGTTAATTATTTAACGCTTTAATGACAGACTTAACATTGGATCCCTATGATCACCTCGGTGCTTTATTGTGTTCAATTTATTTTTTTAGGAAGATGTTTTTGTTTTTTTGTTGTTGTTTTTTTTATAGCCAGACAGCATATCCACTGGGGTTAATATCCATTGTGTCAAAGATTTAAAGTGGTTCCTGTTCCTGTTGTCGTAGGAGCAACTAGAAATTGTTTGATGACTTAAATAGAGACGATTTTCCGCAAACACAACTTGCTTTGATAATAAAAACTAATTTGGGGAAAAACCTGTACTCCATCATGTATTAGTATCCTCTTATGTAAAAACCCTAACCAGGAACAGATGTCTGAAGACGCAATTAAATATGAATGTGCTGTTGTAAACATGTTGGTATCTGCAGAAAATGAAACACTTCTTTATGCATTTCAAAAGGAAAATGTTACCCAGGTCGCTGTGAGTCTTAATGGGGGCGAAAAACGCAAGTTTGTGTGAGTGGCAAACCCTGTGTTAGAACACTGCCTGCAGTATGGATTAAGACCTTATTACCCTCTGCTCCCTCCCATGGCTAGTTATGATTTGCGGTAACAAGATTGTACATCAATGCTACATCATAAAAACTACATCACTCGCCTTAAAACAAAAAACGTTTTTGTCACGCTTTTGGTGAGGATGAGCACTTAGCCTGCAGCCAGAAAGGCACATCGTTATGTCCTTGACCCCGTTCTTTCCAAATCGATTTGTGAACTCGCTGAGGTTTTCCAGAGTCATTTAAAGGGATACGCGCATGTTTTTCGGTTTCTACATAAGCGACACAATTTCCGTTGGTGTAGCGTCTGGGTTTTGTACCTTAACGATGTTTCTGATGAGCCGCATGCCTTTCTGGTTTTGGGGAGGGGGTATTTTGGGGAACAGTTCCTTTGAGGAAAACACACTGATCTAGACCGCGTTTTTTAAAATGGTTATCTTATTATACACTGCGTGTGCGGTGGTGCGGTTGATTTGTCTGAAATATTAGTTTTCATGGGAATTGCAAATCTCAGGTTAGATATATTAAAAATGTGTTCATAAATGAGTTAAACATGTACGGGAGACGCATCCTGTGTCAATTCTCACAAATTAAACTTTTCGCAGATTGTTGTGAACTAAAATGTTTGGGCTACGTCATAAAAGGGTCTGGTACTTCTAGCACTGTTGGTAGTGGCTCAAACGGCTAACATTGGATATGGGGGGGGGGGGGGGGGGGAAAGGGGGCCAGGCCTTCTTAATTCAATTGATTTCCACTTGATAGATGCCCTATTAGGACATTACCAATGTGCTTCCAATTGAATTCTACGGTTGTTAAGTCACTAAAAGTTCCACCCTTTAACAATCTTGATAAGAGGGATTCTTTGTCCCAACGTGCATTCTTTCCCCAACCCATAATCCCACATGCCCACGCTGTGTTTCCTAACACACAGAGTTCAGGCCCCCACTCTCCCCACGCTTGGAATCGACGTATAATACGTTCCATATAAAGATTGCCGTAATCTTCATCAGCCCAATAGCACTCAATAAAACGGAAAACTAAAAAAGCTTTTTTTGAATGAGACCTGAATGGGCGCCTTTTAAACGGATCTCAAAGCCGTTTAAAAAAAAAAAAAACTACATTAGAGGAGCATTGAACTCCATAACACTCAATAACATGTTTCCTTTTTCTTTTTCTTTTTTTTCTTTTTTTTTCTTTTTTTTTTTTTTTTTACAAATGGGGGGTCTCCCTTAAAACTTTACGAGTCGATGCCCGGGCGGTGTTGACGTAGGCATGTGGCGTAGGCATTCTACTGAAGTCGAGCGGTTAAAAAGCTGCCCTCTCTGGCTTCGGGGCCGGGCTCTGGCTCGACGGCGGCTGGGCGGAGACTGACGTCAGCCGGGCGCTGCGGTGATGATTGATGGGCCGGTTGAATTGAAGGCAACAGCAGCACATCTGAAGACCCTGCTCCATCTATCAGGGAACACGCTGCACGCCTTCAGCTGGCCCAGTAGTTGAGCTCCAATGCTCATGTTACTCCATATTCAAATAGCTCCATGAGTCAAACCAGATTTGAGATCACAGGCAGTACCATGAGAGCAGTTTTTTTTTTTTTTTTTTTTAAATATAATCTAAACTCAAGCCCGATTGAGGCCCGGTAAATCGAGTTCAGTTACTCAGTCAGTCAGTTAGTCATTCAGTCAGACCGCTGGTTAGGTCATCTGTCAAGATGGATGGTTAATCCGCCAGTTAGCTAGTTCGTTGATCGGTTAGTTAGTCCAGCTCGTTAAGGAGTTGGACAGTCTCTTTCGTCCAGTGACCTACTAATCAGTCCGTCTGTCCCGTATCCCCTATCCATCAGCACCTGGACCCGCGCTGTTCAGATGGTGACGTCTGCTGGGAGCCTATTGGGAGCCATCCAGAGTCACAGATGTCCGTCCTGTTGAACTGCAGAGCACGGTGACAGGGCGGACATCTTGCTAACAGCGCAGAGCGCTGCGGTCGGGCGGCGTGTGTCGTAGCACGTAGCATGTAGCGCGTAGCTCCGCACATATGGGCTTTACAGTTGGGTGGAACTGTGGCTGCTTTCCAACAGCAAATAACCAGTTGATTTATCTGTAGCATTGCGCCGTGTAGATTTGATTCCACGGAATTGGAAATATGAGTGTTTTGTTTGTTGGTTTTTGTCGGTATTTATATGGCTGTTGACAGAACGTCACATGAAGACGACCGTCCCCGCTGCAGATGCGCGTCTAGATAAGGAATGTTATTGGATGGAAGGAGAAACGCGGGCACAGCCAAAGCAAAGCAATCAAATACTGATTAACATGCGCGCTGCCGTCTCTTACCGGAATCGGGAAGGCTAATCTTTCTGAGCCCGCAACCTGTCACTTTTACTCAAGGATGAGAGTGAAGCCCAATGTCTTCCAAATGTACGGTTGCTTGGGAGCGAAGGGAAAGCCCGGGTCCCTGACTGTGTCCAGACCCGCCGCGCTCGCCTCATATTTATTTCAACAGGACGGCCTGAAAAATGCTAAATTCAACCCAGATGCACTATCACCATTGGCCCCCATTTCATACCCATCTTTTCTGGGCTTGTCTTGGCTCCAGAGCCGCCTCTTCGTTGCGGTTAGCGGGGCCCGTGGTTGCGAAGGCCCATGGAGGGGAGGCCGAGTCCTGCATTAGAGGGTTGGGGAGTTTTTTCTCCGGGAGAGGATGATGGCCACGGTCTTCGAAACAAAACCTCGTCTCTATCCAAGTATCACTTTTACCCAAATGTAATATGTTTGACAAGTGGATTCTATACGTATGCCCAGCGATGATGCGTTTGGGCTGATACATTTCACTTAGCAGGCTGGTCACGTGATGCATTACAAAATGCGAAACCCAAAGACTTTAAAAGCAAGCAGATGGCTTTCCAGTGTTTTCTACACATTTTCCAGTTGGAGCAAGTCCAAAAAAAGGCAAATGTTTTTTTGTGTACCACCAGGAAGTATTACGATGGCATGCAGACATCTTTGTTTGTTCTGGCAGTTTGCTGTGGGTTACATTATGTTGTCCCTTAAAGCGGCTATTTCGTGTTTAGCATAGATGTCACTTCTGGCATTGTGGAATGTTTAAACAAAGTCACTGTAATTGCGTTAGCTGGCGCGGGGGTTTATTTTGGTGTCAGCGGTGTACGACAGTGGGTTGTTAAACTTTCTGTGATTGACCCTCCATATGTTATGAGCCCTCAATGTGTTTGGAGCCCTTAACACTCAAGTCAGGAATCACCACTTGCCCCCCACACACACACACACAGAAACACACACACACACACACACACACACACACACACACACACACACACACACACACACACACACACACACACACACACACACAAAACAGACTTTGCTGATTGGCTGGCACTTTAAAACCTTTCAGAAAAAAAATCTGTCTCAAAGTTAATAATTATGATGTGTATCCATCCAGCCTTTCAGAGAGCCTATAGACCTACTAGTGTTACCAAACTAAACTAAATGGCGTTGGGTGTTCAAATAACGACATGCATTCGGCCACATTCATCACCTTACGCTGTTTGATGAATGACACCCCATATGTACCTCATACAGAGCTCCGGTGCTTCACAAACGTAATTCAGAGTGTTAAATAGCAAAAGCAGCGCGGACCGATTCTGCTCAGCCTCTATCAGCGTATTCTGCGTTTGAGAAATGTATGCGTTGTGCGTGATCATAAATCACCTCAAGACCATTTATTTCACCCCCTGACAGCCAAGTAAACATCCATCTCTCTCTTCCCCCCCCCCCAACTGAAAAGTGTTGCCAAAGCACTGTAGCACTAATGGCATGACACGTTGCTAGATTTATTAAGTGGAGCCAATCTGAAGAATGTTTGTCTCTTCTACTTTTCACTTCATTCACGTTAGGGTGGTTTTATTGTGTGTGTCCTCTCTCTCTCTGGAGAAGGCTGTGCAGCAGACATGGAGCTGTGTTGGAGACGAGGGAATGACGTGAAGGAGAGTCTGAAATGGACACACTTAAGCCAGAACGCGATATATATATATACATACGTTTTTTTAAATACATTTCACATTGAACTACTTTTCATCACATCCATTTTTTTTTTCAATCACTTGCATATTATTGTTCCTGAATTTACCCCCCCCCACCAAAAAAGAAGAAAAGCTCACATAATTTGATCAACGTTTGAAAAGAAAAGAAAAAAAATATATAGCGTTGTGTCTGCGCTTATCAGAACCATGTGGAACATCTCCTTTATGCGTCTCAGATGGCTGGTAAACGGCTCGGACAACGTATGCCAGAGTGCACAGCAGGGCCCGTCTCCGATGGCTATCAGCGCGGGGGGGCTCCGAGCAGCCGCCGCCATGGTAACATTTAGCATGAAAGAGGGCTATTTTGTGGTTTATTATTTCCATTTCCTAAAGAGAGGGTGGGAGTTATTGAGGAATAATAGTGTGGGGGGGGGGGGGGCAGGGGGGAGGATTCAGCAGTGTGGTTCTATATGAGGAGCGATGGCCTTGAGAAACACAGCTCCTGCTGCTGGTGTTGTCGTCGTCGCCGCCGCCGTCGTCCGTCACGTTTGTCACGGGCTGACGTGTGCCGACTCCGGCGGGTTGAAGTGAAGCGGAACCTTCCTTCGTCGCACCTGCGCTCCCCAAGCGACAGGAAGGCGTCACGTGGTTTTAGACAGCGCGCGCTTTATTTACGTATGAAGCACTCATGGAAACGAGTCGTCTGAGTAGAAAGAGTTCCAGCGCTAAAGCAGAAGGCGAAACACCGGCGGCTCAATGACATGTGCTGGTTCTTGTCATGTGTTTTGGTTCTTCCTGTATGTTCTATGTATGCTATATTCCAGTTCTTTGGCTGTGTTGAGTCTTGCAGTGTATATACTGTAGAAGAAGAAGAAGAAGAAGGGGCATTTAGCAGACGCTTTTTGCCCAAAGCGACTCACAATCAGCACATTTGTGGGGTTTGACATGTGGACAGTTGGGGATCGAACCATCAACCCTCCGCTTAGTGGATGACCCGCTCTACCCAGGGAGCTATGCCGCCCCATATTGTGGTTTCCTGTTGTTCACTGATCTTCACTGTTACACTGGTTCCTGCTGTAAATACTGCTTACTGCTTATGCATACGCTGGTCATTCCTATGCATATTCCCATAAGGAGACGAGGTCCAGAGTTCGTCCAGGGAGTCCGGCCCTCTGAGCGGCCGGTCCGTGGGGTGAAGGGGGGGGTGGTTTGTTGGGGGACGAGGGGCAGGCAGAGGAGGGTCAAACGGGGCTCTGGCAGTACGAAGGGGCCCCGAGCATCACATTTGGGTCCAATCAGCCTGGTGATGTTTTTGGCCATAATATACAAAACAGATGGACCAGTGATTGGCTGGCTACATCTCTTGAAAAAAAAAAAAACTTGCGCGCAGTATAACCGAACCAAAGAAAATGCACAAAACTCTTTGTTTTGTTTACTTTGAATATGACTTTGCTGCTGCCTTTGTAGTGCGGACTTGTTTGTCGGTGGTTAAATGGAAGCACAGGGCAAATATGTGTAAACAACGACAGAAGTTTTTCCACTTTTCTATAACGCCTAATGAGATTACGTGAATCCTCTGGTCGTTATCGACTATATCGCGTCGTGTTTCTCCGTCAGAGTGAAGCGCGTGACTCTGCAAAGCGTAACATGTGACATTATCGCTTATCCCAGCACCTCGACACCTGCTTGTAGTTCCCTGGGTGTTTTGTGCCGAACCCACTGCAGTGTGTGTGTGTGTGTGTGTGTGTGTGTGTGTGTGTGGGCCGGCGCCGGCGCTAACACCACCAGCTACTCCGCTACCAGTGTGTGACCCGTAACCCAGTGTGTGTAACATGAGGGGGGGGGGGGGGGGGGGGGGCTAGCCACGGCATCTGAGTCTGGACCCGAAGACCTGTCTGTCAATTGCCCCCCGCCCCCCCACCCCCTACACTTCGCTGACCTCTTGACCCCATTCACAAACCAGGAGGGGTGACTGAGCTGAGCTGAGCTGTGGAGGTGGCGGTGGAGGTGGAGGTGGAGGTGGTGGGGGTGGTGGAGGTCGAGGTGGAGGTGGTGGGGGTGGTGGTGGTGGAGGTGGAGGTGGGGGTGGTGGTGGTGGAGGTGGAGGTGGAGGTGGTGGGGGTGGTGGTGGTGGAGGTGGAGGTGGAGGTGGTGGGGGTGGTGGTGGTGGAGGTGGAGGTGGAGGTGGGGGTGGTGGTGGTGGAGGGGGTGGTGGTGGTGGAGGTGGAGGTGGTGGGGGTGGTGGTGGTGGCGAGCCACCATACGGTGAGATCACCAGGGCAGGTGCTGGGTTCCCTCCCCCCCCTCCGTCCTCCTGGCCAGGGATGATGGATGGGTCTGGCTGGGATGCCGGTCGGGGTTTGGTCCACACAGCAGGGGAGAAGGGTGTGTGTGTGTGTGTGTGTGTGTGTGTGTGCGTGTGTGAGTGTGTGTGTGTGTGTGTGTGTGTGTGTGTGTGTGTGTGTGTGTGTGTGTGTGTGTGTGTGTGTGTGTGTGTGTTTGTGTGTGTCTGTGTGTGTGTGTGTGTGTGTGTGTGTGTGTGTAGGGAGGGGGGGGGGGGGGGGTATGTGTGGTCAGAGAGTCAAGGCCTTGTCCCAGGCGATGGGGATTTATGCATCATCCCCCCCAAGTTCAAATGGCGGCCTTCTCAACGTACACCGCATCCATCCACAGAGTGACAGTGACTCACACACACACACACACACACACACACACACACACACACACACACACACACACATCCCCCTAAGATGGACAGACACACACACACACACATCCCCCTAAGATGGACACACACACACACACACACACACATTCCCCTAAAATGGACACACACACACACACACACATCCCCCTAAGATGGACACACACACACACACACACACACACACTCATACGCAGACACTCCGGGAAACAAACACGCACACGCCTAGACAAAGACACACATGTTGATATAATCATATTCATACACACAGACACTGAGACACAAACAAACACACACACAGACACACACACACACAACCAATTTAATATGAGCACATCAGGAAAGGAAGGGGCTTGTAGTTTTCCAAATTCCCTCCCTCTCTCACTCGCACGCTCTCTCACTCTCTCTCTCCGTCTCCTCTTTCACGTCATCTCCCCTTTCTCCTGGGCTATTTCAATCCTTTGTGTCTTTTGTGTTGTGTGTTGTGCGCAGATTTACATTACGTTTACGTTCAGTCATGTTGCAGCCGCTTTCATCCAGAGCCACGTCTCTTCTCTTTGTGAGGCCAAGGGCACTCACAGCACCCGGCCAGCGTTGGCCCGAGAACAAAACAGTTCTGCATGGCTTCAGAGTCAAACAATCACGGGAGGAATCAGAAACGATGGCGGATATTTGTTCTTGTAATTTCTCAATAATGAAGTGCTCACGGGTCAACGCACCTTAAACATTGCCACCACAGTACGATATATACAAGCACCGCAGCTGTCTTCAGAGGTTTTTCTTTCGCAGCACGTTGCTACGCCGTATCAAGCTAGGCCCGTCGCTTGTCACGCCATCGCGACAACCGCGCACGGAAACAAGGGGGTGTGAACCCCCAGCCTCTCCCAGGCCGTCTCCCATCAGCAGAATGTGCAGTGGGGTGGGTTTGAGGGCGCCGGGGGTCTGACAGAAAGTGAAACATACCTGGGCTTTCACTGACTACCCAGCAGGGTTGTAGTCAAGAACACCTTTGTTGAGTCCAAGACAAGTCCAAGACCAGGACTAGTCGAGACCGAGTGCAAAGAGGTTCGAGTCCAAGACAAGACCGAGTCCAGGACAGAAAAAACAAGTAATATTTTATTATGGCAGAATTGGCGGACATCTTCTTTTGTCAGTGTGTGTGAATCAATGAAAATGAATAACAATAACGTTAGGTTAGCAGGGCACGCAGATGCGAAGATAAACTAGTGTGTGATTGGTTATCGAGTGGCCAGTGTTCTAAACATAATAAAGACACCTAGACTCGGTCGAGACCAAAAGCCATATTTGGCAAGACCAGTGGCAGAGACCGAGACAAGTACAAGTCCAAATACCAGCGAGTCCGAGACCATAGAAAAAAACATCTTGAGTCCGGACTCGAGTACTACAGCCCTGATACCCGGAACGTCACCGGTGGAGGAAGGGGCTCGAAGCTAACGCTAGCCTCCACCACAGGGGATTCAGCGACGTTGGCTGTGGTGCGGTGTGACACGCTGTGGTTGGTTGAACACCAGGCCTGCTGCTGCTGCTGCTGCTGCTGCTGCACTCTGAACCCCGAGCAGAGGCTCTGCAGCACACGCACCCGACCTAGCCGGTAGGACGCACGGCGCAGCGCCCCGGGCCCTAAGAACCACCTGGAACCCGGAAGAGGGGTTGTGCTCTCGCAGGGGGGGCCTGCCTGCTCCGCGCCATTAGTGATGGTGATCATGATGATGATGATGGCAACGTGGGAAGGGAGTCATTGATTACAGGTTAAGCTGTGTTGGGGCGGATTATAAGGAGCTTTGTCTCGTAGGGGTCAGTGAACAGGCCAGCGGCACATCAAAACACATGCTCGTACCTTTCTGCTTTCTGTGGGAAAAAGTATGATCAAGGAACCCTCCCAGTGAGAACAGTACTGCTGTTCTCACTGTAGAACAGTACAGTGAGAATGCCGAGAACTGACCCCTGTGGCACGCCGGTTTACGCCTGCAATGGTCTGTCTTCATCGAGCAGAAAACGCTCAGAAAACACAATATGGTCGTTACTGCACACAAAGCCCGGAGACGGCATGACAACCGACCTCAGAAACCCAACAGCACACAGACAACAGGTGCCAGGGCGCTATCGGCCTGTGTTCCACACAGAACACTGATGCAGCTCATGGAACCACCACGGGTGTTCTGTGGCACACAGACACCGTGGAGCGAGCCCAGATGGTAAAGAGCAAAGGTTCATCCACTGACCAGTGAGCTTTCCATGGCTATGCTTGCGGTAGCGGCATCAGAGGCCTGCTCTGTGTTTGATTGGACCGTTAGGGCCTTGGCCACACAGGGAGGTGGGAAGGTGGGGGACGCATTGAGACCAACAATTAGTGCCACAGACCCAGATTTAAGTGTGTGTGTGTGTGTGTGTGTGTGTGTTTGAGCAGATTTTGTTCCTATTTAATGCATCTAGTCTCAATACTATTGAGACTAGATGCATTGTCACTATGACAATCGATCTGATATCTAAACTAATGGTCATTGATATTCTTTCATCTAATATTGATTAGATAAAAAAAGAACTAACATGGCAAGTAACAGGCAAGTTTGGAAAATATTATCCCGTATCGCAGACAAGTTTAATGTTCCAATCAAGTCAAGTTTAATTAGCCAACGTTTCAAGTCAGGTAAATAATGGTGTAAATAAGGTAAGGCGTTGCCTTCGCAGCCTCTGGCAGGATTGTGTGAATGGTATAAACACATTCATTCATTCACCAACATGACCTTCATGTAGAGCAGAGTTCCCCAATCGGTTCTCACTGAGGGCCAAATCATGTCAAGGTTGCCAAGTCGAGGGCCAAATTGTCTGGGTTTTTTGTTTAATTGGACCAGCAAACATTGTTTTATGTGGAGATGTTATTATTGCTGCTATTAATAGAAGTCGTATCATTGTTATGATCAGTAGTACCAGTGGTAGTTGGTTGTAGTAGCAGATACTTCATGGCAGGTTATGACACAGTGTCACCAGGTCAGCCCGGTCCGCTAATTGGCAGCGGCTGATCTAAAGTGTCGCTTAGAATGAATGGAGGAAAATCTGCGATTGCATTTGTCATTGAAGGTGCCAGTCTAAAGGTTCGGTAGTAGAGCCGTATTCTGCCGGGAACGATCTGAACAAACGGTGCCGTGGCCACAAATGAACAATTCATGTGGCGAGCACACATTTGGCAGACGTCGTAGCGCAAGCACTTCATAACACGGTGAGTAGCAAAACAAGTTTGCTTTTGTCTGCTTACTTCTGAGTCTGACGCTGAGACTACAAAGAAATGTGTTTGAAATGAGGTACACTGTGTTATTTCATAACAAGACATGCACCAGATGGACCCGGGATTGTAACACCTTTCTTAAAGTACGCTGAGGGAGTTGGACATGGCTCCAATTCAAATTCAAAGTAATTGTTTAATGTATGTGTTTCTGTGTGTGTGTGTGTGTGTAAATGTGTGTGTAGGGGCCTGTGTGTGTGTGTGTGTGGAGTGAGGGGTCTCCTAAATGAGTGCAGGATAAAGAACTATGTGGAGACCTCTCAGCAGGACCCAGTAGGTTTATTGTTCACTGCCCTGGGCTTGTTCCATCCACCATTACACGCACGTTCATGCAGCACGCATACACATGAGACTGTGAGCGTGCACGTGTCTGTGTGCATTTGTGTGTGTGTGTGTGTGTCTGAGTGTGCATTTGTGTGTGTGTGTGTGTGTGTGTGTGTGTGTGTGTGTGTGTGTGTGTCTGTGTGTGCATTTGTGTGTGTGTGTCTGTGTGTGCATTTGTGTGTGTGTGTGTGTGTGTGCCTGTGTGTGTGCACGCGAGCACGTGTGTGTGTGTGTTGGGGGTGGAGCTATAGTTTTGAGAGGGGGTGGGGGGTAGCTCATGACAACCATAGTGTAAGGCCTCGTTCCGATCTCAAGAAAAATCCCATACATATGTTGTTATCTGCTGGACCGCAGAGGAATTGAGTTGATGAAGTGTCCGCTGATAAAGCAGGCTGTGTAAATGGGACCCGACATGGCACGGGTATCACACATCACCACCCAGCAGCATGCATGCGTGATGGCAGTGTGTGCGTGTGTGTGCGCGTGTGTACATGTGTGCATGTGTGTGTGCGTGCGTGCGTGCGTGTGTGCATGTGTGTGTGCGTGCGTGCGTGTGTGCGTGCGTGCGTGGACAATTCGTCTTATCAGGGGAACTTCTTGATATTTCCCTTTATTTATACCGGTTTTCAGAAGAATATTGTCTACGTACTGCGGACCTTTTTTCCACACAGAAGAGCACATCGAGTGTTTTCGGGGAGACTGAGGGCGCTCAGAGATGACAGCATTAAGAGTGTAGGGCATTCCTGCCTCCAGCCAACTGTGCCTCTAAAACAATCCTTGGAAGAAAAAAAAAAAGGCTCTTGTTGCCATGTCACAACTGTGAATGAATGCCAAACCTTTATTTAAACTTCACCCTCTGTCTGGTATTCTAGAGGTCACCTGGGGTCATTCTCCAGCCCACAGCCACCGTGGCTAAAATTAAGAGGGCTGTTTTTTAGGTTTTTTTTTTAAACCCTAAATTCCCCCCATGAAGGGTATGCCAGAGAGTATTTTGAGAACGCAAAATATCAAAAGGCAAATGATCCATGTCTTCAGCCAGAGTAGCAATTTAGTCATGTCACGGCCGACTTTTAATGAACCAATTACATAACAAAATAACCCCAAAAGTTACAAAACAAGGAATTGCTTTGCAGCGCACTGGTGTTTCATATGCAAAGCACATTGCTGGATTTGTTTGCTGTTGTTAGTGTCTAGCGTCTACAGGCTTTCAGGAACGAAAAACATATTTGTATTTGTGAAAGCATAAAAGGAAAAACACATTTGTATACGTGCTATTCAAAACAATAGCTTCGACTGAACATACTCAAACAATATACCATGATTGGCGCAACCACAGTACCAAAGCCTCCTAAAGGCTAGCCTAGCCTGGAAAAGGAATAAGTGGGAGATCCACTGTGTTTTCAAGCGCCACACAGAGAGACACTCGAGAGTCTCATACGAAGAACCCACGACATCAAGCTAACTCGCAGGTTCACCCGTCCGTTTCTTAAAAGGCAGCTAGCGCGGCGTTAGCTTGGGCTGCGTTGCGTCACGTCAACGCTTGAGTGGTAGCGTCGGCCCTGCATGTGGAATGTGGACAACACATGCTGGGCTCCTGGCTGGCCTGGTCCACACCGGGGGACCGGTGGGGGGGGGGGGCAGGGTAGGGGTGCAGGTCTATGCCAGTGGACAGACACCACAACGTCTCCTGGTGGGGAGAACTGCTCTTTGGTCTCAACCATAAAAAAAACACAAAAAAAACAAAGCAAAAAAAAAGTACCTCTCTCACAGTGTGGGTCTTCCAGCAGCTCTAGTATCAGTCAAAGGTCAAAGTGCAGAGTGGGCATTTGCAAGCACCCCATTGGCTGGCTGTTAGCTCAACGGCTTCCTGCGCGTGTAAACCTTGGCCCGAGTGTTTCCTGAAGGATGTCAGCGGGACTCGTCTTCCCCCCGCGGTCGTCTCCGTGGCGACGGCTGGAGGTTTTATCAAGTGTGTGAGTGCCAAAATGGGTTTTTAGATACATCATCATAAACATAAAGAGGCGAACGGTGGCCACTCAGAGCCACGTGGGTTGGACTCAATGCTTCTATTCACTTTATTAATTATAACAGTGTAGGGCCGCTCCCACATCTCTCCAACTCTAATGGGTTGGCACCGAGACATCTGTCACGCACACTAGAACTCAGTCGTCAGAAGGACTGCTCTCCCAACGGCCTCGCAATCTCTGGCGTAAACAGGACATAGAAGACTTTCACGTGTTCCCTTTTACGCTCTCAAGTTGTCCTTTGTGGTCCTTTTTTTACTGTTGGTCATATTTATGTAGCTTGGATTTCTCAGAAGTCTAAGCCGGGCCAAAAGCCCCCATACTGGGTCAATTAGACCCCGACGATAGGAACATTTCATAAATGATATCAAGCAAGGATAATCTATATGACTCTAATGAGAATAATTCCCTTTAGACGGGATGAATGAGTTCTTTCCCAACATCTAAGCCGTGATTGAGGCTAACAAGCTCGTTACAAATGTGCGCCCATGTGTAGGCCTACCTTGGCATTCTACAGTGGACTCTGGGTCGGAGGCCCACGGTCCAGGTACTGCATGGGGCCTGGACTTGAGTTCTACCCTGCTGGCCCAGTATTCCCAGCTGCTCTCATGAATCTTTTCCACAAAGCATGTCCAAGCTGCCATCGTCATGCCGTTTCTATATGGCCCTTTCTGTCATTTTATATGGAAACCATGGAATCCCCGTTCATAACCTAAAACACAAACAATTTTGGGATTATGTCACCATGCTGGGGTTTCATGTGTATTCCTTCCCAGACAATTGGAACACGGTTTGAACCTCGCGGGTTGGATGAGGTGCTCTCACTCAACACTATTCAGATTAAAAGGTTTCAATCCCCTCTCTCAGGATTTCCCCAGCTATCAATATCCTTTTATGTGTCATTTGTGTTGATGTAAGAATGCATATTTTGACATTTTAGTGAACTAAAATGCTGAACAGGAAAACATTAACAAGGCAAAATTAAATATCTAACTGTGATGGAAGCCATTTTCAGATACAGTGGGGTTTTGTTAATGAATGAAAACATGCCAAACAAATTTGCTAAATATTATGAAAAAAATCAAAGAGTAAAATAAAAAATGTGGGCAGGAGCTTAATGTGTAACATTACAACTAACTCATAGCTTAAAATAAACTGGACCTATCTGTAGTCAATGCTGATCAATAGCGATTTCAATAATGTCAATAAAATCACATCCTTTAACTGATAAAAAGAAAATGCTGTGTGGAGGACAAAAAAAAGAAGAATGATCAATGATTCATTAGATCCGATGAACGCATTTCTTTTTTTTTTTGCTCACATTAATCCGTTACTTCTCCTCCCGTCTCGAACCTCATTCAAGTGATATCGGCAATTCCTCCAACATTTGGCAATTCGGTTCCTCTCAACGTGAGTAAAGAGTAATTGCTTTGGACGGCATCCTCGATAGAAAACGGAACAGAAGAAAGGGTTGGAGGGGGTGGGGGTGTGGGGGGGGGGGGGGGGGGGGGGGCGATGAGGAGGAAGGGATGAAAGGGAAAGGATCTGGTGGGCTACAGATGGGCAGGTCCAGGGCCGGTCCAAGCTGCGGCTCATTTTCACACAGGGTCCTAATGAGAACCTGCTGGGGTTCCTTTTAGGTGCAGGCCTCGGATCGGTTTACCTCCCCTGTCCCAGGGCCAGCCCACCGTCACCCCGCTGTCTGTGCGGTAGCATTGTAAACAGGCGTCGAGGTATGGCGTCGAGGTTCGAGTGCCCAGGATGTGAGACCTTTGATGCCTGTTCACTTTAGTTGCACTAAAACAAGAGTCTGTAGAAAAATCTCCCAAGGGGAAATTTGTTTTGCAGCATGTAATAGTTAAAATCAATAACAACAGCAACAATGAGCACATCACAAAGAATGAAAGCGCAATGGACAGCAGTGAGACATTAAAACATTAACGACCAAATCATAACAAAAAACCCAAACGGGTGGACAAGCAGATGCCAGTGTCATGTCCCTGTTATTGGGAACCCGTCATTATTCCATGTAGTACATTCTTTTGGGTTAGCCTCGTCAGTTATGCGCAAAGTTTCACTGGGACGTCAGTGTGTTTAAAGCTGCAGTATGTAAAACTGCTCTGTAGCTAAATTTTGATTTGATTTGATTTCATGTATGCCTATGTGGTTGTTTTCCCCCAGAACTTTTGACAGGCAGACAGACAGAAATACTTTAATGATCCCTGAGGGAAATTGCATTTTGTATCTGGGACATGCAGGGAAAGCCAGACCAGTGGACCTGCTGCTTGTCTTTACACCCTACATGCCACAGCGAGTCCGGTCCAACAGGTTAACAGGGTGCTCAGACTCTCCCAGCAGTGTTGTGTCCGGGCATCTGAAGAGGCTTCAGTGGCTTTATTACTCGCACACTGAGGCGGTTGCACAGTCAGCTCCATAAAAAAAGAAAGCTAAGACGTTCGGTGAAGCTCGCCTGATTGGTCCTTAGCCTTGGAGTTAATGCCGCAATGCTTTGGTGACTTCTTCACGTTGTAAATATAGACGTTGTGTATTTTATGGGGTTTTTACGGACCATGAGGAAGTAATAAGTCAACAGAGGTTAGTTAGCCTTTGCTTTCTTATGTGCATTTAGCTTTGGTGTTCTTTGCTGCTTTTGAAGATACAAAGCAGGTTCTGATGTATTATTGTCTAATGATGTATTAAAAGAGGAACTATACAGTACTTACATAGGCATTGTAGTAAGGGCACTAGGGACATGTCCCCTCCAATGTCAAGAAATCATGTTTCTCCTGTTACAATATGACTTGGTCTGCCACACTTATAATCCCTCCCATCATCTGATCTGCAATAGCCATGTTTGTATTGCTTTTTTCAGAAAGTAAGTGATGAAGGGTTAGTAACAGTGATTGTAAAATGATTCGTTGATATTCACAATTTGTCTTTGCTAATAATATAGAATCTATAACATTAGGAAGGTATACACTGTCATTCTGATCTGAACAAATTCTCCCCTGCATTTAAATGATAATTGTTGAATGACAATTGTTTAATGGACTGAAAAGACACATTTTGATGGTCATTACAAGAGATGATGATGCTTGTAGAATGAGGCTGTTGTGTGAATAATATTGGAAATCAAGTGTTCTCTTTGGACATAAACTTTTCTGGCCCGGGACCCCATTTTAAGGTGTTACATTTTTCGCAAACCCAACACATACAGGATAGTAAGAAGGGTAAGATGTAAGAAGCAAATGATTCTTTGCCCGCATTTACTTTGAATTTTTTTTTAGGAACCAAACCCTAGCCCTAACCCGAAACCCTAACTGGAACCCTGAATGCTAAAAGGGAACCCTAACCCTAACATGAATCTGAAACATGAATCTGAAACCCATCTGAACCTAACCCTAATCTGAAACCCTAACCCTAATCGGAAACACTAACCCTAATCCGAAACCCTAACTCTAATCTGAAACCCTCACCGGAAACCCTAACCCTAATCGTAACCCTAATCGATACCCAACTCTAACCCTAATCAAAACTCTAACCCTAATCAAACCCTAACCCTAATCAAAACTCTAACCCTAATCAAAACTCTAACCCTAATCAAAACTCTAACCCTAATCTGAAACCCTAACCCTAATCGGAAACCCAAACTCTAATCTGAAACCCTGACCGGAAACCCAAACTCTAATCTGAAACGCTAACCGGAAACCCTAACCCTAGTCAAAAACCCTAACCCTAAACTGAAACCATAACCCTAGTCAAAAACATTAACCCTAATCTGAAACCGTAACCCTAATCGGAAACCCTAACCCTAAAGGGAAAACCCAACCCATTGGAAACCCTAACCTCAACCTCAACCCTAGAATCAAAAACCCAACCCCAAAACCCAAACCATTGGAACCCCTAACCCTAACCTCAACCCTAGAACTGAAAAAACCAAACCATCATTTTAATCTAATAACTGTAACTGTAAAAGTGTCCATCTATCTGCAATACACTGCAACTGTTCATCATGAGGAAAACGTTTGATCAGCAGTGGAACTTTGACGATTGGTTGATTAAAGGATCAAGGTTTTGGCGAGAGGATTACAGTACAGAAGTCGGCTTTCGTACTCAAAAACAAACCGTGTTTTTTAAAGCAATATAATTGACTCTAATACTTAACAGTGGAAACAACTGAGAGAGAACATTTTTTTCTCTCCACACACACACAAATGTGTGGTTATTATGCATCACATCTTTCTGCAGATATATTATGTGTTTTAAGTGTAAATGTCCACATGTAAGTACAATTTTTAATGTAAAGAAACAAACAAACACACAAATAAACTGTGTGTGTGTGTGTGTGTGTGTGGGGGGGGGGGGGGGGTCAATGTCAAACGTGAGAAAGACCATTCTGCCGCCCCAGGACCAGACTAAACTCCGGGGACTTCAGAGTGGAACATGAACCAGGACTGTACTGCACAGGAGAGGTTCGGTTTCACCCCCCTGGGTATACTTTATAGAGGTCTGCTCCGAACACCAGGGGAAACCAGCGTCTCAGCGAGGTCTGGGCAGAGGACGGGACACAGAAGATTTCACCCTAATGATGATAAATGAGAGCGTGACGGACATGAGTGAGTGCCTCTTTTTGAGAGCATGTAAAAAAAACCCTCTGCTTTGCCTGAAAGTAAAGTCAATGCTCGGATATGTTTCCATGGCAAAAAGGCCATCGCATCTGAATGCTGAAGTATAGGCCCTACCTATAGATATACATTTTATAACAATAGGCCTAATTTGAGTGATGAAACAGTCTACACATATTAAAGACTGCATGGTGGTCGGCCAAGCTTAATACGACATTTATATACTTTTTTAAATTAAAAATGTTTTTATTATAATTTTACTTCACCGTTTTACCTGATCAGAAGAATGGGGGGGGGGGGCACAAGAATGGACACTCCTCCCAAACATCCAGAGAAGAAAACCTGGAGTTACAGCAGCATCGGTCCCAGACAAGTCATTCTCCCCTCTCTCTCTCTGTCCCTCTCTCTCTCTCTCTCTGCAGTTTGATGCTTACACACACATACGTTTAAACACGCTCCCATTGACACCATGAGGCGCTTCCTTCTCACCCTGATCTGGGTGGTGTCGTTACCGTCGTGCATGGAGGCGATCCACGGATTATACAATTTTGGCCAGCCTGAATTCTTTTACCAAAAGAAGAACAACTGCAAGCCCATACCGGAGAGTCTGCATCTGTGCCACGACATCGAGTACACGGAGATGCGCCTGCCGAACCTCCTCGGCCACGAGACCATGAGCGAGGTGCTGCAGCAGGCGTCGTCCTGGATCCCGCTGGTCCAGAAGCAGTGTCACCCGGACACCAGGAAGTTCCTCTGCTCCCTGTTCGCGCCCGTGTGCCTCGACGACCTGGACGAGCCCATCCAGCCGTGCAGGTCGCTCTGCGAGAGCGTGCAGAGCGGCTGCGCGCCGGTGATGAACGCGTTCGGTTTCCCGTGGCCCGACATGCTGGACTGCAGTCGGTTCCCCCCCGACAACGACCTGTGCATCCCACCCGCGGGCATGGACAACTTCGTGCCGGTGACTAAAGAGGGTGAGCTCCCGTCGTGATTGAAATCGAATTGCTTTTTGGGGATGGCTGATTTTTAATTATTTGCATTTTACGTTGATTGGAAAACTTTTTGACACACGCAGATCGGATTATCCGTTTCCAAGTGGGGGTTGACATGGGGGTTAGGGGGTTTGACATGCGTGCATGACAGTTTGCCTGTCTTAAAACAGCATTTGTATTTGCTGGCTAACGCTGAATAGTAAACCTAAATATTAAGTCACCGAGCCATGTGTTGGAAACATGTTTATTACAGTCTTGACCAATAGAACAGATCAGGAATCCGCAGAAAAACAAATCAAACAGATGTTTCCAAATGCGCTCAAAGTTTACCGCTGACGTGACCTGTTGCCCCGGCGTGTTGTCACTCCAGTGCCCCGAGTGTGCGAGGCCTGCAAGGAAAGAGAGGAGAACGACAATGAGATTGTGGACAACCTGTGCAAGAACGATTTCGGTAAGTCCCATCATAATAACTACACGAATGCATGAATAAAAATGCAATGTTGTTTCTTCATTTAAATAACACACATACACACACCAATACATAAATGGCTATAGCACTAACACGTGGGTCTGTGTGTTGTTGTTGTTGTTCTGCTCAGCTCTGAAGATCAAAGTGAAGGAGATCTCGTACATCAACGGCGACACCAAGATCGTGCCGGAGACGAAGAGCAAGACCATCTACAAGCTGAACGGCGTGACGGAGCGGGACCTGCGCAAGACCGTGCTGTGGCTGAAGGACGGCCTGCAGTGCGTGTGCGAGGAGATGAACGACATAAACGCCGCCTACCTGGTGATGGGCCAGAAGATGGACGGCCACCTGGTCATCACGTCCCTGAAGCGCTGGCAGCGAGGCCAGCGGGAGTTCAAGAGGATCTCCCGCAGCATCCGCAAGCTGCAGTGTTAAAAACAACAACAACACACACACACACTCACAGAGACGTGCTGCTTCTGTCCGTTCAAACGTTCCGTGTTCGTTAATTTAATACCACCCATCAGCAGCGGGTGTCTGTAATACTGACTCTGGGTGGGGACGGGTTTGAATAGGCCTCTACGACGAGGGGGTGGGGCGGGGGGGGGCGCAGAATGTTGGGTAGGCCTATTAAAGAAAGCAGGCTTACAGGAGCAATAGGTAGGCTATGGCAATTAAGTTGAATGAGGGGGGATTCGGATCAATGTTACACGTAGGCCTACAAAATAAGGATGTGTTGTGTTTTTGTACCTTTCAGTTTCTCAAGCAAAGTGAGAGATAGCGGGCTATATTCTCTGTGTATGTAGGCCTATGCGATGAAAATGTGATTGAAAGGGCTTTGCCCTTTACTCGTGGTTTTGGACTGCAGTTTGACCGTGTCTTCGTGTTTTATTGTTAAACACATTTAAACGCCACGTATTCATTCAAGGTTGGATATTCGTGGCTCAGTTAAGATTCAGTCAATTGGCAACTATAGGCATAGCCTACTTAATAAGCGCATAGCCACCATAATCTACCTATATGTTTACTGTTTTTGTAAAAGTATCCTATTAGGCATACTCTGTAAATAGCTAATACTATTCCACTTGTGCAAAATAAAGATGACAATTTCTACAAAACCACATTGAATTCGTTTCCTAAAAGTTGTAGGCACGCAATGATGTAAAAAAAAACACGACTTTTCTCCGCAAACGAGCAGAACAATATTAAGTAAACAGCGCCACCTGGTGAGTAAAAAACAATGCGCCCTTATGAGAGCCAGCTGTGATTGTTTTCCACCTTTACATACATTCTCCTTTGTGATGTGTTCCAATGGACAATTGAAAAGGTAATGGCATAAATATTTCACTGCGTTAGTACAACCGCAGATTGGGCTCATGCGGGCTCGGTTACAGAGGTTATATTGTAAGAAACACAATTGAGCTGTTAAGGAATCTTCAGAAATTAAGACTATCTTTGGCCAATAGGCATACTTCACGTGAGATTTATACATATCACGTGACAATATCATATCGATCGGAAACAAATACATCTTCCGTTAAACTAAACCTGTGACAATATTCAGTTCAACACATTGTTAAATAAATATGTGATTCTGAGACCAGACTACTTCTTATATTGCAGTTTCGCCCTTCTCTCTTCTGCCAGGGGCGTGGTCTTCAATCAGGGGCGTTTGTCTGCAGCTCAGTGCGCAGTTGATGCTTGAAGGCTGCTTTTGAGGAAGCGATGCCTGTAATGTGTCTAACCACTGCGGGAAAGTTGCCCACTATAGACGATATGAACAAAACATGTGGTGGCCGCCCCAAGTCCAATATACACGCAGTGAAAACCCGACGCGTCAGATGTATTAAGTTTGGCCATGAAATTACCTCGTTGATCCACGAGTCGTTCCCGAGGAGCGCGGGGGGGGGCTTATCAGGCTCACAAACTCCACGTCCTTTCGTTTCGTTTGACCATCAAAATAAAGAAACGTAAACGACTGTAATTCTTTTTTTTTTCCGAGACGGGGTAGGCCTACGATTATTATTTTTTTTTTTTGACATACATAAAACAGCCTACAGGTTTTAAAATGGTGGGGCGAGGAACTCGGGTTTACGACGTTTCCAAAAAGTCCGTTACAGGGAAGTCCCCCCCGAGAGGAAATCCCCGCACACTGATTATGTCTGCGCTGGTGCGCCGCATCTCTTACACAACTTCACCCTTGTCCTCTCTTAGAGCACCGATCTCTTGAGCGCAGGCACATGTTGGGACACTGAGGGTCTTAATACGGACAACTAGTAAAGGCTACGTTTAAGCGTTTTTTTTGCGATGGAGAACGCCAGCGTTGACATGGGCAGCACTGAGGCGAGAATGCGGAGTTACAACGCGTTAAACACACTCTACCACGAGGCGCAACAAGAACTCGCTAGTGTAAACACGCAGCTATGCAAACGGGACAATATAATCGGCGAATTAAAAGCGAAACTGGGAAAATACGAACGAATCTCTATTAACGTGGAGGAAAATGAACCTGTCCTCGTCGGACCCTCCAAATCCCTCATCGACAGTCTGTGTAAAGAAATCACAAAATTGAGAAAAAGGAAAAACGAGGTGGAGATGAAGGCGGCCAGGCTGGCAGACACTTCACAACAAGTGAGTCGAACTACTTTCTGACGGCTGGCCACCAGGAATGTGGCCCTACGCGGCGGACTGGTACATGTCACTGACGACCGGCCGGGAAGCGTTGGACCTGTCAGTCAAGTTTTGTGCGCGATACCTGCTCTTTTAGAGCATTTGAACGGCGACGCCATCAACCAAAGCCTAGTGCTCTAGCCCGCACGTCTAAATGTCGTGATATGCGAACCTAATGTTTAGTCTTAATGTCTGCATTTGTGTGTTGTGTTCAGCATGCTTAGTGTGTGTATGTTTAAAAAAATAAAGAAAGAAAAATAGCCCTTTTATTGCACACAGACACGCACATGCACGCACGCACATACATAATAGTGTTATTACCACCATAATAGTGTTATGACCATAACACTAACCACGTCCTACTTATAAACAAACGTTCGTCCCTTGAACCTTCCCAGGAGATCCAGCGGCTGCGCGCGCGTCTCGGGGAGAGCGAGCGGGAGCTGGAGGGCCTGAGGAGCCAGCCAGAGCACCGGAAGGACCAGGAGATCCACAGGCTGCGCTGCCGTCTGGAGGAGCAGGGGCGGGACGAGGCCACGCGGGCCGTGCTGTGCAGCTCGCTGGTGGAGGAGGCCGAGCAGCTACGGGTGCAGCTGGGCGTCACCGTCAGGACCTGCCAAGGGCTGATGGCCCGGCTGGAGGGCGGGCAGGCGGGAGGAGGGAGAGGAGAGGAGATGCCCCCGCAGGGGCCGCAGCCAGAAGAGGTGCGGTTCATGTAGTGGAGTGATAATGTTGCACTGGAGTGTTTGTGGTGCGCAATGAGCCGAGAGGTCCAGTTTTTAATACACGTAAAACTCCCGAGGTTGAGTTATTTATGGACCACATGATTTGGCGTGAACCTTCAACCTTTTATTGTTCCATTGGGCCTAGTACATGCAATACAAGTACAATAGCTGGATGTAATCTTTTACTTTTTCTCATCGACTTGCAGACGGCAGATGCTTCCAAAGAGATGACTGACATTGCTGTGGTATTTCAACTGAAGGAGGATAATAGACAGCTTAAGCAGCGAGTGGCACATGTAAGAAAAAACACTTTTTATTATTTTTTAATTTTTTTTTTTAAATCTTTTTAAATGAATGTAAAGAAAATTCAGAACTATTTGCCACTGGTTCATTGTAAATATTGTGAACTGGTAGCCGAAACTGTATGTTTGAACATTGTGGGGGTGGAACGGTGCACAGAGAGCCTGAGAACTGCTTCCAGGGGTATGCCCCCAGCGCCCCCAGTCTTTATCGGAAAGGAAATCATCATCATACTTAAGTACCCCGGGGGTGGCGTGTTTTAAAACCCCATCCTGCCTCAGAATGACGCTCTAGCTTGTATTCTAATGCTTTTTTGCTTTTTTTTTGTGGATAACCTCACATGACGAAAACACGCAACCGCGTGTCAACAAATCTGCTGCCATTTTCATTTTTTTCCCCTCATTCACCCTTTTTTTTAAAAATCATTTTTCAGGTGGAGAATCTGAACGCCAAATGGCAGCGGTACGACGCGAGCAGGGAAGACTACATCAGAGTGCTGTGCCACCGGCTGAGGGAGACCAGCGGCCAGGCCTCTGCTGCCGCCCCCACGGCCAGCAGCAGCAGCAGCAGCAGCAATAGCAACAGCGGTGGCGGCGGCGGCGGCGGTGGCGGTGGCGGCAGCAGTCGAGCGGCGGCCAGCAACGCGGGCCTGCTGCTGCTCCAGCAGGAGGTCAACCGACTCAACGGCCTGCTGGCGGACAAGATGGACGAGTGCGCGACGCTGGGCCGGGAGATCGAGGAGACCCGGAGACGGGACCAGGAGCGGATCCAGACGCTGGAGCAGCAGGTGGGTGTGGCGTCCGACCGACCGTCCGCGCGCCGCAGATCCCCGGCCTTCGTGGCGCCGCCGCGGCGTCAAAGTCAGAGGCTTTTTGTGCCAAGTTGTGTGGCTGGCCTCGAGTATAATGACGTGCAATAAAAAAAAAACGCAGATTAAAGTGCACGAATGACACACTGACGTGGCCCCACCCTGCCCCCCCCCCCCCCCCGCCCCCAGGTGCTGATCTACACGGAGGACTTCAGGTGGGAGCGGGCCGACCGGGAGAGAGCTCAGGAGAGGATCCAGAGCTTACAGGACCAGCTGGCCCGCCTGCAGCAGGAGATCAGCATACAGGTAACCAACCCCCCTTCTGAAGCCCTTCAATGGGTGTCGCACACACACGCTGGTCTCCGAACAGAGACACACACACACACACACGTGACACACACACACAATACACCCCCCCCACACACAGAGACACACACACACAATACACCCCCCCACACACACAGACATACACACACACACACACACACACACACACACACACACACACACACAATACACCCCCCCCCCACACACAGAGACACACACACACACACACACACAATACACCCCCCCCCCCCCACACACAGAGACACACACACACACAATACACCCCCCCCCCCCACACACAGAGACACACACACACACAATACACCCCCCACACACAGAGACATACACACACACACACACACACACACACACACACACACACACACACACACACACACACACACACACACACACAATACACCCCCCACACACACACACACAATACACCCCCCACACACACACACACAATACACCCCCCCCACACACAGAGACATACACACACACACACACCAGCATGTACACTCACACCGTTTGGTTTTATTCTCAGGAGACAGAGGACGAGGCCCGCGACGTAGCGCCCGTGTGCCGCATGCGGCACACCGAGCATCACACCGCGCACCGGCGCCATGGGCAACAGTTGCTAAGGACCAGTGCTGAACCCCCACAGCAGCAGCAGCAGCAGCAGCAGCAGCCGCAGCAGCCGCCACTCCTCCCACTCGCACTCCCCATGCCAATGTCCAGCCTGGCATGGCGGCCAAACCAGGGCCAAGGGGAACTGCTGTGCCCGCGCTGTCAGAGCCGGTACAGCGAGGGCGACGCCGTGGAG
>JAXIVH010000001.1:6716313-6753813 GCA_036785325.1 Urophycis tenuis | reverse complement strand
TGTGCGGCGTGGCTCTGTCATTGTCCCGTCTGCCAAAACAGACAATGACGATTGTGGTCGATTGCACCATAATGTGTTTTTTGCACCGAGACATGCCGATGTTTCGAAATAAAACGGCGAAAATAAACAACGTAATAGATGATATGATGCCGGATGTACTTCAATCTTGAAAGATAATTTCTTTATTTTAAAAGTATTTAATCCATTGAAATGACCTGAAATGATCTGACCTTGTGACCCAGTTATCGACCCCAGGGCTCTAAATTTGGCAGCTCCATTACATAACTTGTGCACCTTGTACGTGCACACACACACGCATGCACACAAACACACAAAACCGAAACCAACCATGACTCATTGTGTGGTTCTTATATGACCAAAACCTTTTGTCCTGAGCGCATTGTGTGTGCAATCGTTTCCTACAATTGACCAAATTAGTAAGTCTGGTGTTATCTGGGTGGAATTCCATTCTAAAAGGGCCGCTGGAAATGCAAGGGAAAGCCTTCGAGAAACATGACTCTCAAGAGAAGAATGCTGTGTCACTGTAGCGTCATTGTTTTAACGATAACAATAAAAAGGTATGTCAACTGTGAAACGCCCGCTTTGCTTAACATTGAAATTCACAGCCCTGTGCCCTCATCCACAGCAGTGAACGGGGGGGGAAAGAGGCTAAGGGAAGTGGGCGATGCGTGGTGTGACAACAGCTACCCACCATCTCAATATGAGCTCTTTAAAGTGCACATGCCTTTTATTGTCAATGTGTGCTGGAAATAAGGTTTGACACAAGACACGTATCCTGCTATACTACTTGTATTCCATCTTTCAAAAAAGAAAGACAAGATTTAATATTACTTAACAATATGTTAAAAGGTAGCCAGTCTGGCCTCAGTGTTAATACAATATACACTCTATAACAGATTGATAGCGTGAATTCCATTCTGAAAGTATTCTGATACAAGCTGGCTATAATAATAATAATAATAACAATATAATAATAATAATTCAAAAACAAATAAAACAAAACAAATAAAAACTGAAAAAGAATTGTAACTGGTACAATAACTGAACAGTTTGTCAAGTGAACTGAAAAAAAAAAAAAAAAACAACAAAAAAAAACAACATAGTCAAGTATTGAGTCTTCCGCCTCTCTCTTAAGTTAAGCTGGCTGGGAGGCAGGGAGCAGAGGCCAGCAGACCAAGCCCATTCCCTTGTCAAAGGAGATGCCATGCTAGAAACATTTGGAAACAATAGGATAGTGAGCCACAACAAATCAATATGTATATATATATGTATATATACACATCTATATATATATATATGTATGTATATATATCTATACATATACATATATATATATATATACTTATATTTTTATTATTACAACAATGTGTCTGTCTCTTGTATTTTGGAAGGATTCCATCCAAACATATTTAGCATCTTTTGACTACGGAAAAGCCAATGTAAGAAAAGATTTCAGAACATGGCTTTTCGGTCAAGAGAGAGAGAGAGAGATAGAGAGACACCGGCCCCCCCCCACCCCCTACTTGGACTGAAAAGCACACAAGCACGCAAGGAAAATTCATCAGAAGGTAGCAGATTTTTCATGTTTTTTGTGTGTGTCGATAATAATTATTTTTTTGTTGTTTTTTTTGTGTTATCGCATCATTTTCTGTGTATTTTGTCGAGATCGGTCCGATGTGTTGGTGGTGGTGGATGTGGTGGTGGATGTGGTGGTGGTGGTGGTGGTGGTGGATGTGGTGGTGGTGGTGGTGACGTGACGGGAACAAAGCAAGGCAGCGTGTGTGATTTGGGCACAGCGGGAGAGAAGAAGGGTGGGGGCACGACAGCTGGGCCAGAGAAGGGTGTAGGGGGTGTGGTGTCTGGGGTACAGGTGGAGGAGGGGAGTGGGGGGGGGGTCGTTCGGGGGCAGCAAACCCGGCCATCGGGGGGCGGGCGGGCATGTGGGGGGGGGGGGGGGGCCCGGTAACGTCACTCAGCCATAAAGTCACTCACAGACGTCCTCAGTGAGCGGCGAACGTCGCTTTCTTTAGACTAAAGTTGGACCAGTTGATTGAAAGCCGCTGGCGGGTCTGTCGGGCAGAATCCAAGCAGAACCTGGCGGGTGGGGGGGGGGGGGGGAGATGGGAGAGGTCAGAACCAGCCCAGACAGGAGGGAAACGGGAAACAATACAAAACGGAGCCTCAAGTGTTTGGTTCTTCTTTTTTTCGAGGCACTTCCACTTTGATGCAATGGCGCGCCCCTAATGGTGTGGATGAGTTACGTTCCCGACACTACACCCACTAGGATGGAACGTGAACTGGAACCCTCAGCGGGTTCCCCCAATTCCGACTCACATTTCCAAGTATACACCCGTCTACCTCGAACCGCTCCAGGCACAGCAATCTCGCGTGCGTTGTCGCAGAGAACACCCTGTGTTTTGACTAGCCTTTGGACCGCTTTTCGCTTCCACTTTGCCCTTCTTCCTCATACTTGTTTCATTGGAATAACAAATGCTGAACCGACACCCATCAGTGAACACCCCCCCCCCCCCCCGCGCACGCGTCTGACGTTCTGCTTCTGAGTTTCAGATTATCGGGACGCTTTGACTGTCCCAACGCGGGCGGTCACACGTCGGAGCCTCGCGCCACACGTACCTTTTGAAATACTCAACCTCCCTCTCGGTCTCATCCATGTCGGTGCTATCCAGATCGATGTCTTTTGGCAGGAACACGTCGTCTGAAATGAGAGGAGGCATCAACGGCGTGAGGAGCAGACAAGAGGCTCATTGAGCGGGCAGCGTTTCACATGGCTGGGATTACTGTACCGCACTAAGTGTACACAACTGGGTCAGCAGACAGAGAGAGAGAGAGCGCTCCACCGAGGCCTCTGCCTCAGGGGAATTACAATGACTTGGTAAAACAACAATGACATAGAAACAAAACAAAAACATTGCTTTGAATTTGGATAGGTGTTGGGATCCTAATTAGCTCAAGCCCGAGCACGGGCTACAGTGGAACTGGGCTTAAGTTTCCCAGAAGACGTTCTGACTTCTCCTGCCGTGTCGCTGACCCAGCTACAACACACTGAAGACTCACGACAGGAATATGAGCAGAGAGAAGCCAAACCGAGCCGCGCGTCCCAACCCACCGATGGAGCTGTTCATCTTGTCCCCCTTCTTCTTCTTGTTCTTCTTGGCCTTGCCCTTGGGCTGGGGGGACTCCGCGCTGGGAGGCTTGCCGTTCTGCTGCGCCTGCTCCGATTGGCCGGCGGCCGGCGCCGCGGGCAGCGGGGGGGACGAAGAGGAGGACGACGAGTGGTGGTGGTGGTGGTGGTGGTGGTGGTGGCTGTTGTTGTTGTGGTTCAGCGCGGGCGGGCTCCTTCTCTCCTCCCGCACCTGGGGCGGTGGGGGGGGAGGAGGAGGCGGGGGAGGGGCGGGCGGAGGGGCGTGGCTCTGGTGCTGCCGCTTCCCGTTGCCCACCCGGTGGTGGTGGAGGAGGTGGTGTTGGTGGTGGTGGTGGTGGTGGTCCTCTCTCCCGAGCTGGGCGGCGGCGGCGGCGGCAGCGGGGAGGGGCGCCAGGGTCTCGGTGGCGGCGACGGTGGCGGCGGCCGGCCTGGGCTGCGTTGCTTTGGTGTGGGGGGCGGCGGCTGCGGCGCCGTTGGTCAGAGGCGCGGCCGGGTCGCAGCCCCGGGGCTTCTCCGGCGCCTTCCTGCCGGCGGCCTCGCAGCACGCCGTCCGGGGCGGGGGCCGCGCCCGGGCTTTGCCGTGGAGCTCCGGGTGGGGCATCGAGGAGGTGCCGTTGAACAGGGAGGGCAGGGAGCCCGGGGCGGGGGAGGCGTGGCCGGGAGGCGCCTTCTCCCGGTGGCTCTTTGGGATGTGCTGCTTGTGGAGAGCCGGCGGTGGCGGCGGCGGCGGGGGCGCGGCGTCGAAGCGCGGCTCCGCCTTGTGGTCGGGGAGGCGGATGAGGCTGTGGAGGAGCTGCGACTTGCCGTTGTGGAGGTTCTCCAGGACGTTCTGGGCCGTCTGCTTCAGCGGCTGGGGGCTGTTCTGGGGCGGCGCCGTGTTCTCCTTGGCGCGCTCCCGCCTCTTCTTCTTGGCGGCGCGCAGGTGCTGCAGCTCCTGCAGCCGGAGGAGCTCCCGCTGGAGCTCCGCCTCCTCCTCCTCCTGCTGCCGCCGCCGCCGCTGCTCCTCCTCCAGGAGCTGCTCCTCGCGCTCGCGGGCCTCCGCCTCCTGCCGGGCCTTCTCCTCCATCTGCCACGCCACGCACACACAGAGGGAAGGTTACACACACACACACACAAAGCACTACAACACAAAGCCACTTTGAGCGCGCGTGAGCGGTGATCCGCAGCCCAGCCCCCCTGCTCACCTTCTTCTGTTTGTGCCTGGCCCGCTTGGCGGCCTTGGAGCTGGAGGTGGGCTTGTTGTCGGCGCTGTTGATGAACTGCAGCAGGTCCTCCACCCGCCGGTGGTCCTCCACGCCGCTGTCCCGCTCCAGCACCGGCTGCTGCTCCTCCCGCTTGGGCTGCTCCTCCTTCCGCTTGGTGAGGCGCAGGCGCAGCTTCTCCCGCATCTCCGCGTAGTTGCGGCTGGTGGGCGCCGCCGGGGGCTGGGGGGGGGACACACACACACGGAGGTCAGAGGTCAAGCAGAGGTGGATCGACGGCGCGTGACGGCGCGGTTTTCCCCCCGCGCTGCGCTGCGTTGCGTGTCACTTACCCCGCCGTGGCCGAAGAACTCGCAGTAGCAGCAGTCACAGTACTTCCCCTCCTTCTGATTGGTGGAGGTGGAGGTGGAGGAGCTGTGCTCGGAGCAGCTGTCCTCGTCCTGGCTCTCCTCCCCGTCGTAGGGCTGGTGCTCGTAGGCCCCGTTGCCCTCGCAGCGATGGCCCTCACAGTCCGGATCACTGGGGGGGGGGGGGGGCAAAGACAAGGAGAACTTACAATGTGTCCATAGAAGCAGTGTGACCTACTTAAGTTTTGCATTTCTCATATTTTGTCTTATTATTAGTGTAACCAGCCTCGCTAGCAACCGCGTATTCAACTACAGACTAAAACACAGGTAGCATAGCTCCATAACTACAGACTGGCCTGCAGGAGGGAGTACTCCATAACTACAGACTGGCCTGCAGGAGGGAGTACTCCATAACTACAGACTGGCCTGCAGGAGGGAGTACTCCATAACTACAGACTGGCCTGCAGGAGAGAGTACTCCATAACTACAGACTGGCCTGCAGAAGGGAAGCACGGGATGATAACGCCCCGACCGACACACACACACACACAGACACGGGGGGCAGCGGACTGACCTGCACACGCTGGGCGGGGCGCTGATGGGGCCGTCGATGGAGGGGGCGGGGGGCTCGGCGGGCGAGAGGCACAGGCCCTGGTGGTGGGCGTCCAGGAAGCCCGGCGCGGGGGCGGCGGCCGTCCGGGGGAAGGGCTGCGAGCCCATGGCGGGCAGGTGGGCGCCGGGCGCCGGGGGCAGGGCGGGACCGGAGAGCAGGGGGAGCGAGGCCAGGCCCGTGGGGCTGCTCCGGGGGGCAGCCGGGCCGGGCTGCCGGTGGTCCTCTTTGCCTAGACTGTGGAACACGTCATCTGGGGTGGTGGTGGTGGGACGGGGGGGACACACACACACACACATAGAGACACAGGGTCATGACCCTCAGCGTCAGTGCTGAAGTACACAACTGGAAGGGTGAGCCCAGCGGCCATGTTGTTTAAATGTCGCGTTACCGAGCAGACGACGGCGAAACAATTCGTACACACCTGACAAAATGAAAGGATCTGTGTGTACGCAAACAAATATGTCACTAAACATGAACACGACAAGAAATGCATTCTTGATGACGAATGGAATGCATTAGTCATGTATTGGGCGGCCTGACTGAGCACTAACACACTTGAATGGACTCATGTGGGAATCAAATAGCATAGACAAACATCTATCCGAATGTCATACAGCTTAACGCATAACGGTTTTCCCCGCCCGGAAAACCGTTTAGCTCCAGGTACCCACCTACAGTACCCCCCTGCCCTTATACAGCTCCTGTGTTACCTAAAGCATTGGTTCCCAAACGGTGTGCCGAGGCAAGTCTGGGTGTGCCGTGGGATTTTGTGACAACCATACATTATTATTGCAGTATACAACTACACAAAAATAATTATTTTTTAATTTAGTTTATCAGTACTTTGTATGGACTCAATTCATAAAGTAGAGGGAAACTATATACCTAAAAATATTTCTTTAATTCTTGCCTCGTTTTTAATTTTCTGACCTGTCTGGTTTTAAATGGGTGTGTTGCTGCTTTGATGAAGCCTAATTTGATAAAGTTTCAAATACATTTTTGAAATATTTTTGTTATTTCACATGATATGAGTGGTAACACGTGTTATAAAGGCTATTTTGCACAATAGGTGTGCCTTGAGAGTTTTACTTGTCCTTTGGTGTGCCTTGGGCACAAAAAGTTTGGGAACCACTGACCTAAAGAGTTGGGTCTTGTGGATGCTAGGTGGAGGGTGGGGTTATTACTTGACTGCACAGTGGTGGCGGTGCAGGACACGGAGGCGGTGGAGCCCGAGGTGGCCAGGGCCACGCGGTTCGACTCCAGGAAGGCGTCCTGGAAGTTGTACAGACACTTCTTCTTGGCGCCGCTCTTCTTCTGCTCCTTGGCCTCCATCATGGAGGAGGTGGAGCAGGAGGAGGACGAGGAGGAGGAGGAGGAGGAGGCGCACGAGGGTGGAGGTAGAGGGGCCGCCGGCGACAGGCTGTCCCGGTGGGCGCCGATGTAGGTGGGCTGGGGGAGGGGCACGTCGGGGAGGGGGGGCCTGAGCATGTCACCTGGGTGGGGGGGGGTTCAGGCAGGTGAGAGAGGTGTCAGGCGAGGGGGCGAACGTTTATACATTCAGACTCAACCAAGACGACTGCAGCTTTCTCAAGAGGCTTTTGACAACACTTGCAGGGTTAAGACCAGCATGCTTTTTTTTGTTAAGGTTTGGAAATCATTATTTCGTTACATTTTGGGGCATCTGCATCACCTGCTGATTTAGCCCCATCAATGTCTGTGGGTGATATTAATGTCCCAATAAATGAATGTGCATCTCGCCACACTATTTTTGATCACGGCAATGCATTGCCAGGAGGAATTAGGAAGTTTGTCTGTAAAAAAAAAAAAAAAGGCACCTCTATGGAACCTTCCAAATGTTTAAATCAGTTTTATTGAATCAAAGATTCACCAGAGCGTCTACAGCTCTGGTGAGCTATGGGCTCTGTTGAGTCGTCTACAGCAGACGAAACAACAGAGCCCATACCGCCCCCTGGTGGCGAAACACTGCACCGACGCACCTGGAAGGGACTCTGGTAGCAGCATGGAGGTGTTGAGGCTCTTCATCACCGCGGCGTCCCACAGGTTCTCGAACTTGAGCGAGAGGCACTGCAGCGAGCTGTTCCAGTCCCCGGCGCCGCCGCCCGCCGCGCCAAAGCAGTTCTGGTAGACGTGGTCCGGCAGGGAGGGGCTGAAGGCGGGCTGCTTGGCCGCAGAGTGGTTTGATGAAGGGGCCGGAGTGAGAGGCTGGAGAGGAGACATGGGGGGGTCGGATTAAGGGGGCAAGGTTACCGTTCTGAAAGGATGAACTCCTGCCAAAAGGCACAGGCACAGACACAGGTCTGAGCATAACAAACGAGTCCATCTTAGGGTCGAGGGTGACCCCTTGTGGTGAAAAGATGAAATTACATGGGTATGACGTAAGGAATACGACGAAATACTTCAAAAGGCTAAATCCAGATTGAGAGAAAAGCCCGAGACATGACTGATGTGAACAGAATTTAACTGTAAATATAAATGTTACTTTTACAAAAGAACTCAAAAAAATGCACATTTACATACACCACAGACACACACACACACACATGCAGGTGCAGTGACACACACTGACCTTGTTGTGTGTGAGGGGCGGGCTGGGGGGGTACAGGGTGGGGTGCAGCAGCGGCCGGGGCAGGTGGGACAGGTTGTGCAGGGGCAGGTGGCCGTGGATGTGGGGGTAGAGGTGGAGGGCGGGGTGGGCGGAGGGAGCCTTGCTGTCGGCGAAGAACTGCTGTCCAAACGCAGGCGGGGGGGCGGAGGAGGTCTGGAGGCGGCCGGAGGAGTGCAGGGAGGAGGAGATGGTGGAGGAGGAGGAGGAGGTGGTGGTGGGGCCCAACGTGGTGGTGGAGCCGGGCTCCTGGCTGCAGACGTGGCACTGGCAGGCGTGCTGGGCCTGCTCTACCTGCGGCCGCAACACAGAGCACACCGCGCTCACTCACTGGCTGATGACGTAGGGACCGACTGGAACACTGTGCACGCTTTAAGGTGTCATCATTGAGTAACTACGAAAAGTAACGATGGGAGGACGGTCTCTAAAGGGGGCTGTCAGATTGCCTCTGGCTTACATCAAAGAAAATAGCCAGACGGCAATACGGCTGCAAAAATGCACACATATACGTGCATACATACACATCAACATTAAGACAGGGAGGGGGGGCGAGATCTACAGTCATGTCAAAACACACAAATATGTCAATAACGTGATCTCAAAACATAACGTGCACGGAGGCACACCAAACATCGCACGCTTGCATTCTGCGGTCCTTCCCCGTTCTCACAAAAGAGATACCAGAGAGGTAGTGCGGCTCTGGCGGCGCACTGTAATGTGATTGGCCGTACCAGCTGGTGGTTGTAGGAGGGCGGGGGGCTGTTGCCCGTCCCGGAGGGGTGGTCTCCCTGCTGCCCCGGGGGTTCGCCGCCGCACCCTCCGTCGGCATCCTCCTCTTCCTCCTCCTCGCCCTCCGAGGAGCTACTGCTGCTGCTCAGACCTTGAGGAGACTGGAGGAGGAGCAGGAGGAGGAGGAGGAGGAGGGGGAAATAAACTGATGAGACACAGAAGGTAGGTGATGGGACATCCTGAAACTACACTGCATTCATCGTACACTTTTGTGTTTGACACATCTTGTATACATACCGTCCAAGTTTTTCATTTATGAAGCCTACATTTTGCCTGTGTGTTAGTACAATGCATTCATTTGTACATTAAAACCGCGAAACGCGCTTGGGAGTCCCATGGAGACCGTACCCTGACGGCCCCTTACCTTCAGCTCTGCGCTCTCCCCTCCCCCGTTCAGGTCGGCGTGCAGGCCGTTGACGGAGCCCGGGGCGCCGCCGCCGCCGCCGCCACCGCCGCGGTCCTCGTAGGCGGCCATGGCGTACACCTCGCCGAACTTGGCGGGCATGGGCGGCCCTTCGTCGTCGTCGCTGACGCTGTGGGAGACAGAAGGAAAGACAGACAGAAAGGAGGCACCGGGAGTCAATCAGGTGTCGCTGTTGTCATGACGAACAAACCGATCGCCGTAATCGCTTTTTACGCTCTTCGTTCGAAACGTTACAGATTTGGGCGGGTGAAAATGAGACACTGCACCGTTGTGCAACCAATGGAAATGAAAACAAAAAAAACATACAACAATGTCCACTAAACCCCCCCCCCAAATCCCATCAATACGCTGCACTATGAAGAAACGTGATAAAGCAGTGATGACATAACTACTATGTGATACGGTGGCACAGCGTGCATCAGAACCATCCGTCTTGAACAAACTCATCGCCATGTGTCCCAGCAGGACACATGTCACACGGGAGACTCACAAGTTGTGCGTGTCTCCCTGGGGCAGCATGAGGCGCGGGTGCTGCTGGATGGTGATGGGGGAGCTGGAGTTGGAGCCCGAGGCCGAGCTGCCCGAGGAGAGGCTGGGCGGGTGCACCTCGGCCATGTAGTCCCGGGGCGCCTCGCCGTGCGCCGGCAGCTTGATGTGGAGGTCCTCCGCCATCGGGGAGTCCATGATGCCGCAGGTGAGGATGTGGGAGAGGCTGCAGTCGTCGCAGGTGCACCTGTGGTGGAACGGAGGGGCGCGGGGCAGCGTTAAGATGGTGGAAGCCTCGCAGAAGAGGGCAGGCTAAGGATGACCGTCAACAAGGCGACATGCAACAATGCAACGATGCAATGATGCAACATGCACCACACATGGGACGGGCCTGCAGCAAATGATAAAGCAACCGATCTGTAACGAAGGAAGTGCGCTGAAATCTTGACGTCGCACATCTTCGATTTGCTGCCGTTTTTATTGAGTTCAAGGATGCACACGCACACACAAAATAACCCCGACCGGGCGATTCGTGAATTGGGGATGAATTATTGAGTTTGAAATGCCCCCGCCCCCCCCCCCCCCCAAGTACTCGCCTCCGTCGGTAATTGCAGTTTGGACAATCTGGGATGCTGAGCCGAGAGGAGAGCATCCTCATTGTGTCCTCGAAATTATCCCCCGGGGCGGACTTCTTGGTGTTGGTTAACTACAGGAAGACACACAACGCAGAGGGTGAGATGATGAGACGTGCGTGTTCACAGCGGGATGTTTCCTATGATTTTGTCACACCAGCCTTCCTAACATTATAGTTGCACATTATACCTGCTCTTCTATGAATCTTCTTTGCTTAAAAAACTCCCAATCTTCTTTAAGCATCTGCTGTTTTGTTTTCAGTGTCTGGAAATCCAAAGAAATTATAAGGACGACTGTTCCTGTTTGGAAGTTGTTGTTGTTGTTGTGTTGAAGAAGAAGCAAAAGTGAAGTGTGTCATCTTATAAACGGCAATTACATGCAAACTTTTCAGATTACCGGTACTTATATCACTTATACAGTAAAGCTAAACATGTAGCATTGCTGGTGAGGTCAAAATCATATGGAAAGAAACATTGGAAGCAAATGAACAACTACCTCACACCCTTGACTACATGAGCTACTGTTTCAATCTGGGGCACAACAAAAAAAAAAAAACATGGAAAGGTTATAATCTTACGTTTTTACTAATCAAAGACTTGTGTGGCTCTGTTCGTTGACTGGTTAGATTCTGACCCTCCACCTTAAAAAGCAGCTGCAAGACATCTCACATGTTTACATCCTAACACCCCGAATCACCTCATTAATAAATATCACAACGACACTAATTAGATCAACACACGCGTTACTTTACTCAGTACGCCAATGGCAGCGGAAAAATAAATCAGGCTCAGACTTTTCATTTTTATCTTTTAGTTCTGTTGTCATGTGATGAAATTGGACCAGTGGTCGTCATGGGAACCGACCCGTCCGTGGGGTGGGGGAGGGGGGAGGGGCGTACCTGCTCATCCACGTAATCGTCGATCCTCCTCTCGCACTCCTGCCACTTGGCCGCCACGGAGGCCATGTCCTTCTGCAGCTGCTGGTAGCTCTCCAGCAGGGCCCCGTACATGTCCTCGCTGTACGAGTCATGAGAGGACGAGCCCTGTCTGGAGACAAAGAGCGAGACGTGCGGGAGGGGAGGTGCACGGTCAGCAGGCTGGGACACACAGTCAGCGCTGCTCGATGTGGTTGTGTGACTCAAATGGCGCCGAAAAGCAAGACGTTTGGAATTCCCTATATGTATATTTATAAATACTGTATCTATATATATATAGACACACACACACACAGTATATATCGCACGCGTATCACAGGTTAGAGGGAATGATAAACAGTGAATCGTACTACGTCAAGGGTTTATTTTTGGAAATGCGGTTGCTCTAAGTTTGTCACTGGATATCCTGTGGATGTGCTCCAGGTGTGTCATCTTCCTACATTACCGGGGAGGACTCTGGTCCACTCCGCCTCTTTGTCGTGAAAAAAAACAGATGAGAGATGCTCTTTTGACATTGAAAACAAGGGAGGGCAATGTATTTTAGACACATTTGTTGTCAGACTGTGGTGTCTAAGGCTGGCGCAGGCCTCCGATAAGCCCGTCCACTCATTACATTCGGCCCGAATGCAGTGAGTCTTCCACAAATGAAGGCAGACCTACTGCTACAGCTAGTGAGCCAGTCATGTGTTTCGGGGGAGAGGTTTGGAGGGAGGCCTGGAGGGAGGGATTTTTTCAGTGGAATACTTTACTGAAAATCTAGCTTAGTCTGGCTGGTTTCTCCAAATTGCCTCCCCGAGCTTAAGTGAGATTTGCGAAAGGTTTATTTGCCTTTATAAAACCAAACCCTTGAGTTTTTATTGTCAATATGTGAGATGGAACCAACATCGGATAGCTGCATGGGTTGATTGAAGTGACATTTCACTGAGACGCGGCGATGCGTCACTGCCGTTCACCGAAACCAACGTCAGCCTTACGATTTCGGTCGCCAGTCCCTTTTTTCTCTTTGTTACCCGTGATCCCTTTTAAACCCTGATACGACACGACCGTCGGCAAGTGATGCAACCCATGTGCAGAGCCCGAGGCCAACCGGAGGAAACAACTCTGGACACGGCCGCGTTGCTCTGGGGAACAGCAAGCATCTAAGTGGGGTGGGGTGGGGGGGGTGGGGGGGGGGGGGGGCACCGCCAGCCGCGGTTACACAATGTCTTACTTCAGCTGTGCAACCAGTGCGGGCAGACTGCTGTGCAAGAAGGGCTCAGAGAACACCAGGTTCTCAAAAAGGTGCTTGTTGTGCAGCTCCCACGTCACCTGGAACTTCTGGAGGTGCTCCTTCTCCTGGACAGAGGGGGAAAAAAATAACGAAGCACGTTTTAAAACGAAGGCACAAGACGAGGCGTCTGCAAAACGCCCGGTTTACGAGACGTCGGAAATTGCGAGGCGAGACGTTTTAATTGGTTCCCGACATCTGTGGAGCACCCGCCTCCGTCAAGAGAAGAAACAATGACGCTTTGAGGGGAAAATCGTGGATCTGAACCATCAGCGCGCGTATTGCATCGCCCTGATGGTTTTTGCCGGACCTTCAACGAGGTTGGGAGACAGTCAGGCGTGGTGATATGACTACAGACCCAGCCACATGAGTAACAACACTGGCAATCAAATTCAGCCCATTCAGCAATTTTTTACACACATCCATGGAACACAGCTTCGGCGGCGGTGGAGCGAAGATCCCAACTGACCAGTGTGAGCAGGAAGCTGCTGATGGTGCGTGCCGCCTGGCAGAGGGCGTTGTACTCCTCCAGCAGCAGGGAGATGAACTGGTGGGCCCGGGGCGGGCCCTTGGCCACCCCTGCCGCCGCCGCCGCCGCAGCCACCGCCGGCGGCGCCACGCCTCCGACCTTGGAGCCGGTGGACAGGTGCTTCAGCAGCCGCACCTTCATCTCCAGGACGTACTCGCGGGCCTGCTGCTCCAGCCGCTGGTACAGCTGGTAGGGGTCCTTCTCACACAGCCTGTGTGCGGAAGCGGTGGGGGATGTTAAGACTACGAGCCTTTAGTGTCCATCAACAGCCACGGAGAATCTCAACAGTCTAAAGTCCTAGAAACACCCACAAAACCCTCGCCCGTCTTTGCAATATTTGGCGTGCCTCCACTGACCCTCCACACCAGCGGGCATGCTAAAAACATGATTGGCCTCCCTACCGTTTTGGCCAGGCGACATGTGTTTGTGCAATAGGGGCGGGGCTCTGCTGGAGCAGGGTTACGGGAAGTACCGACGGTGGCGGTGGGGGGGGGAGGGGGATCAGAATGCATATCTGAATGAGTGTATGCATGTCTCTGGGTTGATTTTACTCTATTTGAAAAGCTAATAAGACTGTGAAAAACTAGACATAACACAAGAGAATATATACTGCAAACACACGTAGGGGGCAACCTGGAGAGCTACCAAAAGTTTAAACAATAAAATCATAATGACTTATTGGTAATATCAGTGACGCCTCATTGCCTTGTGCCTTATTCTATATGTGGGGATACACAATGCTAGTAAAATATGGTTTCCATTCATTTGTTCCAAGTGGATCTGCGATAAAAAGACAATCATTCAGTCTCATAACTGATCAGAGAGAGATAAGAATAACTTATTTTTTTTAATTGACATGGAGAATCCTTAAGCAGAGTTTTGTTCTCTATACCACTTTGTACTATAACAACCACCTCTCCTCTATTGAGAGGGGATTTAGGGCCTGCTGGAGAGCCCGAGCAGAAGGCTGGGCCTGCCTGGGATGACCGATCAACAGGGCTATCTAGTCTGTAAATCCTAACGCACAATCTGATAACAAGCTATCTTTCAGTCATCGCCCTATTCTTAGATATGTATTCGCCTAGCAATAAACCCAACCAGTAATTAGTGATTAGCAGCGGTTTGTGGAGGAGGACGGCAGGAGAGAGAGAGAGAGTGAGAGCGAGAGAGAGAGAGAGGAATACATGCATAGTGGTCCACGCTCCCCATTTCTGTTGCACTCGTAGACAGAGCAGGCAGGCGGCCTTGAGTGTCGGCCTGGCTCCGAGGGTTGGATTGTTTGTTGCATCAGTATCTATGCTCTGTATACTGAGAGGTCCCTGGTGCCCAGACTCCCTGATAGACTCCCTCAAAAACAAAATGCTGAAAGTTTAGTTCTAGTTGCTTACTGCACTCGCCTGACGGACGAGTGGCCCTGAAATTAGACTCTGAAATGTAAACTTCTGGCCGGGGGAGCCGAATTCCCAGGCCTGCCCACAGGGCAAGCTTAAGTAAAAAAAACACATCCAACGATAACAGTCAGCCAAGTGTTACCTCCACTGATCCTTCCATCTGTGGGGTGATGACACTGCATTTTAAATGCGGCTGAAAGTCGGGAGGGGCTGAGCGCACGCAAACGCTCCCGTGCCACGTGGTTGTACAATGCTAAAAATGTAACTGTTTACATGCATTCGTTCTAATAGGTGGACGTCAATGTCAGCCCGTCCGCTTGCATCCCTGTCTGTAGTAACTGAAGTGTAGATGCATGGATCATCCCGCTAGGCTTCGTCTCGGCACGCAAGTGAGCTGCCACCATTTTGTCAAGTCAAGTCAGCGTTCAGTGAACCACACCAAACGAATCCAGGTCACTGTGTCACCGTGTGTGGAGTCCCCGACTGCCAAACCGACTGCTTCCCACCATCACCAAAACGGCTGCGAACCGCCGTCGCCCTCTCAAGAAACAATACCTCGGCAGACCGAGTACGACGACTTAGTCCAAAGAAAGCTCTCTTTAAAAAAACCTCACCGGAACTTTTGGAACGCCATCAAAAACCACTCAGCCAACCATCTGCATCTCTTCCTCGCTCATGAGCCAGCACCGCCATATGGCGACTGAAGTAAGCATGAAACAACATTACTTTTATGCAACATTAATATGCACACCAAGGGGGCGGGGGACCTTGTTATGTTTTGTAGGCTTTCAGAGGATGTGTGTGTGTGTGTGTGTGTGTGTGTGTGTGTGTGTGTGTGTGTGTGTGTGTGTGTGTGTGTGTGTCTGTGTGTGTGTCTGTGTGTGCGTGTGCGTGTGCGTGTGCGTGTGTGTGTGTGTGTGTGTGTGTGTGTGTGTATGCGTGTGTGTATGCGCGTGCGTGCGTGCATGCGTGCGTCTGCCACTCCTACCTGTCCACCAGCTCCTTCATGCCCTCCTTGTCCCGGTCCAGGGGCTGGTCCTGGTCCTCGGCCAGCGGGGTGCCGGTCTGCCGGTAGATGCAGCGCACCAGGTACCTCACCTCCGACCAGTGGTTCTGCAGCTGCTGGGACTCCCGCTCCGACTCGGCTGAGATCTCCCTGCAACGGGTCGAACCAGAGGGGTTTGGGTTTGGTTCGGGCACCGCCGAATTGGATCAGCGGAGACGGGGCATCCCGGGGGCTTTGGTGTTTTGACTCCTGACCGAAAGCTTCGGTGTACCGAGTCCTACAGCTGCTGTCGGGACTATGGGTGTCCCCGTTTGCGACAAGCCAGCCATCTTACCCCTAACCCTGCTCCTGAATGACATACGTCTACGGATTACCTTCAAGTTGAAATGGATTCAAACCAAAACGCTGAACGACGAGGAGGAATCGTTAAACCCCTATGCAACGCTCTGATTAAAACACATCAAGGTAAGCAAAGGGGTAAGCCAACGCGTGGCTTGAAACGGACCGTCTCTCGTTGCAGGCTTCACAGCTGCACACGGTGTCTGCGGCCATCGGCGTGGAGAGGTCGGGGGCAGGGAGCATGGGTAGCGTGGGCGCTGCGGCGGTCACTCTGTCCGCTGGGGCGGGCTCCTGCACCAGGCCTCCGTTACCCACAGGCATGTGCAGGAGGAAGTCCTGGCTCTGAAGAGGGAAAGTAGAATTGATGTTGATGAACATTGTGCATGTTGGAGAAAAGGCCCTTTTTGGGGGGGTAAGGATTAAAACACACATTTGGCAATAGAACATTTTCTGTGATTTACATTCGTGGTAGGCAATATGAAAACAACACACAACACATTCAAGAAGTATATTCTATTGACACTTGTTCCCAGGACTGAACAGGCGCCACTTTCACATGTATGCATAGCAGATGGCATACCAGGGTTATTTAGCTTAGCCACTGTGAAACATGTACACTATACATTGAAAACGTAGTGCCCATTACAGTAAGCCTTTGAATGGTAGAAGACGGACTGGTGCACCAATAACCACTTGTTGTATACAGCACAGTTAGTGAGTGGTCACATACAAAGAACCACAGCAAGTGTAAGAAATGCTTTGACAGGCCACAATTAGGAAGTGGGAAATGCTGGCCCCGAATGAGACCCAACACAGGAGTAGACTACACTACAGGCTCACAGTGATCCTATTGAAAACTGTGAGGTAAAATGCAAACCTGATGTTTGACCTTTTCACTTTCCCGGCTTGAATCTTTGAAGATAAGCCCATGATCTGCATGCATGTGCTTATCTCAGCTGGTATGTTCTGTGACCCAGTAACAAAGTATATGTTTATGTATATGATATACAGCGCATGCGAGTTGGGTCTCATACCGGGGTAGGGAAATACCTGCATTTATAACAATGTTTGTTGAAAGTGAGACTCAAACCATTTATATTGCACGTAGACACATATTTGTTTATTCTAATGCTGCAACGTGACATACGGCCATGTCATAAAATGATGAGTTTTACAGCTTGTTAGAAAAACACTGCGGCATGATATACGAATACATCATATTGACAGAAAAAAAACTAAAGTTATATAAAGCAGCACGATCTAGACGCATGAAAGCACAAGAGGAGCCAGAAAAAACCACTTGACCTCAAGCATAGCAACGCATACGTAGCTACCCTACCAACAGAGTTACGTTTTATATCTAAATCAAATCAAATCACATTCAGGCCGAGAGCACCATTAAAAAAACAACAACCATGAAGACCGACCACATCAGAGCTGCAGGCCACCCCCAACTCACCCCCAGCGACTGCTCCAGGGCAGTCTGCCGATCCTCCTTCTCCACCGTGCGCCTGCAGTCGGGGCAGACCCACAGGGGCAGCTGCAGGGCACTGGGGTTCTTTGTAGGCTGGTCTGTGCCATTCTGGCCGCAGCCCTCTGTCTCGGACTGTAAGACACTTTCCTTGCGTTCGCAGCGGCACAAGAGGCACCGGTCACCGGATGTGTAAGGTGCCCGCTGGTTTAGACCGAAGGTGAACGGGGTCTGTGGTGCGTTGGGAAGGCGGGTTGATGAAATGAGGACAGAAAAAATGCACAACCGCCCCGGCTTCAGCTTCGGGTCATCAGGTTTTTACGTTAAAGCGTTACTCTGTCGTGCAAAAGTCGTAACAGAACCAACAGCGCTACGGGCTGGAATCATGTCTACATCCTGACCAGCTTCTCTTCTTCTACAACCTTAAAACCAACCACTAAACACGTGTTCATAGAGTGAAAGAGTGAATTATGAATAATCTTCACTTCATCAACTGCCTGTTGTTTACATGATATTCAAATAAAATAACCTTTATCCTGACAGGCGTCCACTATGTTTTCAAAACCAAACATCAGAGATCGGTTGGGTTCTATGCAGAGTCAACATCCATGGCAGTTTTTTTTGTTGTTGTCGAATTTGCTCATCAAGTAATTTACCTGAAGCACTCCTGAGAAGTCAGCATTTACTGGCCCCTCTGTAAACTGTGGTGTGAGGCTATTGTTCATTGGGACCTAAGGGGAAAACAAACAGCCCAACATGAACACTTACTTACCACTTATGAAGTATACTCCAACACTTATGAGAGCTGTCAACCTTTGGCATCAACATACACATATTGCATATCAGATCACAATGCTTAGACAATACCAGCAACAATTGTACATACTATACATCAACTATCTTGACATGAAACAGTGTCGGGGCATCAGTAACTCAATAAACTGAAAATACGATATGTGAAAATTTGCGATTTTCATCATTAAAGACAATAAAACGCATAGCTTATTACTACCGAAATTGTCTGGGGCAATCATGGCAATAACGTATATACATGTCTGTATTTACAATTGTATCTATTCCATTTCAGTTTAACTATGAAATTATTCATTTCCACCACCGTGTGTCTGTCATGCATAGATCAACTTGAAATGACAGCAGGCGGTGCTCGGCGTGTTTGAGGCTGAAACTTTGACAACATCGTCACAGGTTGGGATGTGTGTGTACACATGTACAGGAGCTATGGAGAAGCGAACGGATTGAACATGCTAACATAGTGTCATATCTAGCAATAACCAAACAACGTATAGATTTCCAACGACCCTGTAATACATCTCCGATCTGGCAAACATGCAAACGCATGATTTAATATGAAACATATTAAAACGCTTCGCTCAGTCCATAAAAAACACCCAAGTTCAAACAAGGCCCAGCAGACTTAACTTCACGTTAGCAACTACTATGTGCCAATGTTTGTGTAAGCAGCCATGCACATCGCCCACACTGAACGACAAGTTACTATTCAATAAGTTCAGTAGACATCACAGACGTGGAACCAGCAACCACACGTTTTTATTTTGCCAAATAACGCTGACTTGTTGTCTATGTTATGGTTGTTTCAGGCTAGCCCCTGCTAATGAAATAAGACACAACATTGGAACACCTTCTCTCACAAGTATAACAAAACGAGGTCAGCGCAGCGTCGTGCATATTGTTAACTATGCGTGTAACATATGAATGCAATGTACAATAAACCTAATAAAGTGTACTAAGCAAATTGGGATACTGTCTAGCTGCCAAGAGGTTCATTAGCTTCCTTCCTCGCCAGCTATGTCAGGCCCAAAATCAGATGTGTCGCTGATATGTGGACAGCGACCCTGGCTTTGCCACAAACTGGACATCGTGACACACTCACCTCTCCATTCAGACCAGCCATTGACGCTATATTCCCATTTCCACCGCTATCAGATGTCAAAAAACTTACTGAAGGGACAGGTGTTGTCGTTCCTTGAGAACACAGGGCCGAGACAACCCCGGCCTTGCCACTACTGCTGTTGCAGACAGTACTGCAGCTACTGCCACCGCCCCGCTTGTTCTTCCTACGCTTAGCTCCTCGTTTAGCATCGGTTGGACTCATTCTTTCCACAACAAACACGGAGACCACGTGCCGTTCAGAACTGGCAGGTTCTCGAGTGGAATGTCGTGCAAGAATACTCCGATATAAGTTTGGAAAATGATTTTTAGAGACTACCAGTAACAGCAGACACTCAGTGCCATCCGAGTGTAAGCCGACTAGATTCCAATATGGCCTCTGGTTGGCCTCGTCGGGCTGGAGTTTGCGTTCCTACGTACAAAACGTGACACTGGGACTTCTGGGAAATTGAGTTTTTTGTATAACTCCAGAATTATAGACACCGATGATAGAAAAAGTGTATCTGCTGATAATATTAACACAACAGCCATGGTCAGATGGATTTCACTCTCCCAGTCGATATTTATTGTAAATCTGCGATTATAATCTGTCAGCGGTTTGCTGACGTGACCCCACAGCAGATGCCAACAGCAGGGGGGGATCGCATGCAGCAAAGTTTTTTGCGGATGATGGCAGTACACGAACCATTCGATTGGATTTTCCGGGATCCCAACTGCAGATAAAGCCTTAGCTTGAAGCACGGATCATTAAATAGATAGGTTAAATTTCGCCCCTCTCGCGATTGGGAGCAGTTCCGTCGTTTACAAACGCCACCAAACGTTGCTAACCGATCGCTAACTAACATAGTTAGCCACGGTCGTAGACAGGTAAGATAAAGTTTTTCCATTCCAAACACGCCGCTGGATATTTCCGTATTTTTTACCTTTTAGAGAACGACTCGTTTCCTGACGTTTAACATCAATGCGAGTATTTCGAACACCTTGATGGGCTATATTTACTACATTCTTAGTATGCAAATTAAATCGCGACGAGTGAACTGTCTGTTCAGTGTTTTGCTAATATTGACAGTAGCTTACATCGCTAAAGACTTACTGATATTGGAACGATTGCCGACTAGCTGTAACTAAAGAGTTGTGTTTTAGATCGTGGTTTGGAAAAGGACTGGAAAAGGTTCTTGCCGAACATATGCGGTCCACTGTCAGTGTTGGTGAGCTAGCCATATTGTGTGGCGTGCAACAGTGCCTCGCCTAACTAGCCATTCATGGCCTTAGCATCTTGTGTCAAATACATAAGCCTCAACGAACCCCTTAGTTTGTCTGTCATCTGTTTTGCAATACCGACTTCGTAGTTTGGGTTCATGGCAATTCAATACTGCAACTATCAGTTAAAGAAAACATTACAGATAGTTGTACACCCCAGCTACTACAGTGTTAAACTAAACACCCAAATGTTGGTGTTTAGTCATTATGGTCATTCCCATTTGAACCTTGTTGAAGATCATTAAGATCCCAGATTTCCCGTCTGGGAGTAATGATCTACAATTTATTGTATACAATATATATGCTACTTATCTAGACTGTATCTCCTTACCTATGCCCCAAGTTACACTTGTATGGTAATGAATACACAGCATATCCTCATTTGCGGTCGTCATTACAAATAGGCTACTCTGTTCACATATTTGCAGAGGGTTCACAATTACAATCATCAGCTGTCTCAAATGCACTGGGTCTATGCGTGTCTGTTTTCAGGTATGTCTGAAGTTAGTCTTGAAGCTGAATCGGAGACCATAACCACGGACCTGCAAATGGATTATAAGGAGGATCATAAAACAGAGGATTCTTTGAGATCTGATGAGAATGACGACAATTACGAAAGTGTAGACCTTGACAAAGACCATTCCCACGTTGATGCCCACGATGTGGAAGGCAGATTTGAGGAGGTGGACCAAGAGTTAGATACAGATGTTCAGGGTGACAGCAAGGGGGCATGCAGTGACACAGATGTTGAGAAAAGTGGAGATGCTGTAATCACGAAGGGCAGTGCAGATGACGGGGAGACGCCTGTAACAAATCACCATGCTAACACTTCCGAAACACCAGAGGCAAATGGAGAAACTTGCCCTCAAACTCAGGTGATATCCGCCTCTTTCAATTGCCTCTTTTCAGCTGTGAACTCGTTTGAGGGTTGCTTCCTTGGCTTGCAAAGTTGTTGTGCAGTTTAGCTCACATGCTTTTCGCTTCTGTGTCTCACATGCTTTTGGTGGCTGGTGCTTTCCTTGTCTCTTTGGTTCTATGCTGGTTTGTTTTCCATGGTACAATAATCAGTACAGTATATGAGGCAGCAAACTGGTTTTGTGAGGCTGTTCATCATGTTGTGATTGGGTGTCAGTGCACTTCCCTGTGCTATGGCGGTTCCTTATAGATTTTATGCCAATGATATGCTATCTGGGATGGGGGGGAACTGATCTTGTTTGATCTTATTTTCATATTAATGAAGCTTTGCACATCATGCTATGATTATGGCCTCTAAACTAAATGGCATGACATGGAAATTGCAAAATATGTTGCATTCATTGTGTTGTGCTGGTTGCCATGATTCCTGGCAGACGAAAGAAAGTAATCTGGGTTCAATTGTTTCCTCTGCAGCTTGGTCATTGGTGGCTCTGTGTTTTCAAAGTACGAAAGTGTACATGTGATTGATCCCGGGGATGACTACAATTTAACAGTGTTATTTATGAATGAATACAGGATTTGCCCACTGTTTCACACTCTTAAACAACTGCATTTGAGTCGTCCAACATGGTGCCAGTGAAGGTACTGACACGCAGCGAGCCACACCAGTGCATACTTAAGGTGCACAGAACATAGACGTGCTAACGCAAATGTCATTGACCTCAGAAAGATCATTTTAATTGGCTAGTGTGCAACCCGAAATCCTGCTGCTGGCCAATCACACGCTGATTTATTGGACGACGTGGCTCAAAGTCGCGTGAGATATTCGATCGCGTTTGTCGAGCAAGCCGCAAACACCGACATGACGAGTGTAACCCGGCGTGTGGCATTCCTGAGGGAAAGCCGCTGGCTGCTGGGCCGACGTGGTCCAGAGAGCGACCCGACGGCGGTCTTTGTCGTCCAAGCCGACCGCTCGGGAAGTCTTCTCCGTCAATGTGTCCGCTGTCAGCAGCCTGCTGGGTGTCATGTGACCTTTAAGCATTTATGCTGCGTTACACGACCCCAAGGGAACTGACTGCAGTCTACACTTGGGAAATCAGTTAACAGCACTTGTCTTGGGTTGGGTGGTTATAAAAAATAGAAATAAACTTCTTATTGCATGCGGATGAGATCATATTGTTAATTTTAATAATAATTCTTAATGGCAGATCAGATTGTGCCAATGCATTTTGTCCATCTTGACAATGCAATGTTATTTTGAGGTCATATACTTTAACAATGGGCATACAATTATTTATTATTTCTGTCTGCATTTCCTGTGGAAGTCTCTTTTGGTATCTTGTTACCATGTGACCCAGATGCCATAAGCATTATTCATTTGTCGTTCTTTTTAAGCCTCTAATTTTAAAATTTGAGATTGGAATTTTGTAAATATACTGCCTTTTTCATTGGCACTACACTATGCCTAGTGTTGTCCCTACCACGGTCAAATTGAATGATAACGGCATTGTTTAACTGCTATCAGAGTTTCTCTCCGATCGGGCCATTCCAGTTCTCTTAACACTAGGCCTACAGAAATAGGCCTGAGTAAAATCATGTCAATGGCATAATGAATACATGTTATTGCTTTACTTTCAACCAAAGTCCATGTTACTTTTACTGCTTGGGCTTCCCATGTCTTCATGACTTGCTGGAAGTCAGACCGGTTGCAATGCTGATGTGTTGCATTTTGCTGTTGATTTGATTGGACTCCTCCAAGACATGGTGGACTGGTGTGTCATAAATGTGTGCATTGTCTGCCAACATTTAAACAGTGACAGAGAATAGCATATCATAGTCGCACACACTCTTTGGTTCCTATTCTGCCGAAGAGGTGGAAGTACATGATTGGCCATTGGCCAATGTAAAATACCTACTGCTCTACCATGTCCTGTTTCCTCTGTCACCAAGTTGTGAAAAGTGAGAACATTAGAAACAATTAAAAAAAAAAAAGTATGTCACAGGAAAGGTGAGTTGAAAAAGTAATTTGATGATTGCTTTAATAAGTATGTAACAGTGGGGTAGGAGTTACATAGGAATCGTGTGTGTGTGTGTGTGTGTGTGTGTGTGTGTGTGTGTGTGTGTGTGTGTGTGTGTGTGTGTGTGTGTGTGTGTGTGTGTGTGTGTGTGTGTGTGTGTGTGTGTGTGTGTGTGTGTGTGCGCGTAGAATGCTGTTGCTAAGGGGCTACGCGGTAAACCGTGTGCTAGCCCATGAGTTCGGCTGCTCAAGGTTTCCAATATCTGTGGGCTAAACTGTTTTTTATTTGAACCTGTTTTAATGACAGGAAACCACCATGGCTGAGGATTCCCATAGAAGCTCGGCTGCAGAGATCCCCATCTCCAGTAATGGAGATATGGACCAGGGCTCTGAAAAGGTAGTCAAAGCTTTTGTGTTAGTAAGTCTGTCACACACAGAAGCCACCCTCCTCTCACTCTCTCTATGGCTGTTGTTATTAAGTTGCAATTAAAGACTTATTTGGTGTCCACGGTATACATGGTGTTTATATCAGCAACTTGATATCCGAAATAATTCAGTATTTTCTGTTTCTGCCTCGTTTTTCGAAATTCGTATGTTATGCATGTTAAAGTACAGGAAAGTAAAACTGCGTCAGTATTAAGAATGAATTGGTCAGTTGTCCACGTGTGTGCATAGGATTTGCATCACTAACTGTCACAACTCTATTGCGTGGTGGGTGGATTGGGTCACGCAACACTGAATCTTTTGTGTGAAGAATCCCACGACCGAAAACGTAATTTGTTTTAGTTGTCACGCTTCAACCTGTTTTGAAGGATCTCTTTTATACAACCACGGTGATCTCCTCTTCCAGGACGCTTCCCCTTGTCCTCCCAGTGGACTGAACCTCTCGGAGTCCTATGTCCCCTCCATCAACTACGCTTCCACAACAGAGGGCATCATAGAATCAGAACCATACAGAGGTACAAACCAGTTTACATTGTGGTTTTTTTTTTTTTGATAACTGTCGTTTGTGTTTTTTTGTTCATATACAATATTTTTTATTCAGAAAACGATTTTCTCTTAATTACCCTCTAATTAAAATAGGAAAAAAACATAATACAATGTTAATGGTTCACTTCCTGCTGCTGTTGCCACTTGCTATAATTGCAAACACTCTTACATTATCATACTCAGTGTGTGTGTTTGTGTACATATATAGCAGCAATCTTGGGTATATAGGTGAGGCTGAAATTTGAATTTGTATAGCTGACCGTCTTAAGTGTGATTTAATGAGTTGCTCCTGACCACCATTTTGTTCCCTTGATTTCCTTTTATTATCGTTCCCTCACTAATGCAAATGCATACATGCTTCCCCGTGAGTCTCTGGCTCACTGCGCCATTGTTATCGTTCAAGAAGACTGCCGCGGCTGCTTCATATTTACACTTCAATAGGCAGAGTTTAACGTCGAGGTGAATCGGATGAACCCGACCATGGAGCGAACAAACTCCAGACTCAAGATGTTTTGTGGAAAGCGTGATGCGTCACTTCTACCCTGTGATATCAGCACTCGATATTGAATGGCCTCTCACTTCACACTGGAAACTGACCTACTGCTAATGAGTCACCACTGTGAATATCTCTCAGGGTCAGCCAGCCTGCCCACATCCCCAGTGACACCAGTAGCTCCCAGTATAGCAGTGGGCGGCCGCCTGGCCCGCTCTGCAAGCGATAGTCGGCCTGAGACAGGTAAACCGCGGGCACGGCCTCAGGCTAAGGGATGCGCCAGCAAATCTTCTGCCGAAATGTGCATAAATCTCCCCCCTCCTCAGCTTGTTTTCACCCCTCCTCTCCTTGTCCTTCAGGGTAATTTCTCATTCCCAGTGAAACCCTCACATCTTATCCCTCTTCTGAACCTCCTCTAAACCCAAGTGATCTGTCACTTGTCGATGTAGTTCCCTGCTCCGACAATCAAACCCCTCTTAATTCCCAAAGCCGAACCTAAACTGCTTGAGGTGATGCCGGGTGAGTACACTTTCTCAGGAAGAAAGCTGCTCTCACAGAAGTCCCCGTCTTTGGGTAATTGCTGCTTGCTTCCTGTGTCCTCTGAGAAGACTTCCACCTCGAAGCTCTTTCTGCACTTGCTATTTTCCCCCTCCAAATCCTCCACCAAGCGATGCTCTGCCGCCGTCATGGCTGTGGAGGAACAGCCGCACAGTGATCGGCTCTAAAGAACGTTCCTTCACCCAGGCCAGCCGAGGAGCGGGGCCGTGGTTCTCGCGGACGATTTGAAGAACCCCGCCATGGAGAAGTTGGACCTAGTGCGAAAGTGGAGCATCAACACATACAAAGTAATCCTTGTTTTATTGTCTCTTTGGCCCGTGGTGTGTTTTTAGCTTCTTCTTGTTGGACTGACGAAATTCAATAAAACCTCCTTTGTACACAGAAAGAGAGAGCTAAGTAGTTGCCTTCTTCAATTAAAATCTCTTTGAGCCCCTCATTCTGTCCTCATTCTGTTGTTGAGAGCACGGCGTAGAGAACATTGTTCTCATCCGAGGCCGCGTACACATGACCCACATCTCTCTCTCTCTCTCTCTCTCGCCGCTGCTGTTGTGCATTTGTCCATTGGAACCATTAACTCTACAGAAAACCAAAAACCCCCTTTAGAAATACAGTCTCCTCTAGGGAATTACATGTATAGGGTCCCCTCACTCTTCCTGCCCAGCCCCGCTGTGACTGACCGCCCATTCTCCACAGTGCACCAGGCAGATCTTGTCGGAGAAGCTGGGCCGCGGCTCCAAGACGGTGGACCTGGAGCTGGAGAGCCAGATCGAGGTGCTCCGGGACAACAAGCGCCGCTACGAGCACGTGGTGAAGCTGGCGCAGACCCTGTCCAGCCAGCTGGCCCAGATGATGCACACCCAGAAGCAGCTGGGCGACGCCTTCGCCGACCTCAGCCTCAAGTCCCCGGAGCTCCATGTGAGTCCAAGTCCTGCTTACCAGCCGCCCTCCCTCACCCCCACGAAGAACTCTTCAGCCAAACTCTTCAGCCCAAAGCACACAGTTGTGTGCGACGCAAAATGGTCTTTTGAGAATTTCTGCGTCGACGAACGCGGACTTGAGTCCGATACGAAGCAAGCTGAAAGAAGTGCAGCCACACTACATTTGCACTCCGTTACACAATGTGACTCTAGTGTTTTTTATTTGGCGTCATGCTACAAATATGTCTGGCGTGCTTTTGGCTTTCTACTTGTTTGTAGTGTGTTCCATAGACTTAACACCAGCTTGCTACATCCCTGAAATCACCGTTTAATTTATAATGCCTCATTAATATTTAGGACCTTCCACCTCTTAAGGCTATGGTGCCGACAGTGACATCATGCCAGTAACGCTGCTCAGGTCCTTGTCGTTTACTGATCCACTCCAATCTCTTAAGTACACTAAACACCATTTCTAATTGAATGCCTCATCTTAATTGAATGCCCGACCTCTCTCCCACCCCAGCTAAACTTGACAACTTCTAAAATAGAAACTTATATCTAGGATTTAACGTAACCATATCATACTTGCTAACCTCTCCAAGTGAAGCGTGACAATTGGATAAGGTGTACCAGTATGAATAGTGCAGCATAGTGTTGATGTTCATAAGAAATGTTTAATCTTAATCCATGTGAGGTGTTATGCTAATGTCTCACACTGATATTGTATGCTCAAACAATATGCAACGGTTGGCTGCAGCCACAGTTTCCTTCTTAAAGTGATGGTTCGGAGTAAATTCACCCTGAGGTAATTTCCACCAATAATCCAGCCAAATACTCCCTCAGATGCATTTGTAGCGACGGTCAATATTTATCAAGTTTAGGGGTATCAGCCGAATGGCTTAGTACTGGAGTGAGTGGTACAGTGTGTACATCTCGTAAATTACCCCACTAATAATGCATGGATTCTTACCCAACTTCTGTAGTAGTACATATATGGTCTGTACTCACAAAACGAGGCATTTTAAAGTTTGTAAGTACACCAGGAGTTTATTTAAAAGAGCACTGTCCTGATAGCTTCAACTCTCTGTTGCTAAGGCTACCGCTGCGTCGACGTCACTTCCGTCTTTCCGGAAAAGTTCGTAAAAGTCCTCTTCAAAACTCACAAGTGTAAGGAAAAAGTTAGTGAATTCAACACTCCATCGAAATGTATTGACAACTGAAATAATTGAATACTTGATATTATGTACATTGTTTGTTATGTACGACAGTCCCCAAATCCATAGTTTAGATTTTATATTCCCATTTATTTGTATATAGTTGAAGAGGACTTTTACGAACTTTTCCGGAAAGACGGAAGTGACGTCGACGCAGTGGTAGCGTTAGCAGCAGAGAGTTGAAGCTATCAGGAAAGTGCTCTTTTAAATAAACCCCTGGTGTACTTACAAACTTTCAAATGCCTCGTTTTGTGAGTACAGACCCTATATATACTACTACAGAAGTTGGGTAACAATCCATGAATTATTAGTGGGGTAATTTACGAGATATACACACTGTACCATTCACTCCAGTACTAAGCCATTCGGCTTATACCCCTAAACTTGAACAATATTGACTGTCGCTAAAAATGCATCTGAGGGGGTATTTGGCTGGATTATTGGTGGAAATTACCTCAGGGTGGATTTTACTCCGAACCATCACTTTAAAATGTATGACACTCTTTGGATTGAGTGTAATTGCTCTTTGCCACCTGTAGGAGGAGTTTGGCTACAACGCTGAAACCCAAAGGCTTTTATCCAAAAACGCAGAGACCCTTCTGAGCGCCATCAACTTCTTCATCGCCAGCGTAAACACGCTTGTGGATAAAACCATCGAGGACACCATGATCAATATCAAGCAATATGAAGCAGCAAGGTACACTCTACAGTCAAACGCTGGGACAGGCTCTGTTCCCACTCCTTAGGGGCTAAACAGTCTTAAGTGTCTATTGGCCATGGTGTTTGATTCCAAACTGAAAGGTGCTGGGTTCAAACCCCGACGTCTGCTGTCTGCCTGTAAGGAATCCTTGAGCATGCATGTAATTCGGGAGCAGGTGGGGGTGAGATGCCTCACCCCCACCTGCTCCCGAATTACATGCATCTGAAAACAAAACATCACTAAATTGTAAATGGATTCAGTGCATGAAATATAATGCATGTGATTGAGATTGTGATTTATTTTAATTTGTTATTGATGCACGTATATGTTGGGTCTACGTCCCTGGACTGAAACGTCTTCCCCCCCCCCCCCCCCCCGCTGGCAGGGTGGAGTACGACGCCTACCGCACCGACCTGGAGGAGCTGAACCTGGGCCCCCGCGACGCCTCCACCATGCCCAAGATAGAGCTCTCCCAGCGGCAGTTCCAGGCCCACCGCGAGAAGTATGAGAGAATGCGCAACGACGTCTCCATCAAGCTTAAGTTTCTGGAGGAGAACAAGGTAAAGGGCTTTGGGCCACAGCTCCGCCTGTGTCCCTTTACTGGATGTCTGGGTGATTGGGTTTCAGGTACTTTTTTTTTTTTCTTTCACCTCCTCTGATCTCCTGTTGTTCTCTCGCCGGCCACCAGGTGAAGGTTTTGCACAACCAGCTCATGCTGTTCCACAATGCCATCGCCGCGTACTACGCGGGGAACCAGCGGCAGCTGGAACAGACACTGAAGCAGTTCCACATTAAGCTGAAAATGCCGGGCGGCAGCGACACTCCATCCTGGCTGGAAGAGAACTAGTCACTCCCGACGCGCCACCCCACCCCCCCCCCCGGGGCCGTCAGCGCTCAGCCGTGGGCCTCGGACAGGGAATGGACGGGCTCCCCAACACCCCAACACTCTACTCAACAACAGAGGAGGACACCCTCCTCGTCTTTTGCTTTTGTGTCTGACGGTTTTTTTTTTTTCTCTGTCTTTCAAAAGGCTGTGAACCTTTTTTTTTTTTTTTTTTTTTTTTTTTTTTTACAGGAAGAAGGAAAACATAACTGCTTGAGGTTGTTGGATTGCTTATATTATTCTGAATACTTTTTCCTTCACTTGTCTGCGCTGCAATTCTTTCAAATCTTGGGAAATGCACTTTTGTACGTGGAGAGCGATGCCTATGGAGAGACGCCTGTAGCTTCTAGAAGGGTCTCTGAGCTGTAGCCAGGCCTGGTTTATTCCAGCATGCGAATGCTTCATTCAGGTTGGTTTCGTTCCACCACATTTTCGTGTGGCTGAACAGCCCTCTTATTGTCATGGCATTATTCTATTCAAAATTTGGCCGATGAAAAACATTAAGAAGGATTTCAGTGTACAGAATTCACAATCACGTGCTCGCACGATTTTTCAAATTTTCTATTAGGTTTATATGAAGGGTGATGACTGGATTATGAATAATTAATTTAACACTTTTTGAAGGACAAGCCTCATGATCAGTCTCACTGTGCCTTGATTGGTTTATATTGTTAACACTCCCCTGGTCTGGGACTGAAAACCCAAGCAATGCCACTGTGCCTGCCTTTTACAATCTCACCATTAAAGAGAGGGAATGGACCAAAATGTGCGCAAACGCACACATGCATGCACAGTACATCGAGAGCAAAGAGGACCACTGCATACAGACTCAGTGTACCCCATACCTTAAATGCCTTTTCATATAATTAATGTCATGCATACATGCTTTGGCATGTATGCATTGGAGACCAATCATGAATACCTTTTTGATTTGTACAATGTGTACAAGAAGTAAACCAAAATAACTTTGCCCGTGGGGGCAAAAGACAACCCTGAACCTTTTTCTCCTAAGCTGCTAACTTTTTACAGACAATATAATTAAACATAAGTAGATATTTTGTGAAAATTAAAGTAGTTTCTGGACCAGGTATGTCAGCTTAACTCTTGTATGACTGTATGACTTTTGGTAGAAAGCAGTGTGAGGACTTTGTTGTAAATCAAACAGGTGTTCTCTTAAAAGCATTTTCCAGATGAATTTATATTTGTAATTTCCTCTATTTTATCTTCTGCTCAATAAAATTAATGCTGACATTTTTCCTGTATTTTTCTGAAACCTTCCAAACATTACTTGTATAAACTAATATTTACATTTTGTTGGCATAGATGGCGTAGAAACAATTTACATGTTATATTTCAAAAGAGCTCTGAAATATTTTTCTGTATTAATTAAAAAAACTTCCATAGGAAAATTATTTCATGGATAGATGGCATGCAACCATTGTACCCAACTGAAACATGTACAGAATTCTGCAAATGAATGTTTCAGCAACATCATTAAAATAAAACTTTCCACCTCTTGTTTCCTTTATAAGTGTCATCATGCGATAGAAAATATGCCATTGTGCAATCTCTTTCTGAATGAGGATAAGCTGCTCAGTAAGACCACTTCATCCCCGTTGTTCATTTTAATCAAACATGACAAGAGATCATCGCCCAATTAGTGCCTCCGTGTATGCTTTTGTGTGTTTACTTTGTTTAATGGGGTGGCATCTGGGAAACCCGATTGTCCGAGATGAGGTCCATTTAACAAAGCGCACACCGAGAAATGATAGCCAGCAGCACACCACAGCGACTTTGAAACATGCCTCGAAGCGTGCCACATCACATCCTAACCTCACAGGACGCCGTGTCTCTGTTTTGGCACGCTTGTCTAACTCTACATTCGTAGGGTTCCGCAAACAGGGTTCGAGTTAGGTGGGAGCCAGTGGGAGCTGAGATCCCATAAAGAGAGGTCTGGCTCCCATGAAAGCAGCAAACTCAAACATCTGTGGGGTCTCTGAAAATACAACAGTATAGCCTAATATTTCAATTATAAATGAAGCTACATATAGAGTAATATTGACATAAAATATAAATAGCTTCACATGACGACGACGAGTAGGCCTAATAGCAGTAGCCTACGCTAAAAACTAGACTGGGGGCAAAAAAGAGTCCAAGAGAGCTTAAAAAAAACGCGGTCACCCTCACAGCAACCGTAGCCCCAACATTTGTGATTAAAAAAAGCCCCCCCACACACACATATGGGCTCCCACAAAGATGGAATCATAACTCGAACCCTGTCCGTAAAGCTCCATTAGACTGCATTAGACCCACCCCTCCACCCCCACTCCCATACAGGTGAGGTAACAAGAGGGTGCCATCTATTTATCTCCCCCTCTCACATAAATAAGTCTTGTGATCGAGCAGCAGGAGGCATTGCACCAGCGGTCAGCAGCACCGTGCACTGTTATTATATGGGTGTGCGCGTGAGGAAGGGGTGGACGTTTCTTGTCCACCTGGTCCAATCACGTACGAGCGCCTGCAGACAGACGCCAGCCTTCTCGGCTGCTGCTGCTGCTGCTGTCTCACACCGGCCGCCCTTCAGTGCTCACAGCGGGGGTCGAAGGACGGGCATCGCCGGCACTCCTGACGGCTCTCTAACTCCCCATCTAAACGTCTTGACAACAGCAGGTGTTTTTCGCCGCTGAATTTCTGAATTTACTGCTAGTTGTTGTTATAGTGCCGAAAACCATTCACCCCTCAATTGCTGGATTAGTCTGCGTTTTACGTGAAAACCCCTCTTCGTCCTCTGGTAAGTCACGCAGGGTTTGTTTTGCATCCAACATGCACAGACGTGGTTTGTGCCATTAAGTTATCAGATTGCAGGTTTGGGGTTTGTGGATGGTCATCGTTTACATCATTTCTTATCTGGTACAATAGCACTGTGTCGCTTTTCCCCCCCTGTTCGTCAGATATCCTGCAATGCAGTAATATTGCAACATTGCATAAATATGAAGAATTGTTAAGAATAAATAGTTTAAAAAAAAATTACTATGGCATTTTAATCGATACAGCGTTGACAATCTGATGAGCATGCGTCTGGTAGTATTCCACTGATACTCAACGACAGTGGTGTAGTATTTATTGCAGGTAGATCATTCTGGTAGCAGATGAAGTCATTCGGTTTCAGTAGTCAAACACTTACTTTAACACTGTGTGTTATTACTAATTATATTGATGTTATTATCGATTACCGCTATCATCACCGCAAGAAGAAGTGATGATAAACGTTCAATAACATTACGCCCTCTACAACTTTTGTTTCCGTCTGACACCGAAGCGTTAGTAGTGGGGTCCGGCCCAGAGACCCCCAGACAGCTCCATAGCTTTACACGTATGGCTTCGTAACAGTGTCGAGGTAGTTCGTTTTGTCCTAAAGCCGAACCCCGGCCCTCTGGGCCTTTGTGTGCCATTCCACATGCTGAGATGAATTAGAGGGCTACCCATTCAAGTGTTGTGGGAACAATACCCCAATGGGGGGAAAAAAAAAGTTTCTCCAAGGGTCAGGTCGAGGGGTGTGTGCATGTGTGTGTGTGTGTGTGTGTGTGTGTGTGTGTGCATGTGTGTGTGTGTGTGTGTGTGTGTGTGTGTGTGTGTGTGTGTGTGTGGGGTGGGGGGCTTCCAGCCCCCTTTGGTTGCTGTGGAGGCCGAAACCAACATGGAAAACTCAGTGCTCTGACGTCAGCGCTACGAGGAGCACTGTGGGGACGCTTGATTTATTGGTGTGGGAGCAAGGAGGGACACTGCATCGTATAGTTGTCAACTTGGTCTGTGACAGTCCTGGTTTTGTTTACTACTACTACCACTACAACTACTACTAGTACTAGTACTTAGCAACAGCACCATTCCTCCTTGTTTTGTTTGCCACTGGATTGTTTTTATTTTGTGCGCGGAAGTCATTGTGTTAAGATCTACTTTTTTTGGGGATGGGCGACCGTAGGAAAACTGCATGAGATGCCTGCTGCCGCCGTGATCGCTGGTTCGTAGGTAACAACTGCTATTCTGATACGGCTATTCGTGTTTGTCTATGCTCCTGGGCATAGCCATCCCCTCCCTGCTGCCATGAAAACATGTTTGTATTCACTCTTTGTCTCCCACCTGTTGTCTCTATAGCAACCCCAAACACCTGCCTCAATCTGTGTTTGATTCTGTTGCATATACCGCACACCCAGTCACCGGCTGGCGTCTGTCTCCTGCAATCTGTAAGCTTTCATGTATGCCAAATTATTCAAAGACCACACTTTAGCAAAAAGCAGCGATGCATATGCCTACTTCAAAAATGTAAAAGTTCCCTCAAAGGTAGAAGATGCTTTTGGCAACTTTGTGGTTCTAATTGCCTAGCATCAAACCCACGGTTGGGTTCCTTTGCCAGATGTTCAGTGGGACTCATGTTCTGCTGGAGGCTAGACACCGAGAACCCCTGAACAATAGAACAAACAGGGAAGTATTCTTGGCTTTGTTGGGCTGTGTGGCTGCCTCCCCCCCCCCTCCATCCCCCCATCCCCACTCCCCACTCCCTCCTCTCTCTCCCTCCAACTCCCATCAGTGTACCACCAACTCAGGGGCTTCATTACAAATGTGTGGCACATTTCAATCTAGATTTAGTATCCAAAATAATGAGCCTTTCCCTATGTGTTGCTTTTTGACTCCTAAATCCTTACTTCCTTACATAGAAGATTCATAGCACGAGAAAGGTTTTTTAATTGAATCTTAACTGTGCTTATGCTTATGCTTGTTGAATGTGTATAAAATAATAGTTATGAGGATGGGTGCATTGTTTACTTGGCTGATGCTAAATGATTATTGGAGCCATTGCATCCATCCGTGTGGCTGGGGTGTCTTGTGGATGTAGTCAATTCATCTGCTTAAATCAACTCTTGGCTGAGCTGTCAAGTGAGAATCAATGAACTGACTTGTCAGTCTTGTGGTTGAAAGCACAAGAAGGACATCTACTTCACAGTGCATGAATCATTCAGAACTGAATGCGGAGAAGCTACAGACTACCAGAAACACACACTGCTCCAATATATGCTGCTGGCCATTAACTATGGTAGCTATTAATGTCATCTATTCTCAGAATAACTGTATTTCTGAAAAAAAAAGAGCCTCCCCCCTCCTAAAGCCTGTGATTCACACTTACTGTGCCTTCCATTTTGGTGTTTATTATATTCTCTAGTGTTTCATGAAATAATTGCAAACCAAACGAAAATACTGCAGCATTACACTTCATGTGGATCAATGCACACATAATGTGAGGCACACACATCTTTCCTTGATATAGAAATATATTAGGCAATGTCAGGAGTTATGGAGGTAGAGCATCTAATGGGGCCTACAACATGGTCATGACACATGATGAGTCATGGCTGTCACCTTCAGCTGGTGTCCTCGGCAGGGTTAACAGTGACCCACAAGGGGCAGCTTTTGTACCGAGGTGGAATCAATTACTACCATCATTCGTAGAGATTAAATCAAAGGGGAGTTAGTTCCCACTTTCCCCTCTTGATTGTTATTTTGATCAAACAGGACACCGTAGATCTTATAATCATATCGCCGTACGCCTAGCTTTATGCATGGCATCGGTGATATCCAGAGATGATTATGTGTACGTTGCGCCTTTTGCAAATCCAACGTTGTCTGAACCAGCTGTTTGGTATCTGATTACAACCATGCACCGCTAAACACTTCTGTAAACAGAGATACATAGGTGGCCATTAGGAGATCACCAGAGATTGAAAAGATCCAAGTCAATCTAAACTGAAGGGTTGGGCCGGTATGGTTCAGTGCACTGTAATGTCTTGCCACTCATTCTTCTCACTCATTCTCTGCATCAGGACAGACAGACAGACAGACAGATAGACAGACAGACAGACAGACAGACAGACAGACAGACATAAATACTTTAATGATCCCTGAGGGGAATTGCGTAAACAACAACAATGACAACACAGTGTTCATTTGTCGAAAGCAGATTTGCAGAATTAGGTAATCGTTACAGTTATGGTGATGTTAATCCTCCACGCACACTCATTCATCCACTTCATTCGATTGTTTGTGAGATCTCTGCCTGCTGGTACTGGTAGATTTGTTTTTTTCCTAATGCCATAGGCTGTTGGCTTAACGTTTTCATTATTTATTCATCCATCAAACTATGTAAATAATCACATTTCAAAACCTTGACAAGCTTGAGTGATTTCAAGTTGGTTTCCTTATAACTCACTCTCAAAGCAAATACCCTTCAGGGAATATTAATATTTGATGAGTCGATGCACCTCCCGAGGTTTAGCATGTTCCATCAGCCCCGCGAGGTTCATGCCAAGTGAGTGACCTCCTAGAGGGCCTTGCTGCGGAGGACTGCAGCACTCAACACTGCTGCTGTCCTCAGCAACTTGTGGATAACATCTCCCATGCCAGAGAAACACTTCCAAAAGTACCAAAGTTCACTCGCAATCTGATTTATGAATTGAATCATTTCAAGCTTCTGGTATATTTGATTCATCCAGTTTATGTATTTCTTTTATTTTAGTTTTTTGGTCTTCGTTTTGTGAGAAAGGTGATTGATTCAACCAAACATTAAAGTTTTAACTGCGTTATCACTGCAGTTGTCAAAGGCAATATCCTCTGTTTGTTCATGGAATGGTCGCCAGTGAGTTCCTCATGACGAACAGGTCTCTTTTTGAGTTCACCATTTACTAAGAGCTAGCCAAAGCTGCTGCAGCCAAACGGGTGAACGTTTACCGCTTCCCTTGTTGGCTTAGGGAAACTCTGCACGCTATGGGTGGGCTCGTCCCAGCAAAGATTGCGGTGTGTAGCGAGCTTGATTGCTTTTTATTCTATAGAAACCTGTAGGGCGATCTGAGGATCTGGATCAGAGTTAGTGAGGAGCCATATGATTAATTGTAACATAAAGAAATTCAGACATGCTCTATTGCAGAGATGTATGTTCAGATGTATGTTCTCTTTCATTTATGTCAGTGTGAGGTGTGAAAAAGGTCAAATGTACACACAAAGTTGCCAATAATGTTTTTATGCAACAGCATATTAAAGTAAAGTCAATTATGTAACAGATTTCTTCAAGAATGTTGGCCAGAGAGAAATCCCCCATCGCTGTTGACGGCAGCTGATTGCCACTGTAGCCCTGCCATTGTGCAATTTAACAACTCTAGCCCCTTACTAACAAGCGTTTCCGTGGAAATGAGGCCTGATGAGGAATGGCTAAATCCCTTGTGAACACAGGTTTCTTGCCCTAGCAGCATGAGTGAAAGACCTTCGCTCTATGGGGGTTAACCAGCGCTCAGGAAATTTAACTGGAAGTTGGTGACAGGGGATTATAGCCTAGGAAGAGACACGAGCAGGCTGGATGTGGGTTACAGTTTTCTAATTGGTTTTGTTTATTCTGGAATCTGTTGTTCGCAATACTTCATAAAAAATAAAAACCCTTAATAACTATCCTAATGTATAACACTCATTTAAGTGTTAAGGAAGTACTGCTATTAAATCTTCAATTTTAGTTGCTCACAAAGCATTTTTTCTTTTGCCCCTAAGATGTATCTAGTCCCCTTTCTACTCTACTCAATGAGCACGGCATTCGTTACAAGGCCATTTCCACAAGACGGTAACCCTTAACCTTTTCAATCCATGGCACTCTTATTACTTATCATTCTGGGTGTGGCGGTCCTTGTCACAAATGAGGACTGATGAGCGAAGGTGAGTGCCTGGGGGTCGGAAACAGGTGGTCTACTGGAGTGAGACCCCCCTGCTAATCTGTCTGTGTCCATTCATGGGCGACAGGTGGACGTTTGAAATCCTGAGACATTCGGTTGAATTGGTTTCCCTGTCGACCGGCCCTCTCTCTCTCTCTCTCTCTCTCTCTCTCTGTCTCCCCTAGGCCGCTTGGTCATAGAGTTACACTGTGCCCTAGGCAGGGTGTACTCTCCATCTTTTTCCCGCCTGTGTCACATATGCCACAGCAGCGGTTGTATTGTCTTCGTGTTTTGATTTGAAATACCATTAGCTTTACAGTGGAAGATAGGCCTTCTCATTTTAATGAGTAGTTAATGAGTTAGCCAGTGGGTCGCTTAATTGGTTTGTAAGTATGATGAGAATTTTTATTTTATTTTTTAAACACAGATCACCTACGTAAACTTTACCTTTAAAATAACACACACACACACACATACACACACACACACGCACGCACGCACGCACGCACGCACGCACACACGCACACACACACACACACACACACACACACACACACACACACACACACACACACACACACACACAAGCACGCACACACACACACACACCCACAGGCAGCGCTAACGATAATTACCAAGGTAAC
>JAXIVH010000001.1:6673813-6711313 GCA_036785325.1 Urophycis tenuis | reverse complement strand
ATGCAGGGAGACTGAGGCAAAAACATATTTATACATTTGGGTGAAACACAGATTTGAAGCCCAGCATTTTAAGATTGACACTGAAACAGTTTGATATTGACAATATAGAGAATTGGGTTTAATTGAAAAAAGTACAGTGACTGGCCACTTTGTTTGGTGTTTCTAATAAACTAGGAAATCAGCATGTTGTCTCTGTGGTTCCTTAAAAATAATCTCACTATTTGGGGATTGGGGTCAAAGTATTTGAGACTTATTTTTGAATAGGCTTTATAGAGCACATTAATCTCAAAGGTCTGGCCAGGACTACGGTCCACATCCTTAGCCGGCGAAAACAATCTTACCCTGTGCTAAACCAAACTCCCCATTGTGTCACACACATAGCACAGAGTGCCCTAGCTTGATGTGCAATACATCGCAGTGCAACACAATGACGTATCGATTTGCATGGCTGCTTGTTTTGCATGGCTCTGCATCATTTCCATGACATTTGACTCATTTGCCAAAGTATTCGAGGACTCCGTCAGTGTACTAGTCCTCGCCTTTGCCGTCATTCAAGTCAAAGTGTCCACATCGACACCAAACCTATTTTTGTTATACTTTGAGTAAAGCAATACTGTGCATAAAGCAATTTGAGCGTTACTAGCTGTGTTTTGCTAGCTCATTGAGGCTGCTTACAGCTTCTTTAACATAAGGCTTGTGATCATCTCAGGTCACATCGCAATGACCGCCTGTAGTTTAGCATTAGCATGTTAACACATTTAGTCACAGTGCAGTTTAGCATTGGTGTCCAATACACAGTTAGTGTAGATTAGCGGCCTACCTAAACCCATAATTATGAATAATTTAACAACTAATTACTAAACCAAAAATGACCAACATAATAACTAGCATGCTCCTATGCATCCACGATGGAGGCTACATCATGGCTCATTGTGTTTCAACACTACACTTCACCCACGCAATGTTGTCTAGGTCCAACCATTCCATCGTGGAAGACATACGGCGAGGGGAGGGCCAGACCTACGGAGCAGAGCTACTGAAAGACCTCGTGAAGCTGCTGCCTGACGCAGAGGAGGTGTGTGCACGTGCCTATGTGTGCATGTATACATGCTTAGCGGTAATTGCAGACCTCAGTCTACAGCCTTTTGTCTCTCGCTCGTTTCATTCCATAGATCAAGAAACTCCAGTCCTTTAAGGGCGACCCGAGCAAGCTGACACTTGTCGATTCCTTTATGTTCCTGTTGATCCGAGTGCCACGGTAAGTACCTCGCCCACGCCGCAAACCATGCTATAGTATACCCCTATAGTATAGTACTGTACAAACAGCAAACAGGGATGGCACACGCAAGGTTTTAATACTATTAATGGCCATGAGTCGCAAGAGGGTCAAGGGTCAAGGTTTTACGCTTGAATCTCTGTGTATTCGGCCTACGTGTGCAGGCTACATATCGCGTGTACAATAGGGATACACAATATGCAGAGGAAATGCAATGTAACAGCAGTTCAGAACATTTGGCGCATTCGTGTTTCCTGGTCTCACAAAGGACGGCTTTATACTCCCGCTACTCTTTCACTGCCTATCCTCACCTCCCCCTTTACTCAATCTTTTCCTTCCGCACCACCTGGCAAAGAAGAGATGATGTAATGGATCTCGCCTCACTTTCCCGATACAATTTCAGAACCAACTCGGACCGGATTGTTTTTCACATGTTGCGATGTTGCGTGTCCGTCTAATGACCCCGGCGCCACCACAGAGGCTGCATGGAGGGGCGCGATGTCGAACCCATGTTTCTGCCTGTGGTTGTCCTGGGACAGGTTCGAGGTCCGGATCGAGGCGATGGTGCTCTGTGCCGAGTTTTCTGCTTCCTGTGCCGTGATGAGCCGTGAGATCGATGTCATTCGGGTGGCCACTAAAGGTAATGGTGTGCTTGTGCTGGACTCACACACACACACACGCACGCACACACACACACACACACACACACACACAAACACACACACACACATGCACACAAACACACACGCACACAAACACACACACGCACAGGCACATGCACACGCACACGCACACACACAGGCCTGACCTAGATATATGAGCCATCATCAGTGGAAAACTATCGCGACAACGTACCTGAGGTGAGACAGCGAAATACCCACCAGAGGTGTTTTCAGAATTGAACACTCTCTGAAGTCTTTCAGCGGTGAAAGACTCCTGTTCTGTGTTATTGCGTTGTGATGTATTTAATGTGCCGCAAATAAAAGCGGATTTGATCATATGAATCGTCATCAAACAAAACAGGCCGATGAGCGGTGAAAATCCTCCACAGTTGTATGTATATGCCCCTTCAGGAAAGTATAGGTGCATAAAGACTTAGAAAAGTAAGAGTTAAAAGAGCAAATATAGAATCACATCAAAACTGGGTCCAAGTGATACTAAGCTGTGTGACTTTGAACATTATTTTTCTTGTTTATCTTAGATTGGTTCAATAAACATCAAATGGTGATGACAGAACGATAGGTAGAACAGTGAATCTATTCACTTTCAATTTGATAGTGGAATTTTGCTTACAATCATATCTTTGTTAATCTCATGTCGTAGCCGCCCGCTTCCTGATGCTGGACCTGATTTGTAGACCAGCGATAGCTTTCAGAAGGGCCGCGGCGGTGAGATGGATAGCTGCCCCGGGGTCGTTAAACAGTGTGTAACTGTGTGGTGTCTGTATCGATCTCTGTGCCGCAGAGCTAATGAACTGCGAGGAGCTTCACGCCATCCTGCATTTAGTGCTCCAGGCCGGCAACATCATGAACGCCGTAAGTCTCGGCCGCCGTCACCGGCCATGTCAACACATCGATGCGTCCAACCTTCCTTTCTGTCTCGTCTTTCACATTCGCATCAATGCACTTCCCCCCCCCCTCTTCTTTTGTTGAACATACATGCTCACGCTAACTGTTTTCTCTGCCGCGGTTGCTAACATTCTGCTCCCTGGGGGTCCCAAGGGCGGATACGCTGGCAACGCGGTGGGCTTCAAGCTGTCATCTCTCCTCTCATTGGCCGACACAAAGGCCAACAAGCCCGGGATGAACCTGCTGCACTTTGTTGCTCTGGTAACCGATGTTTTCCACTACAATGCCATATATGGATGTTTATGTCGTATATGCTCGCTGAGTGCTAGAGTCATGCATGTGTGCGACTAAATAGTAGCCAATGTGACGACGTGATCAATTCAAACTTTTTTCAAAACAATCTGCAAGAAGAAGTGCGTGTGTGACTTGTCATCTGCCTGCCTGCCTGTCTGTCTGTATGTCTGTGTGTCTGTCCACCTGTCTGTAGTATTGAAATTGTACGTTCTGCCTATCCAGGAGGCAAAGAAGAAAGATGAGAAGCTGCTCAAGTTTCCAGAAAAACTTCAAGATGTCCAAAGCGCTTCTAGGTATGCAACCATTTTGATTGTTCACTTGCATTGCATGCCGTGACAGTAGTATGATATTGATAGTATGTTTAGTATGTATAGTATAGTATTGATATTGATAGTATGTTTCTAACCTCATAGCTTTGTCACCACGGGCCACCATTTGGCATCTGGTACAGTAAAGTAAAAAGTGGGGTAAAAGCTGTGAATTTGGGCTAAAAATGGGGTAGATTTTCCATAACTTAGTGTTGTTGAAGAAAAGTGTGAGAGCGCTCTGTCTATGTATGCCGTGAGCCTTCCAGCTGTCCTTTCTGCATGGCATAATACATCTCCTGCACAAGAGAGCCTAGATTAGTTTGTATCCCTGGGGGGGCGGGGTGTGTACGCACCCGTAGTTCTCGGCCTTTATTCCCATGCAGCGGTACAGTGTATCACCTCGGTGGCCTGTTGTTGTCTCGTCACTTGCAACAGCCGTCATATCGGCTGACTGCATCGGCCTTAGGGCGACTCGGCGCGCCACACACACACACACACACACAGACACAAACACACAGGAGATCGGCAGACAAACCGCAGCGCTCAAAACGTGATTCCCCTCCCCTCACGTTCACCGTCACAATGCGAGGGCTGCTGAGTGTTGACACTGAGGTCGTTAATGCAGAATCTCAGTGGAGAACATTGAGTCGGAGTTCACCTCCCTGTACGTCCGGACCAAGACCCTGGAGGAGAAGGTGCAGGAGGACCAGGAGCTCTCTCAGCAGCTGGAGCCATTCCTCCTGGTGAGACGGCCATGTTGTTTACATACAGTATATACGTTCAACCATAATTCTGCAACCGTTGCACTATTCTTATACTACGAGGACTCATGTGTCAACGAGGTGTATCGATGTTAGCTAAGCTAAATATCCTCTGGGTTTTAGAGTTCAGGAAAGACCCTCCAGGACCTGAAGAGACGCAGGCTAGATCTGCGCAAGGAAGGCAACGCCTTGATTGACTTCTTTTGCGAAGACAAGGAAACCTTCAAGCTGGACGAAGGCTTCCGCATCTTTCAAGATTTCTGTATTAAGTTCAAGAAAGCCGTCAAAGTACGTCTTCATTTCAAAAGATGAAGCTTTGAAACACGATTGTGATTCACTTGGCTGTCGTCGTTAATATCAATTGTTTCTCTCATTCTCTATTTCTCTCCATCTCCATCCCCATCCTTCCCCTCCCCTCCCAGGACAACCTGGACCGGGAGCTGAAGGAGGAGGCCCGACTGCGGCGGCTGAGGGAGCTGGAGGAGAAGCGCTACGCCTGGACCGGCGCCGACCAGAGCGCCGGCGGCTTCGGCCGGAGCTCCAGCGAGAACGACGTGGACATGCTCACCAAGGAGGGCCTGCTGGGCTTCATCCAGCAGCGGTCCCAGAGCCCCAGCAGCCCCGTGGCGCGCTCGGCCAGCGCCCGGCGCCACCGCCACACCGTCGGCACGGCGGGCAACCGCGAGCTCCCCGGGTACCTGGAGCTGTACGGCGGCGCGGGGACCGCCGTCGACTACTCCCGCTTTAACAGCCTGCCCCGCTCGGGCCGCAGCCACCAGCGGAGGACCAGCCCCTGGATTCTGTCCGACCCGGACGGCAACCGGGAGCTGGGGCGCGACAGGCCGGCCCCGCCGCTGTCCCCGCGCGCGGAAGAGGATCCCATCAGTCCGCTGGCCAGGTTCTCTTCTTCGGGGTTCAATGCTAACGAGGACCCCTATTGCAACAACAATACTTACTGCAGCGTGTCGGAGGGTAGTGTTCTGCCCAGCTCCTGTTACATCTTCCAAAACCCAGCGCAACTCTCCAACCCCGCAATTACGGGGCACATGAACATCAGTGTGGAGAAACACACGCTCGTCCAAGGGCCTCAAACCTTTGACTTGGCGAGCCCGAACAATAACAGTAATCAGGCGCACTTTGTCCAACAGGGGGGTGTTGTGGCCTACGAGGAGGGGCAGAGGGGGGCTTCTCCGATTAACCTTGTTTTGGACATCACTCCGCTGAGTCATGTTTTAGAACGAGACGCAGATCCTGAGGTATTGGGCAAAGGGGTGACAACTCTGTCTGGAGATTCTCTTCAGAAAGACAGAGAAGAGGAGGACAACAGCACCCTTTCATCAACAACCTGTGACACGCCCCTCCCACTAGACTCCTCTGTGTCCAATAGGAAGCCGATGTTTTACATACTGGACTGCACTGAAGCGGACTGCTCGGTTGCATTGGATTACTCGGAGATAGACAGCTCCCCTCTATTGAGGGAAGGGGTGGACCTAAAAAACACCGGCAACAAAAACGCCCAGAAGACGAGGCAAAGCCCGATCCCTCCCAAGGAGAAGTCGACCTCATCCTCGACCAATGAGCTCTCGGCGCGGAAATCCACAGACGCATCCTCCATCACTCCATCAGCTACCACAGAAGAGTGGGACACGGACAGCTGTGACACTGCAGAGGGGAAAAAAGCAGGGAGGATAGCTCCTACAAGTCCTCCTAAACTACCGCTCGCAAAGAGCAAGGTTACCAAAATAGTCAAGGGCATTGGCTGTCTCGGTGTAAGGACGCTGACAAACAGCGAGAACCAGGGCATGCGTAAAGTGGTTCCCATAACCAAGCACACCAGGTCATCAAGCAGCAAGCGGCCAGAAAAGCCGGCTCCCGTTCAGGACGGCGGCGAGCCGCGGCGTCCGCTCCGTGACCAGAGCATCCCGGCCAGGGGAAGGAACGAGAAGACCACCAGGACCCCGCGACACTCCAGCCTGCCCCCCGACGAGGCCAAGACCCAGAGGGGAAGCAGCCTAGCCAGCAGCATCTCCAGGTGGGCCCGGGACAACACCCCGAAGAAGTCCTCCTTCCACAAGCCCAGCGCGAAACCCCTGAGGAACATCCCCAAGGCTCCGCCCGAAGAGAAGATGTGCCGCTCCACCATGAGAGCCCTCGCCCAGGCCCAGGCCCAGGCCCGGGCCCTGGGCCTGGCTCAAGGCGAGGTCGGGGCCTCCACCGAAGCCCCCAGCTCCCAGGCCCCCGGCCCCAAGTCCACCTCCGGCGTCCCTGGCTTTGCCCGTAACACCGTAGCCTCCACGTCCCGAAAGATCAAGGAGCTGGTGCCGACCTCCGTTCCCTCCACCCCGTCGCGGAGCCCGTCGCTGCTGGCCCGGACGGGCTCGGCCGTACCCAGCAGGATGCCGTCTCCCGTACAGAACGCCGGCGCCAGCAGGCCGGCTGCCGCCCAAGGCGAGGAGCAGGCCCAGGGCGGCGCCTTGCGCAGGGTGCAGAGCGTGAGGTCCACCGGTCGGAGCTCATATCGCAGCGGCACTCCTCCGCCACCGACACTGCGCGAGGACGTCCGCAAGGTCAACAGCTTCTCTGAAAAGAGCTCCCAACACAGAGAGGCGCCAGGGAGCGCCAGGGGGTCTAAGCCCACCTGGAAGTGAATCTTAAGGGTCTGCTGACTGTTTGACCGGAGAAGAAGAAAAAAAAGACTCCTGTGTTTTCCCTAGAGAGATGCGGACTCCAACGGGGGCCCGGTTTCCCAATCGCACTGTAGACTTTCAATCTTTCCTTGTATGTCACGAAATAAGCCTGGAACCTGGTCAACGATATCCATACCTCATCTCGAATAAGTTCCATCGGCCATCTTTGTATTAACTTGATAAGTGACGACGCGTGACGAGCGAGATGCAAAGTACTGTTCCAAAAGACACATTCATTCACAGAGAGGATTTATTTTTTCATTGTATTCCTTGTTTTGTTTTCAGATTATATATTACCAGAGAAACTAAACCGACAAACGGCAAAAAAACCCCACTTTTTTTGCAAAAGAGCCTTTGTTGCCTGCTTTAGAGGTGTGCTACGACGGACGCCATACTGGTGTTTATGGTCAGGGTGGACGCACACACGTAGATACAGCCTAACACTGTAATGCTGCTAATTAGCTTTGACAATTCTTTCAGTTTCAGTGTCTTTCGCTGAAGGCTTCGTAGCCTCGCGGTGACTTGCCTTGCTGCTGTCCTCTCTTCTCTTTTTTCCTGTGGACGTTTTATTGTTTTATTAGTTATTTGAATTAATGCTTGATACCTCAGAAAAATAGGCCTGGAACTATAAAGAAAAACAACCATGATTATCTGGGTTTTATCCACATTGTACTCAAACCATGGCCTTGCCGTAGCATCCTGAGCTCCTCGAATCAGATTAGTCCAGCAGAGGCCTTTTATACTGTACTGTTTTAGACCCCTCCATACTGACATGGAGTAGAAATGCACATAAGAAACGTTCTCTCTTTTCTCCATAGTTTAGCTCCACACAGATGCTATTAAAAAAAGAAGAGCATTTGCAATGCCTCACGTTTGAACGAAAACACCGAAGCAAGATCAAGATCATCGTATTTATACTGGCCGCCATGTTTGATTGCTAGGATTGTTCAATGGTGAATGTCACTTCGTGATGCGTAGCAAAGCTCTCTGCCTTTGTGTAAAATGTTTAAGTAGACATGACCGCTGCACCTATAGCCTCAAACATGATGCACCCACCCACCAGCCCACACACACACACACGTGCGCACACACACACACACGCACACACACACACACCCACCCACACAACCACACACGCACACACACACCCACACACCTGCCCACACACACCCACACACCCGCGCACACACACGCACACACACACCCGCGCACACACATGCTCACACGCACACACACACACACACAGACTCACACTCACGCCCACACATACCCACCCATCCACGCACACACACACACACATACACACACACACACACACACACACACACACACACACACACACACACACACACACACACACACACACACACGCACACACACGCACACAGCATTGCCTTAAGCTAGATGTAGCTCTTTCATCACTTTGCAGAAATGGAAATAGTGATTGTAGATAGGATTAAGAGGGTCATCTTCCATATTTTTCAACATAAATATAATGAATAGACAATAATAGACAGATATTTTTGTAAATAATGTAAAGATATAATATTTTTGGGATTATGATTATGTTTACACAGCATACAATGTATACGACAATGTATGTAAGTGGGCACTAAAAAGAGAAGGATTTCCCCATATATGTTCCATCTCCATTTTAGTCCGTCACAAGGTACACAATAAAGAGCATGCTTCATCAACATGCATTTTGCATAGCACATGAGAAACAGTTTGCCATACACTTGGAGCAGGAATAAGCTATAAAGGTGGACATTGAGAGCAGCTAGAGGGAAGCAAATCTTCCATGTTGATCAATTAGTTAGTCGATGCACTAGTGTCTGTTCATAGTGACCAATGCAACTAAATTAAAAGCAACTTTACGATCTCTCATTTACAATGTTCCTTGAGTTTTGTTGTTCTACTGTCTGCAACCAGTCACATTTTTTGCATCCATGCATTACATTTTAAGAAAGGCATTAGCATCAGGCCCAACAGGCCTTCAATTGCATTCGGCATAGACATATGCCCCCTCATGCCCCCAGTGTTCCCCACTCACATTTACGTTTGCATGGATTTGGACTGGAATGGTCTCCTAAAAAAAACCCTGAGTATTCTAAAAGGCCTACATCTTAAAAGACTGTGAAACAATAACATGTAATTTCTTCTCAGGCAATTTAGCCTGTACCTTTCCACCACATTCATGTCCTTCATTATTGATGTCTGTCTTGTGTCCTGCTGTTAACTTTCTAAAGACGCGGCCCAATGGGCGTCCTTCGCGTCCAGTCTAACCCTCTAAAGCCCGGCCTGTGTACCAACTGAACGCCTCCTCCTGGCCCTTACGCTCTAAGCCCGGCCTGTGTACCAACTGAACGCCTCCTCCTGGCCCTTACGCCGCTGCCTTGTTGTACGCAGGTTGCTATAGCAACTCGGATCAAGGGTAGGCGGCCCGGATCGCTGAAGGCCACAGGGGTAGCTTGGAAACACACACACACACACACACACACACACACACACACACACACACACACACACACACACACACACACACACACACACGTCGGCCTAAACGGCGGACGAGTGGAGTCAATATAGGCACCGCACGACGAGAGCTCCGGTTTTAAGTCACGGGTCGTTTGTAGTCGTGAGATGCTGCAGCTGCAACCTGTTTTCTCATTGTAAGGCCATGACTCCGCGCGGCATAATCTAAACTGTCAGGTAGCCGTTTTGTATTTGTGCACTGATGAGAAGTTAACAACCAATTAAGTTATGTTAGAATGGCTCTGAACTAGTTATTATGGTATCTGCCTGTTTTCTGGGAGAAATGATCTTGCATGGCCGCAACACCAACGGAGCTGCATACTGTAACTGATCTATCACATTATATATTTCAGATAATCGAAGAAATCAACAATAAAAATCGATATTGCTGTGTAACGCCCATGTCCGGTGTTCTTTACAATGTGTCTCGCTCTTACCACACACACGCACACGCACACGCATGCACGCACACACACACACACACACACACACACACACACACACACACACACACACACACACACACACACACACACACACACACACACACACACACACACACACACACACACACACACACGCTTTTGATTGAACCTTACAACAATGACAACACACATTATCCAATACTCTAGCACCCCCTGGTGGCTTTCTTCAATTGATTGAAGGTCAGCTGTATTCATCGGACACGTATTCATTTCAGCATGGCAAGCTAATAATGTTGTTTACATTTTTGAATATACTACACTATTTATTTCTAAATTGGTATACATAGTATATGCCTTAGTAGTAGTAGTAGTAGTAGTAGTAGTAGTAGTAGTAGTAGTAGTAGTCGTGTTTATAATTTAATTTAGTAATCAACCACCAGAAGGCAGTGTACACAAATATCTGCATATTGAGAAACTTATTTTAAGGTATATGTCTTCGCTCCAGTGATGCACCATTAAATAACCAGAACACATCTTGGAAGGGTTTGCTATGCAACAACCATAACGTAATATTCAAGCAAGTATGCCACACACACAAAAAAACATATGATGATGGACGGTGATGGATGGTGGACGAATGTTACCGTGCGTCCCTTGAGGTAACGTCTATCGCGTGCAGCGTCAGCACTTGTGACTTGGCACGTTTCCCTCTGAGTTAAAGCAGACGCATGAGTCCGTGTTCTGGGATTAGGATCTTTACAATCCCTCCTTATCCACCGGCTCACAGGGACACCTGGTCAGAACAGTCCTCCCTTTTCCCACCCGTGACCGCTCTGTTACTCAGACTTCTCGTTACTCAGGAACTTTTTAAAATTACCAATGAAAAAAACATCTGCCAACGGAGAACTACCAAAAGAAACCCACCATGGACTTGTTCTTGTCTTTGCTTTGTTTGTTTGTCCTTGAAGACGGATGTGTGTCTATAAGTTGAGTATCATAAGAAGCACAGGACAGTAGGAGCAGGGCGGGGGTTCTCACAGACACCAATCAGGGGGAAAGTAAGTAGGATCATGGGCCATCTCGTAGGTGATCAGGAACTTTAGGGCTGATCATTGAATAGAGAGTGAATGCCATATTGAAACTCTATATTGCCTGGGCTAGGATTAATACAGGGCCATGAACATAACAATGCACAGTTTCTCCATTTTCAATTTCAGATTTCTCACCAGTAAAACACTACATTGTCATCCTAAATTAGTTTACATATATTACCTTGAATAATTGGATTTTCTCTGAGTAGAAAAGCGATAAAAACGACATAATTTTTTTATAAAGAAATTGCTTTCCACATGTTTACATTCTGTACTTCTGTAATTTTAACCACCACAGGTTTTACAGGACAGAGGTCAACAGAGAAAGGAGGTCAGAGTTAAGAGGCTAATGTGTAGAACATAATATTGTACACACAAATGTAAATAACAAAACAACTGCAGCCATGGTCTTTCAGAAATGTGTGTGTGTGTGTGTGTGTGTGTGTGTGTGTGTGTGTGTGTGTGTGTGTGTGTGTGTGTGTGTGTGTGTGTGTGTGTGTGTGTGTGTGTGTGTGTGTGTACTAAAAACAATATCCAATGTGTACTTTGGTGTTTACATCGGTATGCCTACATATTCGTATTTTTAAACTGCCTGCAATGTACAAACAACAGTTACAACTAATTAGCATAAATGACCTAACCATAACCCTTACAGTTTATGTAGCTGCACATTATATCAAACATTCTGAGTATTCATTTAGACCATACATGTTGCCACTCTATGACTCCTTATTGTTTGTTTTCACTCAAACTAAAGCGAATGTGTATGTCCTTATGCCCACAGGTCAGTCTATTGGCCAAGTCTCCAGTGTCAACACCAGAACATAGCACACACTGGGATAACAGCCAGGGAAAACACAGCTGCAATCATGAGGTGAGTATGTGGATATTTTTCATGTTTATTGTATCTATTGGAATTTACTTCTGAATGTGCTGCAATAAAATAGATCATGGTCCGAAAAATAATAACCACTAACAGTGCATAAAATATCACCCAACTCTGCTATCCTACAACGCATAATCCAATAACAGCATGACATAATCAATATTTCATTCTGCAATGGTGTATTTGAAGAAAAGCACATGAAACTGATACTTACTTGCAAAAAACTTGGAAAAAATAAACTTTGCTTTATGTACCGGCCTGGTGGGTTCCTAACCACATGTTCTGCCGTTACAAAAACACCAGCCAGACCACACGATATGATCCACCCGTGGGTAATCCAGCCACGCTCTGTCTACTGCATTCATAGCAGAGGCAGGTGCAGGCAGCCGTGTAGGAGGAGCACAGTTGTGTGTGTTAGAGCTGGAACAGTGTTGCCCCTCACAGAGCAGCATCTCCGCCTGGCTTTCAGTGTGCAAGGTAAGAACTTTGAGACATACCACAGTGACGGCTGCCATATTATTTGCTTGTGCTGCAGGGTTTTTGGTTTTTTTTTTTGAGAGGAGGTGTTCTTAGCCGATTATATGTGGCATATAATGTATATATATATATATATATATATATATATAGGTCACACACAATGAGGATATTTTGTGCCCAAAATATGAGCAGACCCAAAGGACGGGTAATACTTAATGCTGGGTTCAGTTTGATGGTCTTGATTTTAATCTGATATGATCCAATACAAGAGGAGGATTCTATCAACATCAGGTTGGTCTTTATGGTTTAACTGAGATTGGGGGATGTATTGTACTACAATTTGTCTGTCGAGAACGCACACATTTATGTAACCAAGTGCATTGAATGTGGCCGGCATTCCAAGTCATTTCTGGAAGAGAAAAACTATGAAACACACACATTTCTAAAGTAGGTAATGAGGCTTGGAGATGTACGATGAAAAAAAAGGCGTGACGCCAGCCCATTGACACTCTGCACAATCCACGTTAAGGACTCTTTTTCTGAATCTTATCTTTTGTATCTAGCAGAGTAGAAATCATTAATGGAATCCCAATGCAAATACCTTGGTTTTTTTTTTCTTCTTGTCTTTTTCTTTTAAGTTGAAAAGGTTCTTTCATAGGCTTCTGCATAATGCAGACCGTTGTCATGACGACAGCCTCCCTCAGAAAAAAAATGGCGTGGTGGGGGGATAGGGATATGTAAAGTTTTGTGAAGGTCGTGTGGGAGTTTCCCACCCCAAAAAAACAACCAATACATTGCATGATATCTAATCAAATGCTGTGCAAGAAAAACAAACAACGGGTGACTCAAATAGTCAATCTATTAAGGACCTTTAAATATAGATACTCAAGCCATGGTGACATAAAAGAAAATCCTATTTTATGAAATATTGTTTTAATAGGCTAATGCCTCGGTACAACGTCTATTTTTGCACATGAATGGAATGCTAACGGCGCGGCGTGTTGAAAAAAGGGATGTGAATGCATCTGCCTGATTGCCCCGCTGTCGTCGGGTCTACGCCGTAATCCCTGCAACCAGTGATGCAGATGCTCCTCCAGACCGCTTCTCCCTGGACCAGCATGCACTGTAGTCTCTGATCCCGGACAAGTAAAGTCAACCCCCGGGCTGCCCACTGGTCTGAAACCAGCTGCTGTAACAAGTGAAGGGAGTCTGCCTCTGGAAACTCGTGTTCAGTAGATTCGCTTTGAAAGACAAAACCAACTGTTGTTGATATGTGCTCAAAACGGAGCATAATGTAATAAACTCTCCACCAAAAAGGCTGAACACTAAGACAGAGTAGATGTTGATTTTATTCGTAAAACAACGACATAATCATAAGCTTATGTCACATCATTGGTTTTGTTTGTTTATGGCTGTTAACTGCCAGTAAACTGATAGTTTCAACCATTTGCTTGAAGCGAAACGTCAAATTTAAATTGTAAGTCACCACTTTCTATAATATCATTTCAACATTAAGTACTATAATTACACTATACAGTAAACTATACAACTCAACAAGACTGACTTGTTTTTAAACAAGTTATCGTCTTTTGGTCTTGCCATCCTGTTATATTTCCCCTGCCCTGAAACCTGTTCTCTGGTGATATCGGTGCAGCAGACTTCCAAGCAGCAGCATTGCAGTGCAGTGCCTACAGCATGCCTGCCACTGCAGTGTAGTTCTGCAGTGGCTACAATCTACTGTGACAGATCTGCCTGTATCTACTACAGAATGGACAACAGAAGATGCACATATGGGCTATTATAGTAGGCCTACAGAACACTCTTTTACACTTGCACAATGTCTGTTTGACATTGTATATATTTGATCAAATCCACTCAGTACATTCATAAAGTTTAATTCATTTTGACCTAAGCATTGCATTCATGTAGCAGAGACGTTTCTTCCCTTTCACTTTAGTCAAGATGGATCTCTGAGGATGTGAGGCCCCAGGCTCAGTGGACTCTGCTGTTGCTGCTGTTGTTGTTGTTGTTGTTGTTGTTGTTGTTGTTGTTGTTGTTGTTGTTGTTGTGGTTTTTGTCAGAAACAAAGGTGTGTTTAATGCTTTGGCCAGCAGAGGGAAACAGTGACAGACAAGTATTGAAGGACTATAAGATAAGAAGAATTACTCATTTGATCCCGTGGGGGAAATTTGGAGGAAATCCGTGGGGGAAATTTTCTTAGAAAGATACACACTATGCATTACCTGTTATACTCTTGACAGCTCAAATATAATATCAGTTTTCTGACATTAGGCAAGACTGTTTGGCTGATTGACATTTTGTTATATGCTTAAATGCCGTAGTTGTCTCTTCTTCTGGATATCTGGATATAAGATACTGTTTGTGACATTGGTTAATATATTTTAATTGCCCTAATTAATAGTATTGATCATTTATTGATGAAGTTATTAAAATCAGTTATTACAACGATCATTGCTCAGTTCATTCTGAAACCAAAAGGATGGTCACATGATCAACCCCAAGGTGCCTTGGTGATGATCGTCCACGGTGCCTTTCCACTGACAACCATGTCCAGAGATGAACGTCTCCATGACAACCATCATGATTGCCGTAGTTTAGTGATATTATCACGTCAAGCGTAAACCATTAAAGTAGTCATGTGAAATGCATGCACGTACGTACAGTATGTGTGTCTAAACCGCGGGTCTGTCCGCGATGTCTCTCTAGATCCAGGGCAGGGGGTCATGTCCGTCTGTCTTTAAGGTACAGAGATGGCAATATGCTGAATGCGGATACAAAATAGTAATAACAGGCCGAGGATGATCCCATTTCTCATATAGATCTATGAATGCGAATTTCAAGAATTCTGTAGACTGGAATGATCACCTGTAAGCTATTACTTCCACTGCTGTGGGATAATGGATGGGAAGCTAGTATGCAGAGTCCTTCTGAGTCGGCCCTGACCTGGTTAAAGGGACGAGGCCTGGCTGGGCAGTATACATAGAGATACATTTGGGCGTATTGATACAAATGCTATTTGGAGCCTGGCAATGCAATTATAGCATGGGGGGCGGGCGGAGTGCATGCCCAATGGACTGACAGACTCGGACAATGAACATGGATGTTGTTTGGACACACACACACACACACACACACACATGCACATGCACATACATGTGCGCACGCATATACCGTGAGGACAGAAAGATACAAATCATAGAGACACTCCCAGCAGCCCTGGGGCGTGCTTTGTTTCTCACTATCGTGCTGTTTGTGTTCGAGTGAGGGATGGTGGGAGATGGGGTTTGGTTTCCATTACTCTGGAGGCTCTGTGGCTCTGTGTCAGGGGCGTGGCAGGTCACAGGGGGGGGGGGGGGGGGGTCACTCCTCCTCCTCCTCCTTTTCTTTCTGTCTGGGGAGGTCTGTCCTCTGCTCTGCTTGCATCACCGTCTCAAGTCTCTACTGCTTCACCGTGTCAAGGTGCCACAGGAAACCTTGCAGCCGCAGTAGACTTTGGTCTGCTTATGCACTGGGAGGCTTTTGGTTTGATTTCCCATCTGGCAACGTCATGATATATGTTTTTGCTTCCTGTTATGGAGATAGGTTGTTAAAATGAACAAATGGCTGAACGCAGTGTAAACTTTCACAAAAAGTCAGTGAGTCAGAGTCAGTGTTGGAGTGTTGGATTCAAAAGCCTGATCCATGTGCAGATGAACATCTTATGAGAAACAGATTTCTGGCCGCGGAGTCTCTCTCATTTCACCCCCCCCCCCCCCCCCCCCCCCCCCCACGGTGACATCATTTATTTTGAATCAAAGGACCGTTTACTGCGGTCTGAACGGACAGTTGGCAGTCTGTAATTATCTCTGAAAGGGCAATCATGGACACGTTCTGTGCATGTGATTTACAGGGGTTTCCATTTTGCTGTCGGCCTGCCACACTTGGCAATCTTTCATCCCCTTCAAATGGGCAATTATCATGAGTCCAAAAGAACACATGGACAAGCCTCACGCGACAAATTCACGTTTTCCACTGAACACATCCAAACGGTGCCTCAAAAGCATTGAGATGTGGCAGCACACACTCTGAAGTAAAGGGTAAAGGGGGCATTTAGCAGATACTGTTGTCCAAAGCGACTTACAATCAGTACATTTGTGAGGGTTCAACATGTGGACAGTTGGAGGAGAGTGGGGGATCAAGGGGATCGAACCACTGACTCTATGGTTAGTGGACGACCTGCTCTGTCCACCCGCTCTACCCACTGAGCTACTGCCGCCCCAGGCAGAAGTAAAGCCCCAGGGCTTTGTTGGTGTTCCCCCTAGCGCCCTCCTCCTCGTAATATCTCTCTTCTCCAGCTCCTCTTATCTCTCTCTGCCGCTCCACATTGGCCTGCGTCTTTCGCCGTGGGAGGGAGGGGTTAAAGACGAAAACACATGCAGGGAACCCCGGTGGCTCCACCCCCATCGGTCTGTGATTGGCTGGGGCTTATCCCTCTGCCGCTGAGTACCCTCCCCCCATGCCTCTGCTTGCTTGACCCAATGGATCTCACACACACATATACACACATATACACACAGACACACACACACACACACGCCCAACGGTCTAACCCCAGCTCAAACACATAGCATCAGAGATGGTCTGAAGGATTAGGGGACAGGGAGTTGTTGTTGTTTTTGTTGTTGTTGAATTCACGGGAGCTTGAAGGAAAGAGCGGCCATGGAATTGAAGTAAGTGTTGAGTTATTTCAGTATTTAATGTGTGTGTGTGTGTGTGTGTGTGTGTGTGTTTGTGTGCATGCGTGTGATTGTTTTTTAGGAGATACTGTATCTCATATATAGAGCAGAAACACTGTCTGTACTTCATGCATACTTCTATGCTGCATCACAACAGCAGGTACATGAAATGACCCTTTTACACGAGTATGTATTCCTTTGCGCCTTCCTCTCTCTACTCATAGCATCAGGTCAATTTCAATGGTGTTATTTCATTGTGCCCTGTGTTACTACAATGCTTTAAGGGTCACTGGCAGAACAGTTCATTATTATTACTACTACTGCCATAAATCTTGGTAATAAAACTTCTCTGTCGCTGTCTGCAGTTATTAGAGCAAAATTCAGCCTAGCATTATAGTTAGAGATGGCATAGCATTCTGGTTGAATGGATTAATGTGTATACTGAATATACTGTAATACCATGAATTCTTCTTATATTAATGTCCACATGAGCGATCATACCAACGCTAATATCACTGCGAGATCATGAGCGTTGTTTTTCTCTGGACTGCTTTGTTTTGCTTTTGGTTTCCACTCGACGATTCTTAAAGCACTCTGTATACTGTAGCTGTTATGTCAGTTTCATGTTGTATCTGTTTACCTTGGACGTTGACTTTACTGGAAAGTCCACAACAATGTTTGACTTTGGCTGCTGGATTCTGCTGCGACAGTCATACAGAATGAACCCTCTCTCTCTCTGACACACGTGCACATCGAGCCTGTGTGGACTATATATATCTAGAGTAAGCGTGCGCAAAACTATGGTCTACTGCACATTTCCGTTGTGTTTATCCTGACAAGGTACAGACACATGGCTCGATACTCTCAGGATGACACAGTTATGAACACAGACGCTGAGTCCATCACTCGCTCTGGGCAGTCTGGCCGCTGTCAGTGGGTTCAGATGGCTCGACGCCACGCCTGGTGTTGCCCAGATGTGCCGGGCAGTGGTGCGGGGGTGTTCGACCCCTGAGCTGAAAGGTAGCCTTGCGGGTTTGATTCCCATTGTCCGCAATCTACCTGTCGGCATCCTTGAGCCACATGCCATTACAGCACCTGCTCCTTACTGACATGTGTGTGAGTCACTGTGAGGTTTGGATAAAAGTGTGTGCTAAATAGCAGGTATTCACCGTGACGAAGCCCATAACAGAAAACAGAAACAGAAAATAAAAATGTCTCTGTTTTTTTTCTTGTTTACTTTTCAAAGTGTGTGTGTGTGTGTGCGTGCATGTGTTTGGAGGCGGGATGAGATTCTGTCCCCTTTGCTTGTGTCATCATTTGCCAGGATGACATGACATTTTGTGTTAATGTGCAGTGTGTGTGTGTGTGAGAGAGAGAGAGAGCGAGTTGGTGAGAGAGAAAGAGAGAGCGAGACAGACAGAGAGAGGGAGAGAGAGAGAGAATAGCTGATGCCAGTACTCTAGAAAGCGCTGAGAGTTCGAGAATGGAGGGGGAACCTTGTATTGCGATCTGTCCACCACTATGCCAACGTAAACATTACAGAGCCTGCACACACACACACACACACACACACACACACACCTTTTCACCTCAGCCCGGGGCAGTACAGTATGATGAGTATCTTCACTCCACATATGAAGGAAAACAAATCCGAAGCGATGTAGAGAGCGAGGACGCCATGACAACGCACTCCGACTGTGTCAGTAAGAGTAACACTCATTTGAGCGTCATGTCATAATGGCTGTTTCATGAGGGCTGCTGCTGCGGGCCCCACTGTGAGCAGGCTGTTACTGTGCGCATGCACAGCTCAGAGAGTCTTGATCATGCCAGTGTATTCAAGCTGTCCATGAATGCCAAACCTTAGTGGCGGGGCTTGTCCGTTGTGCTTGTGAAGGAAACTGGTGGTTGTTAGCAAAGACTTTAGCAATCAGATGTGCAGTTTTTTCCACTTGGATTTGGCTGGCTAGCTTTGTGGCTTTCCAAGTGTTGTCTCAAGAAGAAAGAGATGACAAATATGATACAAGTTTATTTTACGTAATGCTGTAAAATTCAAAGAATTGGTCAATGGCCATTTTTCTGTCTCAGTTGAAAAATGTACAGTGGTCCGGTAAATGGATAGAAATGGACCCCCCCCCCCCCCCCCCCCCCCCTCCCTCCATCTTGCCCACCCCCCCATCCCAGCCTTAGTGCGCTCATTAAGGCTGGGATGAGATCACCGGAACAGCCTTTGAGTTGCCAAGGACGACCACCCACATGGAGCTGGTATGTTAAAATATGTGCCTTTTTAGTATTCTGCATGGGGCTACAATGAATGACATTCAATCATGACCACATCCCTACAGACACATAAGACATAGTGATACATAACTTACATTTACAGTCAGACAACACAAGAGTACAGAGTACAGAGTACAGAGAAAAAAACCTGAAACTTTGAATACCCTCAGTTTGTACTCTTCAACGCTTCAGGGATTCGGAGATTGAGAAATCGGTTGATTAAGTTTGGATTCCCTAATCCCCTGCTATTCAACCTTGCCAAAATACTTTCCCCCCCCCCCCTCTCTGTGTCATCGCGTTAGCCCCGGGAGTGGAGTACACTGGCTCTGTTTTCATGGACGCACAACAGGGAGACACCAAGTGGAACGGCTCCATTGAGAACCTTCAAGTTCAGCGTTTCACTTTGACCGTCTAAAAATAACAAAGGTGTCTGTATTGATTTGAGTGCGACCAAGTGGCAGACCGTTTAGCTGGGCCCAATACGATGCAAAAAACACACCAGAGTTGAATCTGTTTGGAGCTTAATTCTGTTCTATTCAGACTATCCATTATGTGTTGGAACAAACAGTGGATTGAGGTATTCTGTGTCAAAATCATACACATTAACAACAAAGAGACGTTCAAACATAAATAAATATACAAAAATATACCAATCATTGTGACTCCTGTAGCTCGTTCACTCTTCAGTTGTTGTGTTTTTACAAACTTGCTTGTGCAGCACAAAACAAACACATCCTAAACTGGGTTGTGTCATCAAGTGACACATACACACCCAGCCAACTAGCCCACCGGCTAAATAGCTGCTAACAGCTGCAGCAATCTGTTTCCTCCATTACCCACATGTCCCAGATAGGGCCCATGCCTCGGGTCGTGTTGTCTGTGGTCATGTGTCACACCAAGCCCTGGTAATCTGTGTGACTACAGGCTGTCAGAGCTCTGGTGGCACCGCTGGCTGGTGTGAGGCGCTGCAGGAGATCACGCACACACGCCGCTGCTGTTGCTGCACAGACTGTGTTGTTGTTTGCATGCGTGCGTGTGTTGCACCGACCGGGCACCGGGGACATGTTTGCATGGACAAAATAAGCATCCTTGAATCGTGCAGATGCAGATGCACTCTCTCTCTCTCTCTCTCTCTCTCTCTCTCTCTCTCTCTCTCTCTCTCTCTCTCTCTCTCTCTCCTCTCTCTCTCTCTCTCTCTCTATCTCTCTCTATCTCTCTGTTCTCTGTCTGATGTTTGTCTCGCCTCTCCTGTCTCTCTTTCTCCATCTCCATCCCTCCCTCCCTGTGTGTGTGTGTCTCTCTCTCTTTGTCTCACTGTCTCTTTCTGTGTTTCGTTCTCTGTTTCTCCCTGTCTCTTTCCCTTTCGGCCTCCCTCTTCCTCTCTCCATCTCTCTCTCTCCCTCCCTCTCTCCCTCTCCCTCCCTCTCTCTACCTCTCCCTCTCTCCCTCCCTCTCTCTCCCTCTCCCTCCCTCTCTCTCCCTCTCTCCCTCTCCCTCCCTCTCACTTTCCAAAAGCAGTTGGATTTTTTCCTCCGTCCAATGACTCAGCAGACCTGCCACCAGCAGAATGCACCGGCAGGAGTGTGGGCACATTCAGAGAGAGGGAGAGAGGGAGAGAAGGAGAGAGGGAGAGAGGGAGAGAGGGAGAGAGACAGGGGAGAGAGAGAGAGAGACAGAGAGACAGAGAGATAGATGGAGAGTGCCAATCCCCATTGGCTGCACGGGGGATCCATGACGACCGCTCCGCTTCCTATTTGTTGCATCACCGCCCGTCGAACCAATAACTCCTCACATACCCGCCGTGCTGCACACGCTCAGTGAGTGCTGCAGTGAGCAAGCACTTACTACAGGCACAGAGAGAGAGTGAGCGAGCGAGGGAGAGAGAGAGACAGGAAAGAGAGGGCAGGAAGCGAGAACTGGCGACGCAAACGGAGGGGAGGGGAGGGGAGGGGAGGGGTGAGGACGGCGATGATGTGATGCCAGTCGATTGGCTGACGGCGAGTGCCAGTCAAACCACCACCCCTCTGTACCTCGCATGCACACACACACACACACACACACACACTCTCTGTCACACATACACACACACAGAAACTCTCCTTCCCCGTGGATTGTTACCGGAGTTAGGAGCAGCAGCATGCAGCCGGCCTGTCAGTGGTAGAGGGACTCGATGACCGTCGGATGCGGGGGGAGACAGTCGTTGGAAGGTACAGTCGCTTGTCAGCATGGGTCTGGGACTCTGGGTCGCCTGTCACTTGCGGGGTCCGCTTCACTTTGTCACAAGTCTCTCTGTGCTGCGTGAGTGTGACTCGGTGGTGTGTGTGACGCCGTGGGGATGACGCCTGTCACTCAGACTCACGGCGACCACTTTGTTTTCTAATGTGTTGACGGCCGTTGGCACGGCGATGCTGCGTGGGGTAAAGAGGCTGCGTTGGTGTAGATGGCAACGTTTTTTTTTTTTTTTTGTGCAACGCCACACAGCTGGTGTCATCCGCCCGGGGGTGTGTGTGTGCGTGTGTGTGTGTGTGTGTGTGTGTGTGTGTGTCTGTGTGTGTGTGTGTGTGTGTGAGACGCTGGTGAGTTCCTCACTTTGCGGAGGGGCTCTGTGATGTTCCGGGCAGCGCTGCCTCGTACTGCGTAGCGGCACCACTGTCCACCAGCACAGCATGAGCGGTGGAGCCGGGCCAGCGCTGCTCCGGTTATGTAAGAGAGGAGCAGTCTGCGGCTGGCGCGTCCACTCCCCCCCCCCCCCCCCCCCCGCCAGCCACCGCCGTGGGGACAAGGCTTCTGTTGTGCTGCTGCTGCTGCTGCTGCTGCTGCTGCTGCTGGGGTCGGCCGCAGGACAGAAAGCCGGGCCGACCCTGTTTTAAAATCCACCGCTGCTTATCATCAGGTGTGGTCTGACAGGGCGGACATGGGGGGGGGGGGGGGGCTGGTAACTTAGTGACGCAATTAGGATGTTGTTTGTGTCCGAGCACATGCTTTTGTGTTTTTCTGTTGTTGTTGTTGTTGTTGTTGTTGTTGTTGTTGTTGTTGTTGTCATCATGATTGAAGGTTGAATGGATGATTGAACACTGCTGTCTAAGTCATGATGACGTGTGGCCAACTTTAATACACGGTCATGTTGTGATGACATAATGAGTGATCCACTCAAGTTTGCTCAGGTCCTGGAAGGAAGGAAGGAAGGAAGGAAGGAAGGAAGGAAGGAAGGAAGGAAGGAAGGAAAGAAAGAAAGAAAGAAAGAAAGAAAGAAAGAAAGAAAGAAAGAAAGAAAGAAAGAAAGAAAGAAAGAAAGAAAAAGAAAAGAAAATAAGAAATATTGCGAGGAATGTAAGGAGTAAGGCAATAAATAATCAGGAATGAAAGGCATGTTGTCACAAAGGCTCAAACGGAGGCAGTGGGGGCTGAAGGCAGCATTGAGGGGGGCTGTTCCCCTGCATATTGTTCTTTGGTTAATGCGGTCGGCCTTCCTCCTTCCACCAGAACACGGAGCGCAGAACACCGACACACTTTCCCTGTTGACCCACTGCTGTTCTCATCTCCGCTCCACTATTTTAGGACGAGTTTGACCCATGGGTGCATTTTATATTGAGCAGGGAGTCGTGGTGACGGAGGACCTCAGGCAATACAATAATAAAGTACATGAAAAGCTATGCGGGGGCAGAAGGAAGCCTGAGCAATGCTTTCTAAATCAGGGGGTTTGGGTGATACATTCGTTTCCATCCATGTTGCATGTGCATTCTTTGGGTTATCATATCCAAGACTACCACACTTACAGTACATGACTTATAATGGTCGTGTGCCGCTACAAATGGCGGCCATTTCATGTAAAGTTGCCTTGTAAAGTAGAATTGGTGGTAAATTCCGACATGAACGGCGTGTGTTTGACGCTGCCTTGAAACAGCGTGGGAGGCTTTCACCTCCCCATCAAATATTAATTGCGGTGAGTGCTCTGTGTCGTCAGTGCACACGGCTGCCCTCTGATCACACAGATCTGTGCACGTGCAGCACCTCCTACCTGCGTGCGGTAAACACCCGGCCTTGTGAGCAGCCTTCTCAGGTCTCCAAGGTCGCAGCCTTTGCCCGACACGCCCTCCCGTACCACCGCCACAAAACCAGCGCCACTATCAAGTGATTGTGGCGAACAACAACGCATGCCTGTACTAAAGATTACAACCTACCCCTCCCCACCCCCGCCGGAATGGGATACAATCTGTTGTAGGATATTATTTTTTACTTGAAATAAATGATAAGGTTTCAGCTCAACATCCAGCAACATCCTGTGTGAATTCTAGTTCAGCACATCTCATTGTGTTCGGTTGAGCCTTCGCCCCCCCCTTGCTCTGTCCCTCACCACATTTGCAGTCTGCATCTGATTCCGAGATGAACGCTGCATTGAAGACACAAACAAAACGTGACCTCTTGCAGCCGTGTGTTGCACAAAGAGAGAGAGAGAGAGAGAGAGTTGTCATGACGCCACCAGGGTCGTTCCTCAAGGTCTCATGGCGTCGTCATTTGTTTACATCATCCAGGATGTTTTTTGGCTTCTAGGTTTGAGGTTCAAAGGTGGCCTCCATTGCTATTTCTGTGCAATTGAAGTGTTTCCTGCATCGGTACGGCGAACACACCTCTTATGTCCTGTTGACTTTGTGGACCTTTCCCCCGCCTCCTCTTTCCAGTCTCCACACGTGCCCACTCTGCCATTCCTCCACCGCTGCGCCATCCTGCCCCCTTTGGATCCTTTCTGGTGTGCGTGTTTGTGTTGACTTCCTCCTCACCCTCCCGGGTGTCCTGTGTGCAGGGTGCTGGGCCAGAGGAAGGAGCACTCCTATGCCAGAGCATTAGGATGGCCAGTGACGGCTCCACTATTCCCAGCCCTGTGGTGCGCCAGATTGACAAACAGTTCCTGATCTGCAGCATATGTCTGGACCGCTACGAGAACCCCAAGGTCCTGCCCTGCCTGCACACCTTCTGTGAGAGGTAGGTGGCTCCCGTGCGTAGGGTTGAGGTATTACGGTGTGTATGACGTGTAGGCTGGATGCTGTGCTCTGATGCGGGGCGTGTCAGTGTTTGTTTTCCCACCTGTGTGGTTTGCTGCACACATTTTGTGCAGTAAACTAAGCAATACATTCACTTTATCTTGTCTGTCTTTTCTTTATCTTCTCTATCTTGTGCAATATAAAAATGGCTATATCCTGCAATATTCCCATGTTTGTTCATCAATACAGTCGTCCCATTTCCCGTTTCATGTCGTCAAGCATACAAATGACTGAGTACATTTATTATATAAATACTGCCATTGTCAACTAGCACTGGATGGGCAACAGTGGAAATAAAAGGGGTGTCTATCAACAGATACAACTGCAATTTTCCACTATAAAATGTGAAATGACAACTGGGCTGCAACATCTCAAGGACCCCAGATTGATAACTTTACACTTTTCAGTTCAACAAGAGGGCGCCTCTAAACAGGGCCCATACTGCACCCAGTGGTCATATTAAATGACTCAGCCCACATAAACAGACTGTGTAAAAATGTCAGCTCGGGATACTATCACAACACACTGTATATCAACACAACTGCGACATGATATTTCTGTTCGGTTTTGGTGAGCCTGGCACGGCTGTAACCCACCGAGTCACACGTGACCAGACTAGATCTGGTTATCTAACAGTCAAAGGCACAACGTCGCAGAAAGCAGCCAGTCATTGTGGATCTTCAAAACTGCTTCATAAGAGCGTGTGTGTGTGTGTGTGTGTTGTGTCATTCTGTCACAAGCTCTCATAGATGGCGCTTGTCTCTCAGAAGACAAAGAGCTTAGGTCACTGCTGTCTATGTTGTCTGCATTCTGATGACAGACACAAGACACTGATTGTTAATATGCCGTTGCCTCGGCCATATATACAACGTCGTACTCAAATTGTGCGTTTATTTGCGAAACCTTTTGCACATTTTACGTTCATACAATGCATTATTTGTTTAAGTATATGTTGATTGTTTGCATATCTCAAATCATCCCTGCATGAGACAAAATGTAATAATCCATCTTTTCCATGTATGCTGTCACAACTTTCACAACATCACCTAACCTGAAGCTGGGATTTGTGTTTCCCACACCACGTAGTAGGTACCTCATCACATTATGTCACATTAGTTTATAGGCATAGACTAAGAGCTGAAACACAAAGGTTACAATACATTCTAGATGGCTGCTTATGTAGTCACACAGGTACATCTGTGAAGTGTGCGTGTGTTAGTCTGTCCCACATCATCATGGCTTAATAGTGAGTCAAGCAGCTGTGCACAGTCCATCCATCCATCCATCCATCCATCTATATCCCTATAACATGTTACCAGCAGAGCCCCTGTACGTCTGTATTCTTAGTGACTTGACTCTTAAACAGTTTCCAGCAGCTGGTCTTGTGTGTGAATGGTTATTGTTAAGACCTCGCCAAATAGTGAGTCAAGCAGCTGATTGTGCTCAATCCATCCATCCATCCATCCATCCATCCATCTATATCCCCATAACATGTTACCAGCAGAACCCCTGTACGTCTGTATTCTTAGTGACCTGACTCTTCAACAGTTCCCAGCAGCTGGTCTCGTGTGTGTGTGTGTGTGAGTGAGTGGTTATTGTTAAGACCTCGCCATATGCGGGACCAGTAGCATCACAGGGAAAAAGGCCGTGGAACACTACGTGACAATCCTCTCCATGTCCTCCCTGGTTCACCCACCCCCCTCCTGCTCCCCAGGTGCCTGCACAACTACATCCCGGTCCACAGCCTGACCCTGTCCTGCCCCGTGTGCCGCCAGACCTCCATCCTGCCGGAGAAGGGCGTGGCGGCGCTGCAGGGCAACTTCTTCATCACCAACCTGATGGACGTGCTGCAGAGGCCCCGTGACGCCGGCAGCCCGGAGGCCCCCGCCGCCCACCACCGGGCGGCCGCCGCCGGACCCCCGGGCCCCCTGCTGTCCTGCCCCAACCACGGGGGGAATGTAGGGAGGAGAACGCTCTCTCTTTCTCTTCTCTCTCTCTCTCGCTCTCTCATTTTTCTATCTCTCTCTCTCTCGTTTGACGCCGTCTCTGTCTCTGGATGTGTGTGTCGCTCTCTCTCTTGCTCTCTCTCTCTCTCTCTCTCTCTCTCTCTCTCTCTCTCTCTCTCTCTCTCTCTCTCTCTCATTTTTCTCTCTCTCTGTTGTTTGACACCATCTCTGTCTCTGGATGTGCGTGTCGCTCTCTCTCTGTCTTCTCTCTCTCTCTCCCTCTCTCTCCCTCTCTCTCTCTCTCTCTCTCTCTCTCTCTCTCTCTCTCTCTCTCTCTCTCTCTCTCTCTCTCTCTCTCTCTAGTTTGACTTTGTCTCTGTCTCTGGATGTGTGTGTGTCTCTCTCTCTCTTGCTCTCTTTCTATCTCTCTCTCTCTCTCTCTTTCGCTCAATCCATCTCTCTCCCTCCTGCTGACAGTCTATTTTCTATTTTATGTATTTATCAATGCTTCTCTCCCCTCCACTTCATCTGTCTCTCTCTCTCTCTCTGTCTCTCTCTCTCGCTCTCTTTCTCACCTCTTGCTCTGCTTGTTATTTCCCACCTGCACATTCAGTCCATTCTGGGAAAATGGACAGTCTTTTTGATGTGACATTGAGCAAGCATCCATCAAAATGTACTCTGATAAAATCTGATCTGGTTGTGCAATTTAACACGCTCCACACACACACACGCACACACGCACAACTACCACCACCCCCCCACACACACACACACACACACACAACCCAACCCCAAAAGTCCAAACTGTGAGAACGAGCCCCCGCCCCCCCCCCCCCCCCCCCCCCCCCTGACCATGGCGTGCTTCTCCTCCAGATGATGGAGTTCTACTGCCCGGCGTGTGAGACGGCCATGTGTGAGGAGTGCACCAGCGGGGAGCACGCGGACCACCACACCGTGCCCCTGAAGGACGTGGTGGAGCAGCACAAGGCCTCGCTGCAGGAGCAGCTGGACGCCGTCAAGAAGAGGTGATGCGGGGGGGGGGGACGGGCCGTTCCATCTCAGAGCATGTGGGGTCCGGCCGTCTCCAGAGGAGTCACTGAGTCGATGAGTCCGATGAAGGAAAGCCAGCTGTGCCTTTATCAACTGATGTGATAATGATCGATCATCATCCTGATCGCTATTGCAGTAAATGGTATTTATACTGTGGAAACTGCACCTGACCCACAATCACATCGCTGGACCCGTTCCAGTTTTATATGAGTTGCTGTAAATTGCTGTGTGTTGCTGTTGTTATTATTGGTGGAATGATTTAACGGCGGGAGACATGTGTGTCTAATGATGACTAATTGTCAAAGCTTTGTAAAGAATTAAAGGAATTCTGAAATGTGAATTCTATTCATAAGGACGAGACATACAGTACATCAGTGGTGATTATCCTTCATTCATTCATTATTCATTATCCTCCTCCGTACGTTCCTTCCTTCCTACACACCGTCCTATCTTCCACTTGGAGATATCTCTATATTTAGGAGATGACTCATAACATCCTTGTATATTCTCATGTGATCTACGTTGACAATCATTTGAAAAGAATTCCATAATCCTCTCTTCTGTCTATTTGTGGTCGCATAACAATGTACAATTCTGAATAGTCTGTCTCTCTCTCTCTCTCCCTCTCTCTCTGTCTCCCTCCCTCCCTCCCTCCCTCCCTCCCAGGCTGCCAGAGATCGACTCCGCCCTGCTGATGCTGTCTGAGATCCTGCAGAAGCTGGCCAATCAGAAGAGCTCCATCGAGGACGACATCCACAACACGTTTGACGACCTGCAGAAGACCCTCAACGTGCGCAAGAGCGTTCTCCTCATGGAGCTGGAGGTGAACTTCGGCCTGAAGCAGAAGGTGAGACACATGGACTGAGGGTTACTGAGGAGCGGAACCACTTGAGTTCTAAAATCCTCACAGCAGGAACCTTCCGAGACTTTATATAGGTTGGATCACAGCGTGGGGCTGGTTATTAATATTGTTATTAATGTGTTCTTCCTTGATGAGCTGCATCCACGTTCACTGTATGTTTGGACAAAGGCGTCCCCTGAAATAACTCATGGCTCATGACTAAATGATAATTATCATCGAACACAGAACTAACCCAGGACAACAAGACACCACTGCCCTTTCGCTCCTGACGATCACACTATATTGTACAGTCAACAGAATCCCGTGTTAGGGATGCATTGCCATCAGCTGCAACACAATTGTCATGGAGACAAAAAAAGTGAATTCAACACAAAAAAAAATCGAAATATGCCATATGTCACTTTTTTCCGCTTGGGTTTACATTAAGAAATGCAGCTGAAGCAGTTTGTCTGATAGCAGGAGTAAATAAATCATGAATGTGGGCGGGGCTAGAGGAGGAGGATGAGGAGGAGGAGGAGGAGGAAGGGGTGGGGTGGGCGCAGACAGACAGGAAGCTTATAGCGGAGAACCATTCGCTCAGCCACCCCCATCAACCCCCCCCCCCCCCCCCCCGCCCTCACACACACACACACACACACACACACACACACACACACACACACACACACACCCAGCCCCTCCAAGGGGACCTCATGATCACATGGTCTGCCAATGATTTACCCTTCACTGGCCTACACTCACTCCCACACACTCACACACACTGTCTCTCTCTCTCTCGCTGTCAGAGGACTTCAATGGAGGCTTCTAAGGGAGCCGGCTCAGCCTCGTCTGTGTGATCATCATTATCATCTCCTTCCCCTGGACTTTGTCAGTCTGTCAGTCTCGTGCAGCTGAACAGCAAGGCCGGACCCGGATGGAGCTACAGACTAGAGGGCTTTGTTTCATGCATCCAGATAATCAGGTTTCTGCTTGGGCCGGTCTGGGTGTGGTACGCTCGCGGAGGATAGAGTAGTTTTACAGCAGTCACGGCATCCTCCTCCTCCTCCTCCTCATTCTGGACACTGCCCAGCTGCACACACACAGAGACGTATCCTATCGTTAGCCTCGCCGCAGCAGCTACGGTCCTCACCCGGAGGCACACAGGAGAAGAGGCGCGGGACCAGGCTAGGAGTGAGGCTTAGACAGCAGGATGGCCTCTCTGGTCAGGGACGAGGAAGAGGAGTGTGACGGAGAGATGAAGGTGAGCCCGTGCTGTGAGGATGATGGTGATGATGTCATGGGGGGTGTGGTGTGGTGCTGAATCCCCCTTCCCAGAGCCGCGAGTCAGCACTCAGCTATGCCTGAAAGCGGTGCCGGTACTTGGAAGTGAACCCATATGGTTGTCTGTGTTGAGAGGGCCGTGTTGAAGTCATGTGTTGAGTTTGTTTAGCTAGCGACGCACACATGGATGTAGACTGGCCCCCTGTGGCTGGGGGTCTGAGGTCATAGCATAACACGCTTTGGAAGAGTGTTGAGTGGTGACTGCAGTGTTGGACTTAATTGGTCATAATTTGAGCGGCGGAGGTTGCCTTGTATGCATGTGGTCACATGAGTGAATTACATTTGGAAATTTGCTGTGTCATTGCCTGAATAGATTCAAAGGGTATGGTAATATATGTATGTATACATTATACTGTATATATACACAGACACATGCACACACTCACACACACACACATGTACGCACGCGCACGCACGCACACACGCACACGCACACACACACGCACACGCACACACACACACACACACACACACACACACACACACACACACGCACACACACACACAAGTCGTCAGTAACATCTTTGTTTGCACAGCGGGAGAGTTCACCAATGCAAAGCAGCACAGCCAAAACCCCATAAAACCCAGCCAGAACACAGAACACTGTACCAACACACTACAGATCAACCAGCAGCAAACAAGGAAAGTGTACGTCGCTCAGGCTCAGTGCTCTCTCACACGTCTGTACCTGTGTCCTGCCCCCCTGCAGGTGCTGCAGGCCCAGCTGGACACCCTGATGCAGGGCCAGGAGGGCATCCACAGCAGCTGCAGCTTCACCGAGCAGGCCCTGAGCCACGGCAGCGAGGCCGAGGTGCTGCTGGTCCGCAAGCAGATGAGTGAGCGGCTGGCGGGCCTGGCCCACCGGGAGCTGCCCCTGCGGCCCGCCGAGAACCACCAGCTGGACTTCCAGGCGGAGACGGAGGGCCTGCGCAAGTCCATCCACAACCTGGGCGGCATCGCCACCACCAGCGCCGTGGCGTCCCACACGGTGGCCACGGGCGAGGGCCTGCGGCAGTGCGCGGTGGGCGTGGCCACCTCCGTCACCGTCACCACCAAGGACAAGGACGGCGAGCTGTGCAAGACGGGCAACGCCGCGCTGGCCGCGGAGCTGGCGGCGGCGGGCGGCGGCGGCGGCGGCGGCGGCGGCGGCGCGGAAGGCGGGGAGATCGTGGACAATAAGAACGGCACGTACGAGTACTCGTACACGGCGTCCAGGGAGGGCAGCCTGACGCTGTCGCTGCGGCTGTACGAGCAGCACATCAAGGGCAGCCCCTTCAAGATCAGGGCGCTCAAGGCGGTGGACGTGTCGCCCACCTCGGAGGGCGCCAAGACCAGGCTGAAGTCGCCCGGCAGCGGGCACGTCAAGCAGAAGGCCATCAAGAGGCCGGCCAGCATGTACAGCACCGGCAAGAGGAAAGAGAACCCCATAGAGGACGACCTCATCTACAGGATCGGTATGCAGCGCTTTGGCCTGGTTCTTTTTGTTTTTTTTGTGTGTAATTTTTGATTTGCAGCCGAGTTTGGAATTGACAGGACTTGACAGGACTTGATGTGGTAGCATGGCTTAACAAGCCCTCTGTGAGTCGACAGAGCCTAGCCCCCTCGTCATGCTAGATTTTGCGTAGCGCGCAGCGCCCCCCTGAGGGGGTTTTGATAACGGCCCTCTCTGTCTCTGGTACAACCGCTCCCGGCTGTTTTAGACGGACATAAACATCTCTCTTTGGGGTTGCGGTCTTGACAACCATTTTCCGATTCGCGTTTTAAAGCTCCATTAAAAATGCGTGCATGTGAGCCTTTTGAACTTTGAACCGGAGGCTTTACGACTGTGATAATCTCATCTGGAGGATTGGTGTCAAACCCGCTCTGGGTCCACTGGCTCCTGGGTCCACTGTGATGATTCCCTAATTACATGCACACACTGCCCTTAAAAAACAGGAGGACTTTACTCGGTGAATCACTGTCTGTGGAGAACCATGGCTGGGTTCTAACCAGGCCAGCTTTGGATGCAGAGGGCGTGGAGGTGGAGAAGAAGTGACATGAAAAGCACTCTTTTAAAAAGAGACGAGCGCTCAAAAGCTTCAGATCAATTCTATCATCGTCTACTATTACATTATCCTCACAGCCTTTCAAGTCCCTTTCAACAAAAGCGATGACTGCAGTGTAAAGGAGGAAATGATTCTCTTTGCTTGATATGGATGGTGTCTGCTCGTGAGAGACAGCCTTACAGTCTCCTACTTCGGTAGCAGTAGGATGCGAGTGACCCGTTGTTATGCGTCTCCTCCTCCAGGCACCAAAGGGAGGAACAAGGGGGAGTTCACTAATCTACAGGGAGTCACCGCCTCCTCGCAGGGGAAGGTGCTGATAGCCGACAGCAACAACCAGTGTGTGCAGGTAAACACACCTCCCTCCCCACTGTAGTCATGGTTCTGGTACTGGTGTGATTACCCATACCTAGATCACCATGTACCAAAGATCCTGTTATATTTACAGATATGTACTGGGTGATATTATATGTGAGGTTTATCCCACCATCGTTATTTATAGATGTTTTGGCAGGTTGAAGGTTTTTGTTATTTGTTAAAGGTTTTTGATATTCATTTACATTTACATTTAGGGGCATTTAGCAGACGCTTTTATCCAAAGCGACTTACAAAGACTACATTTGCCATTAGAAGGTGAAACATTTCATTGCTGCTAATACAGTAAGAAAGTAACCAGAACAAGTTTCAAGCATTTCAATTGTTAATTTCTATCTTGCTATATTCATCTCTTATTTCAGATTTTCTCTAACGCTGGCCAGTTTGAAAGCTGTTTTGGGATTGGATGTTGAAAATAGTGTCTCTATATAAAGAAATGCTGTCTAAATCTCAACTCTTCTCCAACAATGAGAGGTTGCATGTTAAAGGCTGCCTATTCTGTCTGTCGGGCTGTCTACTGTTAAAGGCTGTCTACTGTTAAGGGCTGTCTACTGTTAAAGGCTGTCTGCCGTCCGCCCCTTGCCTCTGCCAGGTCTTCTCTAACGACGGCCAGTTCAAAAGCCGCTTCGGCATCCGGGGCCGGACCCCGGGCCAGATGCAGCGGCCCACGGGCGTGGCCGTGCATCCCAACGGGGACATCATCGTGGCTGACTATGACAACAAGTGGGTCAGCATCTTCTCCAGCGAGGGGAAGTTTAAGGTGAGCAGAGCAGACACCGCAGCGTAGACCACGATGAGCCAGGCTAAACTAATGCACCACCTGAATAACTAAACAAATGAACAAATTAACAAACAAATTAATAAATAAAAACGTTTCATTTAAGTTGTCTTTTTTTTTAACCAATACACATAATTAATGTATAGGGTTATTTTTGACATAAGGACTTTCTTGCTTATTCAAAGTGTGACCATTTACAGTTAAAAATGTATATTCAATCCTAAATCAAGTCACTATAATCATAAAAAAAACGATCAACTTCACTAATCTATTCCCAATGGACCGGTTGAACCTCTCCTCCTCTTCCTCCCCTCCCCTCCTTCCAGACGAAGCTGGGCTCAGGTAAGCTGATGGGTCCTAAGGGCGTGTCGGCAGACAGGAACGGACACATCATCGTGGTGGACAACAAGGCCTGCTGCGTCTTCATCTTCCAGCCCACCGGGAAGCTGGTGACTAAATTTGGCGCCCGTGGCAACGGGGACAAACAATTTGCAGGTACGAGCGTTGCAGCAATTCCTCGACTGTGGTCTCACATCGCTCAGCATGGCTGGACATGTCCTGAGACACAGCATGGACGTATAGGAGAAGTTGACCATAGCAGGTCGTCTGGTGGTTCTGGTGTGGGACTCCAGCGTGGAAGGTCCAGGGTTCAAAGCCAATTCTGCAGTATATCCAGGGCAAGATGCCTAATGACTAATTACCAGTTAATGACTATGGTGCGGTGCCTTGGATAAAAGTGTCCAAACAGCAGTAAACAGACACAGTATTAGGTCCCTGCATGCCTCCTTACTGTGTTCTTAATATGATGGTAAAGAACTGAACAACCTAAATCCTGCACGTTTATCATTTAGGATGAATTGTGCTGATTGTTCCATAACTTGGTTACTTACTGTTTACTACTGTCATTTTAATTACTCCTGCCACTTTTTCAATATTGCACTACTCATGTACAATACTGCACCTTAATCGCTCCTTTGCACTTCTGGTTAGAACGCCAACTACATTTCATTGTCTCTGTACTTGTACTCTGCACAATGGCAATACAGTTGAATCTAATCTAATCTAATCTAATCTAATCTAATCTAATCTAATCTAACAGGTCCCCACTTTGCGGCCGTCAACCACAACAATGAAATCATCGTCACAGACTTCCACAACCACTCGGTGAAGGTGAGCGTGGTGTTGCTCGGTGGGGTTACGGTGGACCACTCGGTGTTAGTGTCCCGAGTGAGAGGGTCTCATGTGTTTTGTTTTGTTTTCTCTCGGGCCGGTAAACAACAACAACAACAATGACGACGACAACAAGGTGTTCAACTCGGAGGGCGAGTTCCTGCTGAAGTTCGGCTCCAATGGCGAGGGGAACGGCCAGTTCAACGCCCCCACCGGCGTGGCGGTGGACGTCAACGGGAACATCATCGTGGCCGACTGGGGGAACAGCCGGATACAGGTATGCAGGGGGCGGGGGTCAAAGGTCAGCCGGATACAGGTACGCAGGGGGGGGTCAAAGGTCAGCCGGATACAGGTACGCGCGGGGGGGGGGGGGTTCAAAGGTCAGCAGGATACAGGTACGCAGGGGGGGGGTCAAAAGTCAGCAGGGTACAGGTACGCGGGGGGGGGGGTCAAAGGTCAGCAGGATACAGTTACGCAGGGGGGGGGTCAAAGGTCAGCAGGATACAGGTACGCAGGGGGGGGTCAAAGGTCAGCCGGATACAGGTACATGGGGGGGGGGTCAAAGGTCAGCCGGACACAGGTACGCAGGGGGCGGGGGTCAAAGGTCAGCAGGATATAGGGACGCCGGGGGGGTCAAAGTTCAGCCAGATACAGGTACACGGGGGGGGGGGGGTCAAAGGTCAGCCGGATACAGGTAAGCAGGGGGCGGGGATCAAAGGTCAGCAGGATATAGGTACGCCGGGGGCGGGGGGGGGGGGTCAAAGGTCAGCCGGATACAGGTACACAGAGGGGATCAAAGGTCAACACACACACATTTGGGTGTGGTTTTAGTTCCTCTGTTTTACAGTTGAAAGCAGATCGAGTGGATTGTTCGGGTTGTGGACATGACACACCGTAACGTACACTGTTGTCTCATGCTTCGTTTAAGGTTTCTATATTGATTGTGTTGCATTATCAGCAAAGATCACATGATGCTCTCTGTATTTTACCCCTCCCTCGCTCTCTTGCTCTCTCTCTCTCCCTCTTGCTACCTCTCTCTCTCTTGCTCCCTCTCTCTCTCCCTCTCTCACCCTCTCGCTCCCTCTCTCTCACCGTGTGTTCCTATCTTCCTCCATCTTCCTCTCCCTCACGTACGTTTACATTGCCGAGGCCCAAACTGTCAAAGTGAGCTTAACTTCCCCCCCCCTCGACTCCCTGCCAGGTGTTTGACGGCAGCGGCTCCTTCCTGTCCTACATCAACACCTCAGCGGACCCCCTGTACGGCCCCCAGGGCCTGGCCCTCACCTCCGACGGACACGTGGTGGTGGCCGACTCCGGCAACCACTGCTTCAAGGTCTACCGCTACCTGCAGTAGCCCCCGCCACGACCCCATGACCCCACGACCCCCCCCCCCCACCACACACACACACACCACCTCCACAACCATCCCCCTCACCACCACATCCTCACCAGGAGTGAACAAACTCTACAGCATCCATGAGAAGAAATGACTTGTTACCGAATATGATGTCACTGTACTGATAAACACAAACAAAAACACACGTATGCACAATGCATACACAAACACACGCACACACACACACACACACACCTGTGGAGGGATGACTGGATTTGCACCTGTGTATCTTTGAACCATGCCATCATTGTTTGCCTGTCTGACTGTCTGCCAGGCCTTCAACTCACCCAACACACCTGACCCTTGAACCCTTGAACCTTGGCCCCTGTTGAAGGCTGAAAGGAAATGGGGACTAATATTATAATCTTCTCAGAGTTTATCGGTGTGTGTGATATAAGACTCTTCTCTATCTCTCTCTCTCTCCGATCTCTCTCTCTCTCTCTTGAGATGCTTCCTGCCCATTTCAACAATCTCGATTAACAAATTGTAATTTAATACTGATCGTTTTGTTTTGATATGATTTACTGTGACAAAGTACTCAATGTAAATACTGGAACGAAAACTGGACTGACGTTCGATTGATCTCTGAGGATCACTCGCTTCATGTGGCTGAATGTATCTGGAGGAAGGTGGTGAATAGAGACCGTGGTCAGAGTGAAGATGATTGATAACAATACAACACACTGCGGTAATAATCCTCTACCCATGTTGTTGTCAGTGTAATATAGCGTTGTGTATATTTATAGCTCCGTCCTTCCACACACCCTGCCTGTCGAGTATAACGTTGTATGGAAGTCAATACAAAAACACAAACAGGGTACTTTTTTTCTCTCCAATGCATGAGACATTTTTCTCCGCATGGTTTGTCCCACTAAAAAAACGTCCTCACAAACCACTGCGCACAACGCCGCAATCTGGTAATGGATCACAGCCTTCGTAAACAAGCTGAAGCCTATATTTAGATCATTACATTTTGGTTGTTACTCGACACCTTTAAAACACGCCTACCTGGTCTGGCGTGTGTGTGTGTGTGTGTGTGTGTGTGTGTGTGTGTGTGTCTGTGAGCCGGTGCATGTTTTGTGAGGTCTGCGGGTGTGTAGCACTAGATGTGTGTTCACAACAACACACTAAGCTAAAGTCGACGCCAACTGCCCACTAGTCAGCCCGTATCCATTCAGCTAATTGTCGAGGTGTAAATTAATAGAGGCCACTAGATAATGATTCATTGTATACTAAATTACCCGTGAATAGTTTGAATAATATTATGTCCTATATTTTTTTCCAAACTGTTCACTAGGTTGACATAACAACTTGTATATTAAAAAGGAATATCCATGTTCACGACACACAAGGGAGAGATGTAGCTTAGTATGTTCTAATTGTAATCCAGTTAGAATGGGTGTTAGTTCAGTATCAGTAATCCATTTTGTACAGAATCCTTCTAAGTTATTTTTTTGTATTATTTGTGATGCCAAATTAAAATAAAGTGCCCATTGGAAAGTTTGCAGAGTATGCATATAACTTTGTCGACAACACCACTAACAGTAACACAAGATTGAGTGATTCCTCAGACCTGCTATAGACTAGAAGCTCAGTATGCATCTAGTGTGTAACACAGTAAGAGCCAGTAGAGGGCGTAGAGAATAATCCTAAACCCCCAGTAGTGCACTTAACATGGTATGGTGGCCTTATGTGGTACTGCAGTCTTGCCATTTTTCCTGTGTAGAATGATGTGCCATCCAGTGGAATGGATATGCCACCAAATTTTTTGTTTTAATTAGTGTACAACCCCATGAAAATAAGAATAGGTGTGTTTGCGTTAGAATGAGCCCTTTAGATCTACATAGGGAGAGGGTCCTCTTCGAAGGAACCCGCCATGTTTCTACAAAACTCGTAGCCTAGACACGTTGGAAATGTTATCATAATCGCCATCTTACTTTTAATCTACGACCTATAGTTTTACAGACCTGATAACTAAATAAAAATTACAAATCTATCGACACCTTGAAGGCCAATACAGACTACTGCTTCTCCTACATTGTTGGAAAGGGAGGATTGGTGAGGGGTATTCACTTAGTTGCAATCTGCAACCTCACCACTAGATGCCACTAAACCCGACACACTGCCCCTTTAAGCCGGTTAAACTGTCAAACTTCGGATGAAGAAATGAACGAAATTTGACAAATACTAAGTTGAAAAAA
>JAXIVH010000001.1:6642234-6673613 GCA_036785325.1 Urophycis tenuis | reverse complement strand
ATTCAAATTGAATGCGACACACACACACACACCCACACCCACACACTCCCGCCCCCCCCCCCTTACCTGCATGTACTGCTGCAGGCCCTGGGTGCGGCCCTCCAGGGGCTCGGCCAGGTGGGCGTGGTCCTGGTACAGCTGCTCCTCCCCCAGGCCGCCCTCCCCGGCCCGGTGCAGCCCGGCCCGGAGCTCCGAGCAGGCCTCCACGTCCGGCCCGGGGAAGCCCCAGCGGCCGGCCAGCAGCGCGGCCCACTCCTGCTGCCCCCTGCTGGAGGGCGGGGGCAGGTGGAGGCTGCGGGAGAGCACCGCGGGGACCAGGGAGGGGCCGCACCGGGAGAAGTCCAGCGGCGGGGAGTCTGGGAGACCAGGGGGGGGGGGGGGTCACAGGAGAGGGAGGAAGAGGAAGGTCAATAACGTGGAGGAGGAGGTGAAAGGCGATTGTGAAGAGGGAGGGGAATATGATGAAGACGAGGGGATAGAGCAGCAGAAGATGGAGGAGATGAAGGGAAAACAGATTAAGGTGAAGACAAAGTGGACGAGGCATAGAAAAGGCATTGAAGAAAATGGAGGAGATGAAGACTAGGTGAATACGTGAGGCGGAGACCAGAGGGACGAAGGTGAAAGATGAAGGAAAAAGACATAAAGGAGAGACACAGGAGACTCAGACGGGAGATGAAAATGAAAAGGAATTAAGGAATTAAGAGGACGAAAAACGGACATGAAGAAGAGTGTGACGGACGAGGACCGGCTGATGAAGGTGAAGGAGACGAGGCAGACGATGAGGCTAATGACGGAGACCGATATGAGAAAGGAGCCACAATGGCTCCGGGAGATGACAACGTGAGGACACGAAGGACAACGTGAGGACATGAAGGCGGCGCGGCGGGAGACTCAGACGGTGGAGACAGACGGTGAGCGGCGTGCCGTCACTCACCCTGCTCGCTGAAGACCTGGTGGGCGGGCGTGTCTCGCAGCTTGAACCTCAGGGTGCAGGGGTCCACCACGATGTTGTCACACGTGCTGAGGTTACGCAGTTGCACTGGACACAGGGGGAGACAAATACCAGGGTGAGTACCAGTTACCTGTACCAGGATAGAGGTAGTACTACATGGTGGGTACCAGTATCCTATACCAGGATAGAGGTAGTACTACATGGTGGGTACCAGTTACCTGTACCAGGATAGAGGTAGTACTACATGGTGGGTACCAGTATCCTATGGATAGAGGTAGTACTACATGGTGGGTACCAGTATCCTATACCAGGATAGAGGTAGTACTACATGGTGGGTACCAGTATCCTATACCAGGATAGAGGTAGTACTACATGGTGGGTACCAGTATCCTATACCAGGATAGAGGTAGTACTACATAGTGGGTACCAGCATCCTATACCAGGATAGAGGTAGTACTACATGGTGGGTACCAGTATCCTATACCAGGATAGAGGTAGTACTACATGGTGGGTACCAGTATCCTATACCAGGATAGAGGTAGTACTACATGGTGGGTACCAGTATCCTATACCAGGATAGAGGTAGTACTACATGGTGGGTAGCAGTTACCTATGCCAGGATAGCAGTATCCTTTCATCAAGAGGTAGCTGGTGTGCGATGCATTTTGAGTCTTCTTCTGCGGCCTCTTCTTCCCTTCACAGTCCTCAGTATCATCCTCCTCTTCGTCCTCTTCCTCCAGCGCCGTCATTCTGAAAGACCGGCCCAGTGAGTCACAAACATTTAAAAGAGAGGAACGTTCAGTTTGCATTGACAGATGTGACAGAGTAAGTAAAACAAAAAAAAACAAAGTACTGATGTACTGTCTGTAACGCAGCCTGGGAACATGTGTTGGCGTTTTATCATGTACTCCGGATTCTCTGAGCTCTGTCGCGTAATTATCAGTTAAACCAGTTACTGATGTTAGGTGAACCCGTTTGGCCCCCACGTATTCCTGGGCTCTCTCCCTTGATGGGTTTTTTTTAAAGCCAGTGCCCAGACGCTCCGCATGACCGTGTCTCACCTCTTGATCACGTCGTTCTTCATGGTGTTGTCCACCAGCACCACCTCCTTGGGGATGGACACGTGCACCGACAGCAGGCCCAGGGACATCAGGGTGAGGGCGGTGGCGCACATCCCCCCGGCGGAGTCCGTGGGAAGGAGCATCATGTCCGACAGGTCCTGGGGCTCCTGCGGAGACGGGCCGGGGCCGCTCTCCGCCGGCTGCTCTTCGGGCTGCTCTTCTCGGGACGCGGGCGGCTCTGCCGGGCTGGAGGGCGGACCGCTGCCTCCGGCGTTGACCACGAAGGAGTCCAGCGCTGCGGCGGGCGGGTCCGGTGGGTCGGCATCACCGCCTGGGTTACCTCCCCCGCCGCTGTCGTCTCCCATCTCCACAGATTCCTCCCCGTCCTTCCTTTCTGTGCTCTGACTGGACTCTCCCCGTTCGGCACCGCTGTCCACGCCGTCGCCGCCGCCGCCACGGTCCACGCTGGCGCCGCCACCCGTCTGGATCCGCGCCTCGCTTGGCGGTTCCTCGGCAGCCGCCGCCACCGGCGCCACCTTTTCCTTGATGCTGGTGTCCCCATCGCCTTCGCCCTGGCTCCCGTTCTCCATCTGACCCGACTCCCCAGCGGCGGGGGTGGTGATGGTGGTGGTGGTGGCGCCGCCCTCCAACGTCTTGCCGAGGCCCATCCTGCTCTTGGCCTCGTTGTGGAAGTTGGTGGCGTTGTGGGCGTCGCCCGTGCCGTTGTCGCGCAGCGCCCGCAGGAAGCGGAAGATGTCGGTGCAGAGGGCGGTGGGGAAGCGCCAACTGAAGCACCTGGCGGGCGGGGGGGAGAGGAGGTGTTATGAACACGACGCGCTGACGGGAGCTCTGTATGACCAGGTTTGGGGACATTTCATGTCAATGCAAGCGCAACTTATTTTCATGACGCAATGGCAGAGATTATGTGCAAAATGTGACCGTTGACATGAATGCATTTCTTCTAAATGCAAAAAAAAGGAATAAACCATAAACAAAAATAAAATAAAAATGAAAGCATGTTATTTGCTAAACGGTCCAGTAAAAAAAGGTAAACCTCCTAGACTTCAATGCTAATCATTTCCATCGACAAGCTAACACCATCTATACACTACAAGAGCATTTAGGCTCTCGTTGGACTGATGGACACCGTTTACACGGCGCCGAGCGACCCAGACTCACTTGTAGTAGGTCTGGGACAGCTGGTAGGACATGGGCAGGATGGGCAGCGCGCGGTTCTTCTTGGGCCCGTGGGCATTGTGGACGCGCCGGCGGTTCACCAGACCGCGCTTCCTGCACTGGATGAACACCTGGCACAGGACCTCCTGGTTGAACAGGCTGTACATGTGGAAGGTCTGGGGGGGGCAGAAGAACTCAGCGTGAGGTTTAACAGGCTGTACATGTGGAAGGTCTGGGGGGGCAGAAGACATGGGGAACTCAGCGTGAGGTTTGACAGGCTGTACATGTGGAAGGTCTGGGGGGGCAGAAGACATGGGGAACTCAGCGTGAGGTTTAACAGGCTGTACATGTGGAAGGTCTGGGGGGGCAGGAGACATGGGGAACTCAGCGTGAGGTTTGACACTCCTGCACCACAATGAGTCACATTAGAATAAAATAGAAATAAAACCAAAGTATGTTCAAATAGAGCAGTGGGTGAGTCAACTTTGTGAACTGAATAGAAAAGAATGCAAGATGATGGACGATGTAAGTATATAAGTATATATTATGAATTTTGAAAATTTTTATGAATCCCAAACAAGAGATTCAGAGATTACACTGACATCATGATGCCCAGCAACAGGAATGAAATCTTTATTAATTTTTACAACAAAAAAAAAAAAAAGTAAAAACTATAAAGCATAAATATACAGTACCAGATATCTTTTTTTTTTTACACAATACAAGTAGCAACAATGTGATAAAACCAATGGTTGGTTGAAGCACACCCACGCACACACACGCACGCGCACACGCACACAGGTTTACCTGGAAGGAGCGCGAGGACTTCATCTGAGAGTTGGACATCACCAGGGTGCTCTGGATGAGGTTGTGCAGCACGATGGCGTGGATGTCCTCCGTGCTGTGGTCACAACCACACGACACACACCATGTTTACCACATGGGATGAAGCCCAACGCCACACAGACCACTCACAACCGTGAGTGGGAATAAATAACCAAGGAAATATCCATCCCATCTCTTACCAGGAAAGAACGTCGACGAAGGACCTCTGTTGTTCGTTGTCTATCGTGTAGACCTTGTACCTGTGACGCACACACACACACTTAATTAATTCTCATCGTGAGCTGCATCACAGCAGAAAGCTTGTGCTTACTGCACACACACACACACACACACACACACACACACACACACACACACACACACACACACACACACACACACACACACACACACACACACACACACACACACACACACACACACACACACACACACACACACACACAGAGAGAGGTTTACTGGAGGAAGAGTTACGAGTAAGGAACAGTACCGAGAGAAGAGCTGGGACTTGGTGTCGGGGAGAGTGACGTCACAGGTGATGGTGGAGGAGCTGAACTTGTGCCTCAGCAGCCGCGTGTACTCACTGAACGCCTCTGCACATTCCTAAAGCACCGCAGATACATCACTGTACAGACACTGTGCATAACAATGCAGTGATTGTACCACTATACAGACACAATATGCATTATAACAATGCAGAGGTTGTACCACTATACAGACACAATATGCATTATAAAAATGCAGAGGTTGTACCACTATACAGACACAATATGCATTATAACAATGTAGAGATTGTACCACCATACATGATGAGAAACTACAGTTTTATGTAAAGACAATGGACACAGGTTCAGACGCATGACACCTCATCAACAGACCTCTGGCTTGTTGGGGTCGACAGGCTTCTTTCGCTCCAACTCGTCCATCAGAGCCTTGTCCTGGTAGACCTCAGCCAGGCAGATCCTGCAACGCCGAGCGCAGTCCACATCAGTATATGCATATGTGTGTGCGCGTGTGTGTGTACGTGTGTGTGTACGTGCGCGTGCGTGCGTGCGTGTGCGTGTGTGTGTACGTGTGTGTGTATGCGTGTGTACGTGCGTGTGTACGTGCGCGTGCGCCTGTGCGTGGGTGGGTGCGTGCGTGCGTGCGTGCGTCTGTATGTGTGCAGGTGTGTGTGTGCGTGCGTGTGCGTGTGTCTGTATGTGTGCAGGTGTGTGTGTGTGTCTCCAGACCGGTGGTTGAGCAGGGTCTGGGGGTTCTTGAGGATGTATCTGGTGCGGCGGCCCACCGCCACGGACGTCTTGTCCATGGAGTTCTCCATCTCGGCCTGCAGCATGTCCCGGACCACGCAGTTGGGGACGAAGGGACGCATCAGCTGTAGCACAGGGGGACAGCAGGGGCACCCACCGTTACACCGCATTCATCTCACTGGGGTTCACCTGATTACAATGGTGAGGATTATCTGGATGGTCATTATCAATGACTCTGATGGACAGGGTTCAAAAGGACACGGAGACATCCTTGAGTGGAAGCAGGTGAGATTGTCTTCTTATCTTCTTGGGCTCAGCCCCGTCCAGGGATCAGCTGCAAAAAGAGTTTGGACTGACTGATGCAGTCTCGCTTGCTGATTTCAAAAGGACTCCAGAAAGCCTTGGGACTGACCACGGTGGGCATACTGTCTATGCACTTGATTTCTCTTTCTGTACCACCAGCTGCAACTCTGACCTTGGATTTTTGTTGCATTTTATATTGTACCCCGTGCGTGCGTGCGTGCATGCGTGTGTGTGCGTGTGCGTGCGTGTCTTGCCTTGCCATTGAGCAGCTTGGCTGCCACGCCACACAGCATCAGCATGGAGTCCTCCTGCAGGGACCAGTACACCCTCTGGCGGGTCATCATCTTCAGGGCGCGGTGGTCTGCCTCGTCGTGGGCCGGCACCCGCGTCCTGACCTCTGGCAAACGGACGGGAGGGAGCAGGCAGCCGTCAGAGTCACAAAGCCAGGGAGCCGTGATGGCTCGTCTAGCCATGTGTGGCAGTCACCGTGTCAAAAGGAGCTCCCGGGGCCAGCTTTAGACAAACCTCGGGGTTTACAGCCATTGTTTAATTACAAACACAATGAATACAAAAAAAAAAATGTTTTTCGTGTTTCATGTTTTCATATGGGCAAAGGCATGATGAAATGATGAATACTGATAATAACATGAGTAGCGTCTGAATGAAACTCCTCCTTCCTGCTCTGCCCCTGGCCCTCCCCCCTCCTCTGCCCCCTGCCACAGACACTAACCTCGCACCCACCAGCATCATCTGACCTCAGACCATCTCCCTCCCACCCACCACCACTCACAAACTCTTATTTCCACTTGGACACTTTAGACTGTCTTTTGACTTTCTTTTGAATATATTTGTACTGTTTTTTAAACAACGCACTACCTCACTTTCTTTTTTTATTACTTGTACTTTTCTGTGTTTCTGTGTTGTCTGCACAATGTCTTTTTGTCTGTTTGTCTGTTGTCCCTTTGTTCTGTCCACTTGTTCATTTTGCACCGCAGGTCTGAGAGGACTGCAATTTCATCTGTGCTATATGCCTGCCATGTAGCACACTGGACAATAAAGATACTTGAATCTTGAATCTTGAATCAAGTCTTTGAAATGCATCGCTACCTTTTCTCTTCTTGCGCGGCACCTTGACCACCTCCTTCCTGGCCCTCTTCCTCTTCTGTCTCTTCCCACCAATCACCTGCTGGTTCCTGCTGGCGGGTTCCACCCCCAGCTGGTCAGGTGGTAGAACAACGACAGGCCATAATGAATGTGTGTCCGCGTGACAGCCAGGGCAGACATGAGGACACCTAGAATGTCTTGCATCACCAGAAGACCACGTGGACTACCTCAACGTTCTCCATCACTTTGGCGCGCTTGGTGGTCACACAGCGTGGTGTAGTGCTCTCCCCTGTGGGATCAGGCGTGAACATGTGAGGTTATTCAGTGGCGCTCCATGCTTTAATCAAAGGCAACGTCTAACCCAAGTCGTCAAACAATCAAAAGCATCACATCCAAATTACGGTAGCTACAAAACAAATGCACGGCACAGAGGAGCTCCGGGAATCAGAAGGAGACAAGCGGATGTTTCTGGACATTTGGAGATGTATCACGCATCGTGAATTCAACTGTGACTCAGTGACGGATCGCCCGACCACACAGTGAACAACGCTGTTGGGGTGAGGAGTGTGAGGAGGGTGAGGAGTGAGGTGAGGAAGAGCAGGCCACTCACCGGCTTTGAGGGCCAGCCTGAGAGCGTTCTTACTCAGCAGGCTTTTCAGCCTCATCTTGCTGTTGATCAACTCGCCCTCATTCATATTCTGGATACACCGCGCGCACACACACACACACACACACAATTATTGTTTGCGTTTCTTTGTAATAATGTTTATTCAGAGTGTGCATAATAACGAGCTGCAACAAGCAAATAAATGAAGGCAAAATACAAGCCACGCATATTGATAAACCAGATGCATAGGAGGTTTATGAATAAAGAGACGTTTCCAATCAGAACACATTTTACATAAATACATATGTTTTGAGAAGACTTTAACAAAGTGTGTAATGAAAAAGCAATGACAATGTAAATATGCATCAAAATAATGTCACAAATGTCACTGCATACGGGAAAAACAAATACATAAGTGACGACAACTCGTGTTCGGTGTGTGTGTGTGTGTGTGCGTGTGTGTGTGTGTACCTTTTTACATGCCAGGAGGTAGTTGGTCCACAGCCAGTTCCGCTTCAGATGAGCAAAGAACTCAGAGTCAAGGCCGCCCGCGCCTTTACCGTCCCCAGGAATCGAACCGTCGTCAATCTCTTCCCGCGTGCCCCTGCATCGAAAAAAATTAAAATAAATACAAGGAATAAATTCCACATACATTCCTATTTGTATTCCGTCAGTGGGACCTACTTGAGATGATCTGCCAGCTTGAGGAACCGGGAGCGGTCTGGGAGAACCTCAGAGGGGGGAACCACCTCCTTCTCTCCTCCTCGCTTACCCCTCACCAACCCTGATGAAACACACACACACACACGCCTGACAAACCTGCCACCGCCCTGCTCACATGACTACCAATCAATGGCCAATCAACACAGGAGCACTACAGCACTACGGATAGGGTCCTGGGTTCCCTAGGTCCTGGGTTCGATCCCCAATGTGGACTGAATGCCTGAATTCACTTTTTTTTGGCGGGGGGGCTTTTTGTTTTTATTTGACAGACATAGGGAAGTATGGTAGAGAGAGGGGAAGACATGAGGCAAATGACCTCGGGCTGGAATCGAACCCAGGTCGCTGTCAAGGACTAAACCTTAATGGCACGCTCTCTACCCGGTGAACTACGGGGGCCACCAGCAGTACTAACGAGCGTGTTGCTCTACATACCCAGGGGCGTGTTGAGGCAGACACACAGCAGGTCGAACCAGTAGTTTTCCACGTCCTCGGCGGTGCTGAAGTAGTACTTGCGCCTCTCGAAGGGCTTTTCTGGATTCTCCGTCACCTGCCAGTAGTGGGGCTCGGCGCTGGTGGTGTCCATGATGGTGGCGCGCCGCCTGATGAACACAAACGCCTGGACGCAGGTCCGAGGGACACAGGGTTGAAGGGAGAGGTCGGAAGATGGGAGGATGAGAGGATGGGATGGGTTTTGTTTCCATTGGATTTCAAATGAAGGATGGTGAAACTGAAGCAGCGTGTAAATACTGTGGTTACCTTCTGCATATTTTTTTCATTCACATTGCAAAAATGGTGTCATTGTTGTCACTGTGATTTAACATTGTGTGCGTGTGCACACGTGCACACACGCACCAATTTATTATTAAACAGTATTTACAAGTTAAAGACAACAAGTCAGCAATGACCCACGCTGTTTATTGTGTGGAGGCGAGTCACAGAGGAGACTGCTGCTGCCGTCTCCAGTGTGTGGAGCCAAAGGGTTTCTGCACACGGCGCACACAGTGTCACAGAGCAGTTCCTACCTGGTCCTTATCCTGGAACTTCTCCATGGGACCAAACTGCAACAGGCCCATGTAGACCAACTTCTGCAAGTTCTCGTAGAACGCAAAAATATACTTCCTGGGAGGTTTTAGGGTTAGGAAAGGGAAAAGAAGTTTAGGATTTAGATCAAAATCTATTAAGTGTGTTGTTTAATTATTTGTTTACATTTTACACACACACACTGTACATACATACATATATATATATATACATATATATCTATCAAAACGCATCCATAGTAAAATGACCGTTTGTAAAGCAGCTGTCTCTTCATGGGCGCGGGCAGGACTCTGACGAGGTAGTGCTGCTTTACTGGGTCGTTCAGGTACTCATCCAGACCATCAATCTGTGTGCAGGAACCACAACACACCCATTACACACCCACACCCACACATACTCCACAGAGACACCAGGCTGGTGTTGAAGAAACCGTTGGACTGCCGAGTCCTGATATGGCTTCAGAGGGCTGACATGTAGCTGAAGCACTGGCAGGGTGGCCCAGCGTTTAGCACCACTGCCTCACAGCCACATGGTCCTCGGCCGACCACTGGCATCAGGAGGCTTTCCGCTCCACTGTTAAAGGGATATTCCGCCATTTTTGGAAATAAGCTCATTTTCCACCTTTCCACCATTCGCATCTCGCCCGCTTAGAAGTGATATGACGCGCCTCAAAGTATAGTCCCGGTATACCACCGGTAATAGCAGGTAATCACGTTGGTTGTATTGCCGGAAGAAGCCTATTGAGGCGCTGCGTCATATCACTGCGCCCATGGTACCTTTGCAACTTTCCTTGATTATTACGCCAGAATGAGAGTATAGTTCCGGGTAAAATCAGCCTAGAAAATCACCACGTTTCATTTTCCATCGGTCTTATTGCACTTTCAAACTTGAGAAGAGACAAGTTTTAAATGGGAAAAATTACGGAAATCGTAGTCACTTCTAAGCGGGCGAGATGCGAATGGTCTAATCCGATTCAATGATCTATGCTAAGCTACAGCTAAAAGTTGTACCGCCAGACTCACAGAACGGCTGGATGAACGGGAAAAGGGTAAAGATCGATTGTTTTGCTCGAGGGAAGGTGGAAAATGAGCTTATTTCCAAAAATGGCGGAATATCCCTTTAAGAGTTTTCTGTCCACGTGGGTCTCCTCTTAATGCTACTATAGATTCAGAACATGGATGTAGTTCCATAACGCCAATATAGGTACAGCATGCAAATAGCAACGCATACTATGATGCTTAGGGACAGCCGCGGCCTACTGGTTGGGGCTTCGGACTTGAAACCAGAAGGTTGCCGGTTCGAACCCCGGCCAGTACGAACGGTTGAAGTGCCCTTGAGCAAGGCACCTAACCCCTCACTGCTCCCCGAGCGCCGCTGTTGCAGGCAGCATCGGGTTTAAGTGTGTGCTTCACCTCACTGTGTGCCTCACCATCACTGTGTTCTGAGTGTTTCACTAATTCACGATTGGGTTAAATGCAGAGACCAAATTTCCCTCACAGGATCAAAAGAGTAATTCTTCTTCTTCTTCTTATATAGATACAGCATGTGAACACGGATGCAGAAGTGGCGTGCGGGTTTGAGGGTACCTTGAAGTTAATCTGTGTGACCTGGACGAAGATGGAGAGGGGCAGGCAGAGCACCACGTCGCTCACCAGGGCCCAGCCGTGGCCAAACTCCTTGTGGGCACGGAGCGGGGGCAGGAACCGCTTCCAAGACACCTCGTCCATGTACACTGCAGGACGGCAGCGAGAGACAGTTAACTGTTATTTTTGCCTGAATGAGTTTCGGCCTTAACCCCCACCTGCCTATTCATAACATGGTTCCGAATTCACTGTCAGTCGCTTTGGACGACAGAGTCAGTGTCTCAGCCTCTAAATGAGGCTCGGGACGTCGTCACTCACCCTTAGGGGCGGCTTCTGAGGACTTTGGTTTCAGCGTGTGTACCAAGTCCTCGTCTTCCGACTGAGCAGCCTCGCCCGACTGCTGCGGCGCCGACGTCGTGGTGGTGTTTCCGGCATCGTCAGCGTTTTCGCCTTCGGACGGATCCAACCGCTCCGTCAAGCCGTTCTGTCCGTCCCCCGGTGCGGGCGGTGCGGTGGACTTACTGGAGGAGGAGGTGGAGGTGGTGGTGGTGGTGGTGGTATCCTCTTCTGCCCGCTGTGGCGGCTCGGGGGAGTCGGGCCCCAGGGCTCTCCTCTGGTGCGGGCCGTACACCACGTACCAGAGGAAGGTGTGGATCAGACGCAGGCGGTGCATCTTGGGCTGGAAACCCAGCGTCCTGCTCAGTCCTCGGACTATGGGGAGAGACACACGCACAGACAGACAGACAGACAGACAGACAGACAGACAGACAGAAAGAGAACACAACACATGAATATTTGTCTATTTTATGCAAGTATTGAATATAATTTTATTTCTCAAAAAGTGAGACGATGACAATTTCTCAATGGAGATTGCATTGTATAGAGTACTTGTTAGCTTAAGAGTAGAATAGCTGTGTATACATAGATGACATGAGAGAGACAAGATGCTATATTAAATACACTCAAAATGAATTAACCTGTTGTTGGCAAGAATGTATCCTGTGCTTCTGCACCCGTCTTTTTGTCCGCCTTGGTCTTCTTTGATTTAGAGGTGTTGGCATTGGTGTTGCTCAACTCCTTCCCCTGGCTGGACTGCTCATGCTGCACACTGCGGGGTGAGGAGGAGGGACAGCATGCAGCAGTGAGACAGACACACAGAGAGACAGAGACAGTGATACAGAGAGAAACAGAGACAGTGGCACACAGACACAGAGAGACAGAGACAGTGACAGACACAGAGAGAGAGATGGAGACAGTGATACAGACACACAGAGAGACAGAGACAGTGACACAGACACACAGAGAGACAGAGACAGTGACACAGACACACAGAGAGACAGTGACACAGACACACAGAGAGGGTTATATATTATAGATTATGATGAGATATATATATTTAAAAAAAGAAACACAGGGTTGCGCTTGGCAGCGCAAATAAAACGAAAGATGGGCGGATCGAGCAATTCAAAGAATAAGAGAACTGATTTGAATGGGGGTTCACTTTAAGTTTTCTCTTTCTTTCAACCCAAACGGTAGTGGGAGGTTTGTGGTTACAGATCTGAACCACAACACTGCTGCCCCTGGCTGTAAACGCGGGCCGTACTCACCGGGCGACGGCGTAGGAGCCCGAGATCCTGAACCGGACCTGCTCTATGGCGCTCTTCACCATGTTGTCGTTGGGTTGGACCGACGGATGAACTACAAATTCCACCTGTGAGCAGGACGAGTGCAGGCGGGGAACAGGAAAGGGAAGGGGACATCAGGTCAGGGAAATGTAGTTTGAAAAGGGTAACTGATCATTCAGATTCCAATTCAGATATCATTACCTCAAAAAAAGAGGATATGGGTCAAACAAACACAATTTGCCAATTTATTTCAGTAGAGTTTAGAAATAGAAATGAGGGACAAGGGATTGGAACCAGTGGTCAAGAGAAGATCTTTTTTTGCCAAATAAGTAACATGAGGTGGAGAGATTATATCTCCACACTGGCCTGGGAACGCCTCGGGATCCCCCAGTCAGAGCTGGCTGATGTGGCCCGGGAAAGGGAAGTGTGGGGTTCCTTGCTCGAGCTGTTGCCCCCGCGACCCGACCCCGGATAAGCGGTAGAAGATGAGTGAGTGAGTGAGTAAGTAACATGATTTTGATTTACTATGATTTACCAAAGTATTCACATTTGGATATATGTGGCACATTCAGGGTACCTGACATTTAGTGAGGGGGAATTATTTCACCATTGTTCCAATGCTCAGAGTACAGTCCGTTTGAGAAACATGTAAACACAAACAGCCAGCCAAGCTGGGCGGTCCCTGGCGCGTGCGTACCTTCTTACTGACTCCGTCCTGGATGACGGTGGTCCTGAACATCTTCACCAGGCCCTCCTTGGAGAGCAGGCGGATGAGACGCAGGATGGACTTCTTGCAGCACTTGGTGCTGCTGCCGTCCTGCTTCTCCTCGTCGTTGATCATCTTCTGGAGCCTGCGGGTGGAGAGAGCCGGCAACAGCCTGTGTGTTTATCATTCACTTCCCCTCACGGACACAACACTGTTGAGATGTCAACCTCAGGTTTTTTGTTATGAGATGAAAAACTCCACTGACGCATAGAGTCCCTCCACGATCTTGACGCTGCGCACCGCCTCCACGATCATGTTCTTCCTCCTCAGCAGACGGTAGGTCTCGTGACTTCGCTCCAGCTGGGCCCCCTGCCTCTGCACCCATCCCACAGTGAGACACACGCGTCGTTGTCACAATTGGAGCAGGCGGGCTTCACGTCCATTCATAAACCACCAAAAACACAGCCACGGTTGGTACAGACCTTCCGCTTGGGCATGTTCTCCACCACCTTGATGCTCTTCAGGGCATCGTCGCTGGCCGAGTCGTGAGACTCTCTCTCGTCCGTGGGGCCCAGGACGGAGTCCCCTTCCCCCTCCTCGGAACTCTCTGATGGGAGACACGTTGGCGGGTTAACACGAGACGTCCTCTCTCACCACACTTGCACAGATGATGTCATGCGGGGAACGTCCTCTGGGACCGACACTCACCTACAGTGCAGGAAGACTCCAGCGGGGGGGGCTTGGCCGAAGACGAGCGAGCTTCACCTGAACAATAACACAGCGTAACGTCACACCCGGAAATACTGATGCGTGACCACAGAACCGCCAACAACGAAGTGCTGGTGTGTTGGTCGCAATTTAACAGATTCAGTAGCCCATTTAGCTTCTGGCTACTGAACAACTTCGGCACACGAGTACATGATGAATGAACCACTCTCAAACACAGGGTACATGAAGAACGAACCACTCCCAGACACCGCGTACTCGATGAACATACCACTCTTAAGACACAGAGATCTGCATACAAACAACATGGCTGCAGTTCACCAGGTCTGGGTTGTGTGTTGGGCCTCACGTTTGATCGGCGTTGCTGGATCTGCCGCGGTGCCGGCCGGCGGCTCAGGCGGGGGCGCCGGCTGCTGTCCTCCGCCTCCCGCCTTCTTACCCTTCCTGCTTTTCGCGGCGCCGGCATCAGGGTCATCCCCCGGGGCGTGCCGGCCCCCTTTAGGTTTTCCCTTGGCGGCTTTGGGCCTGGGGGTGGAGGCCGCCTTGGGGCCGGGCGGAGCCCTGGAGGTGGAGGAGGGGGTCCCGGCGTTCTGCTGGGGCGGGGTCTCCGAGGAGCACAGCCGCTTGTTGCGCTCCTGCTCCTTCACAAACTGCTGCATGTGGTCACTGGCGCTGACGGACCTGCGCGGTTTCAACAGAGCCGAGGGTGTCGGCGCGATAGCATTATTTTTTTTCTATAGAAATATTTGAAATATTGGAGAGAAAAGAATAAAAACCTTCTCAGGCGATACCCACAAGTGTCCGATGAACTTGGTGGTCCTCTGGCGACCGACGTCCACCATGAAGCCCTACGGGGGGGGGGGGGGGGGGGGGGTGGGGAACGCAACCGCGACACAACTTGTGAAACAACATCGGGGAACTCAGAAGCTACATGAAGCACATGGCGTATAAACGGCACTTCCTGGAACCCAAATCCCCCCCGTCCTGATGGGGGAACCGTTCTACACGCCGGCGCCTCGCCGTGCGTTCCAAACCCCCCCCCCACCGGCGGTGCTCACCTTGATCACGCCGTCCTTCTCCAGCCGGCGGCACAGCATGCGGACCTCCAGCTTGCCGATGTTCATCACCGTCCCCAAACTGCTCTGGGAGATGCCCTTGGTGCCAGAAGACACGACTGCGGAAAACGAGGAAACCACAAGCAAGAGAGTGGAGCTGTGAAAACCTGAGGAAACCAGAGGTAAAGCCGCTTGGGGGGCGGGGGGGGGGGGGGGGGGGGCGGTGGATTCGAAAGAATCGACCACAAATGCATCCCTACGTCTGGACCCCTTTTCCTGATCTAGCTGGGGACGGGGCAATCCCTACTACGCACCGATTTGATAGGCCTGCAAGAGCAGATCCTTCTCCACGATGATCTCGTTGACAGAGAGACCTTTGCTGTTCCCGCCCGCGGCGTCCTCGTTGTCTTCGTCCTCCTCCTCCGTCAACACCTCCTTCTTCACGTACGGCTTCAGCAGCTTCAGACAGCGCGCGGTCACTTTGGTCCCTGGAAAACACCAGCCACGCGTTGAAGTGATCAACCACGAGCACAGACTCAGAAGAGCCTCTGTCCATGGAAGCTCAGAATGTCATTGGGGAGGAATCAGGTGAATATATTATAGTTTGACCATTTTCACTACCATTTATTTAACACACTATCCAAATAGATTTTCAGTGAATGCATACACGCCATTAAGGACCAGGTATGGGTTAGGCATCTTGCTCAAGGATGCTTGGAGGTAGACAGACTTGGGGGATCAAACCCAGTAACAGCCTAACCCTGAAACTATCCTTCCAAACATCTTTATGTACATATTGTAAAAAGACCAATGTCGCGTTTTGTTTGTATTTCAACAACATTGTACACAAAGATAGAAATGGCTATATGATACATATAGTCACAGTTAATTTGAAATATAGTTGCGAATGATTAAAGACAAATTAATCTGTCCCATATCTAATCTCTGACTGAGACATCAGAGACAATGTCACACGTCGAAACAGGTGCCATGTTACAGCATCATGTCAAATTACCCTCAACTCAACCTAAGGCCAAATTATCTTTCCAAAGTTAGTCAACAGTCACTTCGTCTCAATTGGCACGATCTCACAACACTAAACTAACAACATCAACCGCCACATAGCATTGAGTCCAATACTCCTTTGAAAGACCCAGTCATCAAATCCCCAGCATTGAGCAGGTTTACCTTTCTTGGTGAGGCACGGGCCGGCGCTGGGGTTCAGCTCCTCCAGGGGCACGGTGACTTGTTGGACCAGCTTGTAAGAGATCATGTAGTGGTACACGTGCTTGAACGTTCTCTCCTGCACGTTCTGCAAAGACAAACACATTCACGGGATGAGCTCTCATTCAATTTTTTGAATAGTAATAACAGCAATAATAACAAATCATAACAAAGAAAATCTAATGAATAAATATGTCAACTATGTCAAATATGTCAAATATGTCAATGAGTAAATAAGTCAAATAAACCTCATGAAGGTGATATTGTGGGAGTGAAAGAGAAAAGAGAAGGGGAATCCTACAGTAAATGCGAGTGAAAAAAACCCCTAAAAGCCTCACCAGTAGGTCTCGGAGGGTGATGACCGAGGCGACCTGGCCCGGGGCTTCCTGCAGAGCGTTGGACAGGCTTTCCATCAGAATGTCGTACTTACTCCTCCTACACAGTGACGGGGGTGGTGGTGGTGGGGGGGGGGGGGGGGGTATTGCAAGACATATGCATTCATTTTTCCACATATACAGTACATTACCACCAAAGTGCACTTCAATAAATCAATTATGCATTTTTAAACTCCAGCAGGTAAAAACACTTGGAACACTTGGAACACACTGGAATGGAACTGGACAAGAAGATTTCAAATGATTACCTCCTTATTGGGACAATTGGGCATACATTCACCATCTAACTCACCCTGTCATTAACGAGCAGGTAGAGCTAGACACCTCCTGGCTCTGCCTTGGTTATCAAGAGGCAGTAGCTCAGTGGGTAGAGCGGGTGGACAGAGCAGGTCCTCCACTAACCGCAGGGTCGGTGGTTCGATCCCCTCAATCCCCCCCCCCCCCCCTCCTCCAACTGTCCCACATGTCGAACCCCACAAATGTAAGTCGCTTTGGACAAAAGCGTCGGCTGAATGCCCCCCCCCCCCCCCCTTATTTTCTTTTTTCAAATGCCCTAACCAGTATGAGCCCAACCTGCCCCCCCCCTGCCCTGCGGCCACACACCTGAGGACGTGGAAGCGCTTGAGCAGCAGGAGTATGGAGTGCTGCTGCTGCCCGGTGGGCATGCGTATGACGTGGGACTGCATGGTGATGAGGCCGTGCCTATCCAGACACCGTCTCAGGTAGTGCAGCTTCCCGGGCTCCGTCCTGTTGCACCAAAAACACCACTGTTCCAACCAAACCGACTCAAAAAGGTTATCACCCAAAAAGGCATACGTTTAGGGCACCGAGTGTCTCGCCGTGTGTGCACATGAACTCACAGCCGCGCTACCGACAATGAAGCGCATGAAGTTCAGGCTGCCAGTGCGGTGCATGCATGCATTCGGGAAACTTGTCAAAATTGTGACCGTTATTTGAATGGAAAAGATGTCCACACAACCTGGCTTTTGATACAGCCAAGCGTATATTATGCAGTGGAGATGTGATGGAGGTCTCTCTGGAATGGGCCAGATGAACGTGTCAAACCTGAAGGTGGAGTGCAGGTCCCGCTGCAGCTCCCCCTGCCAGCGAGCCCGGCCCAGTCGCTCCAATATGCAGTACGACTGGTCGCTGATTTTCAACTCAGGGTCGCTGTCTTCACCGATGAGGACGCGGAACCGCTGCTGCTGGGACGCCACCACGACAAGCTTTCGGCCATATCTTGAATGACAGTCAATGGATGTGAGGAGTTGTCACAGGGAAGGAATTGATCACAATTAGAGGAAAATAGACAAGACCAATAATATGGGGCCAGTGCGTATTGTATTGGGAGCCAGACTACTGAATTTCCTTATCTGAGAGGCCACATTGACCACAGTTTCCAATAACCAGTGAGGGATCCTTGACTTCCATTCCTTTCATGCTCTACTTATGGTTAATTATCAATTTGTTTGAGAACACATGCATTGCCTATACTATAAATGCCACATGCACTGAAAAAAAATAGGCACCACGGTCAAGTCTATTGGCACTGGATGTTGGTCAAACCACAAGCACCTTTTAAATAGAATTGGGATATCCTTTTAGCAAGATAAAAGCCATTTCCAATACCGACCAATACCAACCGAATCCTTCTCTCTACCAGCCCATACATGCTCACCAATTCACAGCCGCGGCCTACTGGTTAGGGCTTCGGACTTGTAACCGGAGGGTTGCCGGTTCGAACCCCGACCTGTACGAACGGCTGGGCTGTTGACAGCTCACTGTATGCCTCACCATCACTGTGTGCTGAGTGTATTTCCACTAATTCACGATTGGGTTAAATGCAGAGACCAATTTTCCCTCACGGGATCAAAAAGAGTAATTCTTCATGTACAAACCTGTTGACTGCCTCCTCCAAGCTAACCAACTGTTTGAGTTCTTCAGTTCGGACATTTTTGGTCACGTTTGTCCTCTCCTTATAGAAGGGGCAGGAGCCTTGTACTCCATTCTTGTCGTCTAATACAACAGCGATTGGGTAGATGTCGTTTTTTGCAGGAACAAAACTAGCAGTCGTCTGAATGCCTGTATCGGGGTTTATTTCTTCGAACCTGTAACACAAAGGGTAGGTGGTGTTTGGTGTTCACTGGCTTTAATGTTTCACGCTGTATAAATACATCATTCCGACGTGGAATGCAAGTTGCCGCAAGAGGAGGACGTTCACGAGTTGCAGCCTCGCCAACGTCTCCATGCCATGTTCATGAAAAGATCTAGACTTCACAGACCTAGTGACAGAAAGTTGCTCATACATGATTAAAGTTGTTTTTTTATGACACCAAAGGTTGACCCGAGCTGTCCGTAGAGATGCAATATTGGTGCGTTTATCACCATTAAATACAATCAGATAAGATATATAGTTTAATGATTAGGACACTCCACGGAGTTCATTGCGGCTAGTGTTAAGAGGTCCTCGCAAGAGTTTGCACATGTGAGTCACACATGAAGACCTACATTGGATGATGCACTCTAAGAGAATAGCTGGGTTTCCATTTAAAATAGAATGATCCCTATAATCATAATTCACAATTATTAATAACGTGCGTCATAACACGCACGTTATATAACAGATAAAATGTTGAGTCACCTGTCGCACAGCACAACATCCACTCTCTCCTGTGGAAGTTCATAGAAGTCCAGGTCGACATTGCTAATCAAGGACCTCCAGATAAAGTCCTTTGTGTACGTGTCGAGTTTGAGGGGGAAACTTGGGTTTCTGGTACTAAGACGGATCCACAGAGAAGGAATAGTTATCCCGTCCAGTCCTTCTAATGCTACCTCATCATGCACTATACTCAATGCATCCATGGCATGGCAATGCTAAGTAAATAGCGTCGTTAGCTATTTATCTTAAAACTAGGGCAATAAACTGTCTAACCCAACTACCAAAAGATCTTCTGAAAGCTGTAAATTATTACAAGAACTACAACTTTAAATCGAGTTCTACTTGGCAACTCACATAGGTTGAATTCATATACTAATGTTGATAAAACTAAGACACTCGACGCGCACAAGTTGAAGTAGTAAGCAAGTTCCTGTTTTTACGTCAGATTTCAACTTCGACCTTACGTTGTCTACGTCATGCGCGAAAGCCGAACCCCCGGTAGCATCCACGCACAATGGATGTCTCGTATGAGCAGCGCACTGCAATATTATCCTCAACCATTTATTAAATCAAAGCCTGTACTTCACATGCTTTCATTTAGTTATAACTCTTAGTAGTACTCGGTCTTCCAAATTCCATCAAATTAAAATTTAATTAAATAGGAATGATGAGTTTGGACCATAGGGTTTAAAATTAGAACGACATCAATTATTCAGAAATCATGTTAGAGCAATAAGATTAACTGACTATATTATATTGTGTACATTGATATTCAAATGATGTACTTGATGATGTAAAGTGTGCCATGGTTTATGACTCAAAACCAAGGTTTAGAGGCCGAGATAATGTGTAATGATCAAGACATGCTGGTCAAAGCAACAACCCCCGAGACAAGAGCTCATTCAACATCTTTATTATGAAGTACCTTTTTTTTAAAAGAAATGTACAAGTAGAACCAGAACATTGACATCTTGGCGTTTACCACTGAGAACAGAAACACCGTGGGCATGTGGCGCAGGTTTAAAGTCACGTATGAAATGATTAATGTACATATTTACAGAACTAGAAGATATATCTGGAACAGATCGGAGTGAGCATGCTTCTAGCTACAAATGAAATAAAACTGATTGAAAAACAAAAAAGCTTACAGTAAAACCATGGACTGGTTCCACTTATCCAGACTGGTAACATGATATAAAAAGGCACTGTGTTTCACACTAGTTGACAATACAAGACAGCTTTTTTTCCCCATCTCTGAATTATAATAATCACAAAAAAAACAATTCTTATAGTATTCATTCATCCGTCCTAGGGCATTCTTTTGAACAAAATCCAATGACGTTTACCGACGGTGGATCGTAGGCCTCCGCAAATGAAACATTAAAATAAAATAGATAATTCAACTTATCATCAGGAAAACATATCACATAAAGAACATGCTTGGTGATTATTAAACTTACTTTTTTTTGTATAAACATATATATCTAAAACTTTAAATTTCATATTGAAGGCATAATGAGTTGAAGCAAGGTCTTTTTTTCCCCCCATATATATTTAAAAAAAACTGATCAAGGGCAAATGGGACATGAACATTCCCAGTAATATAAAATCTCTTTGCTCTTCTCGAGTACACTGTAGACACGGAGCAGTACGTGTGTCACGACACAACAGATTTAACATGGCCGACTGGTTGGTTTTTTTTGTTGATAAAAAAAAAAACTGAAATGAAAATAAACTGTAATCCCATCAGAGACAAAAATGAAAAAAAACAAACAAACAAATGAACACCGGATTAAACACAAAAATACATTCATTCCCATTAGCTGGTGTGTAGGAAATGGAGTCTCTTCCTGGATGCTCCGTCTCGTCTTTTTGGGCTGAAAGGCGTTTTTTTCTGAAAAGAATTAATCTGCGGGGGGGGGGGGGGGGGGGCGACTGTACAACCTTGTCTGTAAATCGTAGGATATATTTACGTATTTAGTTAAAATATTACACCCGATACTGACGTATTTAACTGCACAGAGAGACAACAATTATGCATTTAGGACGCACAATATGCTCTTTGGCTGGGTTTTGGAATACAGATGTGCACGCACACACAATGCACAAAAAAAATAACTAACAAAAACAAAAAAAAGGCACACCAAGAACAATTAAGCGCGAGCAGACAGAAAAAACAACCTAAAATGGCGATGGCCAGGCGAACACCTGGTGTGTTGGTGGGGTCTTCAAACACCAGACATGAGGACACCGTGGCCAGGCGGAGACAGAGGCTACGATTCATGGAGGACCAGCTGTTGGATGTGACGACCCTTTCACTTGATTTTAAAAGGATGGCCTTGTAAAAAAAAAAAAAAAAAAAACTGTGCGGTATGAATTACACAAGAACAAAACAAAACAAAAACAGATGACTGCCCTGAAAGAACTAACCTAAAAAAAAAACGTACACAACACATTTATACAACAAAAAACCGTTGACATACAAAGAATGTATAGGCTGCGTTAACACCTAATAGTACCTGCCTTGTATATACATAATGCAAAGAAAACAGGTAGTTAGGATACTTGCCAAATCAAAAAAAAAAAAAAATACATAGCTTTGGTAAACAAGTCACGTGTTGCGACTTCTGGCCAATAAACAGAATAGTGTGATCAGAACATGACATCTACGACTCAAGAGGGGCGCATGTTCCCGTGTCGGGGTTTTCCTGTGCTCCAGACGCACGCTAAAAATACACTTTCAAGAAGAAAAGAAAAACATGACTCCTGTCTTTTCGTGGGGGGGGGGGGGGGGGGGGGTGGAGAACAACAAACAAACAAACAATAAAAAGAACACAACTGATCAGGAACCGCATGGAAGGCAGCGAGACTCCGGATAGAAACGTAGCTGCGTTCTCTGCCGACCCAAGCACCGAGAGTTCCTGTGGTAATGTAGCAGCATCGTAATGGTGTGCAGAGGAGAGAGGAGGTGCTCTCCCTCCAGAGCGGTGGACGCGGAAGACTGGTTTAACATCTCCCCCCCCAGCCGCTGCCTCGTCCCCGACCCCCGACCCCCTACCCCCAGCCCACCAGCGGTAGCGGTGGCGGTGGTGGTGGTGGGGGGTCCGGTTAACTCGACCACATTAACCCGGCATCTCCGACGGGGACTGACGCCGGAGAAATCCATTACCCTTCATCCACTCCGCCCTCATCATCATCATCATCATCAACATCGTCATCATCGCATCTTCTCGCAAGACCTTTCGACCTCACCTTGAACTAGGGACCTTGACTTCACTGAAACCCCCCTCCCCCACCCCCCCAACCCCCCTGTCCCTCAAGTGACTCTTGAGGCCCAGCTTCCCAACTTGCCCCCCCCCCCCCCCCCCCACATCCCTCCCGGTCACACATTCCACCCGCCATCGTTCCAACATTGTACTCATCCCTCATCCGTTCGGCCCGCGGAACCTCCACACCAAAAGTCCGCCGCCGTTGCCCCCGGTAATCTCCTCCTGGACCCACGTTTTGTGTCGTTTCTCTTCCCCGTTTCCGAGCGACCCGGCGCCGCGCCCTGTCCGTCAGTCGATCTTCTCCACCTTCCCGATGATCTTCTCCTCGAAGATGGGCAAGATGGCGTCCTCGTCCCGCACCTCCTCGAACACCACGCCGCAGTCAAACTCGTCGCTCACCTTCTTGAAGTAGAACCTGAACCGCGCGGGGGGGAGGAATGTTTTAATAAATGTACTTTTCCACGAATAGTCATTTACTCGTACCCCTTTGTTATTCATAAATTCATTCCCATTACGGTAATGACATTTCAGTTCATTCATCCTGTTTCCGTAGATTTCCATCTTTTCAATTAGAACGAACCCATTCATGTTTCTAATTAGAATGTGGGAATACACGTGACCGCTTCATGAAGAACACCAGCCCTCACCTGTAATGGCCCTTCTTAGTAAGCAGCTCCTTGAACTGGCCCAGGGTCACCACACGGCCCTTCACCGACGTCCGGTAGGGGATGGGCTCTCCGCAGAAGTAGTACGCCACCGTTATGTTCTCACACACCTGTCGCTTGCCAGACTTATGCCTTCGGGGGGCAGGGGGTAGAGAAAGGTGTACGTCAGAACATGCAAATGATATTCAAATCCACACCCTCTTGATGCACACTTTGCAACAAGGCGATACACGCCAGCACCACGTTATACAGATTTGAATACGTTTTACAAAAGTACACCGACTCTCCATATCTCAAAAATCAACCGCCCAGCTCCCAGCCTCTCCTGACAGACAGACAGACAGACAGCCTCTCCAGACAGACAGACAGCCTCTCCAGACAGACAGACAGACAGACAGCCTCTCCAGACAGACAGACAGGCAGACAGACAGACAGACAGCCTCTCCAGACAGACAGACAGACAGAAAGCCTCTCCAGCCTCTCCAGACAGACAGACAGCCTCTCCAGACAGACAGACAGGCAGGCAGACAGACAGACAGACAGCCTCTCCAGACAGGCAGACAGACAGACAGACAGGCAGACAGACAGACAGGCAGACAGACAGACAGACAGGCAGGCAGACAGACAGACCTCTGCTTGGCCTGCTGTATTGCGTTCCTCCGGCGCTCCTCCTCCAGGCGGCGCCGCGCCTCCTCCAGCTGGGTGAGGGGGTTGGGGGCGGGGTTGGGCGGCATGGCGGGGTCCTGGATGAAGGGGTGGGAGGGCTGCACCTGGGCGGACGCGGCGCAGGGGACGGACGGCGACGCCGACGACGGGTTGTTGCGGAGCTGCGCCGACACCCAGGGGTGCACGGCGCCGGGGCGCTCCACCGAGGTGGGCCGCGGGGGCTCGCTGCTGCCCGCCGCACGCCTGGAGCCGCTGGTGCTGCCGCTGGGGGGGGGGGGGGGGGGGGGGAGCACAGGGGGAGACCGGGTCAGGACAGGGACACCCAGCACGCACACACACACACAGACACATGCACGCACGCACACGCAGACCTAGTGTGCGCTCTTCCACAACCAAATGTAAACACTGGCTTGGAAGGTTTCATTCATGACATTCAAATATCATGATGGTTTTTCGCTTAATTTGAAATGTCAACAAAGGGATCGGTTTTGTAATCCAATCGTCTTAAAAGTGGAGTGCAGCACTGCCAACATCGACTTTATGGAAATATTCATGACCATCAACAGACGTTATATTTTAAAAAGGGGCCCACAAGAATGAAAACACTGTACGGTGTAAGTGGATGTGTGTGGGGTAAAAGGGTACCTGTGCGAGTTCTTCTTGTGTCTGAGAGCCTCTCCCTCCATCATCCACTGCAGGATCTTCTGGTTCCTCTCCAGGTCCTCCATAGGCACCTGGGAGTCCGAGCCACGGCCGTTCTCCTCCCCTTTGCCTGACATGTCTGCCTTCTTGACACTCCGTCGCGATAGCGTGCTACCTTTACTGCTGCAGAGCCCAAACACACACACACACACACGCATGTCAGTGGAGGCAGTGGGGGAGCAAGGCTTCCCAAACTATTTCATGCCGTGACCCATACATGGAGGTATGTATACAAAAATCTAAAATATAAACAAATGCAACATTTCCATAACCCACGCCGTTGCCTGTAGAAGCCTACTGATGAGCTACGAGCTACGAGCCACACACATACACACACACACACACCTGTAGCCCATGCCGTCCAGCGTGCTAGCTCCAGCGCCGTCGGCGTAGTTGCGGCCCCTGCCGGCGTACTGTCCGGCGGGGTCCCCGTTCCAGGTGAAGTTCCCCTGGGGCCTGGAGCCCATGTCGTCCTGACCCCGGTGGTGGTACAGCTGCTTGTGGTGGTGCATGCCTGGGACAGCAAACCAGAGCAACGTCAAGACACACTGCTACCTCTTCTGCGCTCCTTCGGATTTGGGTGTTTTTTCCCCCCCAGCCTTCAGAGGAATTAGGGTTGGAGGGCATCCTGTATCTGCTCTTGTGAATCCCTTTGAGGCCAACTGTGATTAAGGGCCATAAATATTAATTTGACTTGCGATACACAGTATAATTAACACCATTAGTTTAAAAACGATACATGCTGTGAGAGTACTCACACACAGATACAAGGCACAAATAAACAAGGCAAACACATCAACAAAGAAAAAAGGCGTCACCCTAAACTTCCATAAACAACGAAAACATCGGCCCCCCCCGCTACCTTTCATGGCGGCGGCAGGCAGCCCGTGACCTCCGACCCGGTGCGGAGGGTAGTGGGAGGGCGGGTAGTGGGGCGGAGCGATGCCCCCGTCGGGCGACCGCGACGACTTGGGCGGCGAGTGGCGCCCGCCACCGCCCGGGTTGGAGTTGGTCGCCCCCGGCGACTGGCAGCCCGGCGTCTTCATGACGCGCTGCACGTGGTCGTCCAGGATGGACTCGGGGTCGTCGTCGTTGGCGTCGTCCATGGCCACCAGCCCGCCGTAGGCCGCCGCCGCCGCCGTGTTGGCGGTGGGGGTTTCCGAGTAGCGGGCGCCGTACAGGGGGGGGAAGGCGGCGGTCAGGGCCAGTGGTATGCTGTGGGAGGAGACGGAGGCCGCCACGGAGACGTCGGCGTCGTCGCCCTCCTCCTCCTGGCGGTGGTGGTGGCGGTGGTGGTGGGGGGGAGGGGGCACAGAGTGGAGGGTTGAGTCATTGCTGAAATGGTGTACGCTCAAGTGTGCCAGCTAGGGCTGGACCACATGGGAAAAATGTGTTCAGTGTGAAAGTGTCAGGATAAACAGGACTATATGTTTGTGGATTATTATACATGGCCATTCTTCAAGAACAGTCCAAAAGGCAAGTGCTTTCGACGGCATGGAAATTGGAGGCAAACAGACCTCATTATCACCGTCTCGTTATTACTCAATTAAACTGTAAAACCGTATCAGCCGATAAGCCGGTATCTCCGTGTTAATGATCAGAGCGGCGAAACCCGGCGATAAGACGCCGGCGTTGCGCGGCGGCGTTGCGTGCTGCGAGACTCACCAGGCGGACTCTCTTCAGCCGCTCCTCGAGCCTCTCCTGGGCCTCCCGCTCCCTCAGCACCGTCTCCAGTCTGCTAATGAGCTCCGCCGCAAACCTCTCGGGCTCCACGTGGATGTCCTTTGGCATGCGGTACGTGCGCTGCATCCATAAAACACACACACACACAGAATGAGTGGAGGCTCTGGGTCAGGCGTGACGCGAGAGTCGACGCCATGCTGTGTTAATGGGAGAAATGAGCAGAGCTCGCCTCGTTCAAGTACAACGCGCCGTACACGGAGGTGTCGTTGGGGGAATGCTGACGCTTTCAGTGCGGATAGGGAACTGACGGGAGGCACCGCTGGTGATTCCCGGCAGTGACTCAAGCGTGTGTGTGTCCTTGCCTGTGGCCGACATTTTGTCTCATGCTGCCGTGTGAAGAGATTAATGAAGACAATCCCAAAAGGCTGTAGCCCACAGGACAGTGCTTTGACTGAGCAGTTGTTCTTGGCCCACTGCCTGAGCAAATCAGTTTATGATTTTCAAGTTTTAACACCAAGTGACATTTTGTTTCGCGTGTGCGGTGGGCAGCTGAAAGTACCGTTTGAGGTTACTGATTAACAGAAGGCTTATCAACATCTTATTTTATTTCTGTTTGTCATCAGCAAATCTCAGCACTTGGGTGACATTTCTCCCCTTGCTTAGTTTGCAACAGTTGCATTTAGTACTACTTAGTAAGCGGCATGCTTGTGAAATGCCGCTTTGATTTAGTGACTAACAGCTATCCCAGATAGGCTTATGAATGACGTAAAGGTATACGAGGTAGGCTTCTGGTTAACCTGCACGTATAGCTGGCACGCTTCTGAATGATTGAGAGGTATATAAAAAGATAAAAGGGTAGGCTTCTGAATGACTTACAGGAATATGAGATAGGCATCTGAATGACTTGCAGGAATATAAAGTGGGCATTATAATGACTCACAGGAATAAAAAGTAGGCATCTAAATGACTTGCAGGTATAGGAGGTAGGTTTCCAAATGACTTACAGGTATATGAGGTAGGGGGACACGCCCATTGGCTTTGGCACTTTCATGCATCTCGCGGCGATGCTGCTTACGATATCTATATGGAGGAATACCATCTCTGCGCACAGACACGCACACGCACACACACACACACACACACACACACACACAACAAAACCAGTGTTAGCGCTTAAACATCTTCAATGACATAAGCGGCCACATAGCATCCATAAGCCCTTCGCTGTGGTGCAACAACTGCGGCCCCTGAATAAAACAAATCAGGCGGAGCCACGCGGGAACACTTACACACTGCTGTCCGTCAGAGAAAGTGTGTCTGCGTCGCTGGACATGCTCTGCTGCTCGCTGTCGTTGGCACTGGTCACTGGCGCCCGGGCGTAGCCCATGTTCACGTAGTAGGGGTTCACCGGCTCCCTGCACGGCCTGGGGACCGAGGCGGAGGAGGAGGGGTTACGCAAAGTCTGGAGCACACGGCGCCCAGCGCAAAACACTCGCCACACGCGCACACCGACGAAGGTGCGCAACGACGCGGCCGCCGCACACACACACACACACACCTGTACTCCCTGGCGTCCGGCCTCCGTCGGTTCGGCACGGTCCTCTGCGGCACCGTCTCCATCAGCAGGCGCTGAGTCAGCCGACTGGCGGGCGTCTCCCCGCACTCGCTGTCCTCCTCCTGCTCCTCGTCCCTCGTTCCTCCTCCTCCTCCGCATCTGGTCGGTCCGCCGGTCAAACAAAGCGCAGGAGATGAGCATCGGGCGCCATTTATATTTAATAAGACAAATAGTGGTGTGTGTGTGTTGTGAAACAAAAAGACGCCCTACCTCCACTCTTCATCCTCAGCCAGGGTGGGTAGGTACCCAGGCACAGACTTGGCCATCCCCGAGGAAGGGCTCTGGTCGCTGGGATTCGGCTTGGGGCTCTCCCCTCCCGTTCGCGTGTACTCCAGATAGAGGTCGGACTTGAGGAACAACGGGTAAGTGTTCTCCTCCATGGTGGTCTGAATCTCTGTCTGGGCCTGAGTCACAGACACAAACATTGTCACAGATTACAATGCTGAAATTGGATAGCGCCGACACATTTCAGTTCGCTACATTTAGAAAGAATGTCTACAGGCACTTCAATCCAATACATGGACACAGCAATATATTTAAACTGAATTAAGGTGGTAAAAATCTGAAAAAAGGGAAGTAAAAACAAGTATCCATACATTTAGTATAGCATCTGTCCATCCCATGGGAATTAGATAACATGTACTTAATTACAATCTCAGATGCGAAATTTGGGAAGAAAAATTAAAAGATAAGTGGCTTCTTATTTGGATGGACAGAAACGCAGCTGAACATTCTCCTACTCTGTGATTTCTCCCCAAATCCTACTGGATCCCACTTTCAAAATGTTCAGTCACCACTGACAGCCTGCTAGCCTCTACAATAACCAGCCATTTCTAAAAAGCACTGATGTGGTGGAGATGCAACCATATGCTTCTATAGGACGACAACTTTCTTCACCCATGGTGCCATTGTCAACAGTTTCAAATATATTTGAAACTACATGTATTTTAACCTCAAGCAAAGCTGCAAGAAGCCACATGGGTGGACCAGGTAGGCCCACGATGACGAAACAAATCCGGGATACAGGCAATCTGTGAACCCAGCGTGAGCTGAAAGCTTGGGCGATGTCTGTAGCCTTGGGTTTGTTATGTGTCAAACCACGTTGTGGACCATGTTACCATGTTGCCGTTCGTGGGTTAAGGACTATGCCGTGACAATTTGGGCGAAGATACGATCAGGAGCCATGGCGTCCATATTGTAATCACCTGTTCAAACATGGCGGGGTCCGGATGCGGCCTCACCACACAGTCTCTGATGAAGCTCTTGGTGGCAGGCTTGATCTGCCGTGAAACAATCCCGGTGCCATCTACAATGTACTTCCTGTAAATGGCCTTGGCCAGCTTGGACCTCTTGTCCTGGCTGGTTTTGCGGAATCCCGAACAGGCAAACCAAAAGTCAAGGAGGTCCGCACACCCTTCCTGGCACAGGAAGCTACGGAACAGCTGGATTCCTTCCTGGTCATCCAGGAGAGAGTGAAGTGACTCGGCCCATTTCAAGTACGGCGGCGTTGGTGAGGCCGAACCCTCGGGTTCGTAGCCCAGATCCAGGTCCGGGCGGCGCGGTGTCGCCGATGACGAGGACGGCGTGTAGCTCGGCAGATCCGCCATTTTGGAGGACAAAGACGACGGGGGAAAGTAGAGGGTCTGGGACTGGACCGGAGGGTCGACATCAGACCCCTCCTCGCCAGGAACCGGAGGCCGTGGAGCATCCTCTGTGAAGTGGGTGGGGACGCTGTGAGCGGCCACAACCCCTCCCCGGTACCCAATCCCATGTAATTCTCTGACCACACTCATGTCTCTGATTGCAGGAAGCCAAGGTCAGATCTTCCTCTCCAGCAATGATTCGGCTGACAAACAAGTGTCCCTATGATGGGTGACAAAAAACATGACACAAATTACACAAACATCGTGTCAAATATGTGCCAAACATAAAACGATTCAGATCGTTACTTTCATACTTATCTGGGCGTTACAACTTAATAGAATACAAGATATAGACGAGGCTGAGTTGGTAAAGACACGAGTGACGTTCATCAGAATAATACAATGTACACTCTAGTCCCAAACACGTCTAAACACTGCAAGAATGGTGTTGGCTAAATTACGAGAACAAAAAATGTTTCTTCGGGCAAGGACGCCTTGCATGGTATATTGTTTACATTGTGTTTCAGTAAGTTTGCTTACATTACAAATTAAAACCAAAAAAAAGACAGCATCCTCGGAACTTGAGACCATCAAAGGCGAAACGGCTAGACGTAAAGTCGCTCACATTAGCAAACAGCCCTTACTGAAGCCCAAGTTTAACGAGCAAGTTTAAAACTCCACATCACGGAACACTTTGCTCCCCAGAAGCTAAGGCTAGCGTCAAAGACATCACCACTTGGGAGTGAAGCCTATGGCCGGGCGGCTGGAGCACGTTAACTAGCTACCTAGCTCTGCAGCAATGCCACCACCAAGTGCCAGTGCTTTGAAGTGGGAATCTCATTCATCTTGGCCTGCAAAGGCGGTTGGGGGATGGGTATAGAAACAAATTCTACTATCACACAAGGCGGGCCTGTGTAGCGTTACTTCAAAATATCTCAAGTTCCGCATAGGCAAATTAGTTGGACAAAGTAGTGGGAATAGCCAACGCGAAGAAGTTCGTAAAAAGTCACATCGGTAGACGTTAGCAAAACCTTCGACCATGGATCAAACAACAGAAAAACGGGAGGGCACGTTTTTCCACTCTGTTGGTCGCTGCAGCCTGCAGCGCCAGCTAGCTACCTTACTGTGCTAGCTAGTTCGGCTAGCTAGAGCTACGTTATCGGCCGTTGTTTTTATCAAAAGTATCCTTCCTACCGTCTCTGAAAGCCCGTTCCCCTTAATCCACCGCATCGGGGATACTGGCGTGGTCTATATGCTCCCAGACGCGACATAAGGACCAATTCTCAATATAAAATATAGAGAAAATAATCCTCCGTCTAGTCCTTAGCCCTCCATGGTGGTTGGCTTCTGTGAGCAATAATACAGAGCCAGTGAATACGTGCGCGCACCGGGCTGTGCGTGATGCGAGCGCGTACGGTGCTAGATTTAGAGTAAATAGATTTGAAGTTAGTAAAGGACGTTACACTTTGGTTTAATCCATGAGTAAAGTCACGACTAAAATGCGCAATATCATAAATGTCATACAAACAAAAGTTATTTTAAGTTAAGACAGATCAGTAATGTACTAAATAAATTGCTGGTTGATGAAGTAGAAGTTAGTATGAACATATTCTACTAATCTAAGGATATAGAAATTTCTAGTAATTTCCAATAATGACAAAATATAAAAATGAGTATTCAAATGTGTTCATAAGTTTGTATCAACAGATACATAACGCTTTTATTGGTTTTTGACGGTGACTACCAGCTTCTATCTTGGGCAGTTCTGTGCGTAAGAAACTGTGAATGGATACAACAGCGCCACAGGTGACACAAATGGGTAATTACACACAATGTTAACGGAATGCGTGGCTTTGATTACCTGCTTTGATTTGAAATAAAAGTGTCACCATATTATGTACATACATACGGTTAAAACATTTAAATAATAATAATAATAATAATAATAATAATAATAATAATAATAATAATAACAACCATGATGATAAAAAAATAATCGTAATAATAAAGGTATACTTAATACAAAAATAATAGGAAGCAAGTCATTTGTGTGAGTAATTAAAACCGAAATATTTGTATTAAAAAGCGATTTCCTTACTT
>JAXIVH010000001.1:6609734-6637234 GCA_036785325.1 Urophycis tenuis | reverse complement strand
ATGGCTGTCCTGTCAGCACGGCAGCAACGCACGGGACAGCCCGGGGTAGGGGGCTCCCGACGGCGGCCCGGTGGTCTCGGGGCTATCGCACGTCCCGTGGCAGAAGCAGTCGCCATCTTTGTCCCGTTGTTTGTCTTGGATATCCTCCTCCTGCCTCTTCATCCCCTCCCTCGTGCCTTTGATCATGCCACCCCTCCCTTGCTCTGTGCCGCGTGACATCATCACGCAGCGGTATCGAGCATCATCAAAGAAAGTCTCCGCGTGAGACTGTATGTCCATCTGGGCGCACGCGTACAGGGGAAACAAGGTATGTCAAGGCAGAGCCGCCGCGCGTGCCTTGTAACCCTCTTTGGTTCCCATTGTGACTGAACATGGATGGATTATTGGGCCAACACAAAACTAGACAAACACGCATGCACCCACCCACAAAAAAAACCCCATCCCTCAGCCGGGTGCAACCAAACCAGAAGCCCCCTGCTGTGGCTGCAGTGTTTGATGTTGTATTTTAAACAGCCTCCAGCATTCTGATTTTCGTCAATCCCACCGGTTTTTCCGTCTCATTCCGTGTCCAGGCTGATATTTTGTAAGTCTCGCGGCGTCCTCTCCACAGCTTTCTTGGTTTGAATGGAGTTGTTGGTAAAAATGTGTTTGCGTTCTCGTTTAGCCTTGTTTCTCCGGGTTCGTCCTGTCTCCGTGTCCCTCTCTGACAGCTGGTCGGTAACCATCTCCAATCCTGTTAATATGTATATCCTTATGAGGGGCCGGCATATACTTCAGAGGTAATTCACTATATTGTGGGAAATATAATTACATCAAAAGAAAAGAACACACTTTTAAAATTTAAATCTGAAGATTTCAGACACATATATTATGAATAAATGGTTGAGGAATTAGAACCGACAGGGATTAATGACTTACCGCAGTCTACGTCACTTCACTGGCAACCAAAAAAAAAAGGTCTCTGGTTTGTTTCAAACTGCAATTACCTAAGAGCAGTCCTCCGAGGGTGTGAGAAACGTGTTGCGCTCCAAACACCGGCTTGAGAAGCATGAAAGTGATAAACGCTATGAGTGTTGACTGGGCTGTACGTCATCCCTCACCATGGAGGACCATCTACAGAAAGGGAAGAGAGAAAAGAAGTAAGCAAAGCTTAGGAAGACAGACAGCTGATGGCCCCGTCCCACCTCTCCTCTTGCCCTCTTTCTTTCTCCTTTCAGCACACATCCTCACTAAAGCGCCAGCCTCCAGCCGTGGCCCTAGCCTTGTTCACCTCCCCTGTCTACCTAATTGTCAAGGTCCTTGTTAGCATTATGCTAAAATGTGTTTCCTGTGTCAGTTTTCCCCACAGGCCCTTATACAAGAACCGCCGCCAAGTGCGGGTTATTCAGTTTGACAGCACAACACTGTACTTAGAAAGCCAAAGTGGCGTCTACAAGTTTGTTTTTTTTAGACTTACGTCTGCTTTTACATGCTTTTAAAGTTAGTGTGTGTTATTTAATACAGCCCTGTAATGAGACACAGTCACAGTAGACTCTGTAGACGTCCATACATACCTGGAATCTGTGCACAGACAGAGAGGAAGGGACACACTGCACCAGGTATGTGCAATAAGGCACTACAAATGTTATATTAAACTACAGGGCATTTTAAGAGTAAGCTGCAGTAACACCCGGCACGTTTAATAATGAAGTCCACTCTGCATATGCCCCTCTTCGAGGTTATATGAATTAAGGGAGAAGGAGGGGTGAGGGTCAGGGGGGAGTCAGGTCGGCATCACAAAGGATTATGGGGCTGTGCCGCCGAGGCTGGGGAGAAGAAAACCCCTTCAAAAAATCAAAACAGAAAGACATTGATCTCTGGGTCTAACCCACCACCGTCAGGACACTCCCCTAGTGACATATGAACTCCATAGTGTGAGTCTGTGGTCAGAAGGAGTCTGTGGTATCACAAAAGGAAGGTTTCCTTGAGACGCCAGAGCTGTCAGTCTGGGCAGGGAGGGTAGACACAGAACAGAGAGCCACACATCAAACCACGTAGAGTGTGCTTGGTTTGTGAAATGTGTGCATTTAGGAGCATTTTGCCAACATTAGATCAGCATTTAGAAGGATTGGCGATGATTGAACACTTTGCCACACATTCGTCCCTGAGCAACATGAAACCCAACGTGACTGTTCCTCAGGTTCCTCTGATTGTCCTTCTTTGGTTTACATTACTTGCTTTGCCCGGAACTTGGGTGTGATTCCGGACGTGTGTTCCCCACATTCAGTCCCACACCAAATGTTTCTTCTTCCCCGTCAGAAACCACTCCAGACCTGGTCCATCACACAGCGACTCTGTCACAGAGATCCTCCTTCGTGCCTCCATTGTCTCCCACCTGGACTATTGTAATGGAGTCCTATTCTGGGTATCAAAGAAAGTCCTAGATATAGTCTCCAGTACCTCCAAAACTCTGCTGCATGAGTTCTTATCCTCACCAAACCCTGGCAGCACACCACCCTTATCTACTGGCACCTGATCAAGCCTTATATCACTGACAAGATCCTCCGACCTCACCTACAAATCCTTTCGTGCCCTTACCTCCCAGTACCCAGTCAAGCCCCTCAACACTGACACCCTCCTCCTGGAATCACTGTGTTTTTTGGGGGACAGAGCTTTCAGGCTGCCCCCACTCTCCCTCCAGAGATCCAAAACACGGGGTCCACTGAACACTGAGGAAAAAGAAGTCTAAAGACTCTTCAGCCAGCCTCTTTAGCCAGGCCTTTGGTTTTGGTTCTTCACTGCTTTTCTTTTAATTATTTCATGTGTACAGTGCCTTGGGTGTCCTGAAAGGCGCTATATAAATATTATGTTATTATCTGCCATCTCTTTATTATTCATTCACTACCATATTTCATGCAAACCTATGCAATCATTGGCGTTCAAATGACAACCTCACACCAGCGAGCAAGAAGCTAATTTCAGAAACATGAAGGAAACACTTTTCAGAAAAAAACACCCTATTCTCCCCCACAAATCCTGTTGACAATCTCATTCCGCTGAATCCGGTAGCTAATTAGGCGCCTTCTGCTGGGACAAATAGAAATGTTTACGATCAACACGGACTAGACTTGGCCCACCTGTAGAGCTGAATGGGTTGCAGAAATAACAGCAAACTGGCTGTGCAGCATTGATAAGCCATTCTCATTAAACCCCAACCAGCTGCCATTCGCACAATAAGATATCATACATAGGAGCAATACAAGCTCACGTTGAAGGAAGCACACATGCAGGCACACATACACACACAAATTTTTTTTTTCATTTTCCACTAAAACTGTGACAGATCACTCTGTCAATAGAACTGCATTTATTTAGACAGACAGACTCAGTGACACATAAGTCTAACATTTCACCCGAGAGAGAGAGAGAGAGAGAGAGAGAGAGAGAGAGAGAGAGAGAGAGAGAGAGAGAGAGAGAGAGAGAGAGAGAGAGAGAGAGAGAGAGAGAGAGAGAGCCTCATTGCTGAGGTGAGATTACTGTCTGGGTGACAAGACAAATGAGCCCCTAGAGAGCATCATAAAGGTCAGGTATGGAACTCGACCGATGGCTGTTAATCCCGACTCCAGGGAGTCTCTGCACATCCGCCCACAAATGCAATTGTTACACATGGCTGTGACATTTAACCTGTATAAGCCTGCAATAGTAGGCGCCAAAAATGTACAGGTTTCCATATGTCTGTTTTTCCTAGAAGCGATTAAAACGGAGGGAATGTGAGAGAATTAATAATGAAATAACAATCTGGTTCACGGTTAGAACAACAAAAGGTCATCACCCAAAAGGACAGAATTAAAAGCAGCTTTCACTTGAAAGTGTGAAAAACCTGGCAGGAAAAAAGCGGTTAAATAGACATTTTCAGGTGTGTCCCATTTAGCTTAATGACCCATTCAACCCACTCTGCAAAACAGGACAGCGAGGAAAGTGGAAACTATTAACAAGGGCCAGGCAACACAACGATGTTTGGTTGGTCTCCGTAAGTGAGGTGTAAATGGATTAATCAGACTTCAAATTAACATCCCACGCAAATCTCCATCTCACCACAATGACTGTTTACCCCACCTGGTGGAGTACAGAGGAAGTGTCCCCGGTCTGCTCCTAAACACGCTCCTACTCTTAATCCATCAATGGGCCATTTTGATAATGACCAATTGCATTATTAATTATACACACATTGCGAAAAATCATAAAGAAAAGCCACATAAACAGGTTTTGTATGTTTGAAGCCATTTTGTCTGCAATAAACCAAAGGGTATATTTACAATGATTAGGCTATTGTCAGTTATAAAATGTTATGCAAACTTCTAAAGTAGGCCATATTTTGAGCCCGCAGCTGTACTGGTAGCCAACGAATTCACCATTTCCACTAATGTAGAAAAGTGGACCAGCTTATAAATATGGCACATCAAGCAGCTGTTATGCATACCGTTCAATATAAAAACTATTTCTGGGTAAGAAAATACACAAAACAGATTTAACTAAAAGCACTCCAGTTTAATTTTAGGGATTCCTTTGGGGGTGGGGAAACTACATTATCACACAAGATAAATGTACAGAGGTTGCAAAAGTATCCAAAAGAATCAAACACACACAGAACTATTAATGTAGGAAAACCCAGTTCAGCCGAGTTACTGACGGTTTGTATTGTGTTTAAAAGAAATGACACAGAGGCCGAAAATGTAGTCTTGGCTTATGTTTCAACAACCTTCGATGTTATTAAAACAAAAGTGTCCCTTCCACTTGGATCATCACTTCCCTTCTTCTGTGTCCTCCTCAGCCTGTTTGTCTGTTCCAGGCACTTCAATGTCCTCTGATTGTTTATCCGTCTGTTCTTCTGTTTTAACCACATCCGCCTCGTCGCTCTGATCGGTCGCCTTCGGATCTTCCTTCACGTCGGCTGCGGCGTCGGCTTTGGGAGCGTCCTCCTTGACCACTTCCTGCAGATTGTACTTCCTGTACAGTGCGTAGTCGGGCACCACACTGAGGCAGCACACCGTCTTGATGACCTCCGCGATGATGGTGAGCTCCGGGTTGGTCAGGTCCACCTTGTTCTTTGGGTTCATCTTGCCCACCAGGCCTACGGGAACAAGGAAACGTCAATGACCTTTCAAGACTCAAAGAAATGGCATACAGTTCTGCTAATTCTGCTAGGAAACACAAGTAGGATTAGACGTGGCAGTGCATGCATTAAACGGTGACTAAGGACACCGGTACATGGGTACAGAAGCAATGAATGAATGTAAACAAACAACCTGGCTGCCAGAAGCATATGATCTCAATATTTATTCATCTACAAGACATTCTAGTAAAACAACCGCTGCAGTGGATACCTGCGATTGATTTGATTATGTCATCCCTCTTGTTATGACTGCTGTTTCGCGCTTTGAAGGCAATCTGGTAGGTGGCATGATTGGGGGTTTTGAACCAGGGCTCTAGGAACGTGGCCAGATACTTATCCATGTCTTCCTGGAAGGCCTTGCACGTTCCACTGACCTAGAAGACAGCGGTGGGCGCACAGAGCAAAAATGTAAACAACAGGCGTATCAAGGCAAACTGTGGAAACTTAAGAGGAAAATCATCTGCAAATTGCATGCATTAAATATGTTGTCATCTCACTGGCAGCATCCTGAGAATGACACGGGACTTTTTCTTCTTAGTGGCGTGAAGGTCAGACAGGATGTGATGCACCAATTTATCGGGTTCTATGTGAGCGACAACATCATTTGGTAAGAATACCATCAATAAAAGGAGCCTACTGAACGGACAGATGCGTACCATTAATAAAGTTAACAATTGTTTTTTTCACTTACCCACATTGTTGGTCCTAATAAAGACAACATTGTTCGCGCCGCTGTCCAGAGCCTGGAAGCGCTTCTCTCCTTTCCCCGTTTTCTTCAGCTGATCCACCTCCTTCTTCAGAGCTGCTTCAGCATCGTCTTCCTCTTCGCTGTTACTTCCGTCACAATCTTGTATCTACAATCAGAAGTGTAGCTTTATTATACCACACTGTTGCCGTCACTGTACATTGTACATTCGGAAAACAAACTACACAAGTCAAGTAATGGCTCAGTTATGATCAGCAACTATTAACCAACATTTGTAGGGTGCATTAGAAAGGTTTACTATTGTACTTGCCTTCTCTGGTCCATAGAGTTGGTCTGCATATTCATTGAGCAGACTGTACGCCTCCGAAGTGCATTTTCTTTCATTCATGTTACACGTGATAATGATCCCTTGCATGCCCACCTCGAGCTCCTTCGACCCCTTAAAACGCTTATTCCCTCGGCCGGCGGCGAATCGCCTTTTGCTGCGTTTCTTGTCATTGTCTGCCGACATGTTACGGACTGGCGGGTAACTTCTCTTATCTTGTCAATAAAACTCGAAACTGAAAACTCCCTGGGTTGCCTGCTAAAGCTTACGTTAGCGAATCGGCTAATACCAGCTATGGTGCCTAGCGCTGCTAACTTCAGTTTCTTGTGTGAATAGTAGATGTGTCTTTAGCAAAGGGCTAACGTAGCTGTCGTAAAATTAAAAAAGAATCAAACAAAAGTAGAATTAAAATTACGGACTGTGAATTGAGTCATTAGTAACGTGCGTACATGCAACATACTAGCAACACACTTTTTAAAACAGGTGGTTCGGTTCCTGTGCTACCGCATACGAGAAGGGACAAAGTTCACCGGGTTACATTTGTCGCAAAATTAAAAAAAATCCAGTCAAGCCCTTTAGCCATTTCAAACTAACATTTACGCGTAGATTAAATCAATACAGTTTAACCGTATTAAAAATAGAATTTATTTACATTTAAATACATTCATTGCAAAAATGTATGTACGTCATTGTTACAATTTGTCAGATATTTAAATAATTTGGATGAATAACAACCTGTTTACGGACTTCATATCTGCAATCCTAACATATTCATTTGGGGAATATATTGTTTGCAACAGTATTAATTTTTACAAAATTCTACACTCTTTAAAATCATATCCAATAGATCAAATGCTCCTGGTTATAAGGTCTTCATTAAAAATCATACCCGATCGAACTAATTGTCAACGTTAGAAGCTTTTAAATAAAATTATATCGAATAGATTTAACTTTCCTAGTTAGTAGCTCTTCCTTGACGTTAACGACAGTTGCGGACGACGAAGCACATGTAGAGACATCGAAGACTTGACACATGAATTGGCCGGTGAGTGGTCCCTTATCAGAGCCGACTCCCACTTAAAGAACTTGCAGCCGTTCTGAATCATAGTCCCTGTGCCCGATCGGCGCACTGGACAGCAGAAGAATCCACGTCCGTGATTTGGACCGCCGTTACACACGGTCTGCCGCTTCGCCCGGCGCCCACATCCGCACAGAGGAGCAGTGATCTTGGGCGGCCCTGGCCGCCCAGCCGATGGCTGTACAAGGAATGAACGCCTAGTAGTCAAATTGCTAGATCGACTGGAAGTGGTGTTGCTCGAGAGAGAGGGGATGGCACTCTGAAGGGTGCGAGGAGTTTCTCCGTTGTCGCAATAGATAAACGATCCCGTCTCCTTTCCATTTGGTTTCTTTGTTCTGGTTGCAATGTGCTGACTGACCGGCGTGGGCTTTGGGATCACGTTGGAAACCAAAGCCCTCTCTGGAACCGGGCCCTTGGGCGTGATGAGTGAGGACGAGTTCCATGTCCTTGATTTATTCTGGGGAGCCTTCGAGTTATCTTGAACATGCACACGGACATTGCCGGAAACTACTTTGGGCTGATTTGATCTTACTGAATTTGATGTTACAGCGGATGTATTTACCAATGAGACATGGCGCCGTCCCATTTGATTTACAGGGACAAAAGAGGGTGGCCTTTTGATATTAGATGTGCATCTGGCTTCTAATTTCTGGGCATTTCCTTTTCTCTCAGCACAAACAGTCTTTACTAAATTGTTCTTTGAGATCACATTGAGTTTCTGAGGAATGAGAATGGAGGAATGAATGTATTTTGACCCGTTTGACAAATAACTCTCCCCGTTACTACCGGATGTGTCCTCTGCATCAAGTAATCCATATTCATCCAAGTCAGTAGTGACATCACCACCACCACCATCACCATCACCATCATCCAACCTCACGTGGTCATAGCAACCGTACCACTCCTCCGCTTCCACCACGATGTCCGTCTCCGCGTCGTCTTTTGTGTGTCCCGGCGCCACTGCCTGTGGTTCAAAGGTCAGATGGCCCTGTGGCACGAGAGATACGCATTCCACGGTGGTGGAGCAGAGAACAAGACCGTGGCCATTGTCCCGCAGCGAAGGAGCGTTTACCAGGACCGGAGAGAAAAGGTCCACGCTCGTCTTTTTACCTGCGGCGGTGGCCTTTCCCAGCAGAGGTGTAGTTGTACAATTCAGCAGGGTCCTGGGAGAGACCAGGCTTTTGTATTCTCCTAAAGGTTCCGGTATTGAGTTTCTGTTTTTCTTTGTGCCCGAAAGCGGAAGTTTGGTCTCCGGACGCGCTTTTATCCGAAGGGATCTTTCGGGGCTCTTTGACGAGGTCTCCTCGCCGGAGATGGTCTTTTCATCGCCAGCCACGTTTTCTTTCCTTTCCTTGTTGCCTACGGGAGCCTTTCCAAACAGGGGCTTGGACCTCATTGGCGCCTAGTGTGAGTGAGAAAGCCACAAACGCTGCAAGTCACTAAAAAGACAACCAGCGTGCTATGTAGACACAATTTAAATCCCCACTCTTCCTTTCTTCTATTTAGCAAACCACTGCAAATAAGATGACAGAAATGCATTCCTAGAGGTTCCTCAATAAGAAACAATGATCGGACCAGAGGGGAGCTAGCTACAATTATAAATAAACGAGAGGTAAACATGGAAAAGATGCAATGAGATGGAGAGGAGATGCGAGATGATCACCTGCAATAATTCTTGGGGGAGAAAGGCAGGGAAGTGGGTAGGAGTGAGGTGAGAACCGGGGGACTGGTCAGGCAACCACTCACCCTCTCCTCTGTTCTGGTGAGCTTCATAACACAGCCGTCCCTCATCATCCTCAATGCCAGCTGAGCGGTATTACGGGAATCATCCAAACCTATGGAAGAAAGAGGAAAGGACAGCATAAATTAAAAAGAGCCATCTGAGGGATGAGGATGGAAATCTTGGAAAAGGGATTTATATTGACTGTCTACCAGAGTGCTCGCGTCCAGAAAACTGGATCCCTAAGTCTTGTAGCGCCCCGTTCAGTCCCTTGGGTTTTCTGTTGTAAAAAAGCTAGAAGAGACATACAAGGCTTTGTAAAAACATAAAGCACTAGGAGAAAAAAAACTGGAAGTGAGAGAGAGAGAGACAGAGACAGAGAGAGAGAGAATACATACTCTGTAAGTGGCTCTGAGGTCGATCCAGCTGTTAAGCACATCAGGTTTGTGGAGCTGCTTGCGTTTACACTCATACTGCAGGCACACTGCCAGGTCCCAGTCTAACACACACATCATGTAAAAAACCCATATACGTTCATTTTCAACTTCAATTTTCAATTTCAACTTAGTTAGTTCACATTGTGAAACCCAAAAGCCATTACCTGACCATGTGAGAAAGGCACAGGGCTTTTGAGGGGCAGCAGATGTGGACAATGATCGTTCCCCTGGGAAGGCCAACCCCTTCTGAAGCTGCAGGGCCCGTAACCAGCGACTGAAGCGAGAAAGACAAATGTGGAGGGGGACCCCCGCTTCCACCTGCATCTGAAAGACAAATCCAATAGAAAAGACACATTCAAGACTGGGTGCAAGATCTGAACATTAATTCTGAATGCATATTTTTGACAAGAAAGGAGTACCTGTGTAATGCCAGTCAACTCAGTGCAGAATTCAGAGAGAAATGGGTGCTCTTGCGGCTGGACATAGGTATGGAACTCAGAGTCTATTTCCCCTGTGGACGTGTTGAGTAGAACAGCAGGAAACTCAACTATAGTGAGGAGAGACAATATGTAAGCTTCCAGGAAAGGGAAAACGGTTGGACATTTTGATATATGATCGCAAAACAGGCCTACTTATTTCTTGGCCATAATTGTTTTTCTCTCTCCAGCATGTGGACTCAAAGTCAATCACAATCAAGTATGAGAATATTTGATCTGAAAAGAAGACAAACAAACAACAAAAATAAATAACCACAAATTAAAATATCTCATAGCTATGATTACTACAAATATTGTACTTACTACAGACAAGTAATGCCTTATTTCCAGTGGACTGGCTGCGCTTCCTCAGTAGTCCCAATTCCCTGTGGCGTAGAAATGTAATACATTTAGATAAGCCGCACTCATAAGTAATGTGCTTTATGCACATTACTTATGAGTGCGGCAAGACCATTCGCTCAAATAATGATTCCAAATAAGCCAAAAATAAGGAATGAACCTAAACGAAGAATGTTTATTAACAATGTCTCAACAAAGCCAAATCCGTACTTAGCCAATTTCTTTGTCGACATGCTTGATACACTGCGGCATGTAAGATCTGATATTTGAGATACCCTTTGTTCGATCGAAGGTTACGCCATGGCAGAAGATTTTATGCACTTATAAGAAACTGGTGTGTGTGACTGTTCGCGGTATATACAATTTGAAAAACCATTTCAGTTATGCAATTGATTTGTTTGGCCTGTGAGACAGTTTTATCGCACAGAGAACATCGATCAACCACATGTGCGCATCAGAACCCGGAACAACGTTGAATTTCCCATCAAAATAAAAGTGCTATTTTAAAAGTAACTTCAGAACCTATGTTTGAAGATGTTTTATATGTTTTTTTTTAACATTATTTTACATTATTTTATCTGCCCCTATTTGTTGCATAGCTTTTTTGTTTTTGCCTTGGATTTAAGTGTTTTTCAGGGCAGTGTATAACACTTCATAGCACACCCAGGACTACCGAAAGGACTAGCTAGCGTGTCCTGAGGCAGCTGCATATTACTCCATCACAACACCTCGATTTTGGTTTCTTTTTTCGTTTGTAATAGTGTTGTTTCAGAAACATTATACGTTGCAATATAGGGTTTAATTAAACCCTGTAATATAACGTTTTACTTTGAAAGTAATTACCGGAAATACACCGCATGCACATGTTTGTTTACATCGCCGGCGTTCAAGGGAACTCGTGAAATCGAGTGGTTTTTAATTTTGGTTATTTTACCAAATATATTTTGGGGCTCGTTGATTCCTGTCTGTATGATAGACATAGCATCAGTTGTGCTACGCATAGCCAATGGTGGGTATATTTATTTAGCCACGGCCCTTGGGTAATACTTAACTAAAACGATTTTCACCTCTCCTCTTCCTTCAGTTATTTTGGAAGCATGTTGTCCACATGGCACTGTACTTTCTTGGCTGGTTGCCTTGCGTTGTTACAGTTCTACGACTTATTATCTTATGAAGTAATTATCAAGAACAGTATAAATAGGTAACATACAACAATGTATTACGAAAGTAGCATTAGTATTATTAGTATGTAGCACATACCTGAATCAGCAGTATTTAATCTATTGACTGGTGTTTCTAAATGAGATATCTTCCTTCTTCCAGTCAGTAATTCCTCTTCACAATGATCCCACCGACACTGCCCTGCTCGTCCAGGAAAAGAAAAGAAAACACATTAACGTCATCACCAGAAACAAGTAAAAAAATGAAAAAGAATGTAACAGACATCGAGCGTGTTGTTCATCACCCCCCGAGGATCTCCGTGCCATTCACTCACCTGCAGCAACAGGTGACACTGGATATGTTAACGGAACTGCTGCACTTTGCTGCTCTGGGGAAAAACAACGGTGCCAAACAGCCCAGGTAAACCTCGTCCTTTATCAGTCCAGGGATGTCGGAAACAAAACAATTGTAACAAGCTTTTGTTTTCCAGGTACCAATGTAGTTAACGCACCTCTCTTGGTCACTTGTTCTTTATAGTTGGTGTCATCTCCATCACCAGAAGAACATAAAAGGGGTGAACATTGTTATCCTTGATGGCCTGAGCCAGTGCCATTTTTACAATCACTTCTTGACCCTGCAACATCTCAGAACCAACTACAGCACAGTACGTACCACACATTCAGATATAAGCCTACCATGTAATATATGCATCGTGATTGATATAAGCCTACCATGTAATATATGCATCGTGATTGGTGGTGTACGTGTTGGCGTTACACTCAAAGACATTCATTGTATAGAAAGGTGTTGGCATTGATTTTGTCTGCTAGAGAGTTTCCACTCTTGGGGCTTATCGATGTCAAGCTATTCTACCAACACTAGATTAGATTCGGTGCCAATCCCGCCTCCCCCTCCCCCCAAACCCAGTATTGATTTCCTTGAGTTTAATCTCTTGTTTACAATCTATTACTTTTTTTAGAGGCTCACTTTCACTCCACCTGCAACCGATTTACCATCTGGAATCTTTAGCAGTAAAGTGCCTGAATCTGTGAGTTCCTGCTTTTCTCAAAGGGACCAGGAAAGCAATCAGCTCAGAGATGGTAGGTTTTCGCGTGCATTTAGAGCCTATTCACAGCCTAACGCCCAACTCGCTGCTTTCTGTACAGTTATCCTCCACTCAATATGTATGTGAATTTCTTTACGGCAGTGTTGAGACTGCATCCGGTAATCAAGAAGTTTGGGACGGAGGTGAAGGGGTTAACAGCCTACACTCTCACGAAGGAAGAGATGATCAAAAGACACTTCCCTGTGAGAGGTAACTCTAAAATTCTGCTTTTGTTTTTTTTTTTTTCCAGCTTTTGTTCTTTTTCCGACTGCTCAGTTGTTGCATATGTTTTCTGTATTTTACAGGTGTTCGGGGCTTTGAGGACTTTGTATCTACAGACAGTGCAGATTATGTAACGGACAGCAGTCCTCTCTATGGACTGGACTGTGAGATGGTAAGACTCACTGAAGGACTAAAAACAGATTACTGACGTAAGCCCACAGCGCCCCAAGTCTTATGATTGTTACTTCAATGGATTTCAGTGTTTAACCACAGCAGGGTATGAGTTGGCCCGCATCTCTCTGGTGGATAGCAGTGGCAAATGTGTGCTAGATGACCTGGTCCAGCCTCCAAACCACATCCTCAACTACCTCACCAGGTAACTTTCAACCCCATACACACCAACGTTATGACACAGGGTTTCATGTTCTATGTACTTATCTCCATGGGGGAACGATCTGATGGGGGCGTCTAACAATAGGTTCTCTGGAATCACCGAAGCCATGTTGCGACCCATCACCACCGTGGTCAGCGATGTCCAAGTAAAGCTACTGAGCCTGTTGCCGCGGGATGCGGTCCTGGTTGGACATTCTCTGGAGAATGACCTCAGGGCTGTTAAAGTGAGTGGGCCGGCTTTCGAAAAAGACCCGTTAGATATTACAATCAAGTATGATTTAAATAAGGCCAACGTGGGTTGTGGGTCTAGTCGTGATCTTGATGACAATGCGTTATCGTGTTCCGCTCTTTGTTCCCTCACACAGTTGATTCATCCCCATGTGATCGACACCTCACTGCTCTACAGGAAAGAGTTTGGACAGAGGTTTAAACTCAAGGTCCTAGCCGAGACTATTCTAGGGTGAGTGATGTTTGTCCGGATCGATCTCGAGAGTCTGTGCATATGTTTGCGTGTGCTTGTGGTCGCACTTATGTTTGTGTTGGATGCGGGTGTTTGGACGTCGGCTTTGTTCCAGCTAATGATTTGTTCATTGGCTCATTGGCCTTAGGAAGCAAATCCAAACCGAGGAGGGCCTTGGCCATGACCCCATGGAGGACGCCTCTGCTGCTCTGGAGTTGGCCCAGTATTTTATAAGAGCAGGGCCTCGACAGGTAGCGCCTCCCCTGAGCCCCTGTGCCTCCTTTTATCCCCCCACAACAACACCCTTTGTAATGGCGTCATGGGGCCGGACTGGTTGACATTTACCCGTTTGTTGATGTCCAGGTTGTAGAGCGCCACATGGAGGTGTTATGGGGAGAGAGTCTGACCGCAGCTAAACCCACTGACGCACAACCGGCCCCCAGCGCCAGGTGGAACCACTTTGCGTTCACCACTTACATCTCCACCGAGACAAAAATAACAGGAATACCCTTTGATTCTCTGAATACCTGCATTTGAGAACCACTTTGTTGCACCCTTCTGTTGTCGTTTTCCATGCTGTCTCTTTTCATTTTCTTCAACTGTAATCTGTTTTTTCCAACTCTCAACTTTTGAAAATGTATTCAGGTTCGCGGATGTGCTCCAAAGGTCTGGACGCTCACTGACCTTCATTGGAAAACGCCCGTTTTTGAATGGCACCATTAACCCATCCAATCAGCAGTGGCACAGCTCAGACAAAGAGGTGAAAGTGAAGTGTCGTTTGGCATTAGGAGTAGTACTGAGGAACAACACCCAGCACATGTAACAAAAGGTCATATATACATTCACAATAAAAAAACAACCCACATAAACATCACATAACATGTCACTATCACTAATATCCGGTCATATGAAAGGATAGATTATACAGATCATGGCTTGGTTCTCTTAACAATCTCCCCCCTCGTAACTGGCTTCCCTAACCCTGACCTTCTGTGTTCAGGTGCTGGCCTCGTTCAGAAGACAGACCTGGCTATCTTTCTCAGTGGTGCAGTTCTCTTCATTCTCAGAACACATGAAGTACTCTGGCCTTCAACAGGAGCACCACCACCAAAGGGTGAGCCCCGCATGACATCATAGTGTACATCAAGTAGCATTGTTCTATATTTGGCTGCTGTGTTAACAAACGTATATATTGTTGTGGTTGCGTGTGTGTGTGTGTGTGTGTGTGTGTGCATTGCAGATGCGGGCACATCTGAGGCATATGTGTGTGGTGTTTGCAGGGCCGTTCCCCCCTGGGTTCGGGCAGAGAGACGTGAGGAGGCTGTTTCGCCGCTGTGGAGCCGTGAAGCGCATCAGAATGCTGCCCACCCCGCGCAGGGTACGGCAGCTCCCCCTGCAGCCAGGGACCCCCTGCAGCCAGGGACCCCCCATGTCTCCCCCACAGTGAGGGGTTGTTTTAAGACCCAGATACACGTTGGTGTACCGACGGTACTGTTGAGCTGCACTGCTTGACAGGATCACGTCAAATAGCTTTTTTTTTTCTTCTTTTTTTTAATTTTTTTTATGTCATATTCATTATTGAAAGTGATTTCAATTATTTCAGTTGGGTAGTTATCTCAGTGCCACACCTGGTGTTCCAGTCATTTCCATTAGCATGGTGCTTGAACCCAAGCCAAAAGGTACTTGGTTCGACGGCCTAACCCCTACCTATTCCCTAATGAGCTGTATCGGCATTTGCATGTCCAAATTAAATCATCCGCTAAACAGCGAAACACTAAGTGTAGAATATTGACGTGGTCTCGGACCGCACTAATGGAGGTACTTACTGGACCCTAATGAGCTACGCTGTCACTCATCTACGGCTCCTCCCCAGATGCATGCAGAGATAGAGTTTAGGCTTCTGGAGGGGGCTGTGCTGGCGGTCCAAACACTCAGCGGACACAGCGTGCATGGACAGAACATTCAGGTAGGCGACACTATTATAATAACTATTATAATAACTATTATAACACCCTCTTTCTCTATGAACCTCTCTGTTATATCCACGATGCATGTCTGTGTGTGTGCGTTATCTCCTACATGCAGGTCCAGAGGCCGGTTCATGAGTCCACATTGGATCTTGATTTGACCCTCGGTGCTCTAATGGAGGACCCCCTCACCGTGAACCACGTCCACGCGGTGAGGCTCAAGCCTAACCCGCGGGGCGTACCGGACACGAGCGGACACACTGAGGACAACGCAAACGGGACCATGGCGACGCTGTCTGAGAGGGAGCTCAGCCAGACGTTTGGCCACTTTGGTGTGGTGGAGAGAATCCTGCTGCCCATCAAAGCCAATGGAAGACGAGAAAGGCATGCGAGTATAAGTGAGTAAGGCGACGCGTTTCACATTCCCCCCAATGGTTTGCATCATCTCTAAAAATATATATTTGTGTGTGTGTGTGTGTGTGTGTGTGTGCCGCGTCTCACGGGTTCACTTTTGTACGTGTCAAGAGTTTCAGAGTCGCGAGGCGGTCGGCGCCGCCCTGGGCTCTTCCGAGGAGCTCCGGGGCCAGGGATACCTCATCTGTCCCTCTGTCACCCCGGCTCACCTGTGTTCATGGCCTCCGGGGACAAACACGCAGATGGAGGAGGTGGACGCCCAAGAGTTCAGCGGCAGCAGCCTCATGGAGAACAGCCCATCGGTGAGGAGAGTACGTGGAGTCGAATAGCTTCTGGGGCAGCAGTCAAACCGGCCAAACGCTTCACTTGTGTGTTTGGCTGCTATCGAGTTGTCAAAAGAATAAGCATGGGTTGCCCTCTCGGTGGTTGCAGTTGCTCAAGAGCTGGCTGGTATTGCAGGGTTTGTTTTGAGTTAACAAGCCGGATAGGACATAACAAAATAAACTTTGAGTAAGTAGGGGAGACATCTCGCCACTCATCAGCTCATCTCGTTTGACAATGGGTTGACCCAAGTTTTGCTTTAAAAAAAATATTTTAGGATGAAAAAATTGAGCGCGTGATGAAGAAGTTGGACCAGCGCCTGAGGAAACTCTTCAAATCCCTTCCGGACCAAACCTTGTCAGTTGTGGTTCTGCCTGGACACACAAGGTGAACCCCATGTTGAATATGAACAGCAGCCTGCATTTTATACACTGTATGTAGCCACAAGGTTCAATCGGGAAGGTAAGTTCAACAAACGAAGGCCTTGCTCAAAGAACGCTTGCTTATTTGATCCATTTTATGGACATTGTTCTTGCACCTTTTGGATTGTGTCTTCATGGTTGAATGCACTTATATTATCCATATGTGTGGGTGTACCTATGGTTAAAGGAAAACGTTGAGTCCCATAGACTCAACTCCTTTGGGGCCTAAGGGACGCATGCAGACAACAAACTAGAGATTGGTCCCAGTATTGAGCGAGAACACTGCAGCCGAAAATCCACTGCAATGTAATCCTTTGGGGGCAATTTACGCCCCATGGATGTACATCGTCTAAAAGTGCTTGTTTTTGCAACTGACAAGCTCAGAATATATTCTATCACCATGGAAGGGATCCCCACAGAGAAATAAAAAATACTATGCGTTTCTTTCTTTTTCGCTTGATCAGGTCTGTTTGGTAGAACATAATGAGCCCTTCAGTTGCCACAACAGGTTTACTTTTTTGATCACTTCATTAGTCCCTTCTAAGCAGAAGTATCTGAAAATAGGTCCCAGGTTGACATAATCATGTTTCCCTTTAAGTAATATCTGAATTTAAACCATCTCTCTCCCCCATCTGGCTTCTAGCTTCAGTGGCCATTTTCCTGGTCTGTGCTTCATGGAGGTGAAGAACTGCTTCCTGTGAGTGGGCAGCCATCTGCACACAGACTTCCTGACAAGAATCGATGCAAGAGTCAATGAGCTGCCTGAATTACTGAATAAATAATAAATACAAGATGTACTTTAATAGTCAGCCTCATTTTAAATTGTCAAAATGGATCAATTTAAATACATATCCCAAGAGAGACAATTATTTTAGATTGCAATATTGGATTTTAATGTTATATGGAGCAAATAAATGCTTTTTATCAACTAGTTCTTTTCTTGTGCTTTTTCGCTAATTAGCCTTAACTAGGAAAAATACAGGATTATGTCCTTCATTGATTGTTTTGTCCAATGTGTTTTTCTGTAATATGAATTGGCCCTTTGGGGATAAAGATCTAATTCCACAATGGTTTTAGTTCAAGATTTGACCGTGGAGTCAATATTTCCAAGTTAAATTTAAAAAAAAAGAAGTAATTATCCTAAGCATCTTAGAGTGACTTAACTATGACCCAACCAGAGCCTGTTTCAACATTGAACATTAGCTCCGCACTGTTAAGGGGCGACTGGGGTACAGTATCACGATGAAAGCATGACTAGATTAAATTGGACTTGTAGTACTTCATAAGTACTAGGTAATGCAATGATACATAACTCATGGCTCAGAGCTCAAGACCGGATAAGAAAATCCATACCAAGTTTGAGTCACATTTAAATACTGAAGTTCTACATTTCTGCTTTCATTTGGGTTATATACCTGTAGAAATTAACTTCTGGGTTTACTTTGAAAAAAAACAAAAACAAAAAACTTAACAGGAAACATCCATAGTAAGAAACATTCTTTAATTTTTCCTTTGCAAGGAAACATCATTTTTAAATTTCCTTATACAAAATGTACACGTATTTTTAACGTTTACACATTGCGCATTAGAACAAACTTGATACAGACTGGGAGTTTACAGAAACACAAACAAAAAGAAAAAGTCAAACAAACATTTCCATACAAAAGTCCTCCTTCGAAGGGTCAAATTAAATGCCACCAATAATAAATACAGGATCATGGAAACTCTTATTCAATAAAACTGGAAAAGTTTGACAGAAACTATCCAATCTTTAAAATGGAAAAAGGGAGTTGATTGCATTTTTTTTTTAAAACACTGTAAACTATAGGATCAGTCAAGTGATGCTTCCAGCACAAGTTTTTTGAGACCCACAGGTAGCCACACACACACACACACACACACACACACACACGCACACACACGCACACACGCGCACACACACGCACACACGCGCACACACACGCACACACACACACACGACTAAAGGAGGGGACCAGCTGGTTAAAATTGGCGAACAGTGAATAGCATAGCCAAGTTGGCATCGTCCGGTAGTCTGTTTTTCACCCAAAAAACTTTTCTTTTTTTTACAGAACAGTTAAGAATCAAATAATTTCCCACTCTTATATTACAAGATGGCTGCTGTGATTATGGCTTTTGCATTACCCTAAGTCATCCAGTCAAATGTGTTTGCCGGTACCCATGGTAACTGTTGAGGAGATGATCAGTCAGAGGGGGAGTCGACCCAATGCTAGTCACCATCATTAAGGTCATCATCAAGTGCTATGAGATCCAGGAAGCAAGAGGTTCGAGGTGGAACAGAGTCGTCCTGAGTCACTCACTACCAGACCGCAGGGACATCAAAAAGGGATGCTGTCGATTCAGAACCTACATCAGAAAGGGTTGCAATGACAAAAAAGGGCTGGTAAAGATGTTTCTGGTATTTCTTTGGTTAGTTGTCCCAAGACGGCCGTACAAACCTTCGTTCTTCCTGTTCTTGTTGTTCTTGCGAGCCTTCTTGCCCTGATTGGCCACAGGGTTTTGCCAGGTGTTTTCAGACACGGCGGCTTGAGCTGGGCCTTCAGAGCTCTGCTCTTCATGGATTGGACTCAACCCTGATGACTCTGACGCGCACCTGCACACACACACACACACCAGAGTAAGAGGAAGACCGCCGATGCGAAGTAAGCCCCCAGCAGACAGGGGTTTCCGTGACGTGAACCTGATCCGCAGAACACAGACGGTGTTTAGCGGCTCAGCAGCAGACTCACGGTGTCTTCAGCCAGCCTTCAGACGTCCTGCTGTCGACCACGCCTGCGTACGTCTGAGAGTATAGCTCTGGAAGGAACAAATGTCGACAGCGTTACAACCGACCCCAAACCACCCACCCACGTGCAAGAGCTTACAGTCTCTGTTTCTCGGATCCAGCAGAAAATGTGTTTCAGCAGAACTTCTGGGGGAGGTGGAACAGAGGCCGGGCTCAGAAACCATAAACTGAATGGGAGAGGCGTTACGGCCCATTCTCCCCACCCCCCCCCCCCCCGCATCAGAAGAGGAATTTTGTAGCATTCAAGTATTTCTACAGTGTCTGGTCTAACCAGTGTTGATTCAAAACATTTACACACACACTTCGCAGTAAACGAACAGGCCGGGAGTTTGCGCTGGCCGGTTAACAGCCATCGACCGTGCTTACAGATCCAGCGACGCGATGCGTCAAAACCGAAAGCGAAAGCGTTCCCCCGCAGACAGCAGCTGGTCTGCCACCAGATTATGAATCTTAACGGGCGGTTAGTGAGACCGATCCGTCTGCCAGACAGCGCTGCACACGATTCAGCGTACGGACGGCGTTCCTGCACTGGGGAGTACAGATGGGGATGCGCACCATCAGTCTTGATCTTCTTGTTGCCCGTGCCGTCTGAGTGGCTGCATTGATCCCAGCCGTCCGTGGACTGAACATCACCAGCCCCTTGGTCCACTTGGCTGGGACTGATGCTACGCTTCCCCAAAGTCCTTCAGGCAAAAAAAAGACGTATAAATAAAATATAAGTTTGTGTTGCTCATCAGTACTGCACATGCCTAGAGGACTCGAGGAAGAACAATTTTCGTTAGTCGACTAAAAGCCCCGCGACTAATAAGTTGAATGGCTGGCGGGGAGGGTGTCAGCTTTAGTAGAAGCCATTACATAAGACATAAAGTGCGGAGCCCATTGGAGCCCTCGGTCGGTACCCTTTATAAGCGTAGCCCGTAGAGCCGGCTGTCGTGGTGGTGGAGGTGGTGGAGGTGGTGTACTGGGACTTGACCCAGCCCTCCTCGCCCCACGACTGGGCGGGCTGCCTGGGCACGTCCCGCTCCTGCGGCCTGCCCTTCAGGTACTCGGCGTACGTTTGGATGCGGTAGCTCTCTGCGTAGCGACTGGTGTTCATGGCTGCACAAAAGGGGGCGGAGTCAAGGATCACATGCGGTGGCGGGTCTCTGAAAAAAAATAAATGGCGGCATTGTTTGTTTGGAGTGCGGCGTGGTCCTCACCTATCTGCACCTGGTCCGTCTGACTGAGGGAGACGAAAGCCGAGGTGTCGTCTATCCAGGACACCTGGATGTTACCTGGGGCAGAGGGAGCAGGTTTCGGTAAAGGGGTTGAGGGGACGAATGAGGCGTTCACGACACGCGCACAGAGAACGGCGTGGCTTACCGAAGGCACTGAAGAGCTGGTAGAGGTCGCTGGTTTTCCATTCTTTGGGGAAGGTGACGTAGAGAACGTGGTCCCTCTTGGGTTGCACTGAGGGGAGACGGGATTTCGATGAAGACGTGCGGCAAAAAGTAGCAGGAACACGCAGGAAAAACTCTCAAAAACTTATTATTACCACTCAAACGTAATACACAGACATCAGGGTGAGAGAAAAAAAAAAATGGTTCACGCTCATGAGTTCACTTACAGTCTGGCCCAGTCATGTTGAGGTAGGGAATATCTATTATCCTCATCAAGAAAAGCCTAGAGGAGACGATAAGGGAAAAAACAAACTGATGTTAGGTTGTCCAAAATTACAATAAAAAAAACTCCATTAGAACTGGTTAAAAAGAAAGAAGATGCATACTTGTTGAAAAAAGGCTCCATTAGTTTAGAGCGAGGCGAGATGTGGGCTTTGGGAGGAGTCAAGAATGATCCTAACCAGGAAGGAAAGGACGACGAGTCAAGCCCAGAAGTTTTTGATCGATTTATGCAAAGCGCTTGGCGGTCCTGCGAGCAGGAACCCGAGAGGCGGCGGCGCTCTTACCGAGGTAATTTGCCATGGAGATGAAACACAGGCCGGTGATGTAGGCATCATAGCCCGCCTCGTGGAGCTGCTCCTGGGCCGTGTCGTATCGCGGGAAGCCTTCTGCGGTCTCTGGAAGGAGAACAGGTGGACAGAACCAGAGTGCGTCAAAGCAGGTCAGTGGGGCTCAGCCCAGGCTGGAGGGGGGGCCGTGCGGGATCCAATCAAGCACTTTTTTTTTTGTTTGTTTCCTCACCAACTTTGGGGGATTTGAAGGGGGCCATCTTGAGGCGTTTCTCCAGCTCCGCCAGAGAGGTGATGGGAATCATGTCCTAGGAGGGGCAGTGGGCAGCGTGGGTCAACAACACTCACACTACACAATGGGATGCGGTAATCCTCGCCTTTAGGGACTTAATGTGAGGAGTACTTTTGGGGAAAAATGTTGAAAAAAATCTTTGATACCTTAAAAGGTTGCGTAGAAGACATCAGCTTGGTGTCCAGGAGTCTACAAATGTGATATATTTTTTAAGAAACCGAAACCAACTTTCAACAGAAAATCTGAAGACGCTGAATGGGCTCACCTCGGGAACACACACATGGTGACCTCTTTGAAGTCTTGGAGATCCTAGAGAGAAAAAGAAAATAACTTAAATATTAAAGTCAAAACATCTTTTTTTAAAGGGACACCGTGAACCACACAGCCTCAGTAAGTGGCACGAGGGCTTTCAGCACGGTGCATCAATTCCCCTCTGGGATTATTATAGTGCTTCTGTCTGTATCCGTGTTACCTGTGGCAGTGGGCAGTAGAACTGGTGGATCGTGTGCATGACATCCAGAAGCATGTTGTGTCCCACCACAAGCTTACCCTGCACCACACAGAAGAGACAAAGCGGGTTTAGGTGGCGTTTGAGAACACGCAACAACAGAGCCAACGGATTTCACGTGATTAAATCCTTCTAAAAAACGGACACTTACAGATTTAGAGATGGCATGGATGACCCTTGAAAAGCCAACGGCATCATTTAGCTCCTCCTATGGAAAGATCAATGCATGGGGGGTAAAAAATTAATTGATGGTCCTCGTTTCAATAAATAAAAAACAACCAAAATTTGTTTTCAAAAGCCTGAACCTACCTGCTCCTTCTCCAGTTTTTGCTGCTCTCTCCTCTTTCGCTCATCGTCGTCCACTTTGCTGATCTGAATGTAGCGCTCTTTCTGCAAACAGAGGCAACAAACATTCATTGGTTTGTCTTCCTAGACATACAGTTGCACAAGAAAAAGGTTGTCTGAAGTTGATCTAAGAGGCATGCTTACCTTTTCCGTCTCTATGGTCTCCACGTGAAGACCCTTGGGGAACCTGACAGAGGCAGGAGAAGCATTAGCCATTACCCAGATGCTATAGCCGCCGCCACCACCATGAACAAATGCAACAGCAGAGAACAAATACTGCCGCACTTACTTCCAGTTAAGAGTCTGGTATATCAGCTTTCTCTGGAACCTAAGGTTGAAAACAAACAAAAAACGGCAGCGAATGAAGTTGGTTGCAAATGTACAAAAAAAAAGCTGTTGGGGACTTCAAGTTTCGTACGGGATCCCATGCGTTACCCTGTACACGGCTCCAACTCCACCGTCTTCTCAGAGTTGGTGAAGAGGCCGTCCACCTTCTCTCTGTACAGGAGGAGAAGGACGAGACATTGGGCTGGAGCGTCACGTCTAAGTCATAAACCAACGACACAGTGAAACATCTCCCGCTGTTCTGTGAGACGCAGGATCCTGTCGAGGCGTCAATGCGCTCCGGCGTTCAGGGGAACATACATGACCCGGCTGATGAAGTCCTTGTGTTCTTCCGGTACGTGGGCCGGCCCTTTAGAGGACGGGGAGATGTAGGACGGCGTCGCCGCACCGTTGGCCTGCTGGTTCCGTCTCTCCTCGGTGTGCTCCCTCACGCGTGCTTCCTCTTCCTGGTTCAGGTAAGGGATGCCTGGGCAAAAGTCAGGAAGTGCAGGTCAGTCATGGAGAACTAGCCGTTTGGAGAACAGTGTGCGAAGAAAATGTCTTTGCACAATGACTTTTTGCTGCAGTGACCCAAAACGAGCAGTCTTTCGAAAGACACAATTCATCACAATACCTTATTCGGATTATGGACAAGGCTTTTTTTTTTTTTTTTTTTTTAATTTTTTTAGATCAGTTCAGTTCAAATGAATGCTTATATGATCGTTAAAAAACTTTTATTGCGATTGCCCTATTCCAAATTATACTGTACGGTTAATGTGGCTGTTAGGCTGTAAATAAAAAAAATGTAATCCTACTTACCATGGCGGAAAACCTTGTTGAAATCAAACCCCTGGCTTGCTAGAAAGTCAATACTTGAACTCTGCAATGACAACAACAGCAGCCTTTACCTTGACATCCCAGGACCAGCCCAATAAACAGTTTTAATAGCCCTGTGGTGGTAATGACCATGGCCCCAGACAAAGATTAGGCTGACCAAGGACTTACTTGACAGATGAATTTAATATCGGGAGATGCTCTGTTGAAGGGTTTGGGGAATATATAAAAATTAAAACACTTGATGATGTACCTGTGGAGAGGAGAAAAGAAAGATGTTGAGATTGGCAAAAACATGGCATTGACCGCCATGTTTTAATTCAAGCAAAAATAACTGCTTGGGGGGGGGGGTAATTGTTTTAACTGGTAGTCAAATCTCCAACAATATTACATGCAACACTAATATTACAGAAAGGGGCGCTTGAGGGATACACATTATGGTGAATACATTTGAAATACAACATTGCATTCATTGATTTAGGTTACGATAATAAACAGAACAAAAAGGAGTGCGAGTGGTCCTCCAGCGACTCACTTGGACGCCGTCGGGTCATACTTAAACGTACACAGCCCAAACTGGAACAAAAGAAAGTCCATGGAATGCTAGGAGGAGAGGAGAAGAAGAGATTCAAGCAATGGCGAACCCGACAAACCCCGTCTTTATGGGGATGCTGGTGACAATGAGCTACAGAGGGGGGAGAAATCAAAGTACAACGCAGACTGCTGCAAACCTTTTTAAGCTTTGCGTATCGTTCCTCTGGTGTATCCAGTCCATTGGTGAGTGCACTGACATTAGGTCCGTCGCTTATACCTTCGAAATATGACAAAATGCACAGTAATTAGGGATTGAATTGCATCGTGCGTTTGATAAATGTGACTCAAATTCGCCCCCCCATTACCTGAGAATTCGCCATCGATAGCAAGGAAATCTGCTTGCTCTATCGCGCTATACACGGCGCTTAAACAGTCCTTAAAATCTAGAGAAAGAGAAAGGTGAGGGATGAGCTACACTCGCAGGTATGCATGCTTCCCAGCAGTCACGTTAGCGACACCGCTAGCAACAACGATGCAAAAACATCTACTCCGATCAATGGGGAGATCCAGACTACTTTACATCTAAATGATCGTTATTACAGCATGTGTTTGTTGCAAGTGGACGGCAAACGGACGAACTGCGTTTGCTAAATCGTGGTACTCACTTTGCCGTGTAACCTCCATCCCTGCACAAATGCCACTGACAGCTAACGCTAGCTAGCCTATTCCAATTGGTTTTTAACCCTTTTTCTAACACTTCCGGTGCTGTAGGCTGACGCATTTGACGTTGCACAAAATAAAAGTAGGTTATGAACTTCCATATTTCCTATGAAATACTATTTAGTTTATATTTGACATTCAATACCATTATATTTATTATATTAATTGTATTATCTTTTTTTTTAATATCCATAAAATCATGTGCCATAAAGTAGAACGTGTGCGTGCGTGCGTGTGTTTGTGCGTGTGTGTGTGTGTGTGTGTGTGTGTGTGTGTGTGTGTGTGTGTGTGTGTGTGTGTGTGTGTGTGTGTCGTTGGACCCTCACCTCATTCAATCAAAATTTGACCTTGCTCTCACAGGTCATTTTAACCACCAAAAGCTGGGTTCAGTCGGATGGATGTCGCAGGCAATGCACTTGCACCTCAGTCAATTATATTGTCCTCGTCAGGTGCCCGTTAAAGAAAATACTGTTTCATTCTCTTTCGAAGAGGTGGCTTTGCAAGGTTGACGACTCCTGAAAATCTGCTTGAATCTGGGCCAAAGTCTGGCCGAGCAGTCGAAGCAAAGGCTGACTTACATTTGTCCTATTCTACTAGAGGCTGAATTGATTTATAAACCAAGCAAGTTTAACTCTGGTACCCCAATTTTCTCATGAATTCCACTTCGTTAAACTTGCAAAACCCACTTATTAATTGTAGAACATTAGATATGTGTAGGTCCAATTCAATTTGAATGGCTAATTAGCTCATTTACATGTATTCATTTACATGAATTTCATTAATCATGCAAACACCATTCTGCATACACAATAACTAGATTTGTATTGTCCTCCAGATAGGAAATGTATTGCCATCACCAGTGTAGGCTACATCAAATAGAACATTAATTACATTAAGAATGCACATAACACAGAACATAAACATACAACAGCATATGAGGCAGTGAGTTTGTTGAGCTCAGCGATGGCAGAAGGCACAAAGCTATTCCCAACAGGTCTTTCTTTCTTTCAGAATTCGAGGCATATACAAGTATAACACATTCTACCAACCTTCTAATTGCCTTAAAATCGTGTCAACAATTTCGTGCCTAGAACAAAGACCTGCCACATGGGGGAGCCATATTCCACAACCTCGGTGACTTTAATAGCACTATGTTTAAATAAGGCCTCCATAGCTGCATGAATGACCCCTATCTAACAATCATGGACACACACACACACACACACACACACACACACACACACACACACACACACACACACACACACACATACACACACACACACACACACACACACACACTCTGGGTGTGTGTGTGTGTGTGTGTGTGTGTGTGTGAATGTCCGTGCATGTATATATGCTCGGTTTGAGGGCAGACAATTTTGATTACTTGGTCAGTCCCCTAGACTCCTACGTAATCACCCTCTTTTTTACAGCAGAAAAGGAATAGGAAGGGAGGACAGAGAACAAGGGAGCAGTGGTAATGAAGAAGTATGCTCAAGTCACAGAAAGGCAACATGGAAGGTTGCATGAAGGGCAGGACTGGGTCGGGGAAACATATGGTAAATAGGGATACAAGAGGAACTGCAGAAGCCCAATGAGACACTTTCCATATGACAGCGGGGTTTCTTGTTCCGCAAACATGTTGCGATATTAAGAAACAGCAACATACAAACATACATACATACATACGTGCACTTACATACACATGGCACAGATAACATGCTCCAACAGTCGTGTCATTGGTCCCTTAATCATGCATGAGATTAGCTGGGCAACACACACACATACACACACGCATGCACACACACATGTACACACACACACGCCCACACGCACACACACACACACACACGCCCACACGCACACACACACACACACACACGCACACACACACACACACACACACAGGAGTGAACACTGTTGATGTTCATGTACACTCACGTTGATGGATTGTCTGAGTCTTCGACTTCATCTGAACTGAGCAGAATAATCCCCTTTCACACACACACACACACAAACAAAGACACACACACACACACACACACACACACACACACACACACACACACACACACAGATGCATGCACACATTCGTTCAGAAGCAAAGTCACTCATATCATCTGTATACTTATGGTGATAAACGCTCACTGTATTTCCCCATTTATATATTTGCACACACTAACACACACACACACACACACAAACAGACATACAAATACACACGCACACACACACACATGCACGCACACACACACACACACACACACACACACACACACACACACACACACACACACACACACACACACACAATGTAAACAGTTCTGTAGTGAATAGAAACTGATTTGCTTTCAGACCAAGACGGCAGAGAATACATTACTATGGATTTATCGCTGGCTTCATTGTAGAAGGTTGATGGGAGGAAGGGGAACACAGACATGGTGACAGC
>JAXIVH010000001.1:6572087-6609534 GCA_036785325.1 Urophycis tenuis | reverse complement strand
GCTCTTGTTTCATCTCTCTCTCTCTACGGGTCAAAAAAGGCATAACATTTTTTATAAATAAATAACACACACACACACACACACCTTATTTATATATAATAATAGAATAGAATAAATTATTTAATACATTTGTTCAATGAAACGGTGACGCCAAAAATCATGCATAACCAATTCCTCCAGCACAAAGAGTGGGAACGCAAAGCATACAGGTCTGTTTAGTTTGGGGAAATTATATTATAATCAAATTACGCTCCAAAGTTGCAAAGTTGCCTGCCAGCGCAAGTTTAACATTTCATTATTTGCTCCAAATGACAGCAGACGTTTATGTTTTCCAGGGCTAGCGTTCCTCTCCGTTGTCTTCCATTATCTCCACTTGATTTTTGATCTAATGCCATCTGCTCATCCCTGACCATCATTATCGGAGAGCAATAAGACCGGAGAACGCGATGGTGTCCAGATGATCTAGAAACGGCGCATAAACGGCCACCCCCCCCCCCCTCCAAAACCAGACTGTATTCAATAAAATTAAAAAAAAAGGGTGCAAAATAAATCGAGTCATTGGCTCGCCGCAGTATAACAAGATAGGCCACAGCACATTACTGGCGTAACGTATAGTAATTCATGGCCACTGAGGGGGTGTTTGTTTGAACCGCCTGCAGACACATCGCAGCCCCCTTGCCAGACCGGCAGAAGCCATGGGTTTCCCGGCGCCGCTTCCACAGCCTCGATAAACACAACACAGCTGTACACGTCTTCATTTGTGGCAGTGCACTTCCCTGCTAATAAAATAAAACCGCTCTGCGATTCCTGCAGCTACTCTGCATTCCCATTTGCCTGTTTACAGTCATTTGGAAACTTTTGTAGTCGCTCCAATATTGATTTTATGCGTCGATTGCCCTCAGCCTTACCTAGAACTCACTAGCGACCTGGAACCGCGGTAAAAGCATCTGCTAAACAGATGCAATGCGAATGCCTTTTGTTTTGCCGTGGATAAATACGCCTAAAGGTTGCCCGGGGCGCCTTTGGTTTAATTTAAACAAGAGCTACATGCGCTCTTATTTTGTCGGAGGCCTTTGTGTGAAACACGAATTGCCCGGGAGAGAGACCGATTCTGCTGACCAACGGAAAAGAGAACGGTTCTAACAACCGCAGGAGGGAGAAGATGTTGCCTTCTCTGTTCCAGCGGCGACAGCGACAACAACAACAATAAAAGAATCACGCCCGCCTTGTCTTTCTGATTGTCGTCTCTCTTGGCGCGTGATCCCTGATGAGACGGCTGTGTTTTGGGGGGAGGCGTCTCCGGTGGAACGCGGTTCATGTGCCTCTCCGCACGCAAGCCGGGGACAATCAGGGAGCCTTTGTGTGGCGTCAGCCGGCCCACGCGCGGGATCACCCCCCCCCCCCCCCCCCCCCCCCCCCGAGACGCCACTGAGGCGTCCAGGCCGCCCGTAAGGCACCTGCTCCCGCAGATTACAGAGTGCCATTGAGTAGATTATGGGGGTTGAGAGAGAGAGAGAGAGAGAGAGAGAGAGAGAGAGAGGAGAGAGAGAGAGAGAGAGAGAGAGAGAGAGGAGAGAGAGAGAGAGAGAGAGAGAGAGAGAGAGAGAGAGAGAGAGAGAGAGAGAGAGAGAGAGAGAGAGAAGAGAGAGAGAGAGAGAGAGAGAGAGAGAGAGAGAGGTCATCCGTTGGGAAACTTCTTCAGAAGATATGCCCTTCAGAACACGCCAATACACGGTGTAGACGTAGGGGGGGGCTATGAGTCAAGTATGTTGGTGGGATTCGCTTGGTTTTTGGTACTTGTGTACTGTGTGTGTGTGTGTGTGTGTGTGTGTGTGTGTGTGTGTGTGTGTGTGTGTGTGTGTGTTGTGTGTGTGTGTGTGTGTGTGTGTGTGTGTGTTTGTGTGTGTCGGTGTGTTGCTAATGTGACAAAACGACAAGCCCACGGCTGTTTGCCGTCCATTAGGGTGCAGTGAAATTCACATATACAGAATCTAAATGAAAAATCTGCCACTCCATTTGTGATAGCAACTCTCCATTTAAAATCACACAAACAGAGAGAGAGAGAGAGAGAACGAGAGAACGAGAGAGAGAACGAGAGAGAACGAGAGAGAGAGAGAGAACGAGAGAGAGAAGAGAGAGAGAAGAGAAGAGAACGAGAGAGAGAACAATCACCAACCACCTTTGCTCTAAATTGCTTTTGGTCAACTCCTATCTGGCCGAAGAAGACAAAAACCCAATTGTGCTTCCATTAGGTGAGCCAGCCATGCAGGTGAAGCACGGCGGCGGCGGCCTTCACGCCCACCACGCAATCGCGGCGAGGTCGCTAGGGCCTCGCACCCGGGGGGGCAGGTCACACACCGGGGGGGGGGGGCAGGTCACACACCCGGGGGGGCAGGTCACACACCGGGGGGGGGGGGGCAGGTCACACACCGGGGGGGGGGGGGGGGGGGGCAGGTCACACACCGGGGGGGCAGGTCACACACCAGGGGGGGCAGGTCACACACCAGGGGGGGCAGGTCACACACCGGGGGGGGCAGGTCACACACCAGGGGGGGCAGGTCACACACCCAGGGGGGGCAGGTCACACACCCAGGGGGGGCAGGTCACACACCCAGGGGGGGCAGGTCACACCGGGGGGGGCAGGTCACACACCAGGGGGGGGCAGGTCACACCGGGGGGGGCAGGTCACACACCAGGGGGGCAGGTCACACACCCAGAGGGGGCAGGTCACACACCAGGGGGGGGCAGGTCACACCACACCACGCACCAACGCCGGGGGGAGGAGTGGGGGGGGGGAAAGGGGGAATGGCCGAAACACTGGAGGTGGAGCCCGTGTTATGGAGGAGGCGGTGGGAGCCTGCGCAGGACGGCGGTAACGGGACCCTGCTGCATGCGGGGTCGTTACGCGCGCCTCCATTCGTCACTGCCGTCATAACGCCCGCTCTTTTTAACCGCAGCTGTATAAAGCGCCTTGATCCTTCTTGGGATTTACGCCGAAGATATATATAGGGGGGGATGTGTGTGTGTGTGTGTGTGTGTGTGTGTGTGAGGACAATGATCATGTTGACCTAGGGAATTGGACACACAGAAAAATCGATAAAGCACCAAGTCCCAGTCCTAGGCAGTGCAGTGCGGGAGGAGGAGAGCGAGAGAAGAGAGAGAGAGAGGAGAGCGAGAGAGCAAGAGAGAGAGCGAGAGAGAGAGAGAGCGAGAGAGAAGAGAGAGAGAGAGGATGAGCGAGCAGGGACCGCAAGAGAGAGAGACAGCGAGAGAGGGAGCAAGATGAAGCGGGCCGTTGATGTTATTGGACGTTGCGGCGCCACCAGATCTGTGTGGCGGAGAGAGAGAGCCCACGCCTGCATGGACCACGGCCGTGGCCACCGTGAAGGCCTGCGCCTCATCTTAGCACTGAGGGGGGTGTCAGGGTGGGGGGTGGGGTGGGGGTGTCGGGGTGGGGTGGGGTGGGGTGTCGGGGTGAGGGTGGGGTGGGGGTGTCGGGGTGAGGGTGGGGTGTCAGGGTGGGGGTGGGGTGTCAGGGTGGGGGGGTGGGGTGTCAGGGTGGGGGTGGGGTGGGGGGTGTCGGGCTGGGGTGGTGGTGGGGGTGTCGGGGTGGGGTGGGGGAGTGGGGGGTGAGGGTGGGGGTGAGGGTGGGGGGGTGGGATTGTCAGGGTGGGGGAGTGGGGGTGTCGGGGTGGGGCGGGTGGGGCACCTTGGTCAGAAGCAGCACCCTCTTCTGCAGCCGGCGGACCAGGGCGTCCTGCGTCTCCCTCTTCTTCTGCTCCTCCAGGGCTTGCCGCGCTGCTGGGAGGCCTCGCCTTGCAGCTGAGACTGGGAGCGCTCCACGCTCCGCACCCTGGGACACGGACGGACAGATGGGACGGTGAGGAGAGGACAGACAGACGGGATGGTGAGGAGAGGACAGACAGAGACGGTTAGGAGAGGACAGACAGACGGATGGTGAGGAGAGGATGGACAGACGAGATGGTTAGGAGAGGGCAGACAGACGGGATGGTGAGGAGAGGATGGACAGACGAGATGGTTAGGAGAGGGCAGACAGACGGGATGGTTAGAGGAGGGCAGACGGGATGGTTAGGAGAGGACAGACAGACGGGAGGGTTAGGAGAGGACAGACGGGATGGTTAGGAGAGGACAGACAGACGGGATGGTTAAAAGAGGACAGACAGACAGGATGGTTAGGAGAGGACAGACAGACGGGATGGTTAAAAGAGGACAGACAGACAGGATGGTTAGGAGAGGACAGACAGACAGGAAGGTTAGGAGAGGACAGACAGACGGGATGGTTAGAGGAGGGCAGACAGACGGGGTGGTTAGGAGACGACAGACGGGACGTTAGGAGAGGACAGACAGGACGGGCATGGTTAGAGGAGGGCAGACAGACGGGATGGTTAGGAGGACAGACAGACGGGATGGTTAGGTTAGCTTCACGTGTGTGTGTGTGGCGTTTTGTTGTAATCTACACTTTACGATGCCCGTGTTCGCCGGGTGGTAAATGCACAGATGTTTTGTACACGGGACGGAAAAGAAAAAAAGAAAGAGAGAAAGGTTCTTTGGATTTCATTGAGCCGGCGTGTATGTGTACGTTGAGGATCACAACGGCATGCAGCCCCGCTACTCAGGAATATTCACTCCTGAAGTGAAGTAGAAGAAAAAAAAAAAAATCAACCCCTTCAATAAAAGTACCATCTCTGTAACGGGGGGGGGGGGGGGGGGGGGGGGGGAGGGTTCACACCTTCATTTAAATAATGACAGTAACAGGTTGAATCTCTTTCACGTCGCTGTAAAACTAAGTGCACGTTCATTGCATTTCCCTAGGATGCTTCCCCCCCCCCCCCCCCCCCCCCCCCCCCTCATTGGTGTACTCTGTAGAAACGCACTTTCGGCCGACTGCCGTGTTATGCCTGTCGCTGTGCTGTGGAGACCCGTCTCCCCCCCCCATCTGTTGCCGCGGCGCCCGGAGGAGCCCACGCTCGCCACCCCCCCCCGTACGGCGAGAGCAGAGCCAAGGTCGGCGGCGAGGCCAGGAGAGCCCCCCTACTCCCCTCCCCCACCACCACCACCACCACCACCACCACCACCCCCACCACCCCTGGCTGAACCACTGATTACCCTCGGCAGGAATATTGCAATAAGTGGATTTGCGGCGATTCCAACACGGAGCGGCTGGCTTGTTGTCACACCTATGGGGATTAAACTAATATCCGAATCTCCCGGTGGATGGCTGCAGCGCACGGGAGACAAGTCCATTAAAACCCCGCCCGCGCGCCCACTGTAAGCACGGGCTTCTGGAGACAAAATGGGAGTTTAATGGCGGCACGGTGACACGCCGCTAAGCAACAATAATACAGGACTTATAGTGCGATATATAGGGACGACAACGCACGACACCCACAGCCATACTGTAACAATGTCTCTCGCTCCCTTTCTGTGGCTCGTGTAAATACATGGGTTTTTTTGTTTTTTTTTCCCCGTGCCTTCATTTATGCTATTAGAAGCATTTTCTTGTTGTGTGTGTGTGTACGTGGTATGAAGACGTATTGTGGGCATTTTGATTCATCTTCCATTCTGATGTCGTCTCCTATTCGCCTGCCGCTGTTCCTTTGTGGCGCCGTTACACCTTCCCTTCTGTAAATCCTGCGTCCCTTCCGGGGGGTTAATAAGGCGATATATCTCATTCTATTCCTTTACGCTTAGGGACGGAGGCCAGCAATCCCCGCCCACTGGGGGGAAAGGCACTGGGCAAAGGGAAAGGCACTGGGCAGGGTCCCCCCACGGAGGACGGGAACGCCGTGCCATGAATCCCCATCAACCGCCACTTGCCGTGCAGAGTGGCCAGGCGTCCCTCGGGGCTGGCGCTCGCATCGGGGGGCTGGATCACTGGTCACCGGCGGCCTGCTACACCCTCTGCCCCTCCTCCACAACCACCTCCACCCACTTCTAATGCCATAATGAGCTCAACACATTCATCAGAGAAGCGGAGCTCGTTAGCTAATGAAAGTTTTCCCCGCTAGATATGGCCTCTGCATAGACGCTGCCAGACGCACGGGCACGGCCCTCTCCACACACGCACAAGCACACGCACATGCACACACACACACACACACACACACACACACACACGCACACACACACACACACACGCACACACACACACACACACAGAACAGAACCAGCCTAATTACTCCTTTCCCCTGGCTTTCGCAGTTGCACAATTGCAGCCGTGCACACACATAGACACACACACAGACACACACACACACACTATTAGTGCAGCCCTTCCATTTTATTCTGTGCGTTTCTTGTCTTGCCTGTTTTAGCCATCTCTGGTTTTCTTCAGCCGTGCATTTAGCAGAGCGTATCTCTGAGAAATCCTTAATTGTCACAAAGTTAATTAAACCGGTCCGGATTCTGATGGTTGGTGGGTATATATGTGTGTGTGTGTGTATGTGTGTGTGCTTGCGTGCATGCGTGCGTGCGTGTGTGTGTGCGTTTTTACCGGCTGGAAAGTGCGTAGTTCTGCTCCTTCAGGGCAATTTCCCTCAGCTGAATCTGAATCACTTCCCGAGACAGATCTTCGGGCTTCCTACAGAGAAAACGCAGCGCAGGGTAGTTAGCACGCACACATGCACACACAATGAGAAATCAATAGGGCTGTGGTACGCACGGCGACTGGAGGGAAACAGCAGCGGCTCTCCGTATTACACCGTTACTGAGGGCGAACCAGAGGCGGGGAATAAGGCGGCAGGAGACGCAGTCGGAGTGATTAAGGATGAGTTTTTTTGGGGGGGGGGATGGTGAGGGGGGGGGGGGGGGGGAGGATCAGCCAAACAGTGGCCACTAATGTACCGAATGAACTCACTGCATGGGACAGGCAGAAACATAGCGCAGAGCACACAGGAGTAATCAGAAGGGATGGGGAGGCCGGCCTCTTAAAATGGGATGCAGGGCACAAGCAGGCCGATAAAACAATGGGCGACCGGGGGGGAGCTGGTAGACACACAACAATCAAGCGGCTTCTCGCAGACTTCCAAAAGTCCATTAACATTCATGCCTCGCGCACAACCACACACACACACTTTAGCGAGCGCGAGGTACCGCGGTTAGGAGGGGGGGGGGGGGGGCTGGTCTGGGAAGATGGACGGCGATCGACGGCAGGCAGTGTTAGGTTTCTCCAGAGGAAGCCAGCCGTTGGGGGCGGGGGGGGGGGGGGGGGTTGTGTGTCGTGACCGAGCATTTGGGTGGAACATTTAGAAGTCTGATTAAAAGGCGAGAACATGTGGGCAGACGAAGCTTAATGAGACGCTAAAAGAGCAAATCTAGTGCTGCAGACAGAGCACTCAGCATTGATTCGTAAACAACATTTGAGAAAGCACAGGAATCCATCTTGAGCATCTTTAACGCAACATGTCTGGGAAACGCATGACTGCACAACATGCAGTGGGGGGGGCGGGGGGTTCTGTATTGTATTATTATTATTAGCATGCTAAAAGAATAGAAGCCTGGTAGTTGGTTCAGTATTGCAGCTGGACCAAAAGTGCTGGAATTCTGCTCTGACATTTTAAGTGCAAAAGGTCCAAATGGTTGGGACTGCTTTCCCCACTGCACTGGTGATTCTTTCAACAAAAAAAAAAAAACACAAAAAAAAAAAGCATCTGACAGTCTTTGCCAGCGTGAAAGTCCATCCATTACAGACCTTCACGGCCAGAAATAACCGTTCCTCCTGCACCCAGCGATTGCACGTCTCGCCGGCCTCGGAAGGGCCTCGGACAGGCCTCGGACAGGCCTCGGACAGGCCTCGTGATCAACGCCGCCGCAGACTTCCATTGTTGTCACATTAAAAACAGGTTGCAGAGCTGTCGGCGCGCAGTCTGGGGCTGCAAGAAAGTTTCCACTCTCACAGTTCACTGCACCTATAATTAATTGTCCCATTGTGCGTTTACTTCCCCCCCTATAGAGGCCCCCGCCAACGTGGAGGCGGTAAACCCCCAGCAAACCCGTTGTACCGCGCGCCGTTTGTTACAGGCACACATCTGCATTGTTATGCTTAGCACAGCTTTCTTTCCCGGAAAAATAAACAGAATACATAAATAATAAATAGGGCACAACTGGACTTTTGTTTTTCGTGGGTCCGGGCCGACCCAGAGCCAGAGATGTACCGAGGCGGAGTCCAAAAGCGCCACGTGTGGCACGGCAGGCGGACCGCTGCTGATAGAACTCTGCGGTGGTTTTTGGACCGCAGGGGGGGGGGGCAGGCCCGTCTTGTTAAAATGTACACAGAGAAACTTGTTTGGGGGGGGTGGGGGGGTCTGGGGGGGGGGGGGGGGGGGAGTTTGGTCCGGTTTGTCGGCAGGACAACGATCCAGAGTGCCAGCACCCCCGCCAGAAAAGGTGAAGGTCCCGCAACGAGCGAGTGTCAAGATCGGGCCTCGGTTCTCAAGCCCCCCCCCGTGAGACTGCAGCAACGGTTGAAACACGCCAGCCCACCAGAGTCAGCTAGCCTGCTCCCAAATGCAAGAACAGTGAATGCGCAGAACTTCCCAACAGTGTACAGAGAGCAGCTCACTCCAGTACCCCAAAACAGACCCAGATCTATACTGAGCTTAAATCTATATTTAGCTCACCAAATATGAATGAGTAGGGGATACATTTTGACATATTTGTTGGGTATGTTCTTATGAAGTTCTGCATAACATAACAAAGAAATTGCATGTCTTGTGCAAAAAAATCAAAGAACATTTTGAAAAAGACTTCAGGGGGCTATATAATACAGTATAGGAGCTGCGGATGTTGTGGAACACGTCGTCACAAGCTGCAGTCAAGGTCGTGTTTGTGTTGTTGTACTTTGTAAATGCCAGCAGCAGCTCCGCACTTTTGTTCAGCCACTTTTTGTTTTTGTTTTTTTTAAACCTTTTTTTAAACCAACCCAAACACACGCACACTTTAATCGCTCTCTAAGAGAACGCCATAACAACCGCCATTGAAGACAACACGTTTCCCAATTCGGCTTTTCGGCGTCTTTCTTCACGTGCAAGACATGGAGAAAAAAAAAAGGCTTTCGGAAACAGACCCGACCCGCGCGTCCGTCGGTTCGGTACAGAACCGCGCCTCGGACCCTACGGTGGGCGATAATCCGGTCCATTCGCGTCTACGCAATCAATACCCCCACCAGCACGGCCCACCGTGCCGGTGTTGTCGTTATCACAGACACAATCTGGTTCGGTGGGCCGCGACGCCTCACTGATCAACCATCGTGACGGACGTCTCTCTACACTCGTGTCGCCCGTCACCGTGCAGGTCAAACAAACAGGAGATTAAATTGGACGGACGGACGCACAGCTCTCTCTCTCCTCCTCCCCCCCCCCCCCCCTCCATCTCATTTCCATAGTCACTGCTGCTTGTGACAGACGCATTGATAAAAGAAATTGGTTTAACCATGCGATGTGACATTAGAAGGCGATACGGAGCGGTATTGTGGTCAGTAGCAGCTAGACGTCACTGGCGTTTCACATCATCAGCTTTCGGGGTAAACATTGTAAATGCGTCTTTAAGAGGCACATTAAGCCAAATTATGTACTCAGCAGATGATATAATTTATGTAATTTATACAATTCTAATTGCCCCCAGACTTAAGTTAATCAGGCTACTTCATTCAGTTAATGAATATGTAAATAGGGGAATCTGCATAACTACATCTCCGCTTATCCCTAACTTATTCCCATTCATGTAACCAACCCCTCCATCAATGTTCCGCCAGATAACTCATATATATTCATTTCTGTAAGTTCACATTTTAGAAATTGTATGCACAGGCTGACAAACAGGCCAAACAAAATATTAGGCCTACCAGGCACTATAATGGAGAGAGAAATGGATGGAGAATAAAATAAACGTGCCAGTTTAGTCTGTTCATTTATTTGGATTTGCATGGCGTCATTGGGTTGATTGTTGTATGAAAAGGCTGTTCAAAACTTAAGTCATGGAAATGATGGATTAACACTGTGATGGAATATCACGTCATACTTTGCTGTGCTAAAACAAAGTAGTAACGTTAAGCAGTTAGTCATCTCCTCTACAATGTCCAGGCAGAGGTTTTGATTGGCCCTGCTGAAACCAGTGACAAAAACCTTGATGCTAATGTGTCTATCATTAATGCATTGTATTCAGACGTTACAAATTGTAGTCATTTGTGAAAAGAAAGATATCCATATTCACTAGATATTTTCTCATCGACAGTGCAACACAATTGTTATTACTTGGCACATTTTGAATCTCCAAAGAAGGAAGTTGCAAAGCTGGAATTGGGTATTTTTCGGGTCTAAATGCTGGTCGCCGACACCACTGTGCCCTGTATTTAGTAGCTGGGTGATCAGCTGTTCGCAGTCTGATAAACGTTGGGTTGGAAATAACTTGGTTTGTGAGGACGCTCCGATATTAAATATACTGTCCCTTTAAATTCATTCAATTTAGCTGCAATTTGGCACTTGGATGGTTTTTCAGCACCCGATTTAGCCTCCCACTGCTTCCCTAAGCTCTTTTGACATTGCTACAAACAACTGGAAATACTTTTCCCGCAAATCTTCCTTTTCAAAAGGTAATGGACTGGCAGTTGTGACAACATCACAAACAGCACGCCGATGTATAATGTCATGACATTATTAACATGTTACAATTGTTGACATTGTGATGTCAATCAGGGAGACGGCTATGCCAGTGGTTTTAATTAAATACACCGTGTCGAAGGAAGACATTAGGGTTCATTTAACATGAGCATTGTGTGAAGGTCTGCAATCATTTTTAATTTATATGCACATCTATAATGGGATGATCTTTCATCCTGATCATTTCTTGCTAGATTTGGCTAAATAATAAAAACCTGTGTTGGTACTGGAAGCCTTACAGATGAGTGGAATCTGATCTGGGTTTTTTTTTTTGGCATGTGGGGAAAAAAACCCCCACCAGTGAAACACTTTCAGTTCCAAATCAATCAGTGATTCAGTTTTAATCTCTTCAAGTACTCGCGTGCTAAGGCCTAATGCTTCCACTCGCCTCAGAGAATGGTGGGGTTTGCCATCACACAGGCCTACTTGAAGCACAGCAATCGTGCCTCATGAACAGAAAACTGTTTGATGCTTCCACTTCATGATAATGTTGACTTTATCCATTGTGGTTATAACGAGAAGATGACCTTGTTAAATCACTTGACAGTTAATACATGTATGACGAAGAAAAAAAAACACACCACACCGTCTCCAAGATGAAATAACTGCGAGCCGCTGACTGCCCCTTCACGCTCAGGTGACATTTTGGAAATGGCCACAGCTCCCCCTAGTGTATCAACGGAGTACAACGGAGCAACGTACATGAGCGCGACGCACACATTCACTCACCTTATGTTCAGCCCCGTGGACTGTCCAAGGCTCTCCCACGCCTGAAGCTTCTCGTTCAACCGCTGCGTTTGTGTAGAAGAAAAATAGATAGAAGATGGAGAATAACCTCTGTTTAACTGAAAGAGGAATGTACTTTTGGTATCTCTCACACACACACACACACACACACACACACACACACACACACACACACACACACACACACACACACACACACACACACACACACACACACACACACACACACACACACACACACACACACACACACACACACACACACACCTCTTTCTCCAGCTCTGAATTGACAAGGTCTTCCTTGGTCTTCTCCATCCTCTCCAGTTTCCTCCTCAGCCCCTCCACCTCCTCCCTCAGCAGGCTGCTGTTGTCTCTGCTCTCCCTGATCCCCCAAAAGAGAGGAAGCCAGCAAACAATGATCATCAGCACAACAGCAAGTTTAGATATAGTTGATAGGAGGACGCAACACCAGGAGCCCAATTTCATACCAAACATAAAAGGAGAAAGGTATCTGGTGGTCTTTATTAAGGGAGGGAAACGTACCAGGCACTCATGTGGGATGAAGTGAAGCTACAAATATGCAACTTCACCTCCGTGTTGCAGCTCACAGGCTAACATAGCCATAATCGTATGGCTTGTTTTCCGGGTCAGTGGGGAAGGTCTGCCAAGTGAGGTTTACCTGAGGTAGGCGTTGTCATCGCGGAGGCGACGCACTTCCTTGTCCAGGTCTTGAACTCTGGCGACCTCTGACCTCATGGTCCTCACCAACGCAATGTCCTGCTCCTGGAGGGACAGACGTCTCTCCAACTCCTGGTGGAGAGAGTATCAGTCTGTGAGTGATTGAGTCGGAAGGTGGGTGGGTGGGTGGGTCGGTGGGTGGGTGAGGGACAAACCTTGATCTTAATCACATGTTCAGAGCATGAGGACTGGGCAGACTGGAGACTTTGGCAGAGCTGGGACACCTCCTGGTGCTTCCTAAAAACACAGAAGGGAAGAGCCCAACGTGGCCCGCATTGTAATTAGCTTTATCTGTATTATCACAACCATGAGTATTTCAATTCCTTCTGCTCTGTTTAATGGCACGAGTGAGTGCGTGAGTGAACACCTGCGTTGCAGGTCCAGTTGCTCCTGCAAAGACTGGTTCTCCAGGTCCTTAGTGGAGATGGTACAGTCGTGATTCTGAACGGTCTGTTTCAGCTCTCTGATCTCATCCTTCAGACCACTGATCGTCTGCGACAGATGACACAGATGAAAAAACATCAACGCACATGGCAAGAGGAAGAACCACTGCAGCACATATACAGTACCTGTGTGTGTGTGTGTGTGTGTTTTTACCTGGTTTGCAGTGTCTAGTCTCACATCTCGCTCCTCCACCTTCTTGTTCAGGTCATCAAGGTTCTTGCGCAGAGCTCTGTTACACCCCAGCTGCTCTGAAAGGGTTTTGGCAGCGTCTTCCTCCCTCTCCTCTAAACGCTTGATTCTACCCAGGAGGTCCTGATTCCGGTCCACCTCTCGCTTGAAAACAAACGTTAAAAAAAAGGTATGCTTCATTAATCTGTGGCCTGTAACTTCTGAGCTCTAATTGGGTGATTAATTGGGTAATTGGGGATTTGAATCTGTGGAACTGAAAACCTTTTCTTTTCTTTTCTTTTTTACAATGAAGTATCCCCATTGACAATAACAACAAACACAACAACAACACAGTAGTAGTAGTAGTAGTAGTAGCACTACTGTACCTCCAGGTCCCGGGCACTATCCGTGGCCACCTTCTCGAGCTCAAAACGAGCACGCTTGTGACTTATCTCCATCTGTTTCTTCTCCTGGTCCAACTGAATGTACTGGCTCTTGGACTGAACCCGTTCTGCTGCGTCTAACAGCTGAGAGACAGCAGGCCATTGGTCAGTTTGTCGGAGAGCGCCGTGTTTACACATTAAGGTTATAAATGGCGGCATGTGCGCCGTGGATGGACAGAGGGACGGTTACCTCCATGCTGCGTTTGTAGTTTATCTGCAGGTTTGCACTTCCGACTGGCTGGTCGGATGGCCGCTTGGGAGGATCGGGTTGGGAGATAAATGAGTTGAAGGACTTGAGGGTTGCGAACACAGTGGTGCTGTCTTCTATATCCATCCTCAGACCACCTGCTGTGTGAAACACAATAATATTGTTCGCATCGTACCATGTAGGAAGGTCAGATTTCAGGGGAACAAGAGCAGATACAGATATCTCTACTGTAACCACCCTCCCCTGTCAGAAGTTCATCAATAAAGTCATCCATATAGTGCGGCTAACTAGTATGTTACATGAAATGTAACCAAGTGACTCAGTTACTGTAAAACCGGATGTTACCGAAGCGTTGCCTTGGAATTAAATGTTCAATATAAGCTGCTAAATCAACGACCTGAACAGCAAAATATAAATCAGGAAATTTTGCAAACATAACAGACACTTTTATGACAACATAAAACAAATGGGCGTTAAAAGGAAGACGAACACTGAACTCATCAATGTTGTCTGCAAACGACTTGGTGGCTTTTACTTTGGAGGGTGTCGCTGGAAATGCCCGTCTTTACGTCTTAACAGCTAGCCAGGCTAGGTGTTTGATATCAAGAGTTTGGACAGCAGCAAACCTTTAAATGCTGCTTAAACTTAATCGGGTAGATGTGATAAAAATGCTATTCTAAATTCTAATATCATTTCTGTTTTAAAAGAAGATCGTGTTTAGATATATATATATATCGTAGGTAGCTGTTTACGCTAATGTGTTCTGCACCTGACAAATGAGCGTCACAACAAGTTTATCGAGTGAAATATTCCATGCAAATAAACCCGCTGACGTGGTGCTATAGACTGTTATAGCCTTCGTAATGTCTAACCTACCTCTCTACCCGTATTTCCGTACTTGGAGCTGGTAGGTATTATTAACTAGTATCCGTGGCTGTGCGGCAGCATTCACACAGAAGTCCCTCCAGTTTACTTTGAACGTGAAGTGTAAAATATCTCGAGACTTGAACGAGACTTGAACGGTCAACGAGCCTCATTTGACAAAGGCTATGTATGTATGTGGCCTGCAGAGCAGCACACATTGAACCGAGTTACTGATATTAATTGGGGTATCGTAGAATGCTAACTTTTCATGTGCAGAAAAATGTAAACATTTAAAAAGATTAAGATCAAATAAATACTACTATTTACATGACATAAGATACATTATCCATGGCGTTGGTTTACTGCCCACTGCTCCTATGTAACATTGGAGGACACATTTCGTTCGCGTATGAAAGGAAAAATGAGAATTATGAGAATTATCAAAATGTAAAGACCGAATGGTCCTGCTTCTTCTTTTTCTTCCTCTTCTTCTACAATCACCACAAGTGTAGTTTCATATCCTCCCAGCAGAGTGCATCACTGAGATACGTTTGAACGACAAACGGACAAGCTGCATGACTGTCATGCTGCATTGTTAATTCCTCTTCGTCGCGATTCCCTCACTGGATTCTGAAAATATAAGTGTCATCTGATTGTATTTAATGGCAATAAAATCACCAATATTGCAACTCTACGATACGTAGAGATGCTGACGGTGCTAAGCAGTAGTCACATAACTTTGGATGACCCAAGTTGTCAATAGAGGTGCAATATTGGTAAGTTTATCCCCGTTATATACGATCACATTAAAATATATTTGCATGAGTTTGTCATATTGAGGGAATTGTGTCCTCTTAGTTGCTCACAGCTGGGCTGGGCTGTAGCTTTCTCAAATAGGTCCCACAAACGGACAAATCCACACATTTTGATTCTGTGTTTACACGCCACTGCTTGGCGCGTGCTCGCAGACATGGAGACTGAGGCCCGCAGTTCTACCTCTGAGAGAAGATGGTGGCTGCACTTTAGGCAGTGTAATCATTCTGTATTCTGAATGCAGAGGGACATTTCAATAAGTTGCGGGGGCAAATGTGGGAGGGTGTTGGGGTTTTTTTTATTACTGATTTGGGGGTATGTCAATTGATGGCAAAATTGCTCAATTTCAAAAAAGGCTCTTAGCTGGGGTCTTAATAAGCCGTCTGAATCCTTTAACAAGCAAAGTAAAATCTACGTAAATGTCAGATACAGGAGCTCTAGCATCCCGTTCCTAATATCCGGTCAGGATGTGAGAACAAAGAGTAGTGGTCTGGGGAGGGAGAGAAGAGAGCTTCATTAGCTATCTCTCTCTCTCTCTCTCTCTCTCTCTCTCTCTCTCTCTCTCTCTCTCTCTCTCTCTCTCTCTCTCTCTCTCTCTCTCTCTCTCTCTCTCTCTCTCTCTCTCTCTCTCTCTCTCTCTCTCTCTCTCTCTCTCTCTATGTCCATGCCCCCCCCGTCTCTACCCATTCCATTCGGTATCTATTGTCCTAAATACAGCACACACACACATGCATGCACACAATCACACACACACACACACACACACACACATACATGCACGGACACACACAATCACATGTGCGCACACACACACACACACACACACACACACCCTTGCTCTGCAGCAAGGTTCTCCTAAATGCAACAACTTTAAAAAAAAAAAAAAAAATGGCCCAATGCCATATATGCATATGTGAAAACACGGACACACACACACAGAGTTTAAAAAAAAAAACATCCTTCAGCAGAGGTGGCTGCAGATGTGACCTTCAATGCAATCTGCCGTGCAGCCCTTGAAACAACCCAGGGAAGGGGAGCGTTGCCGTGCCATCCACGTCTCCAGGGCCGCCGCCGGCCGCCCGCTCCGTGGTGTCCATTTCTAATGAAAACGTTCAGCGCTCTGACGATTAATTACAACTGATAATGGTCATTTCTGCCGAGTCTGGATTGGCTGCGTGTAAGAGACTAAGCGTCAGTTAATTCCTATTATTCATCTTTCCACTGTCTTTACACACACACACACACACACACACACACACACACACACACAGATACACACACATTCACACACACACACACACATACACACACACACAATGCTGTGCAGTGCTGTACTGTATAATCCCTTTATTATTTTAACCATGTAACCATGTAAGAATATAGTTGAAACTAATTTTTATTTTAGCCATATAAACACATTTGATTAGACCGCAGCTATTCTGTTATGTCTTTGTAGTAATGTGTTGGTTTAAAGGTCTAATAGATAACATTTCCATGCTAAAATATCTGATGTCGATCATTAATGAGAGTGAAATCCATGTATTGAGATACATGGATTTCACTCTCATGAATAAATGAAGTTGTTGCTTGTTTTCGCTATATCCACGTCACGACATCCACTCAATAAACATCCGATGCTTTGTGTGTTACAGGCTTTGATATCATCGGCTGGTATTTTACTTGATACGTCTTCTTCGTAACATAACACAATACACAATCTATTCAAAACTTTCGGACTATGGTAGAAAGACGCCTTGATCCGGTATTGACTTTAACTAAGATGCTCTCGAGCGACTATGTGTATGAGCTGATATCCACACGATAACTTCTTCGTGATGGGTGGCCGGTGATTTGTGTGGCATCACACAGGAAATGAATCTCTTCCCTCCCTGTGACCTTTACAAGTCTGGTAGAATTGACTGGTTAAGTGCAAGACAGATGGAGTTTGACAAACCAGGGGGTCTGAGAGGCGAGGGCAGAGAACTGAAGGAAACATAGCCGGGCTCCATCTGCTGCCAGTGATTAGAAGCTTGGCTCACATCTCAAACAGCCGACCTCATAAGTCGGCAACTATATGATTGATTTTTTTTTTTTGGTCCCAGTCTTCCCGTTTACATGATTCAGTTCTACATTATGGGGCGCACTGTTTCCTGCGCGCTCAAGGGAAACGGCGTGCGCGTACGTGCACGCCATGTTACGTGAAGCATTGCCAGAGAGTTGTTTCCGTGATAGCATGAAGACGGAAACAAAAAAGTGAATTATGGCAAAGTCATGACTCGATACCGCCCTTGTTCATCAAACCACTTCTGATTTACTGATCCCATTCAGCCGCTGCCTTCTCTGGATTCAATAAAATGCGCACTCAATAATGACTGCTACCCATTTAAACAGGCCTTGGCTGTTTGTTTGTTTGTTTGTTTGTTTGTTTAGGTTGTCTTCTCCTTTAGCTATTATCCCCAATTGCCTGTTCCACTCACTGTGTCATAGCATTTTTCTTGGCACTGTTGCTCTTGAAAAAAACAAGACCATTATCACGGAGAGGTTGCTGGTGAGTTAAATGGATCAGAGGTCCGGGATGAACCTGAGTCTGTGAGCTGGCGTGTCCCAGCATTCTGTACCGTCTAGGTACAGCATCGACATCAACCGATGACATGTCGCCCCGACTAAGCTCAATATATTGCATGTGAGGTCATGACGCCTTTCATCAACTCAGCCTTCAGCACTTAGTCAAACAGCCATGCTTCCTGAACATTAATTATTGTACTCTTCCTTCACAACAATACAAAGAAAACGTCATTCAGCCAATGGCCTGATACGGACTGTGGCTACATATAGGAAGCGCTGTGTAATTACCGTGGCTTTTTTGCTCCGCTGTCTTCTAATTAAGTGATAAATACGCCGGCCATGTTTATGGGTAAACATGTGGGTGGCCTTCCTGGGTGGTCAGTTGATCCATCTGTATGTGTTTCCTGTGAGTCTCTGGCGGTGTCTGTGTGTCAACAATAGATGTTCACACTGATTGTAAATGGCATGATGTTTAATTTGCAGTTTGTTGCCTCATCGAGGATTCACAGTCCGATTCGCAGCAGGCTCAATTCTGCACTGGCTACGCAGAAGTAGTGCAGGGTTTTTTTTTAATGTATATTTGTTTTTTTTTGCACTGATGAGCACGTCAACAATTTCCAAGACATCTAAATGACACTTCGGAAGGTCTAAAATATTCCTCACCACAATTCTAGAGGACAACCTTTTGATGAACGACACAAGACACAGATTGTCAGAACAATTTGTCCTTTTGGCGATAACGTATTATTATGCTCATATAAAGTAGGACATGAAAAACGGGGTTGGCTCAAAAATCTATGGGATAAATGTACCTTAAGTAATAAAACCTAAAGAAATATGCCTTAAGATGACGCATTTATCAGCAGTGTGGCATTGTCCCCCATGGCCATGTTTGTGTGTGTGTGTGTGTCTTGACATGTATATAGTATATAGCTACACGTGTTCTTTGTTTGTAAAAACATTATGGACCTGAAAATATAATCATACGTCAATGATGACGCACAAAATGTTCCTCAGAATATTGAATTCCATATCATTATACTCCTTGTGGCTGGCTTCCACAGGCTTTATGGTGTTTTCTTAACCATATCTTGAAAATCTATGAATTTGACACACAGATCGAATGATCCTCTACAGAGGATGTCTTCAGCTCTCCCGGACTTCTCTCCAGAAACAAATAAATGTGTATTATAATAAGACTAGAATTTAGTCAAATGAATTTAGTCTGCCCTTCATGCTTTTCTGTTTCTGCTGGTTTCCTGCTCTCTTCTTCGCCGTTGGCCAGCTAGGTTGCATTCACTCCCCCTGAAATGTCCTGCTGTGTTCAGTTTAAATGTGTCAGTGATTCACACACAACATGCTCTTTGAAGCCGACTCACAAGTTACAGTAACGCAGTATAACACTGTGAAGACCACTATACTGTGATCACCACTATGAAGGTGCACCCTTGTTCCTCTCTGGCTGTTACTGCATTATGCCAGCAGTTACACATTGGTAATTTCCATTCAAATAAACAACATTTGAGTTCCTTTCAGTTTGCTGGCTTTAATTTATGGTTCATCTCAGGCAACTGGTGAAATGTTTCAGTTCTTCCTCCTATTCCCCCGGAGGCACCAGCGGCATACTGCCTGAGTTTGTGTTGAGCTTTCTGAACGGACACAGCAGGCTTAAGACAGGCTGAAGACAGCTGGAGCTCCGCTAGAAAAGATGGACGTCGATGTTGAAAAAATACAAATCCATATTCATATGTACACACTCAATTTCTCTCTCTCTCTCTCTCTCTCTCGCTCGCTGAGTACAGGTCAGAGTCACGGCAGGCTGGGGTCTACTCTGTCACGTTGGACACAGAACTGGTTGACACTGCAAGAGACGAATGGACGAAATGGACGACAAAGAACCCCAATCCATTAATCCCGCTCCCGAGCAACACAAGAGTGGGACTATAATGCCGCTGTAGAAGAAGTGTGTGCTGATAATGCTCGTTCACCTTTCCGTTCCACACGTGTTCATTCCGGCAAATGTTCACACATTCGCCGTTGACGACGTTGGCGTTCATTATGGGAGCATTTGCATGAAGTGCATGGCGGTAGGAGGAAAGTAGGGCACCCAAACATAGATTGATCACCTAATCTAATGCCGTGGAGCCCCATTACCCAATGCACATGGTAATCCTTACCCTAATTATTGCGTATAGCAACCTCCTCCACCTTACCTGATGTACTGTGCAATGTCAATTGAGATCATGTGGAAAGTAATGGCAAGAAGCCATTACTTCCAGTCATTTTGCAGAAGTGTACATCCAAAGCAACTTGAATTGAAATTCCTCTAAATTCCTCTTGATTCAGGAGCAGGTCGCAGTGCCTACAGGTCGACATTGTGCACATTGAACTGAACCCAGTTCTCTGGAAATCAAAACGTCCTCACCACAACCCCGCTCCTTCCTCCCCTCCCTATTGTGTCAGTCCAAAACCAAATGCAGGACTGTGAACCGGTGGACCTGCCACCTACTGCTGGGTGGCCTGCAGTGACGCAAACCAATTGAAACGCTCAGGCGCGTCGTTAGACCTGGGCATTCGAGGCTACAGCCCCGGATCTTTTGGGAAAAGCCCCGGACCTCTGAAACAAAAAAACATAGTAATGATGAAAATCAGTGACGAAGCTCAGGAAATCACATCTACAATATTCAAAATCCCCCCCCAGTGGTTTCCTGGGGCTGAGCCCCCCAAAACTCAGAACCGAGAATCACACCTGCAAACGATAATACCCTGCGGAACTTAAAACAATACTACAAATCCCAGAGCCAGTTTCCTCCTGGCTGCATTCAAATCAAAACACATCAGATAGAGAGAATGGAATGCCACAGTAATACAACCTGATAAGATGGTAACATATGGTGGTGGACACACGGTGACAGAATAAAAATAAGAGACAAATGGGCAATCCCATACACGAATATATGAATATACAATGCAACAGAATACAACTGTAAATGCCTTTCGCTTCACCTGGCATACACATAAGCTCATTGCATCGAAACACTAATGCACAGTAAAAACATCACACAACTTTAAAAAGCTGTAAATATGCCTGGAGTTAAAAAAAAAAGGGCATACTTCACATGGGAGGAATAAACATGTACATGTGTGTAGTGGAAAGTGTGTATAGGAAACTGAGTCTGAGAATGTGAATTGTTTGTTCAGGGAGAGACGTTTGCCTCTTGGAATACCTGCAGTAATTAAGCTTTCAAATGCTGTCAGACGTGTCAAACCTCAGTTTCCATTCAGAGACACACACACACTGGATCCAGCTTTGCTCTGACAACAAGAAGCTGTACAAGCCGTTACCAGAGAAAACTGTACACATCCTTCGTTCAAAACGCTCTGCAGTTCTCCATGACAATTGGGCTTGTGCAGCGGAACGCATCGCCGGATGTTTTCATTCATTCATTGATGAAACATTCCATTTCAAGGGCAGTTTCAAGTTTCAAGTCATTTGTCATCAAATGTGCAGCATCACTAACAGTACATACTGTACAATGAAATGTATTGGACGAGGCCCGTTCCAACATTGAAGGAAAATCAGCAAAATCAAGCAAAAGTTGTAGTAATGCAGTAATGTAAAACGTAAATCAGGGTTGTAGTCAAGACCACCTTTGTCCAGTCCAAGACCGAATGCAAAGAGGTTGGAGTCCAAGACAAGACTGAGTCCAAAAATATTGTCCAGGACAGAAAAAAACAAGTAATATTTTATTATGGCAGAATTGGCAGACATCTTCTTTTGTCAGTGTGTGTGAATCGATGAAAATGAATGACAATAACGTTACATTAGCAGGGCACACAGATGCAGGGCGCCCGAAGATAAACTAGTGTGTGATTGGTTATCGAGTGGCCAGCGTTCTAAACATAAGAAAGACACATAGACTTGGTCGAGACCAAAAGCCATATTTGGCAAGACCAGTGGCAGAGACCGAGACAAGTCCAAGTCCAAATACCAGCGAGTTCGAGACCATAGAAAAAACGTCTCGAGTCCGGACTCGAGTCCAAGACCTGACTCGAGCACTACAGCCCTGATGTAAATATAAAATAAATATACCGCATAGGCAAATGAAACCGTCGTTTTGCCACATCACTCGCATGAGAAACACTGCGGCAGTTTCAGTTTCAGTTTCAAACAGTTTCAAACACAACTATGTCACCACATAATGACAAAGAATTTCACGATCAATTACTAAACAATGACTGAAACACTGTTACTACCGCTATTACTATTCTCCTATAATTCCCGAAATGGAAGCGGTCATTGCGATGTAACGTCACGATGTACAAGCCCTATAGCGCCTATAGCTTCAGTGCAGTGCACCTTTGACGAAGGTGACCATATGGCAGTAGCTGGGAGACCACCTACACGTTTTGAAGATCCCTCTCCCAGCCTGTAAGGAGCAAAGATGTCAGTTTGCACTTTGTCAAGGTTTCTATGATGTGCATGTGAAATAGCAAGTAGTATAACACATTTCTGCTCCGGGAGTTGTTGATTGTGTCATAGCACATAATATCATAAAGCACACACGCTTTGTGGTATTATAAGTAGGCCTAGTTGATTTTCAAATATAGCCACAGCCTCATGTTGTTCAGAAAATCCAACCGATCAGAACCAGAGAGAATCAGAGATCTTGCTCTGTTCACTTTTGCCAAAGCCGGTGTATAGTAAAGCAAAAACCTATTCTAATCTGAGCCCTCATGCCAGATTTCTGTTCATATTTGTATATAGTTATTGGCTGATTCTAATCGATGGCTGTTGTGACGGTGGAGTAGATTTCTCGACTTTCGTTGGACCAGAAAATATTCTGCAGACAGTCGTGGTGCTAGCAGGTCATTCACTGCACCGCCCTCAGTGATCGCTGATCGGGGCAATCGAGGAAAAGTCTGTGGACAGGACACGGTTACTCAGCCAGACTCTCTCTTCAGAGAGAAAGCTGGTCGGCAAAATAAAGCTAAATTCGACGGAGGCGAGTGTCGTCACAGTGACAGATATTTGTTGAATCTAGGATTTGGAGTTCAGTTGATCTGTTGATCCACGAGTGCAAGGGATCGACAGATCAAATACGACTGAATGCTAGATCCTTGAATGTGGCGAGCTCATTTCCTCTTCCGTCACTTGATTTGACAATGTAGACTTCCACAGGTCTTGAAGTGGTCCTCAGAAGCCATCATCGTTCACATAAGCAGAGGGTAGAGACCACATAAGGTATGTTGTCAACAGCTCCTGAAGCAACTATTCTGGATAGATAGATAGATAGATAGATAGATAGATAGATAGATAGATAGATAGATAGATAGATAGATAGATAGATAGATAGATAGATACTTTATTAATCCCCGTAGGGAAAATAAACAAGGAGAAGTCAGAGTGGTTGGCATGATTCAAGGCAGGAAAGGTTTGAAATGTGTTTGTGAGTCTGAGAATTGACTTTCACATTCATTTCATGCTTTACATTGCTGAACAAGCTATTAAAAGACAAAACAATAGGTTAATTTCTATGATATGATGCGTAACCTAATATAACAGGATATTAGGTGACTATGGTCACACAAACCTTTCAAGCTAGCCTAGTCTGCTTCTTCGTCTTGCAAATAACTTTCAGTAATGAGTCACATTTTGTCATTTAACGAAGCGTCTTGACTTTGTGTAACAATCGTCTCTGCAATAAATCCAAAATAACAAACAAATAAGATAATTCCCCTTGGGTTTTAAGATCATCACACTGCTATCATCACTTCATGTTATTGCTTAAATGAAACGATGATAAGAGTATACACAACCATACATCCTATGATAACTTGGCACTTTAATCACTCTTTGTACCTCGGCACTTAGTCAGAGATGTTGTATACCAGCAATGGTTAACCTAGCAATTGAAATGCTTGAAACTTGTTCTGGTGACTTTCTTACTGTATTAGCAGCAATGAAATGTTTCACATTCTTATGACAAACGTACTCTTTGTAGGCCTACTGTAAGTCTCTTTGGATAAAAGCGTCTGCTAAATGCACTGAATGTAAATGTAATGATAATGTAAGTGTGTCTGATTGAGATGGTAAACCCTAACCCTAACCACAGCAGAACCTCCACAGCAGAAGTCAGAGCAATGTTCCGTTCATCCGCATGGAGGACCAGACGGCCCCAAAAGCCAATGTGGCGTTTTCCTTTTGATAAAGTGCAAATGTCAACTGTAATACACTCTTAAAACACACATTTTTAGCACCAAGAACATCGCCGGGAGCGGGCTACAGCTTTTTGACGATGTCAAATAACGCGTTTGTTGCATTTATGGCATTGTTTGGTTGTTGTTGTGGTTTTTTGTAGGTGTGTGTGTGTGTGTGTGGGGAGGGGGGGGGGGGGGGGAGCAAAACATCGAAAACCTTTGCCAAATTTCACCCTGCGTGTGATGCTGCCAATATGCTATCAAATATAGGAAAAGCAGCCGGTGTCAAACACGTTGAAGGGAAAGTACGACAGAGATGTCCATCATTTCCCCCCGGGGAGACAGACAGGCGCGGGGGGAACAATGTTGTTTTCTTGGGCCGTATGACACGTGAACGGAATCGCTTATCGAGGCTCACGTTTGGCCTCTGATACCGAGTGCAGAAAGACTCGTCGGGGTACACGGGGATAAGTGACATGGAGAGCAGCGACTCCCGCGCCGCGCTCCTCCAGACAGATACCTGCGGCGCCGCGCCGCCCCACGACTGTCTGTCAGCATTGTGTACGCTGTCGAGCGGCAGTCGCGCTTAAAACCAGTAGTACAGAAGGAGTGCACTAAAAGACCAGAGTATAAACAATAAACAATACATATATTCACTTAAATTAAGATAAAATTATATGAGAGCTCTTAGAATCAGATCAAATGAAAAAAATGAAAACCTATATACATACATAGTAGGCCTAGTCAAGTCAAGTCAAGTCAAGTGGACTTTATTGTCAGTTAACCATGTAACAGTACATTACACAGAGAACTGAAATTCCGTTTCTACTAACTCCAGATGTGCAGTGTTAAGGACAACTTGACAACTAGCATTAAACTAAGTTAAACATAAGACTAAACTAAACTAAGTTAAACATAAGACAACACTAGACATAAAGTGCAGATATATATCTACAGAATAGCAACCATCTACAGAGTAAGAAACCAACAACGTAAAGACAACTTTCAACTTACAGACTATCACAGTGTTCCGGAATATAATATTTGAGGTATGTTAGAGTGTAATAATAATAATAATAATAATAATAATAATAATAATAACAATACAATAATAATAATAATAATAATATAATAATATACTAATATAATAATAATAATAATAATAATAATAATAATAATAATAATAATAATAATAATACAAGAGTCATAATAATAATAAGAGTATAATAATAATACAAGAGTAATAATAATAATACAAGAGTATTCAATTTTACAAGGTGCGATATGGCAAAGTGCAAGGTGCAGAATAGCAGCATGGACATTAAATAAGTATTGTAAACACTGTTTATGTGCAAAAGAGTATGTGCAGATATTGCATAGAGAGAGGAGATAACAGAGGGTGATTTTTTTTTTTTTTTTTTTTTTTTTTTTCATTGAGTCTACTGACCCACAGTTTTGAGGCTATTGTCCCACAGTTCTATTGGAGTTTTTATTTATTTTTTATTCCTGAGTGAGTTGAGCAGTCTGATGGCCTGGGGGAAAAAGCTGTTGCTTAGTCTGGTAGTCCTACAGCGCATACTGCTGTAGCGCTTGCCAGAGGGTAGGAGGGTGAACAGTTTGTGTGAAGGGTGGGCGGTGTCCTTGGTGATGTTGATCGCTCTTTTGTAGCAGCGGGATGGGTATAGGTCCTGTATGGATGGTTGGGCGGATGTGGTGATCTTTTCTGCTGTCCTCACCACCCTCTGTAAGGCCTTCTGGTCAGCAACAGGGCAGCTGCCATACCAGACTGAGAGACTGCTGGTGAGGATGCTCTCAATGGCTCCCCTGTAGAAGGTGGTGAGTGCAGAGGGGGGGAGGTTGGCTCTCCTCATCCTGCGTAGGAAGTGGAGGCGTTGCTGTGCTTTCTTGACCAGGGAGGTGGTGTTGGTTGTCCATGTCAGGTCATCAGTGATGTGCACCCCCAGGAACTTTGTGCTCTTCACTGATTCCACAGTACTGCCATTGATGGTGAGGGGAGTGTGTGGTTTGCGATTCTTCCTGAATCATCCTAATCCGCATCCGCCTAATCATCCTATTGAAGATGAACAGTGCAATTGGTCGATGAGTCTGACTGAGGGGTAAATATAAAAATAGATGTGCAGGGATAAATTGTGCAAAGTAGATGTGCAAATGTGCAAAATGTGCAAAAGTACAGGATTTCACAGGCTTCAAGATACGTATGCACGTGCACGCACGCACACGCACACACACGCAAGCATGCACACTCGTGCACACACACACACTCACACACACACACACACACACACACATACACACACACACACACACACACACACACACACACACGCAGGCGAAACAAGGAAGCTGAAGAACAGGCTTCAGCTAGGTGTCTGTGTCTGCGGGCGTGAATACTATATAAGGAACCTACGTCAGTCTCTATGAGCTCCTACTTCAATAACACAAACTATTGGTTATTTTGACACTTGACAAGTCTCTTGTTTGTGTTGAATCAATGTTCAAATGACCCAAAAAGTCAAATTATGGCTTGAATACCAGCAGTGCCCTGCTGTGACCAGGGCCAATGGCCTGGGGGTCTACATTGGAAAGCCTTGGGGGGACCCAAAGCAGAGGGGGGAAGTTTACATTTCTAATTTTGTTTCAAGTATTTTGTTGTTCAAATAGTTTAACTAAATTTCATGATGAATGTCGATCTAAATGCAAGCTTAGCATATTCGTTTAATAAATTGGTATATTATTGTTTTTCCAAAAAAGTAAAGACTGACTCCAATGATGTAGATGCAGATGCTTGCTTGAGGCAAGATGAGCTTAGTTCAACATGAAAGCAAAATTAAACTATTTTTCCTTGAATGGCTGTAGCAACAGTGTGTTTTAGTGTATTAGGCAATAATTGAGATAAGAGGCTACAGTTAATTATATCCTCCATGCTCCTATAAAAGGGCCTGATGTTGTAGATAGAGCAGATGTGCTGGAGGATGATGGAAGTGATGATGAACGAGAAGAAGGCAGCGAACATAAAGGTTGCATTCAGCATAGAGAGGAGGATGAAGAGAGGACAGAAGAGGTAATGAGAAATAGTCAGGGCGAAGCAGAACAGTTCTTTCCAGAGGATCCAGGATTATGGCCTGAGATGTCAACTAAGCAACAGAGAGAAATAATAGTAGGCTATGTGCAATGGCAAGTAAAGATGCTGATAAAAACAAACAAATTGCCACCAAAAGATATGGAGGGGAGACCATTTCCCATGTATCTTCAATTCGCAAAGTCCGCTAATGGCCTTGAGAAAATCAGAAGAGATTGGCTTATTTACAGTGAGAGTGCTAAGGCTCTTTACTGCATCCCATGCCTACTAATCTCTAATGAGCTGTCAAAGTCAACCAAAAGTGCCATGTACAGCAAGGATGTATATAAATTAGTGTACATAAAATGGCACAACGTGTACAAAAAATTACCAGAGCACGAGAGAGGCATGGCCCATAAACAGTGCTATTTGAATTGGAAAAACCTTCAGCACTCACTTTTGACAGCCAGTGGAGTTGATGGTCACCTTCAGAAACAGATGCAAAGCGAAATAGAAAAGAATAGACTGCTTCTGGAGAGACTTTTGGATGTGACCGTTCATTTGGCATGAAGAAACCTGGCTTTCAGAGTTGCTGCCGTTATGATCACATTTTACATGACCACTTGGAGATGATAAGGCAACATAAAAAAGGAACAAGATTAACACACTATCTGAGTCCTGACACACAAAATGAATTCATCAATCTCTGTGGCAAACAAGTGCTCAATACTATCATTCCATAATATGTAACTCAACCCCAGACGTGTCACACACTGAAAAGAATGTTTCATTGTTCATATATCAAGATAGAGAAGTTTGGAAGATAACAGAAAGACTCCAATTTGAAGACCTTTTTAAAAAAATCAGGCAGATAAATTTCTGAGATGATTCATGACGTTCTGCAAGCCAAAGGCATACCATTAGAAGATTGTAGAGGGCAAGGGTATGCCAATGGAGCCAATATGTCAGGAAAAGTAAAAGGCATGCAAGCCAATATTTTAGAAGCTAATCCATTTGCTTTGTACTCCCTGCACACCACTCATACACTCAATTTGGTGGGTGTACATCCAGCTCAGTCGAGCACTGAAGTAGCAGCATTTTTCGGCTTTGCAAATCAGCTCTACAATTTCTTCAGTGCCAGTCCAGAGCGGTTAGACTTCATCGTCTCTCGGACACAAGGTGGAGTGCCAAAATTGCTGCTGTAAAAGCCGTGGCAACTCGTTTGCCCTCTATTCTGGTTGACCTGGAATGTGTTGTTAGCACATGCAATCTGACAAGTGATGCCAAATCGGAGGCAAAAAGTTAAAAAACCTATTTCCACACCTTTGATGCAGTGATTTTGCTTACTGTGTGGGTTAAAGTGTTACAGTCAATCGAACATCGCAACATGATTCTTCAGTCAGGTAATATATTCCTGGATATTCAGGCAGCAAAGATTAGAGCACTTCTGAAATGCAGGCTATGTGGGGTGAATGAGACTCGCTTCTTGCTGAGGCCTCGCGAGTAGCCTCCCCAATCAGTTTCAAGGTGAAGGGAAGCAGAAACGGAAAAGGAAATGTATGCCTGATTACGATGAAGATGCATATGAAGACAATGCAGAAAACACATTCAGAAACCAGAGCTTTTTTGTTTTTTTTTCCCATTACATAGAATGAACAACTGAGCAGACACTAGAGTTGAAACAGATAGCATCATCAGTGCTTTGAGGTCAAGATTCCATCCCACAGCCAGCATATGTGAAACTTTTGCACCTATTCTGAAGTTTGCTGATATGCCAGAAGAACAAATAAAAGTATCATGCCGGACTCTGACAAGAACATATCCTAACAATCTTGCAGCTGGATTTGAGAATGAACTTTTGCACCTAAAAATGACATAGCCTATGAAGCCACATTGTCTCACAACCTGTAAGAGTCGCTGGCGGAAAACAGGCTTTCAGCAAGATGAAACTGGTTAAAAACTACTTGAGGTCCCCCATGTGCCAGGGCAGACTGAACAGTCTTGCTCTTCTCTCCATTGAAAGCAAATTGTCAAGAGCATTGGACTTTAAGGACGTCATCAGTGATTTTGCCAGCAAGAAGACCCGTCAGTGGGCATTTTTTGCAGAGTAAACTTCTGTATTATGTAAAAACTGGAATGTAAATTGTGGATAGAATTGTACTTTTTTTGTTTTTGGAATATTTGTGCAAATCTGTTTATATTTGCCTTTTTTATCTTAAGAGGAAAATGACTATTGACTCCTGTTTTGTTTGGTCACCTTACCTTTATGGATGTCATTTGCCATGTGTAGTAGTAAATAATATGGTATTTTAAGATTTGTTGTATGCCTTATTATATTAAATTGGGGGGGGACATCAGGACTTGTCTGTAGGGCCCTGAATTTGGTGCTACGCCCCTGGCTGTGACTGCCGCAGTGTGTGTGTGTGTGTGTGTGTGTGTGTGTGTGTGTGTGTGTGTGTGTGTGTATGTGAATATGTGTGTGTGTGTCTGTGTGACTTGGCGAGCAGTTGTATTTTGCTTAATGAAAAGCGATGGTGCAACATTTTAACCCCACCCCCAGGGGGGAGTGCAAAGTATCCTGGGAAGGATTAAAGCCTTCCAGATGTGTTCCTTGCAGCCTGCTCAATGTGGACCTGCAGCCTGCTTAATGTCAACCTGCAGCCTGCTTCATGTCGACCTGCAGCCTGCTTCTTGTCGACCTGCAGCCTGCTTCATGTCGACCTGCAGCCTGCTTCATGTCGACCTGCAGCCTGCTTCATGTCGACCTGCAGCCTGCTTCATGTCGACCTGCAGCCTGCTTCTTGTCGACCTGCAGCCTGCTTCATGTCGACCTGCAGCCTGCTTCATGTCGACCTGCAGCCTGCTTCTTGTCGACCTGCAGCCTGCTTCTTGTCGACCTGCAGCCTGCTTCATGTCGACCTGCAGCCTGCTTCTTGTCGACCTGCAGCCTGCTTCATGTCGACCTGCAGCCTGCTTCTTGTCGACCGCATCGCGACACTCCTTTCTGACGTTGCGTCTGGGGCACGCAAAAACAAAAACAACACCCCTGTTTGTGTCACCGTTTAATCAGTCGAGTCTGCAGATGAAAAGGCTGTTGAAGGCTTGAAATTCCCCTCACATCCACTTGGAGCCCAGGAAGCAGCTTGGGGAGGAAATGCTTTGTCTTAGTTAGTTCATTGTCAGCAGGACTTAAGCCGCCACTGAATCAGGAAGTTTCTGACCTCTCTCTCTCTCTCTCTCTCTCTCTCTCTCTCTCTCTCTCTCTCTCTCTCTCTCTCTCTCTCTCTCTCTCTCTCTCTCTCTCTCTCTCTCTCTCTCTCTGTCTGTCTTTCTCTCTCTTTCTTTTTGATTCTTTCGGCGCCACATCGGTGGACCTTGCGTCTCCAGCTAAACGTGTTCCAGTGGGCAGGTATTGGAAATCAATGGTGGGATGTAGACGATACAGGGACAGGTTGGCTGCTTCTGTTGGGACAACAAAAGGGGCAATAAAGGTGCAATAGTTACTCTGAATAGGAAACCGATGAGTGTCTGGACAAACATGAGCATACATAACCTGAACACAACTCCACAAGGATGCGCACACACACACACACACACACACACACACACACACACACCAAGCAGAGACACATCAGCAACAAAATGGAAGACTTGAGGCATAGGGTGAAAGTCAGTTTTTTGGGGGTTGCAGTTAGGAAGGAACAAGGAATGATACAGAAAGTAAAGGAAGAAAGAAGAAACAACAAGAAACAAGTGGAAATAAAAATAGATTTTTGGCATTTGATCGATATTAAAGTGACAGTTAAAAGTGCACCCGGTAGGCCTATGGTTTGCCTCCAAGGTTTTTTCATGTTTTAGAAAGCAAAGAAAGCTGTGTTAAGGACAACATGCTGTACCGATACACACACTGACTGTCAGCATTAAACGTGAAACGCAATGTGTGCTCGCAGCGGCGCAAAAAGCCAAAACCTGACCATTTATCTTTGCTTCTCCTTTGGCACGTTAAGCAAAAAGTTAAACGTCAAACCATAAAAAACTACCAACTCAAGGATAAACTCAATAACTACTTGCTGACTCTTCATAATGAGGTGGCATATTATAAAATCCATAACTTGCAATCACAGCATAATATTGCAATCTCAAAATTCACAAGCGCGTCTCACTTAGTAATTTATGGCAGATTAACCCTGTTAACTGTTAACCCTTTGATCATCAAATGGTTTTACTCTTTTTTTAAACTCACAGCTTGTCAGAGTCAACAACACCCTCTCAGAGTCAAGACTTAGCAGCAATGGGGTTCACCAAGGTTGTGTTAGTTCACCTGTTCTCTTCACTATTTACACAAATGACTGTATCAGTAGATATCCTGGGAATTGTTTTCAAATTCTCTGACGATACAGCGATTCTCAGCTTGCTTAACAAAGTCGCAGACCTCTCATCCTATTTCAATGAGGCTCAGTCTTTTGTTCAGTGGTGCGATGACCATCACCTCATAATTAATGTTGTAGAACAGAATGGATTGACCCCAAGTCAGTAGGTCACCACTCCCGGCTCTTAATCCATGATCAAACAATCAATCAGGTCAGTTCTTACAGATATCTGGGCGTTCACTTTGATAGTCTGTTTAACTGGGAAGTCCATGTTGATATGTTGTGCTCTCGCCTTCAGCAAAGACTATACTTTCTACGTAGACTCAGGGTCTTAGGGGTTGACCAGAAGCTTATGTTTTTGTTATATCAGGCTGTGTTGGAAAGTATCATTAGGTTTGGCATGTCTGCGTGGTATGGCAAGCTCTCTGTCAATGTTAAATGTAAACTTAATCGTTTGGTCCAGACAGCAATGAAGGTTGTAGGGAGGACTGAAAACTCCTCTCTGCAGTCTATCTATGAAGAGTCCTCAGACTGGCACAGGGAGCATTATCCGATCCCGCCCACATCCTCAATTCAGAATACCAACCATTACCATCTGGCAAACGATACAGTCCCCATATGCAAACTTACAAACAGATTTAAATATTTGTTTGTCCCTACCTTCATTAGAATAATAAATATAAGTAACCAGTTTGACGTGAACATATTGACGCGTTGATGCTCTGCTCTGACTAGTGTACCTTGTTCGGAAATTTGTGGGAATGTGCAATATGTGTATTTATTATATGTATGTATTTATTCGGACAACAGGTAGCATTGCATTTGTTTGTTGTTGTGCAGCTGTGTTGTTTATGTGTTTATGTGCCTGTCTATGTGTCTGTTGCGCAAATGTGCAACTTGAGTTGAGTTGTTTGAAGGTGAATATAGAGCGTGAGGTTTTCTAACTTCCATCCAGCTTGTTCCAGATCTGCAGCCCCCGGCACACCACACTCATGCCAGTGCATTTTAATCTCTGTTTAATCTTTTTAATCTTTTTTCCCTGTGATGAGGTGCGTGTTTCTGGTGTGGTGGGTGTGCCAGGGATAGTAGACCAGGACGAGCTCACAAAGTCTACTATTCAAGCCAGAGACCACCTGATTCATAGTACAAGCATTGTGAAATATGTTGAATTCGGTGAGTTTCAGAAAACCATAACAAGCAAATATGGGATGGTTGGGACATTGAAAACAGACCATGATATGGCGTAGTGGCGATATGGAGTAGTTTAAGTGAGGTTCAAATAGGGTTTTTATAAAGAATAAGGAGTGTGGCGTGAGGAAGCGGGTGCCTCTCAACTTAAAGAACAGACCAATGTATTTTGATAGTTGTTTCACAAGGTAGTAGTAATATGGTGTTTGCTGTTTAGGCAGTCATCTATGAAAACCCCCAAGAATTTAGCTGTCCTCACTCTTATTAGCTCCTCTCCATTAATTTTGATCTGGAAATTAAGGTAATTGACGTTATGTTGTTTTTTATTGTGACAAAATATTAAGTAGTTAGTTTTAGTCATTTTTAGGGATAGTTTGTTTGCCTTTGAACCAGTGATCGATTTTCTGAAGCTCTTTGTTGAGCAGTTCTTGAAGTTCAGTTTAATTTTTGTGGAATAAGAACAAGTTAGTGTTGTCTGCAAAGATTACTTTGTGGAGAGTCTTTGAGGATTTTTTCAAATCATTTATATAGATAATGAAGAGGAGTGGCCCCAAAATGGAACCTTGTGGGATCCCATATTTGATGTGTTTGTATTGTGATGTCGGTTCGTGCATAGTTACATATTGCTGTCTCTGGGCTCTTGAACCAGTTCAGTGATTGACCTCTAATTCCATAATGGTGCAATTTTTACAGTAGTATGGTGAAGTCGATAGCCTTTGAAAGGTCTAAGAATACACCAATACTATATTCCCCCTTGTCAATGGCATCATTGATTTTTTTCAACAAGATCGAGAATCGCCATGCTGGTGGTGTGCTTTTTCCTGAAGCCATACTGGGATGGGCTAAGTATGTTCAGTTCATTGAGATAATTATTAAGTCTGTTGTGAACCACTCTGTCCAGTATTTTGGAAAGTGTGGGTAGGATGGATATGGGATGATAATTTGTTATCATTATCATAGTCATTTTTATCACCACATTTGAAAATTGAGATTATTTTTGGTCATTTTGGGAACTATTCATGTGAGTAGTGAAAGATTAATACAGTGTGCAAGTGGTTCAATGATTTCTTTGGCGATACTTTTTAGTATTATGCTGCTAATCTCATCCTCTCCAGCAGAGTTAGAACTCTTCAGGGCCATTATGATGTTGTACAGTTAAGTGGCATCTGTAGGCTTCAATAAGAAGGAGTTTGGATAGTTGCCTGAACGGTATTGTTTGTTGGAGACGCCGTGTGGTTGAATAATCTTTCTTGAGAGGTTAGGACCTATGGATACTAAATAACATTAAAGTCAAATACATTAAAGTCAGATACAAAATAATTGTTAAAGTAATTTGCAAGATCAGTGTTATTTGCTTTTACTGTGTCTGGGAGCGCGGCGTCTTTGTGGCCCCTATTCAGGATACTGTTCAGCATTTTCCATGAATTTTTAGAGTCTCCCTGTGAAGCTTTTATGAGTTTATAAAAGTGTTGTTATATTTAATGTTATATTTAAAATTAATGTTATATTTAATTTTATTCTCAATATTTGTTTTATAACATACAATTGGTATAGTTTTTTTTTCTGTTTAATGGAGTTTAAGATTCCCTTGTTAACCAGGGTTTATGGTCTGCCCTACTGCACGTGACAGTCTTGGTAGGAATGGAACAGCAAATGGAATCTGTTATTTCCTTTACCAGGCAATCATATGCAGTGTCAGGATCGTAGCAGAGGTAGACTGTGTCACATGTTTTAGCTTGCAGGCTTACATTCAGTTGATACAGTGCTCTGTCGTTTAATAATTTGGTTTTTACCGGGTAACATGAAAGTAGGCATTTGTAGCCCAGATTAAGATATAGAGTATGGTTGGGTAATGATCAGATATATCAGAGAGTAAAGCTCCTGATTCAAGCTTAAGGTTTCGTATATTTGTGATGATGTTGTCTATGATAGTTCTAGAGGTATTCATGACTCCAGTAAAGATGTTTATGGTGGGAAAGAAAGAGGAGGAGTGTGTTTATGAATCTCTGAATGTCATTCTTGGCTGCATCGCCTTTGGAGATGTCAATATTGAAGTCTCCGGGAACGATGTAGTCTTTGTTTGTTCTATTTATTTGTTGTAGGATTTCTTCCAGTTTGCTGTTGAATGTGTTTGGGTCTGAATTTGGGGGGCGGTAAATTACACCCACAATAGGGTTTTTGCCTTTGTTATTTTTCACCTCAATAAAAATCAGAATCACACTTCACTTTTTATCTTTTTAACTATGGCAACAGCTTGTCTAAGCACTTGGAGTCCAAGACAAATTTCCCTTCGGGGACAATAAAGTATATTTATTGATTGGTTGATTGATTGAACTTAAGGCCTGTCTTTCCGTCAAATATATTGCCTTTTCTGCCATTTTGGAAAATACTGATTTGAGCGCGATGACGGCTCATTTTACAATCTGATTGTTTGTGATAACTTAACGATTCATAGTGATGCCTGTACATGCTGTTCTGTTCTGTAGCGCAGAGCTGAGAGAACGCAATTTATATTGGAACCGCGTGTCGCAGTCTAAATCAAACACAGCACACGAGCGACAACAAAAAAGTAAGCGGAAGTCAAAACCCTGGCAAAATGGCCATCAGAATCCAGTTCAACTCAAACCAAGATGTAAGCTTTCACCCAACCATTCTGGAGGTGGGACTTGATCCTGTGCTACGGATTTATAGAACGGTTTCCCCCATCGACGTTGGTGGGTTCAGAGCGGTTTCCTGTTTCCAGCGGTCTCCTCTGGCCTGGAGCTGTGCTGCTAAATGGCATGTGAACTGCAACCCCTGCTTCCCCCCGAAAAACACGAAAATGAAATGAAATCAGGTGATGGCAATAAAGAGACAGGGAAGGCGGTGGGGGTGGTGGTGGTGGTGGTGGAGGAGGTGGTGGCGGAGGTGGCGGTGGGGTCGGGTGTGTAATGGAAACAGAAATAGTCCATTGTTAGCACCATCTTCTCACACTGAAGCAGCGGTGACGCAGGGTGGGGTGATGCGGGGTGTTTGTGTGTGTGTGTGTATGTGCGTGCGTGCGCGCGTGTGTGTGTGTGTGCACGCGCGCGCGTGTGTGTATGTGTCAGAAGGGTCAGAAGACATGTACATACGAGACGGACGGCATGCTGGGTTGAGGTGGGGGGAGACGGGGAGACGGGGGGGGGGGGGGGGACGCGGTGCGGCTCGAGACCGGCAGTGAAAAGAGCCGCGTGACAGAAGCAGAAGATACGGCGTGATTAAGGCCAGCCGGCCGCGTGCTGCACACACGGCCGACGCCGTCGCTCAGTGCCGCCATGAAAGGACGCCAGATAAAAATCACACACAAATCAGACGGATGATTGGGGGTTGCGCGGCGGCAGCGCGGCGGCGGGGGGGGGCTGATTTGAGGGGTGTGCCGAGCTCGTTTCCTCCCGGGTTCGCCGGCAGCGTGAAGAGCCTCACTTGAATGGTGGTGGAAATGCGACGGAAATGTAGCGCGGCGCCCGGGGGGGGACGTCCCGGACGTCTGGATCCGGAGCGTCCCACCGGCTCTCTCCACCCTTCAGGACAAAGACCATCGAGCGTGCGATGACGTGTGAAATGTGCAGGGGGAGGGGGGGGCAATGGTGAAATAATTCACGATTGGCCAATACAATTTTTCCTGTACATTGAGCAAAATAGAAGTGTGTGTGTGTGTCGAGATGGTTGGTGTGGAGTGGGGGGGAGTGTTTTCATGTTGACACAATGATAACGCTGTGTAAAAAAGAGGACAAGCCCACAGAACATCTGCCCAGGGTGTCGCCACGGAGCTGCGGGGACGAAGGCTTCGTCCCCGCAGGGACAAAGGCTGTTTTAATGAAACACCAAAGCAAACGGGGTACTTAGCAGGGCTCCCCGCCGGGCAGTCCTGCCAAGGCGGTGGGACGGGAACAGAACACACACACGCATACAGTGTCATGGTGATTAGTACATCTACAAGTGCCCAGCGTGAAGTGACGCCACGAGAAGACACGGGGGGGGGGGGGGTGAGGCTAACGCCGGCTGATGTCACTTCTGTTTCCCCCCTCTCTCACACTTCTGGACCTTCGGCTGTGTAATGTCATCAGCAGCTTACTGCCTTACACCTGAATGTCAGTCTCTGCATTGGCTGTATGTGTGTGTGTGTGTGTGTGTGTGTGTGTGTGTGTGTGTGTGTGTCTGTGTGTGTGTGTGTGTGTGTGTGTGTGTGTGTGTGTGTGTGTGTGTGTGTGTGTGTGTGTGTGTGTGTCTGTGTGTGTGTGTGTGTCTGTGTGTGTGTGTGTGTGTGTGTCTTTGTTTTTCTGCAAGTGCTTGTCTGCGTGTATACGGATCTATGAGTGTGTGTGTCTCTGTGATTGCGTGAGTGTGTATGTGTGCGTGCACAGGTGTGTGGCGTGTGTGTCTTTGTGAACGTGTGTGTCCACTTTGTGTGTGTGTGTCTTTGTGAACGTGTGTGTCCACTTTGTGTGTGTGTGTGTGTGTTTGTGTGTGTGTTGACTAACTGCGGTTGTCGTGTTAACGCTGGCTCAGCATTAAATCAGACAGAATGTTAACGAGGTGGCATTAGCCTCTTAAAGAATGAATAATTTAATAGGCAAACAGACAGGCAGTTTGGCAAATATTGTCACTGTTCATAACAATTTAAAGTACAATTAGCTGAGTAATAGGAGGAGGAATGATCCAAGGTCCTTCCTCCAGCCAATGGCTGCTTCGTCCATCATTGATGAAAATTGATTTATTTGGGGACATTTCTTGGCAGCAAAAGCAGAAGTATTTGATTTAACAGAGCGTGGCCAAGGGAGGACACAGGGAAGCGATTTACCGAGCATCCACAACGGATGTACGTGACTCTGAAGGGGAAACGCACAAACAAACGAAACAAAGGTGAGGGGAGGGAGCATCGTGGAGAGCTAAGGATTGGCTATGGCTGCAAGGAGCAAGGA
>JAXIVH010000001.1:6568572-6571887 GCA_036785325.1 Urophycis tenuis | reverse complement strand
AAATATTTATCAAAACTGGATAAATTAAGGGATAAATTATTAATTCCGCTGGCCATCTGTGAACCTTATATATGATAGAGGACACACACGTGTGTGTGTGTGTGTGTGTGTGTGTGGTGTGTGTGTGTGTCTGTCTGTCTGTCTGTCTGTCTGTCTGTCTGTCTGTCTGTCTGTCTGTCTGTCTGTCTGTGTGCGCGCTTGTGCGTGTGTGATAAGTTTGACGATGCATTAAGAACGAAAATAAGTCTGCGCGCGTCATAATATTAAAATAGCTATGCTGCCATCTAGTGGAGTAATACAGAATAAATATTTAGCTAATAAGCCACAAGGTCATGTTGGTGGAAGCTTTCAACCCAAGAGTCTTGTTATATAGGCCTACCGTGCGAATCTAACATCAACCTCTGACCGCGGCAGTGTGAATGCCATATCCTACAAGTGGATCTCCAAGATGGCCACACAGACAAGCAAACATCCAAATAGACCAATGGGCTGTGTAACATAAAATAAATGGAGGCAACATTTTAAACGTATTGATCAGAATGATTCGCTTATTTAATCTTGTTATAACACGTGAAAGTAAATCTAATTCAGAGGCAGCGCTGAAAACACATAGCCTGGGGACGTTGTGGTGGGGACAGGCTTGGCCTTAACCCGGCGTAGTCTGTGCAATTCACCGGTCATCAATCTCGTCACTGGCGTCCGGCCGCTGTGTGATTGATACCGTCTGGTTTACAGGGAAACCAAAGCGTTATTCCTGGTGGCTTCTTCTGGGAATCGTGATCTCCTTCCCGAAGTCGGTAATTCCCGAGTGTTTGAAAGATGAACATGTGTCTACACACTCACATAGATATTCAATATGTCTATTGATTATGACTTTTGTATCATTTACGATTTTATTATTAGTATAATTATTGTTGTTATTTTATTCTTAGTATTACTATGCTTTGTATTTGTATTTCTGTTAGGTCTGACACACCTCTGCTTTTTCCACCACACTGAGTGGACACTCTCAACAATCACCCTGTCACTCTCACACTCACACAAAGTGAAAGCTGCCAGCTCAGATTACCATGAGACCGCAGCGTGGTGCTCCCTTTGAAGCACCCATCTACGCACTTACCACTGTTATCATGTCACACACACACACACACACACACACACACACACACACACACACACACACACACACACACACAAACACTCACACTGAATTTAGACCCAGCTCACTCATGCACACACAGAAATCTGAATTACAACCGAGGGATCACACACACACACACACACACACACACACACACACACACACACACACACACACACACACACACACATACACATACACACACACGCACACACACAGACACACACACACACACACACACACACACACACACACACACACACACACACACACACACACACAGAGACCCAACATGGAAACTAATTTAGTCAGTTTATTATTATTATCTCTTGAGTTTCCATGGTTAATATATTGTCCCCCTGACTCCTCCATTTCCCTCGATGAATAAAAAAATGTCCTGGCTCACCTGACTTGAAATCCATTGTATTTTACTTCACTGAACAATAGAGACGTTGTTGAATGCGCTTCATGGCATTCTAAGTCAACCTAAAAAGCAACAAAATAACAATCAAATCAACGTCATTCTCGTGGTGAGGGAGTTTGACTCCCAGCAGAAAGGTTCCTGGTTCAAACCCCAGTGTTCACAGTCAACCAATAGGCATCCTGGAGCAAGATGGCCCCACCCCTACCTGGCCTTCACTGATGCCATGTCTTACTGTCATTCCCTTTGACTCCATTTTGTGTGTTACCAAATAACCCAAAGAATTATCAATAAACGTAAACTGCATTTAGTAAGTCAAGAAACATGAATCACCACTTCCCAAAAAGGCCATTGTTACACAGATATGTTGGGTTTTCTGGGAGGGGGGAAGTTCAATGCTCTATAATTGCCGAGAGCGACCATAAAACAATCATGTTTTGCCACATTCTACAGAAAACATTGTCCCCATTAACAACAACGAGGGGGATGGCTGCCGTTGTTTTGCATTGTTCAGGACAGCTTCCTCCGGCTTCAAAAGAAGCCGTGTGTTTTACTGTTGGGCTGTTGGCTGCGTCTCTGTTCTGGCAGTGCCCAGAGAGAGAGAACAGTCCCAGCTTGTTAGCAGACCGCTGGTTGTGGTAAGAGGGGGGAAAAAAGGGAGATGCTGTTGAGGTTACTGACTCAGACGAACACACCTGGAATCTACTGTCTGCTGTGGTAATTTACATTCTTGCTTGCTTAGAGTTCAAACACAAAGGATCAATTCTTTTTCTTTTTCTTTTTATCCGTCATGAAAAAATCTACATGTTTGTGCATGAATGTGAGGGTACTGTGTCCATAATAAGACATAAAAGATGATTGCGTATTCTGATGTCTTGAGTTTTTCCATTTCATTGTCACAGTATCTACCTTTAGAATTGGTCGATTCAATATGGAAAGAAAGACCGATTCAAAATGGGAAAGTATTTAAAGTTACATGTTTTAACATCAAGTGCCGTTTTGATATATTCATAAGCCTTAATTGAGTTCTTACTGGCATTGCCACACAGAATGACACACATGTCACACACACAGATACACAAAACACAAACCACAGCACAACTCTTGTACACAGACAGAAGGCCTCAACACGACACCATCATCTGATCCCAATCTGCACCATATTTTCTTAACACGGCACACATGAAGGCTCAGGTTTCGGTGTGTGCGGCCCGCTGTCTCTCTGGTCTCTCAGGACATGACCGGCAGAGAGGGCTCACTCTCAGTAGGGGGGACGGGTGGTAGGAGGGGGTGGGGGGGGGGGGAAGGTCCGTCACTACGGGTGTAGATTGCTACGTCCGGGGTGAGGGGAGCGGGGGATCCAGTGGTGTAGCAGGGGTTTGTGGGAGAGGCTGTCAGGGGGTGTGGGGGGGGGGGGGGGTCTGGGGTGGTCGACAAACATGAAGACACATTATCACACACATCTGATCCGATCAGAAATTCGAATTTCTTGCTGCATGTAAACGTACTGACTGTGTGTGCATCGCTTTGTGTGTGTGGGCGACGCCGTGAACAATCCACTCAACACTTGTAGAGGATTGTACCGTCCACTGCCCCGTGTGTGTGTGTGTGCGTGTGTGTGTGTGTGTGTGTGTGTGTGTGTGCGCTTGTTCATGCATGTCTATGTGGGCGTCATGGAGAGTGCAGTGCACGGGCGCGACCGGGCGCGTATCGCTGTTGTCGTCTTATCCATCTGTTCTCCTTTAGCAGCGTT
>JAXIVH010000001.1:6538572-6561072 GCA_036785325.1 Urophycis tenuis | reverse complement strand
GAGCTTTCTTCCGAGGCTGCTGAAGACTTGCAAGAGTTGCAAGTGTATCCTCGAATTCCCCGCCAATTGCCAAGGAAAATACAGCACACACACACACACGCACGCACGCACGCACGCACGCACGCACACACACACACACACACACACACACACACACACACACACACACACACACACACACACACACACACACACACACACACAGACATTCATACACATCCCGCCTCACCGCTACTCAACATGCCCCGCCCACTGGCCGTCCCATCTCTTTAAATGCAAGGCGTGTGTGAGTTGTGCCACAATGTTGGACACAATGATGCGAGGAGTGAGCACAGAGACGACACCACGTGAACAGTTTTGAGATGTGTGTCAGCGGCGACAGCGACACAACTAGACACGTTCGTTTTTGTATCTGATCAGGGAATCCCAGTCGGAGCCCATCATCTCCCAACGAAAACAATGAAAAACGCCGGGAGACCCAAACACCACACCATCTCATCTGGGATCTTCACGGGGACCTGTTTGTTGTTCGTGCTTCTCCTGCTGGTCGTTGCGCACCCCAACAACCAAGACACCACCAGCGTGCTCTTGGACGTGCCCCTCACCGGTCTGTACCTTGGAGACGGGCAGGCCCTGGTGGCCGGGAGCGCCGCGGGAGAAGCGGACCGGCCGCGGGTCAAAGTGTTCTCGGCGTACTTCAGCAAGTTGGCGCGAGAGAGGAGAGCCATCGCCGCCCCGGGGCAGGCCAGGGGGTCTGCGGCGCGGGCGGTGGAACACCTTTCCCCGGCGGACCTGTTTATAGCCGTGAAGACCACCCGTCAGTACCACAGGCTGAGGCTGGACCTGCTGCTGGAAACGTGGATGTCCCGAAGTTCACAACAGGTAGCCCCTATTAGATGTCAGCCGTTCTGTCTGCGTGATGTCAATGCAACCCAGTGGCAGTAGGCTGTCAACACCACAGAGAAACGCCAGGTCTACTGACGGGATATCAACACTAAGGTGAACTGAATCCCAATTTATGGTTGAGTTTATTCAATGAAACATTACGTTGTTTTTTTTTTTTTTTATGAAGTGCAGTGGCCCATAAATCCATGTTCCTCTTCAGGAACGTTTTCACGGATGGTCAACTTATCTGAAATATATGAGCTTTTAAGTCACGTTACTATAATATAATTATACGCCACTGGCAGATTTACGGCTCTACTGAAAACACCTAAAACCCATGAAATTATTTCTTCTTTCATCCCTTCCCCTGGAAGACGGTAAAACGATAGCCTTAAAATCAGACATGTTTGCTCTGGTTTGTAGGCTTAGCTGAGACTCGTTAGAGGAGCCGATGATGTATATTTTTAAACTGAAAGTGGAACAGGCTACATTTTCTCGTCGCCTATAGGCCTACATCGTTGTTGACATATAAACACTCAGTAGACATCTCGTCTGGACGTGGGGAGCGGTGGGGGGGGTGAATCAGCTGACATACGTGCGCGCGTCAGTGTGCGCATGCGTGTGCGCAAGTGCAAGTGGCGGGGAGACATTCCTGTGTCTTCTCTCTCACGCTCAGGTGGTGTGTAACATTACCTGCGTTCCCAGCACACCCCTATATTGTCGTTCTGCTGACTAAAGGCATGCCTTACTTCCACCATACACACACACACACACACACACACACACACACACTCACAGCCAAACGTGCAAACAAGAAAGAAAGCAGTGTTGCCTGTCTATACAACTGAAGCTGTGGGAATCCACCGGGCTTTTTTCGTGGGAAATGACGGCCCGCGTGATCACGCGGCATTGTCCTCCTCCTCCTCCTCGTCCTCCTCCTCCTCCTCCTGTAGGCCGGTCTGCTGCCGCCGCCGCTGCCATTGTCTGGTTCTCCCATGGGTGCCCTTGTTCCACAGAACCAGAGCCTTGTAGTCTGCGGTCGCCACAGGTTTATGGCGGTTGGCGTACGTTGTCATGAAACAACGAGTCATTCAACTTTCCGCTCTCACTTTCAAGCTCTGCTGCTGACCGGCAAGCGGCTTCGCGTCACCGTGGCTAGTGAAGTGCACGTGGACACAAGAGTGAACGTTGCCTGGGCCCAGATGTTCCCCCCCCCCCCCCCCCCCGCCACTGTAGCCCACCGGCCGGAGTACGCTGCGATGGCCCCCCACACAGAGCAGGTTGATGACCCGGTTAAAACAGGCTCTGGGTGGAAGGCGGCTCGACCAAACGGATCGAACGGCCGCGTGATGCGGCCAGGCAGCTCGGCCTGACGCTGTTTTCTCTCTCAGACTTTCTCACACGCCGCTGCTATTACATTTACATTGAGGGGCATTTAGCAGAGGCTTTTATCCAAAGCGACTTACAAAGAGTACGTTTGTCATAAGGAGGTGAAACACTTCATTGCTGCTGATACAGTAAGAAAGTCACCAGAACAAGTTTCAAGCATTTCAATCGCTAGGTTAACCATTGCTGGTGTACAACATCTCTGGCCTAAGCGCCAAGTTACAAAGAGCGATTAAAGTGCCAGGACTACAAACTAAAGGACTACAGACTAAAGTGTCAGGACTACAAACTAAAGGACTACAGACTAAAGTGTCAGGACTACAAACTAAAGAACTACAGACTAAAGTTTCAGGACTACAAACTACTACAAAGGGAATGGGGATATTGACTCGGTGGTGTTCTTTCTTTCTTTCTGTCGGTCTCTCTGCCTGTCGGTCTCTCCTTCCCTCTCTCTTTGTGAGGGGTCTCTGCTGGGGGAATTGGGGGCAGAGCAGCGGGGGGGCTGTTGATGGGGAAATGCTTTCATCTCGGCGGCTCAGCGGCTCGTCGGCGCATCAGAGCATGTCTGTCTGACGCCTCGCCCGTCTGCCTGACACGGCGCATGCCTGTCTGTCTGACACGGCGCATGCCTGTCTGACGCCCTGCCCGTCTGTCTGACGCCGGTGCATGTGTGTCGGCAGGGTGTAGATATGTACTTCCTGTTTAAAGCCCATGGGTTAATACTCGCTTCCTGAGTGCCGAATGACCTCCGACCTTGTCACTCACCAGGCGCACACATATGTATATAGTCATGCACACACACATGCGCACACACACACACACACACACACACACACAACGGCCTTTGTTTTGGAGGGTGTGTGGACCATGTGCCGTGGTGCTGATAGACTGGAGGTCTGCCATGGTTTTGGCTCGGGTCCAACATCAACACAGTTATTATGTTTATTATGGGTACATATATGCACATGAGTGTGTGTTTGACATGCGTGTGTGTGCGTGCGTGTGTGTGTGCGTGCGTGTGTGTGCGTGTGTGCGTGTGTGCATGTGTGTGTGTGTGTGTGAGCAGGTGGAGGCTGAGCCTCACCTGAGACCAAAACAAGCCCAGGAACAATGGTGCCAGCGCATTTTTCTGGCTGTACTACAGAACTAACACCAGACCCACTCTTTTAATCACCGCGCGTGTTTACTTTCCAGACGTACGTGTTCACTGATGGCGACGATGACAAACTGAAGAAGAGGATGGGTGAGTTCACCACACACACACACACACACACACACACACACACACACACACACACACACACACACACACACACACACACACACACACACACACACACACGCGCACATGCACACGCACTCACACCTCCACACACACACATGATTAGCGGCGTTATCTGGCTTGTCAGGGAGGTGGAACAGGAAGGCTACAGTGGAGCTGCCGTGGAGCCAGGAACCTACTGCTGCTGCTGCTGCTGATGGGGCAGAATGTGACTTCCTGTGAACACAGGAAGTCACCCTGGCTCCATCCATTCAGCTTTGTCCAGCACAGCCGAGCATTATGTCGCCATGGAGACATTTGAACAATACAGTTTTTAAAACTGTCTGTACAGTACGGACAGTTTGAAAATGGGATCAAATAAGGTCTTTGAGTTATTGTTTGCAAGTAACAAGGCCAATCGTTTGAAAATATTTTACACCGGAGGATGCGTGACTGAAAAACAACATGTGTGTATATATTTAGGTTGTTTGTTTCTAATTATAATTAGAATGCACTTTGTCTCTGTATATCTGAGATGGGACCATTGTGCACCAATAGCAACCACAACAACAACACAAATGGAGGATTCTTGTAGCTAAACAACTTCCTGTTGTTTTGGTTCATGCAGCACATCTTTTGTAGTATTTACTGCACGGGTGAGTCGCTTTGGGCAGAATGTTCAATGTATCTATTATTGTATCTGTTGTGTTCCTCAGGAGGTCACCTGATCAACACCAACTGCTCGGCCAGCCACAGTCGGCAGGCACTCTCCTGTAAGATGGCCCAGGAGTACAGCGCCTTCATCCACTCTGGCAAGAAGTAAGATACACGGACAAACACACATAGACACACACACACACATAGACACACACACACACACACACACACACACACACACACACACACACACACACACACACACACACACACCACACGTTCTATTCATATATGTACCCATAATAAATACATTAACTGTGTTGCTATTGGACCATAGCCAAACCTATGATGGACCTCCTGACTATCAGTACCACAGCACATGGTCCACTCACTCTCCAAAACAAAGACGTTGCAAACACACACACACACACACACACACACACACACACACACACACACACGATCATCATTGATTGCAGGTGTGTGTGTGTGTGATCATTCCAGGTGGTTCTGTCACGTGGATGACGATAACTACGTGAACGTGGGCTCCCTGGTGAAGCTGCTGTCCCAGTTCAGACACACCCAGGATGTGTACCTGGGCAGGCCCAGCCTGGAGAGACCCATCCAGGCCACGGAGAGGCTGGGCTCCACGCACCAGGTGGCCGTTTGCTTTCAAGCAAGGCAATTGTCTTCTAGGTTACCACAAGAGAAGAAATCCCGTTTGATTTCCTGCAGGCATTTGGTGGTGGCAATAGAAGCAGATTATATTTACATGTTGCATGCATAAATTGTGTAGTTAGGAAAGTGTGCATTCGTGATCGATCATATAACACACTTCGATGTTCGACGTTTCGATGAGCGGAGGCGGTGATCTGGAAAATAAAAATAATTACAAAATTCAATAAAAGAGTAAGTTGTCATAGTCGAGTCGTCGGGCAGACTTCTGTTCAAGCAACGATGACTTAATAAGATACTTATTGTATCTTAATGATCAACAAACGCTTTAAGTTTGGGTCATGGGTGAAAAAAACAAATCCAACAGGCAGACGTTTAAGTGGATAAAGGCATGCGAGTCGTATTTCTGTGATGGAGGAGCGTGTGACAGTGATGTCATCCTGGGGGGGATAACACACTGAAGTTCCCTGGCCGTGTTTATCTCCCTGCTCCGCTGCTGTCAGACGGAGCATGCAGTCTGAATGAGCTCTTTGTGCTGCCCTGGTGTCTTCTGGGAGCCGCGGTTTTCTAATGCATATTCCCTCTGTGTGCTCCCTCGCTCAGACCCAGAAGGAGGTGTGCTTCTGGTTCGCCACGGGAGGAGCGGGGTTCTGTCTGAGCAGGGGGCTGGCTCTCAAGATGAGCCCTTGGGCCAGGTGAGCCCTCGCATTGAGTCTGTCCACAGCCGCCGTGGTCAAGGGAAAAAATCACATCTGACTCTGTTTTCATCGATTGGCCCCGCCCCCAATGCCCCTCCTTCTGTGTTGTGCTTTTCCTCTGTAGCGAGGGCGCCTTCATGGTCACCGCCGAGCAAATCCGTCTCCCTGACGACTGCACCGTGGGTTACATCGTGGAGGCCCTGCTGGGCATCGGCCTCACCCGCTCCCCCCTGTTCCACTCCCACCTGGAGAACCTGGGGCTGGTGTCTGAGGTCCACCGCCAGGTACGTGGAGCTCTGATGACCGATGAGCTCCTTACAGCTCGTCAGTCAGAGACTGCTGACTGATAAGCCATAGGTAGTTGAGGTTACAGGTACAAGGTTTGACATAAAGGTCCTGGACGCTTTTCATGATGGTTAATCAGAAATATCAGAAGATGTTCAAATTGGGCCCACCTGGGCCATGAAGGGCTGGGGGACCACTGGGTGGATGGCTAAGTTGTACTGAAGTGTGTGTGTGTGTGTGTGCGTGTGTGTGTGTGTGTGTGTGTGTGCGTGTGCGTGTGTGTTGTCCCCAGGTCACTCTCAGCTATGGCACCGTGGAGGGCAGCAGGAACACGGTGAACGTGAGGGGACCGTTCACCACGACTGAAGACCCCACCAGGTGCGTTGGCGCATGTCTGGTCCTTTAGCGGAGCCACACATTGTAGTGGACAGAAACCACACAAACCAAAACCAAAACAAAACACACAGGGCGTACATGCAGTAAAGGCCGTCAGGCCGGCGCTCCTGACTTTGGCACGTCCTGAGGGGGTGTTACTTACAGTCAACTGAGTCAACAGTGGAGCCACTGGCTCCGTACCTCCCCTTCCAAAACAACACACGGGTTTCTAGTAAGAATTGTGTAAGCCTCATAATATATAGCGTAGCCACGATCCGTATCCTGTCTTTGTGCATTGTATTTATGAGCACATGTGTGTGTGTGGAGGCAGGGGGTGGGGGTGGGGGTGGGGGGGTGGTGGTGGTGCGCTTTTATCTACAACACTTTGCTTTCTTGCAGATTTTTTTTATTTTTTTTTTTTACATCCCCAGTTGGCCACTTCCACGCATTGTGAAACCCGTTTCCCTCTGTTGTCTCAGGTTCAAGTCTGTCCATTGTCTGCTATATCCAGACACTCCGTGGTGCCCCAGCCCACAGACTCTCTAACCCGAACCCGCGGAGAGACGGAGGAGTGGACGGGGTTTGCAGTGGAGAGACACAGAGAGAGAGAGGGGGGGGGGGGGGGGCAGACAAAGAAAATGTCCCCCTTCTTCCACCCGGCTGGAGAAAACGAACAAACGGTTTGGCGCTGAGGTGTGAGGCCGGGTCTGTTCCTGCTCTATCCATTATTCAAACAGACACACAGGGATGCACTTCAAAAGCTCTATTCATGTTTGGACCATCTCTCACGTTGGAGAGAGGCGGAGAGGAAAAACGTTTTTCCACAAGCGGTAAAACGATCCACAACAATGATTTTGGTTGTGGTTCTGAAACGCATTGGGGTCCGTCCCAAGGATGGGGTATCTCTCTGGCCCGGGAACCAGGCCAGGAGACATTACTTTTGAATGTCCCGTAGCTTTACTGGCGTTGGCTTCCTATTTTATTGCGTTAAATGCATTTCACTTTAAAGAGAAATGCGAATCCTTTACGTGGATTTACCGCAATGACGAAGAAGAAGGGAGACATGAGATATGATGCGCAGACACTGAAGAGAGAGAGAGAGAGAGAGCGAGTGAGTGACAAATAGAGCGCACGCGAGAGAGAGAGAGAGACCTTTCTACACACCCCCTCAGTCTCTCTCTCGCTCTGTCTCTCATTCCAGTAGACAAAACTCCTCCAGTCTGTCACCGATTCACAAGCATCTCATTGGTCGTCCCAGCCTTCTGAATATCTGTTGTGTGCCTCACAGTGTTTCTATACATTTCCATGCCCTCTGTGCACCGGCAAAGCAGTGACACTTGCTGCTGGTGGGTGTATGTGTTGTGTAAATATGTGATATGTGGCCCGGGTGAAGCCACACTGCTGCCAAAGCACTGCCAACATGGAAACTGTAGTATGATGAACTACAGTACTGGCTGTATTGCACATCTGAAGTGGAAAAAAAAAAACATCAGAGAAACCCTACGACCTGGAGTTATTCTGGATGAGTAAGCAGGCAAGAACAGGAACTCTTGGGTTTTGAACGTTTTATATCTTTAAGGCTAGGATACATTTTTGTTCACTGTTTGATTTTCTTTTCAAGTCTCATTGTATTCTTCAAGTCTCAACCTCAGATTTTACCCAATCATACTTTATGTGACAACGACTGAATAGAGGCTGTCCTCGGCATTGCGAAGTATAGACGGAGATCAGCACAACAGCGGACGCGGTGGAACAAGCTAAATGAAGAGGAATGGAAGTGCGTGTGTATGTGCGTGCAGAGACTGAGAAAGAGCCTCAAAAATGGAACACACACTAAAAGCTTTATTAGTATATTAACTGTGCGCTTTTATCTGTGCACTTTTAGTTTAGCAGTTAACAGTTAATTAAAAGAATTTAGTTCATTTATTTGTTGTAATTCTCGCATTAGTGGTCACAAACGTAATAGGATGTTTCAAAAGTCAAAGGAAATTACTTTTATGGTGCAATAACAGAAATGCATCCGTGGGACTTTTATTGAGAAGTGACTCATGTTGGGTCGTATTGGTATTGTATTGCAAATGAAAAGCGGCTATTTCTTATCAGCTTTTATTTGTTAGCACATGTTATGAAGTCACAAGTTTCCTCCTACAGGTAGAATGTCATTGTGCACGATTGGTGAAATACATGAGCTCTCACCAGTGTATCTGGGCAATCATCCATGAAGTAATACAATATTTTTTACGAAATGAGTTATGAATGGGTTCTTTTTGTCAGTGCTGTGAACAGTGTCATGAGCATTGTTTTGATGAACTGAGTGTACTGTGGACATAAAGCTCTCAACTATGCTGAATGACACTCGGGAATTGATAGAAGGGATGACTAAGACACCACACTGACATTTCACCTCTGACTTTGTTCACATCATTCTTGCTCTATTAGACACTTGCGCGCATGCATGTGCATGCACACACACACACACACACACAGATAGAGAGTCTCTTGGCCTATAATGTCTTGCTTTGATCAAACCCCTGCAGAGATAAAAAGGCAAATATATTTGTGTGTGTGTGTGTGTAAATGTGTACACACAACTGTACTCTATACAAACATGTGTCTGGGCGATGTCCCGCTGTAAACTCAGAGGACATGGAGTGAGCACACCGCAGGGAGTAGCCGCACACACACACACACACACAAACAAACACACACACACACACATAAACAAACACACACACACACACACACAAACGCACAAACAAACACACACACAGCTTTGTTCTAGAGTATGAGCATATCAGAGAATATGATGAAAGAAAACAGTGCCATCTATTGTTCGTATTCATAACTGCAAGCACATAGCGAGATGCATTGCAACATACTGTATATATTTTGCATAAACTTTTTTTATGTGTTCAAGCTGGATTTTGTTTTTGCTCAATGCCAAATAGGAAATTATTTTGGTTTGGATTTTACGCACACACATACACGCAAAAAAGTAATTTGCAAAAGCCATTCATAAATTAAAAAAAAAAACATAATACACCCTGTATCAGTAAGTTAAAGTGGCTTTAATTGTTTTCCTTTTTTATTACATTTATTCCAGGCTGAATGATATTATTACCACAGTTTTCGACATGAACATCATTAATATCTTAAGTTAAAACCTTAAAAGGAACTGCCAGAGAAAACAGAAGACGTCTACCACACCGAGATACAACTGCTTTTGAAGTCCTGCTCAACTGTTTTGTCATTTCTTCTGCGGTTTATTTTTTCTCTCCAGCTGGTCTCGTGACACCGCACCATGTAAAAACTGGCTCTCATCGCCGGGCACTTCATGACCTCTGACCTCCACCCAGATCGGGGCCAAAGGGGCCCCGGGCGAGTCTGTAAAAACAACGTCAAACAGGAAGCCAAGGAGCGCTTTGAGTCAGGTGTGTGCAGACCTACACTGAAACATGGGTTTCTTTTAAAACATTTGCAATGCAAGACAAAGAGATTCAGTTGTCACTATTAAGAAAGAGAGGGGGGGAAAACACGCCGCCACTCCGCCTTTGTTCTCCTACGAAAAAAAAAAAAAAAAGCTAGCTATCGTTTGTATTCTTTACAGTTCATCTTTGTACAAGACAGACGTTAAAAAAAATGCAGTGATATGAGAGAGGGTGTAGTAAGAGTTTTAAAAACATTATGAAAGGCCGTCAGTGACTACTCCAATGGGATCTTGTACTACGGTTATCCTCAACGGTGCCGGGGCACACTGCTGTGCACCGCAGCGTAGGTAGTGTGGTTACCGTCACACTGACAAACACACATCGCCGTGAGAGAAATCACAGCCAAGATGATTGTCTCGCTATTATGAGCAGTGGTAGTCCATTGAGGAAGAGGGTCCATTTAGGAAGAGGAGAGTGTTCTAAAAAAGCCCAGGTGGAAGGGGCTGTCAAGGGGGGGGGGGGGGCTGTTGTGAGGGGTAGCACTAGCTAACTGCTAGCTTCTGTACTGGTCGTACTTTGCTCACTACAGTATGTATTATTATATATATATATAAACAAATAAAAATATACTATGACAACTATGTTGGATGCCACGGGATGTGGGCATGGCGGGGGAGAGGGGTGCGTGTTTTGTGGCTCCTACGGAAGCCTCCTAGATGTGTACGTAAAGTTTACAACAGGCAGACATGGAAAGCAATCAGAGTTGGGCAGAGAGGTGAGGGATTGTGGGATTTGTAGTACGGGAGCAGGGGTTATGTTTAGGGGTGTATGCGTACGAGTCTGTGAATCGTGTGTGTGTGTGTGTGTGTGTGTGTGTGTGTGTGTGTGTGTGTATGTGTGTGTGTGTGTGTGTGTGTGTGTGTGTGTGTGTGTGTGTGTGTTTAAGTAGAACATGTGGAACTATAACTGTAAGTAACACTGCAGCAGGCTCCAAGCACTTGTGCTTGTTAGATTTTGTCATTCAAACACACTGTTTTACGGGCACTTACACACAGTAACACTGAGATATAGCAAGAGCCTATCACACGGTAGCAATGTCACACGCACAGACTCATAAGTACGTATCTATACATTGTACAGGGTTCAGAGAGAGAGAGAGAGAGGGAGAGAGAGAGAGAGAGAGAGAGTGAGAGAGTGAGAGAGAGAAAGAGAAAGAGAGAGAGAGAGAGAGTATAGTGTCTCTACCATACGCACAAAGACCAGTAGCTTATAGCATAGCCTTGCCTTTTTGTTACGACTTCTCCTTAATCACTTTGAAAAGCATTTGTGCTTCTTGTAGAAAACAATACAACAACAGCAACAACAACAACAAAATGTCTCGGAGGGTTAGGCCAGTGGATCTTGGACCCCCGGTCTTAGCACTGCGTCTTGAACCTCTCGAAACCAAGAGCTCTTCGTTAGACGGATAAACATAAAAACAGTTAAAGAACAGTGTAAAAGAGAAACGAGAGTAGATATTTTTGTTTGTCACAGTACCACATCATTATTAACCGCTTTGTAAAAGAAAACCCCAAAAAAGTCAAACACCACTAATTGTCCTCAATTCTAAAAATGGTTTATGAAACAAAACAAAACCAAAAATGCAACGTTGGTGTTCATTGAGAAGCCCAGTTGTTACACTTGAGGAAATACAATTGTAAATCAATCAAAAAAAATTGTTATTAGTAAGTCGGCTTTTTTTTCTTTTTTTTCTTCCCTTCCGGATCCTCCTCCTTGAGACTTGATTGGCAGAGTGACTCCACCCAGTCTGGAAACACGTGGGAAACCCCGTTTCACCAGCCAACGCCCGTTTCTGATCAACCGCTCCTTGGTCACGTGGGTCCTTTCAACTCTACTCTTATATTTACATCGAGAAGAAAAACCGACGCATCCAGAAATGCGTTTTCCTCCTCCTCTTCGTTTCTCTCCCTTTTTGTTGTTTGTTTGTTTGTTTGTTTGTTTTTGGGCCGCGTCGAGGCAGTAGAAGAGAGGCAAACGTCCGCCGTCCCCCGTTGTTCAGAGTTATTTGGCACCGGTCGAGCACGTCGACGTCTCTTTCCCATCGCACCTCGATATCTTCCACGCTCCCACATAACGAATCACTCCCGACGGGAATCCATTTTGAAAAGCGCTTGCAAGAACACACTTGAAAATCAACCAAAACAGTGCTGGCTCATACTACGACAAAAAAAGTCCTTCTTCCACCTGCTTATGTACACTTTCACCAATAATAATAACATTAAAAAAATTAAAAAAAAACTCTGCAACGCAGACCTGCGAACGCTCCATATTCAAGTGAGTAATTCTGGGTTAAAATAATACTGTTAATCTACGGAGGAAGGTAAACTCGGTGTGTCTGCCATCCCAGACACTAGCTGTTAGCTATATCGTTAGCATGGCTTTTCTGATTCACTTGTTCTTATATTTATACAAATGGTTGTGTGTGTGTGTGTGGTTGTTTTTTTACATGAGAAAGTTACAGCAACAATTCTATGACACACTAAGAACACCACCATGTTAAACCAGAAAGGACTTGGGTCAGTTTTGCCAATGAAAACAGAATGAACTGCTTATTCACTATTTACAGCTTTGTACAGATTGAGCGTGTGTGTTTGTGTGTCTTTGAGGGTGTGTGTGTGTGTGTGGGCGGGTCAGGTATCTGTTTTTGTGCATGTGGTTATATGTCCCACTTCTCAGGAATGTGGACAGTCGGAATTAAGGGGTGCATCTGTGCGTGTGCGTGTGCGTGTGCGTGTGTGTGTGTGTGTGGTTTGTAATTTGCCGTGTCAGGGATGTCGAGGACTCTCCACTTGAGGGCAGTGTAGTAAAGCCATCGGGCAGGGCATCATCGTAGTTGTTATGCAAAGAAATGCATTAATGTGGGAAATGTAGTCCTGGGTGTATGTGATACAGGTTACCGATCAGGAGGGGGGGGGGGTGGGAGATATGAGTTAAAAGTGCACTGTGTGCTGAGTCGCTGAGAGTTGGTGAGTCCTGCTTGATGTGGGTTACATGGTCCTCTGTTGGGATGAAGGCGCTCGGGGGGAGGGGGGAGGGGGGGGGGGGGGGGGGGAGAGGCAGGGGGTTCAGGCGAGCGGTGGTCGTCATGGTAACTAGTCGCCGTGACCTTGGGAGTCCAGTCGGTTGTTTTTCTGAACAGCTTGGCTGCAGCTGGGTGGGGACCTTGAGACCCCCCCCCCTCCCCCCCAAGAGGATTCTGTCTGACTGAGGCATCGGAATGGGGAGGCAGAGAGGGGGGGGAGGAGGAGGAGGAGGAGGATGAGGTGGAGGCGGTGGTGTCGAGCCGCCCTCTAGTGGACAGAGGACTGGGGGCGTGCGGTGGCGTGGGGCCGGCTGGCGGGGTCCAGCTGGTCGTTGGGGACGGAGCGGCGGTTCTGCTCCGGACGGCTGGTGGCCAGGTACTTGGCCCTCATACTTGAGGTGTACTGGATGGAGAGACGGAGGGGGGAGGTTAGGGCGGGGAGGGGGGAGAGGGAGAGAGGGAGGAGAGGTGGGAGGCAAAGTAAAGAATGAAAAAGGAGAACGAAAGAAAAGTAAGAAATAAAGAGTGCCGGATCATAACTCGACACAAAAGAAGCACTGTAGTTCTTTAGAATGCAGCTATTTAAATGTGCAAAAACAAATGAAAGGACAGAGAAGTTTTTCAAAAAAAATAAAAAAAAATAGAATATTAAAAATGGTTATTGAGTAATCAAGCTATGAGAATGGCTCTTTGTGCAGAGAGAAACATAGACAGACAGATTTATCTATTTAGATAAATGGATATCTATTTCGATAAATAGATAAACAGAAAGACAGACAGACAGGCAGGCAGACAGACAGACATCTATCTAGATAGATAGATGGATAGACAGACAGACAGACAGACAACGTGTGAAGCACACAGAGACATACAGGTGGAGCAGAAATACTTTCACCGGTCATTTGGACAGCCAGGGGGGTTGATAAAACAATAACTACATGAGAGCTGATTCGATCGGATTAGCGTAGTATTATTATCACATCTACACGAGGAGCTGTGGTCTGGGTTGGTTTGGTCAGTAGCTTGTAGTTAGTGCTCCAGTTCTGGTGTAGACGTCGGCAGTTAGGTGGAGTTAGTGGTGGTTTCTAGTTTGAGGCGTTAGCTGGCTACGTGGACAAAAGCCTGAGGTCGCATCAGGGACAAGATGGCCGCCGGTCATCAGAGATGATGGACAGTGTGCTGTGCTGGGGCGCAGTATGGCCACAGACAGACAGAGGTTGGGGGGGTGGGGGTGGGGTGGTGGGGGAGTAGGGTGGTCTGTTCCCGTGCACAGTACTGTCTTAGTGACGTCGTCATCGATGGTGGAGGTGGTGAGGGGCCACAGGTAGACAGGGGACACATGCACCTTGAGTAGAGAAATGCACACATAGAGACACACTATGGGGACAGGGGGGAGGGGGGAGAGGGGGGAGGGGGGGGGGGAGAAAGCACCAAGCTAAGAGCACAGGGTGCTGTGTTGTAGAGCATGAACGAGTCTGTGTCCTCCATGGGGGAAATATATTGAATTGATTTTTATTGAAATATATTTAGTTTTTGCTGAAGGGGATGTAAGTACCAGAGGCAGGAGGCTAATGTTGCAGCCTCGTTTCAGAGCTTCAGGCTTCAGAAAACCTCATATTCTGATGTCTTTTAAATACTTCCAGACCTCGTCTGCCGTTAAGGCTGTTCTGTGTACATTATATATGAAGGTGCTGTCATAGACAGTTGAGTATGGCTGTGTATCACATTTATTAATTCAACTATTTTTAAAAAGCTGCCATAGATGGCCAACCCCTGCACACTTCCAGACTAGTGATTCAGGATAAAATGGCCTATTTTCAACCGTCTTCTTCAAAGGTAAATGTGATGGAACACAGCTGTTCTGTTCATATCGCTACAGGTACGTTTACCTAGTTAGCGAGTTGGTTAAGTATCAGGACTATTTGAACAAAGGAACAGGTCAAGTTTCAGGCACATCTAATCTGATGGCGGGTCACCTTACTTTAATTGAGTTTAATCACGATATTGTATTTTAGCCCTATTGAGCAGCCCATATTATTCTCAACAGAGGTGGCTTGGTTTGTTTTATAAATAGAATAATCACAAGCAACTCCTCCCATTGCGGTGATCAGAGAACAACAAAACCACCCGGAGTCTCTCTTCATACCAGAAATAGAGATCCTCTCAAAATTAGAGATAAAGGTGATGACACTCGTATTTATCAAAGAAATCCAACTCCTCGCTCAGAGGCGAGTGCACATCCTGCTATTCTTACATCCACCTCTCATATTGCTGCTGTCCCAGGCTGCCAAAATGACCTCTATGAAGACATTCCACGGTCCCCCCCTTTCTCTCGGATGAGTGGCGTGCAGTGGTGCAGGTAGGAAGAGCAAGACCAATATGTTCCAATAGCCACACTAGCCTGGCATCGCGTTGTACACACACACACACACACACATTACGTTTCTGTGGTTGATGGGGACCACGCAGTCCTCGTGACACTGAGAGGACGCAGCCAATACTTTTAAAGGGGTTCGACCAACCCTCCCCCCAACCCCCCCCGAGGTGTCCAATCAGAGTGTCCGTAGTGTGGGTATTGGAATATGGCGGAGGTGGGAGAGGGAGAACTAGAAAGTGTACACTTACAGAGGGCGGAGGGGACTCTCTGCCAATCAGAGGGGTGTTCTCACACCGAGGGTTCTGAAAGTTTGCGTTCTGGCTCCTGCGTTGTAGAATAAGAGGTTAACTGACAGGCGGCGCTAGAGAGTTCCACAGTGGCCCCCGGGGGCCCTGTGTCTGTGCATGCGCTGTCTTTGCCTAACTGCCCGACGCTACGCAAGCGTGATCATGATGGCCCTTTGAATCGCACTGTCATCGGGGATGACTTTGGTCTTACTCTGTGTATGCATCCTGACAGAAAATACGTTTTGGCCAGATGTCCACGTATTTTTGTACTTTAGCCGAGCCGTAGGTGGCTGTTACTGTCGGTTCGTTTTACACTAACGGTATAGTTTGTTAACACTACTGGTACGTAAACCTTTATTTCCAACTAAATCCAATAGCAGTTTGTCTTGTAAATATTTGGTAGTCCAGACATACTGAAACTACTCGATTATCGAGTGTTGCAGTTCTACCAGATGTTTGTGTCAACTAGCTCGAGTCTTTCCTTACGCTTCCTTCCCAACAGTGTGGGTTGTGCCTAGGCTGTATTGACATGCTCTATATTTGTATTAACAGTTAAGGGAATTCTAACAAGGGGTGTCTAGCAACATGGTGTCTAGCTAACATAAACAGTGCCAACAGACAGGAGAGCCATGGAGTCTAGCTAGCCGCTAGAGCGGTTCCACTCCTAATACTCTACTTCAGGCAGAGAACATCGGCAGTGCTGGCTAGCTACTTATAGCAGGCAGTGTATCGTCCTAGCTACCCCGTAGCTAGCTAGCCGCAGGTGCTAACTCACATGTACTCAGTGACGGGGGCATTGCTGACAGTGTGCGCCGTAGCGGGCAGGCTAGCTTCGCTACCATAGCTCGAGCCACAGCTGTAGAGGCTGGGCATGTGAACTCGGTACAGGTTATCGTGCGCGCCGCCCCGCGAGGCGCCCGACTCATCCTCGCCATCCTCCTCCTCCGTCCTTGGGGGGGTGGGGTGGGGGTGGGGGGAGGGCCGGGGTGAGGGCGGGCGCGGCCAGGGGTGGTGAGAAGAGGAGGGGAGAGAGGAAGGGACAATTCAAGAGAGACAACAAGAGTTTAGGTGGTTTGGAGAGGAGGTTAGGAGAGGAGGGGAACACTTGGTAAGACTTTAGCGACTTTTAGCGCCCCTTAGCGCCGGCGCCGCAGACTGTGAAAGACATTTGTGACATCATGCGTCCAGCAGGCCCCTGCGGGAGAGCTGAGCCGCGAGGCTCCGTCGCCCCGCACAACGCCACCATGTCGGCCTCACAGCAAACACAGAGACGCTGGTAGGAGACCCAGAGGAAACAAAATGGCGACTTCTTCTTCTTTTTTTTTTTTTTTACATCTCAGTGCTAACTATTGTATTACGAAGATAAGACGATAGATTCGACATTCATATATTTGCCAAATTCACTTAAAATGTGCCATGCCATGCATTACTGGGGGAAAGTATAAAGAAAACGAAAGAAAGTTAAAAAAAAAAAAAAAAGGAATAAAAGAAAATAATAAAAGCTTAGCAAACCATTTTTGTTGATAAAATGGTCAAAAATATGAAACAGTCGGCAACATAAGATAATGAGGTATTAGATAAGAAGTGTGCTGATTTGGAAGTTGGATCTCTGGCTACATGTTTATGGAATACACAGTAATGAACTCATCCATAAGATGTTGGTCGATACAGCCCTTGCTTGAACAAAAACCTGAGTTGTTTTATTCTAGTAATTAACATTGTCCACAATTTTTTTTATAATTTTGCGAATAAAATAATAGCTTTAATAATAATAACTATAGAATAATAACTGTCATTTAACATCTGTAAAGCCTTCAGTGAAGCTCACAAAGAAAGGCCATCTAACCCCATAACGTCGCAGGCGATGGAAACAGGGCAGTGCCCCAGTGAACCACAAGGGCGTGCTATTTGACAAGTCTAGCCAAGCCTACAGCGGAATACAGCAGGTCCTTTGTCTGCATCGCAGAAAACACAATACAACAACCCTCTTCAAGACTAGGGGGGCCTGCTTGTGTTAATGCAGCAAGAGTGTCATTATGGTCTGTTTGAATTCTTGCTGAGAGGCATACAGTGATAGTATTGCTTACTCCCACTCATCAAAGACCCATCTCAGCTGTGTTTCATACCCAGTGTCTTCCATTGGTGCAGCCCAGCCACTGTTGCTATAGTACATGCTATTTAGAGCCCATGAATCTATGCACTGTTTGATCAAAAAGCAAGGAAAGCGAGGGTAACATTATGGTCTTTAATTACTCCTCTAGACACCCAGTCTGTGTCAACGGCACTAGGACTAGGAAAGGAAAACGCATTCTCACCAATCGCTGAAGCCCAATGTATTTCCAAATCAGGACAGGGAGGGGAGGGGGAGGAGGGGAGGGGGAGGAGGGAGGGAGAGAGGGGAGTGATGCGGGGAGAATGAAAACATTGTGAGTTTTTGGTACATTTTAAAGATGCTCAGAGACAAGATGGCGGAGACGGTGGCGAAGGCAAACAAACAAAGACAGACAAAACAAAAACAGAACCGACAAAATGACAAAACAGCGAGTGGAAAAAAAGAGCGAAAGAACCAAATAAAGATGCAGTCCGCCGCGGCGCGGACGGATGAAGAGCAGGACACGGAACGGCCCGGAAGCTCAACACACAGAAATGGCGACATGCGCTGACTGTGAACCAGGTCTTTCTAGAGGGGTCTTCCCTGTCTGTGTCTGACCAGCAGGGTGGGTGTGTGTGGGGGAGGGGGGGCGGGGTGGGGGAGGGGGGGGGGGGGGTGGTGGGGGAGGGCGGGCGCAGCAGGTCATTAAGTTACAGCTGAAGTACAGAACAGAAAGGAGTTACAAGAACCAATGGCAAGGTCATCCAGAACCACGGGCTTCACAGAATTCTTCACAGATTCACAGAAAAAAAACAACACGTGACGTGTATGAACTTTTCAACCATTTGTGTGTGCATTTGCATTGCATTCATGTTAGTGGTTGTGAAAGTGTGTGTGTGTGTGTGTGTGCGTGTGCTTCTGCATGTATGGCGTGTGCTTGTGTGCGAGCATGCTTGCGTGTGTGTGTGTGTGTGTGTGTGTGCCTCACCTCTTGCTGGGCCAGGTGTGTGGCACGCTACAGACGATGGAGGAGAACATGAGGGCGGTGACGAAGGAGAACAGCACCAGGTAGATCAGCCCCTCCACGCCGTCATAGCAAAGGCCCGTCAGAGCCTGGACGTAGTCCTGGGGAGGAGGACGAGAGAGGAGGAGGAGGAGGAGAGAGGAGGAGGAGGAGGAGAGAGGAGGAGGAGGAGTAAGAGACAGGGAGTAGGACAGCAGCAGGGCAGAAGAGAGGAGAGATGAGAAGGGATATGAGAGGAGAAGACAAGGAGCAACAAGATGTGAACTACAAGGCATATCATTTAAAAAGTTTCCCTATTACTCATCATTTGCTCATCATGACACCATCGTCTATAAATAATCGCATTTGATACATCCACACACAAACACACACACACACACACGCGCGCGCTGACTCACCATGTGTAGGCTGCGGCAGTCAACATGAGCTGTAAGCTGATGAAGGCCAACTTCGGTGGAATTTAACATGGACTGGATCTGCTCAAGGCTCCCCTGTAGACACACGGCCCAGGTTACATACAAAGACCCGTCAGCCACATGCACGGCGATGAAACCCACAGAGGTCTCAGTTACCAAAGCACACGGCGACTATAGTCAGTCGCTGTACCGAACTGAACTGAGGCGCAACGCTGTCGAAACAACCGCTGTTGTTTCACTTTCACGGAGGCAAATGTGCATTTGCTTTCATGAAAGTGCAATGACACACAAAGAGACACACAAAGACACACACACACACACACACACCTTCGTGTTGGGGTAGTCACGGGTGGCGGATCTCAGCAGCTCAGCCACGTCATCCTGCATCTCCACCAGTGCTTTGTGGCTCCCAGACAGCCTCTGCAGGCACGCACACCCACATACGCACGCACACACGCACACACACACACACACACACACACACACACACACACACACACACACACACACACACACACACACACACACACACACACACACACAAACACACACGCGCAAACACACACACACACACACACACACACACACACACACACACACACACACACACACACACACACACACAAACATACACACACACACACAGATACACACAACCACTTCAAATGAAATAACACAATATTCCTAACAATGAACAAGTAGGACATGTCTGATTTGTGGGGAATCGGAACGATAAGGGACTATATTTATCTAAAGGTGAGTTCACTTGAGAAGCTCTTAGAACGGGGCGCCACAGTGATGTTGACACACGGTGATGGGTAACATCACATCCTCGGTGATGCCTCAGCGACGACAGGGGAGGCGGAGGCTTGGTCATGATTCCCTCCTTCGGGGCAGTACTGGATGCTGGTTCTAGTCTCGCGCTGCTTGTGTGTCTCCCAAATCGGATACAGCGAGAGCCAACGAAAAACCAGTCTGTAACTTTATTATATTTGCCTATTTAAAAGACTATATTTATACAGCTATGACCAAAGACACTGCGCAACTTCTCCCTCGCATGCAGAAAGCCAAGAGTGCTGCAAAGAGCTCCCGATGTAAATTGATCCCCGCGTGGCTCAGACATCGTTACGGCGCTGCACAGAAGTGCTGAGCTGTGGACTGTGTGTGTGTGTGTGTGTTTTAGGAGGGAAATAAATCGGTGCCTAATCAAGCCCTTGAACACGATCGATCGATTCCAACCCCGGCTGCCATCGGCCATAATTCACCTTGGATTGACAAGCATCGTTATGTACTGATGCATTCACTTATGTGTACCACTGATTCACAAGACCAGACGTTTCCGTTTAATATCGAATGCAATCCCAGTTCCCAGCCCGTCGTGAGAGGACGGGGTTCTCTGGAACAAGGAAGCTATGAATAACACACTCGGGCCAAATATCACACAATGAAAGGAAACGGTTCAATGAAAGAGGGAAAAACAAGAAGAGACTCAAGAGTCCAAAACATACCTGCTGGAACGGGTTAATCTGGTTGGGGCTGCACTGGAGATAATACTGCAGGATGTCTGGGAAAAGACATTGGTATTTGTTAAATACAAATACATATGGAATGTATGTTTGTGTGTGTGTGTGTGTGTGTGTGTGTGTGTTTAAATGTATGTTTTAGTCTGTGTGAGTGTGTGTGAGTGTGCATGCATGTGTGTGTGTGCATGCATGTGTATGTGTTGTGTGTGTGTGTGTGTGTGTGTGTGTGTGTGTGTGTGTGCATGTGTAGCATCTGGGCACTGCGGGAGAACAGACAACAGAGCGGAAACGCATGATGAACATCAGGATTAAAACTCATTAGACGAGCACAGGAGGGAATAGAGGGGAAGAGAAAGGAGACGCTTGACAAGGTAGGATGGAGGGATAAGGAAGCAGGAGGAGAAGAAGAAGAGATAAATTAAACCCCAAATGAAAAAGACTGCTCTGAATTCTCTCCAGCTAAGACAAACAGCATGTGCATGCACACACACACACGCACAGACACACACACACACACACACACGCAGGTAGAATAACGTCTGCATGGGAGTGGAAGGCTAAAGCTGCATACAGTCAGCAGTGAAACAGAAAGAGCTCTTGGATATCAGTGTCGCTCAACCCAACCCCCCTACACACATACATGTAGATGCACACACACACACACACACACACACACACACAGAGGCACGCATGCATGGATGCACGGATGCAAGTGCTCACACTTATGAGAATATTTGACAACTGTTTGTGTGTAAGTGTGTGTGTGTGTGTGTGTGTGTGTGTGTGTGTGTGTGGGGGGGGGGGGGTGGGGGTGTATGGTGAGACTATATGATCCATTTCTCCAACTGGAATCCTTTCAACCATCTCCATCAAAAGACAAGGCACATGAATATTCAACAGTTAGTGTGCAGCGGCTGGCCTCCCGACTCTTCACCATCGCGTCTGCGTCTCCGCCTCGGCTTGGCAGCCTACCTTGGTTAATGACAGAGTTCTCCTCCATTGCCCGGGTGATGTAGGTATCCGGAGAAACGCAAAAATCGCTCGCCGTCTGTGAGAGCGTCAACACACGCCACGTCAAACAAAAGGAACACTAACCGAGAGCACACACAAACCCACAATAGCTCACAGACACACACACACTGCCACGCACACACAGACACATCCAAGCTGTGGGAAAAGATTACGTCATCCTAGAGACAAGGAGTTGCCATGGAAACACTCACTGCGGCTACAGCCAGCTCCATGCCGAGAGAGCCCCAGCTGATCACCAGAGTCAGGACGCCCAGCAGACACACACTGAAACGACCAAAAACAAAATGCATTATTAACACACGCGTCGCCCACATCATGACCACATCGATGCAGGAAACGTCTCCGCAAATCCAGAATTCTAGAATACCCCATCACTCAGCCCATCAAAACCACTGAGAGACATGACATGTGACAACCTACCCAATCAGAGTGCCTCGAGAGTTGCGGATCAGGCCAAAGAGCACCAGGAGACAGATGAGCACGTCAAACAGCAGCAACGTCAAATAGCCCAGCCACCTGTTAATGTCAAACACATAGAGTGCAGTGGCTTGGTTATTCAAGACAAATGTCCACCGTCGAACCTTAAAGCATCCTTGAGCCAAAAACCCATCCTAACCTGGCCCTTAATGACCATCTATCTGATGTAACTGTAAGTCGGAAGTGTAATAGTAATAGCAATTGTAATTGTAAAACAGCAATGTATAGTAAAGTGTATGCCCAGTCAAACCACAAACACAACACAATGCTAAGCTATGCTATGAAAAAAAACATGCTATGCTCAGCTAAACGCAGCAACGGTAATGCAAACTAAACGAAGCAAAAACACACACAAAAAAACAAGCCCGGGCTAAAATGAGCCAAGCCAGGTCCCCCGCGGCGGTACTGACCTGTACCAGTCAAAGGTCTCCGTCTTGCGGGCCAGGTCCTCCAGGGAGATGTCAGTGTTGGACCAGAAGGGGATGTCGGCCATCAGCCGCACCAGCTCGTCCAGCTGGCCCTGCAGCTTCTGCACGATGG
>JAXIVH010000001.1:6498797-6531297 GCA_036785325.1 Urophycis tenuis | reverse complement strand
CTGTAAATGTCCCCGTTTGCGGGACAAATAAAGGGTTTTCCTATCTTATCTCATCTCATGAGTTGAGCAGGTCAACGCTTAGGCATCGAGGCTCAAGGCTTGATGCCGTGTGGGGGTCCTATGGAGAGAATGTGGGGTTCGGGAATGCTCAATGTTCGTGTTGTTCATTTAAATAACACAAACCATTGCAGAATGTGGGGTTAGATTACCGGTAGATTAGATTAGATGTTCTTTATTGTCCCCAAGAGAAATTATTTTTTTTCAGGTCAATCAAGACAGTAATATACAAAACAAGTAAACAATATCAAGTAAAAAGACACCACAATAAAGACAGGCGGTATGACTCCAAAAGATCTACCAACCTCTGGAAATGTGCATGTGTGCGTACGTGCCTGCATGGGGGGGGGGGGGATGTCAGCACAACAGGGCCAGTCAGCCAGGTGGAGAGGGCAAGGGGTTCCGGTGGGTTATCTTAGGTTTCGGACCCCACATTCTCTCCATAGGACCTCATCATCTCACCGTGCCGGTGGGGCGTTGCCGGCGGTGACCGTTGCCGGCGGTGACCGTTTCACCGGGGTCCGAGAGCCTCATTAACCCGGGCGCTGTGTGTCCAGACTCCCAGGGGAAGTACTGGAGCGTCGGGGACGACCAGGCGGTGAGCTGCGGCAGCCCCGCCCCCGTCCACTTCCTGTTGGAGTTCTGCGACGTCAACAAGATGGCCATCCGCGCTCCGGGGGGGGAGAGTACCTCAAAGGGGACCACGCCGGGGGGCTGAAGGCCAGCGCCGACTCCGTGGACAGCGCCACCCTGTGGGAATACTGAGGGAACGCACACAGCGTCACAAGACGTCCGCCCAATGTGATTAGGCAGCGGGCGTGGTGCACGCTTTGTGCGTTTTGAGTGTTTTACTGTAAACGAGTTGCATCTCTTCCCTTTTGGATTTAGACTGGACACCCGCATTTACATTCACACGTCTTACTTGAAGGGCTTGAACCATCAGAAGTTGAATGAGAAATGTTCTTCCTGCTCAAATCTGACAGACCTAATTCACATTGGAGGAGAATGGGCGTAATTAGGACTGAAAGATCAAAACTACCTAAACTGAAAACTACTGGTGTCAACTTGACCGCATCTCTATAGCCTCTTTCTCTCTATATGCTTGGAAGCGTTCCATTCGTGTTCTGCTGGTTCAATAATCATCAACATTCATCTGTTGCTGCATTCGAACTACAAATACTTAACAAGTCGCATCTATGTGCTGTAAATAATGCCTTCTTTGCCTCAAGCACAAAAACGTGCACAAATTAGTCACGTGCACAATTACGCTAGGCTTGGTGTAGGAATCAAATTGTGATGGGCCCTGCAGACAGACAGGGTAAATCAATGGTCTTGTACTTTATTTAGCATTGCTGCCTCAGACTGACAAATACAGGAGAAAAATGACTTAGTTCTGCGTGTCTACTAGAAAGCACATCCCACACAAGACCGCGCATAACACAAGTTGGACTGCATTTGCTGTCACATGGAGGTTGTGCCTTGCAATTAATTGAATGTTTTTTCATATGTATGCTGGTCTCACCTGTCTTTTCTAATATATTCTCCCATGTGAAATGCGCTCAATGAAACTTGGACAATAAAATGGTCGCTTGTCAGTGAACAGACTCAAAGAATGATTTATCCTAAGAAACTGAAAACAAACAAGGAAGTCTGAACAATCAAAAAAATATTATCAGGGACAGGATATGTATATCTTTTAGTTTCGACAAACACAAATTTCACCTTTTCCAAGGGTAGATAGGGAAAAGTAGACCAAATGATATAAAAAACAAATAAAAAAACAAACATGCACAAAGTCATGTTCTTAACTCGAGCCACCAATATCCACACACACATGCAATCATTATTTCTCTTTACCTAATGTTAACTGACCTGGCCTTGTCTAGCAGTCAATGCATTGCACTGAGAGAGCTGTACTGTAAGTCCTGTATAATCTAAAAGAAATGATTGGAATATAATTAATTATTAGTTATCATTATTATAAGTCATAATTATAATTGTGACTTATAATGTGACTTATAATTATAATATAATTATAATTATGATTAAGTAATCATCGTTTTTGTCATCAATGCTTGAAATGCTTGAAACTTGTTTTGGTGACTTTCTTACTGTATTGGCTGCAATTAAATGTTTCACCTTATGACAAATGTACTCTTTGGAAGTCGCTTTGGATAAAAGTGTCTGCTAAATGCCCCAAAAAGTAAATGTAAATGCAATCAGGTTGTTTCTAACTTTCCAGGCACCATTGTAAGGAAATGTAACTGTCGGCGAGACAAACCCCCATTGACGAAACAAATATGATGTATACATCACATATACAAAAAAAAAAAATATATGTATAGCTACCCTTACAAGAGCATTCGGCCATACATTAAACCGTTTTTGCGTCAAGTCAGATACGTCCCCATGGTAAAGGGTAAGGGGGCACTTAGCAGATGCTTTTGTCCAAAGCGACTTACAATCAGTACATGTCTGGGGTTCGACATGTGGACAGTTGGAGGAGGAGAGGGGGATCAAGGGGAACGAACCGCTGACCCTACAGTTAGTGGACGTCCCGCTCTGTCCACTGAGCCACCGCATTGACCGCCACATGGTGGAATGTTCCTAGGATGGCCACCATGAAACCGTGACTCATTGACATTACATCAAGCGGACATTGTAAGTGACAGTTTCACCGGTCCAGATGTAGCATGATTAGCAAGACAGCTGTGATGCGCACCGCAAATCTTTCCAGGCTGAGTCACACACCTGGTGGTGGTACTGGCTGTTGTTGCATACCTGGGCACGTCGTGCACGTCTCGGATTACACCATGGGATTGGAATCCATCGAAACTCGTTGTACTGGATACATAGTGTAGTGAGTGTGAGGAGAGAGAGAGAGAGAGAGAGAGAGAGAGAGAGGAGAGAGAGAGAGAGAGAGAGAGAGAGAGAGAGAGAGAGAGAGAGAGAGAGAGAGAGAGAGAGAGAGAGAGAGAGAGGAGAGAGAGAGAGAGAGAGAGAGAGGAGAGAGAGAGAGAGAGAGAGAGAGAGAGAGAGAGAGAGATATGGTGACCTACATCTCATTGGTAGAAAAATTCAGCCCACCCTATAAGTACTGAACCACACCACCATAGGCTACTCCACCAGTCCTACTGGAAGTGAAAGCGACACACCTGTTGAGATTCACACTTGCGCCAATACAGTATAGGCCTATATATCGAGTCTTTATTTGGAGACGAGATTCGTAATCAAGAGGTACATTGCATAAGAGATCGCAGCTTACGAAACACTTTTACTACTTATACTCTTGTTATACTTTTTCTTTGTTTTTTCCCCCCACACCATGCCGAGTTTAGAGCGCGACAGTAACACCGTGCGCCTGGTGCTGCTGGGCGCGGCCGGGGTAGGAAAGAGCGCGCTCGTCCGCCGGTTTCTGCACGACACCTTCGAGAGCAAGCACACGCGCACCGTGGAGGAGCTGCACGTGCTGCGCTACGAGGCCGCCGGCGACGCGGGAAAGGCGCGCCTCGAGATTCTGGACACGAGCGGCAGCTACTCCTTCCCGGCGATGCGCGAGCTCAGCATCAGGCACAGCGACTCGTTTGCCCTCGTGTACGCCGTGGACGACCCCGAGTCGTTTCGACAAGTCGGGCGGCTGCGGGAGGAGATCCTCTCGCTGAGGAAGAACGCGCAGATCACCGTCGTGGGAAACAAAGCAGACCTGACCGAGAGCCAGGGCCGCGTGCTGTTCGCGGCCGACGTCATGCCGGTGGTGGAGAAGGAATGGGACGCGAGCTTCGTGGAGGCGTCGTCGCTCACCGGGACCAACGCCGTCGGGGTGTTCCTCGCTCTGCTGCAACACGTGCAGCTGCCGCGGCGACTGAGCCCCGTGGTCCCCAAACGTAGAGCGAACGCTCCGAGAAAATCACAACTTAATAATAAGAGAAAGAAAAGTTGCATTTTATCATGAGTCTTCTTCGGCTTGTGGGTGTCGACGTCACGGGTTGCCCGTTGACAGGAAACTTTTGCCTCAAAAACGGTCAACATCGTCCGAATAATACACACAGTGCAAAGCACAAAGGCCATCGCGATTGAGAGACATGAGGAGAGATCGTGCGGGGTGTTACTGTGTTATAGACTGAAGGGATCAGTTGTGGACATGATGACTCAAGGGCGGAGCTAGGGGGTCCTATTGGGGGGGCCCCGGCCACCACTGTCCCTCATTGTTTCACCGCAGAAATAACATTTCCATTCTGATAGGATCCACTTTATAGGCCTATAAGTATTATTTTCAGAAGCATAGCCTTTAGTCTTATGAGTGTAATGCAAAGATCATTGCAATGATTCTGACTATTCCCCTCAACTAAATAAAATATCATAAATGATATATTGTGGGACCTGCTGATCATAGACCTAATATAGCTATGCGTTTAGGTCGCATCTGTGTATATTTTGGCATCCTATAAAAAAAAAAAAATGTTTATGTTGTATCATGCATGAATTTGTATTTCCCATCACACTTGCCCCAAGAAATAAATATAGATTTGCATTTGAAGGGTGCATACTTGTATTAATTATATACACACATAGGCCTACATATGTGTAAGGGATGATATGATTGCCTTTCAATTGCGTGATGGAAATGTGACATTTACTCATCCGTTTTCAAATAAAAGTTGTCATGTACTACATATCCCTGAAAAAGCAAGGATTGCGAACTTAAAAGAACAGAACACTTACATTTACATTTAGGGCATTTAGCAGATGTTTTTATCCAAAGCGACTTCAAAAGCGACTGCATTTGTCATAAGAAGGTGTAACATTTAATTGCTGTTAATACAGTAAGAAAGTCACCAGAACAAGTGTCAAGCATTTCCATATGCTAGTATACAACATCTCTGACTAAGTGCCAAGCTACAAGGAGTGATTATAGTGCCAAGACGTACAACAAATAAGAGCATGATTGAGGGTAGTTTTTATTTATTTTTTAGGATGGATTTTAGGAACAGTGTCTGAACAAGTGGGTCTTGAGTCTCTTCCGGAAGATGGGGAGTGACTCTGCAGTCCTGACATTGGCAGGGCTCGTTCCACAACTGCAGTGCCAAAACGGATAACAGTTGTGATTTCGCCATCTGACCTTTTCCTCCTTTAAGTGATGGAGGAGGTAGCAGAGTGCTCGAGCAGGGGCGTGGTGTTTTACCAATGCTTGGAGGTAGGTAGGGGCAGTTCCATTAACGGCTTTGTAGGCCTGTACCATCGTCTTGAATTTGATGCGAGCCACTACAGGGAGCCAGTGGAGGTCATGGAAGAGGGGGGTGGGAGAATTTGTCGGTTGAACACGAGGTGTGCTGCAGCGTTCTGGATCCACTGCTACGATTTAATCGCAGTTGCAGGGAGTCCAGCCAAGAGCGAGTTGCAGTAGTCAAGGCGTCAGATAACAAGTGCTTGGGTCAGGAGCCGTGTCGCTTGCCTCGTGAGGAATGGCCGGATCCTGCGGATTTTGTAGAGAGTAAATCTACAGGATCACTGTCATTGCAGTGACAGTGATCCTGCAGTGAGTCACTGCAGTGATGTTGGCAGTGCAGGTCAGTTGGTTGTCCAGTATTACACCCAGGTTCCTCATGGTCGGGGAGGCACATACTGTGATGCCCTCGACCGAAGCTAGCAGGTCCCTGTGAGGGCAGTCTATTCCCGGTATATAGAGAAGCTCAGTCTTTTGCGACATTGTGCTTGAGTTGATGTGCAGTTGCACTTCCCTGCTCTCTGCTGGTGGTTGAGAGTTAAAACATGACATTATTAGAGGTAGATATTGGTCGATATGAAGGAATAAACTCGAATTGAAAATAACCCATATTGCACCTCTCCTTGATCTGTAGACAGAAGATCTGCTGACATTGTGGTTTGTTTTGTGCGTTTTTTGTACTAATATTAATAATTGCACTTTTTTTTTTTTTAACTTATAATGTCATTGTGGCAATGCCCCCATGTGTACATGTATTAAAGCACTACGATTAAACAACGTGGCTTACAATCAAAAGAACAAAAAACTACCATGTTAAGTCCCCACAATACGTTTGCACTGCAAATGCTTCCAAAAAACTATGAATTCCTTCAATGAAAACTAGTGACATTATATACAAATGATCTAAATAATAATAGTAAAAATTATTATTATTATTATTATTATTATTATTATTATTAGTAGTAGTAGTAGTAGTAGTAGTAGTAGTAGTGGTAGTAGTGGTAGTAGTGGTAGTAGTGGTAGTAGTAGTAGAGTAGTAGTAGTAGTAGTATTTATTTTTTTATTTTTTGGTATTTAACCTGAGAAACAAAGAAAAATATGAATTAGTCGGCCGTTATCTATATATATGCCTATGGTTACATTTCTAAATGAATATTAACATTGCCGTGTCCAGGAATTGGAAACAGAGGACGGCTGAACCGTGGGGAGTCCAACGTGTTGATTGGTTTGCTGAGATTGAGCAGCATGGGGTGAGTTCCACCAACCGAAGCGCGAGCTGCAACATGTGAACCCACCGGTAAATATAGCAGGAGTCTTTCAATGATAAAAGTAAAGTAAATACAAAGAATGAGGTATCCTGCTTTACGTATAACATGACATGATTTAGATACATGTCATACAAGGAACAGATAGAGGTGATGCAGAACATATGCCTTGGCTGGGAGTCAAACTCCCCAAAACATAGTTCTATAAAATAGATCCACGCAGCACAATTTCCACTCATACATGCACTGCAACTCACCACTGATTATACAGATTAAATGTAAATTAAAATATTATCTTATTTCTCATAAATATTTTACTTCTTCCTTTAATCATGTGTGGACACGTTGTGCAAACTAAGCACTAATTGTGATCATTTAAGTTAACAACCAATATTCAATAAAAACGCAGGCCTGCTGACAATAAACCATTGTTTTTAGTGAAATGACGAGTTTCGAGCTATTGGCGCCAGGCATCCCACAGCACCCCCTAGTGGTGCTGATTACTCTTGCAGGTGGCAGTGAGGTGCCTCGCCCAGAAAAGCCCCAAATAAATATTGTACATTCAAAATCTCCACTGATTTTTTATCTGAAAGTCAAAATGTCTATTTTAGACTCATAATGCGAGTGGGTGCATAAGTCTTAATGTCCACAATAACATTTCAGTCACCTCCTCTGTCTCACGTTGTCCTGGGGGTTTCGATAATGCACCAGTTACACTGTGAGATAGGAAACGCTTGACGCCCTCTTATTTTCCTAGTCTTGTCTTCATGTTCCTCTGACAACACAAACACTACGGTTAACCTAAGACTGGGTGACGTCTATGTTTCAACCATAATCGAAACAATAAGTTACGAAAATAATCACAAGATTGTTGTTGATAGACAGAAATACTTTAATGATCCCTGAGGGAAATTGCATTGATATACATCCAACGTATCATTTTATTACATTATTTCTTACCAGGCCTACAGTGTTAAATGTGAAAATGTGCCAAATGCCAAATGCCAAATGTATATGTATGTAGTAATTTGAATATAATACAAAAAAGCACGTTAGAAATGTAATAGTAAGAAAAAATACTAATTTCCATTAGCAAGATAGATTTATAGTTCTTTATAGTGTGCATTATTACCACATTAACAGTGGAACCATTTTAGAACTGATCATCACAACATTATTTTTTACTACATATCTTGATGTGTATGAAGACACTATGAATGAATATACAGAAGAATGCTTTTAAAATTGTCATATTTTACGTTTCATTTAATGGTGTTGAATAGATTGAAACAAACAATACGAACACATTGGCCTTCTATGCATTCCTCCACTTTGTTGAACAACAAAAACAATGCCATTAATTTGTCCTGTTTAACTCGTAGTCTATGACGTTGCATTCATTTTTCAAAGTGTAGGAAGTATGACAAGCCAGAGAACCAATCATATGAATCATATCGTCAAATGTTGATTTCTTTACCAACGATTGGCCGGTTCGGGGCCGTCTCCCAGGATGCTTTGCTCCAACTGGCTCAGAATTCAAATCCTGATGACCAATCAGAAGGGGGCATAACCGACCGGCGCAGCATTTAAACTCATCACAAGTACTGTGGCGACAAGGAGACGGCAGCTGTAACAAACCGGCCTTAACACAAGTTCATTTTAAGGTTTTTGATACTTTTAACACACGTGTGATCGGTTTAGTTATTTAGGGGAAACGTCGGATGACAAGTGCACTCGAAAGCGGTTTGTTTGTATTTAAAATCGGTTTCGATCAAGCTGCAAGTCGACACAAGAGAAACGTCAGTCGAAGGTAGGCCTGTCATTTAAATCAACATCTAGTCGCTCGATTCCAGTTTCTTTTGAATGCAATAGTTATTAAGGGTATTGGGTTGTTTCTTACACCTTTTAGACGTTCTTATTCAACATGAGTGCAGCGGTTGCGAAGCCGACGAACCCGTCGGCCCATGTGGATCCGAAATCCGCACCGCTGAAAGAAATCCCCGATGTCCTTGTGGATTCTCGCTCGGCGAAAAAGTATTCCCGTGGTCGCTTCCTCGGGAAGGGGGGTTTCGCGAAATGCTACGAAATCACAGATCTGGACACGAAGCAGGTTTTCGCAGGGAAAATTGTCCCGAAGTCGATGATCATGAAGCAACACCAGAGGGAGAAGATGACCTCGGAAATCACCATTCACAAAAGCCTGGACCACGCCAACGTCGTGGGCTTCCACGGGTTCTTCGAGGACGATGACTTCGTGTTCGTTGTGTTGGAGCTCTGCAGGCGAAGGGTGAGTCGTGATAACCTTCATGTTGTGGAGGGTATTATACATTTACACCTCAACAGTCAACCTTTCAGTCTCTTTTCGTTGTTTTTTTTTTAATAAGCATCAAATATATCATATTGTGCCGCACACGGGCCAGATGTGCCTCCACACTGTAGTTCACAATACATCTCATGTGGTTCTTTTTTTTAAGATTTAAATGGTGTATCTAACATCCGGTTTTGGCATTGCACTCACCCACCTTTGCCTTAGGCAGTTGGCAAAATGCACAGGCACACCTATGCATACAAAGCATTCCTGGTCCGGCGATTGATGTACACAACTAAACACGTGATTTGTTTTCAGTCCCTCTTGGAGCTCCACAAGCGCCGTAAGGCCATCACCGAGCCAGAGGCCCGCTACTACATGATGCAGCTGCTCAAAGGGTGCAAATATCTACACGACAATAAAATCATCCACAGAGATCTGAAACTGGGGAACATCTTCCTCAGTGACGACATGGATGTCAAAATAGGTAACCCTCATGTTTCATATTTGAAGTCCATAACCTGTCAATTTATTATACATGTCATATTATGAAACATCATCCTTTTGATTAAAAAAAAATAAAAATAAATGACTTTTCCATTCTTCTCTCTATACAAGTTGGAAAATGCATGATTTCAAGGCATGACGTCGACTCTTTTTCAACAGCAATCCAGTGGTTTCAGAAATCAAACGTCTGTATTTTAATGGTGCAACAATTCTTTTGTGGTTTCCCAAAGGGGACTTTGGCCTCGCGACCAAGATTGAATTTGATGGCGAGAGAAAGAAGACCTTGTGTGGAACCCCCAACTACATCGCCCCAGAAGTGCTCTGCAAGAAGGGCCACAGCTTTGAGGTGGACATCTGGTCTCTTGGATGTATCCTGTAAGTAAAAAAAAAATGAACATATTGGCCACATGGGACATTTGCTCATTCAGTGGTAGCTGTTGCGTGACTCCTGACCCCCCCGCCCCCAAGCATGCATAGTTATTTTGATGCTGTCATTCATTCAATGACTGAGAATGTTGTGCCAACTTGAGGACAAATTCGTCTAGGTGCTGTTCATTGGTGCAATGGCTTGCTTGTCATTGCCAATGTCAATATCAATCTATAGATGATATTGTGTGTTAATCATGCCCTGATCTTATCGTTTTGTTAACCCTCTCAGGTACACTCTGCTTGTGGGCAAGCCTCCCTTCGAGACGTCCTGTTTGAAAGAGACCTACAACAGGATCAAGAAGAACAGCTATGCAGTTCCCTGGGTATGTTAAACCGGGCGTGCTTAATAATATCCGAGGGCACACATTTCACATCACATCACACGCACAAAGCCAGCCACAAAGTCCAGATCGCAATACACATTTGAAACGCGGGTGTCCGAGGCAGGACAGGACTTAAAACGGGGTTCAAATAAGGCTGTGAATTGAACTGGTGTCCTCCCCGTGACAATGCTTTGCATTTACATGTAGGGCATTTAGCATTTAGACTTTTATCCAAAGCGACTTGCAAAGAGTACATTTGTCATAAGAAGGTGACACATTTCATTGCTGCTAATACAGTAAGAAAGTCACCAGCACAAGTTTCAAGCATTTCTATTGCTTGGTTAACCATTGCTGGTGTACAACATCTGACTTAAGTGCCAAGTTACAAAGAGCGGTTAAAGTGCCAAGACTTACACGCTTTGCCTTCGCCTCCGCACAGCACGTCAACCCCGCCGCCACCTCCCTCATCAAGCGCATGCTGAACGCCGACCCCGCCCTCCGGCCCACCGTCTCCGAGCTGCAGGCGGACGAGTTCTTCACCAGCGGCTTCTGCCCCCTGCGGCTGCCCACCACCTGCCTCACCGTGCCCCCGCGCTTCTCCATGGCGCCCTCGCAGGCCCAGGATGTCAGCCAGCGGCGGCCCCTGTTGGCGCTCGACAACAAGAGTAGGGGCTCCGTTTTTTACCACCACCTGGTGCGACTCAAATGAGAGATAGTATGTGAGAATATAAAGGGGGGGGAAATGAATGTAACTCTATTTGAAGGCCCTTTTGTGTAATACTTCATACAAGGCTCTATAGAGGACTGCTGCAATTGGCCATTCTTTGTGTTCTTTATGTCTGTTTATCTGGCTTTTTATTTGTTTGGTTTTTTTTTTTGGGGGGGGGGGGGCTGTGTGATGTAAATGGTACTTTCGGGAATTCATTTGTACCTTAAACCTTTTTTTTTTTTTAAATCCCTGCCCACCTTGTAAATTTGCATTTCAAATCTCGCTTGCAGACCAGCCAGAAAAGGTTGACGTTAAAGACGAGCCAAGGTAAGACCGAGATCAAGGCAATTTATATCTTGCCCTGTTCGTCACTACTAGTGCTGGGGGTGCAGTGCTTATGAGATGAGTCACACAGGTTAATGTGGCTTTATGTCCTGACTTGTATTGTGAAATCCAGGGAGGCTGAGGTGTGCCACCTAACTGATATGCTGACCCAGCTCAACAACCTGCTAGTATCCAAGCCCTTTGAGAAAGCAGTCATTCGCCAGGGTAAGGGCGCAGTCCTTTTTTTTGTTTAAATCGTGTGTACATTGGGTTAAAGCGCCGACCGTTCCTTGACCTCTTGTCTTTTGCACCTGTTTGTAGAAGAGGCAGATGATCCTGCATGCATTCCGGTCTTCTGGATCAGCAAATGGGTGGACTACTCCGATAAATATGGACTGGGTAAGTAATTTTCTTAAAGCATTTTACTTTCACATCAAATCTTTACATGGCAACTTTTTTTTTAATACATGTGTTCATTAGAATGTTCAATTCTTAAAAAAAGAAAAGGGACATTATTGTTGGTTCAGCCTTGTTACTGTTTCTCACATGTCCAGCATTTATTAGAGCCACTGAGGCCATTGTTCTTGAAGTGGAGTCCTCATCGTAACTTCCCTTTCCAGGATACCAGCTGTGTGACAACAGCGTGGGCGTGCTGTTCAACGACTTCACCCGACTCATTCTGTACGCGGACGGGGAGAGCCTGCAGTACGTCGACAAGATGGTCATCGAGTCTTTCCTGAACATTCGCTCCTACCCTCCCACCCTCAGCAAGAAGGTTGGTAGTCTATGCCCCGCTGAAGTGTCAGCCCGTGTCCGTCCTTGGCTTTGTAGCATCATAGGCCACTTGGCATTGTATGAGATGTACTATAACTAGCAATGGTTAACCTAGCAATTGGAATGCTTAACGTGTTCTGGTGACTTGCTTATTGTGTCAACGGCAATGAGGCGTTTCACCTTCTTCTGACCAATGTACTGATTCTAAGTCACTTTGGACAAAAGCGTCTGCTAAATGCATTCCCCCCCCCAGAGTGTTTTCCAATGCACAAAGTGGGAACTCCCAACGGAAAACGTCACAGACGGCCGCATGGCCACCTGTAAGCCTCTCCCCTGAGCCGTCTGCTCCCGTCCCTGCAGATCACGCTGCTCAAGTACTTCCGCAACTACATGAGCGAGCACCTGCTGAAGGCGGGCGCCAACATGGCGCGGCGGGACGGGGACGAGCTGGCGCGGCTGCCCTACCTCTCCTACTGGTTCCGCACGCGCAGCGCCATCGTGCTGCACCTCACCAACGGCACCGTGCAGATCAACTTCTTCCAGGTCAGAGGGCAAGACGGGATTTTTCTTTTCTTTTTTTTTTCTTTGGGGAATCTTCAGGCGGGGCGAAACGAAGCTTGAAAAGGGGATGTCATGGAAAGAAGGGCGGTTAATTAGAATTGTTTGTGCTCTTGTATGCAACCTGGCGGAGGATGTGCATTATTCAGCTTTACAGATGTCATGAAGTAGTAGAGTTGTAGTCAAGACCGCCTAAACAAGACGCTACCAAGACCAGGGGGTATGGAGACCGGGAAAAAAACCCAGACTTGTGTTGAAGTTACACCAATACTACTACACCAATACGTATTGGTGAACAACGGCTGTAACAAATGTTACAATGCAACATATTTGGCACGTAGTGTAAGAGTGCTGCGTCATATATATATATATATAAGGTTTTGTGATGAGCATGAGCTCACTGCTTGGTTTATGCACAAACCCCCTTGAGACATCTATGTCCAAGACAACACCAAGACCACGTAAAAGTGGTCTTGAGTACTACAACTCTAGATGCTTATTATTCAGGTGCTACTAGTTTTGTAAGGTGCATATTTTTTTTGTATTTTTTATTTTCAATTTCCCTCAGGGATCAAGTATTTCTGTCTGTAATTTGCTCCCCCCCCCCCCCCCCCCCCCCCACACACACACACACACTTTTTTGTTGTTGCAGGGAACCCTCTGCCGGCCCGACTTAACGCTGTGTGTTTTTCCCTTTTTTGTTTATTTGCAGGACCACACGAAGCTGATCTTGTGTCCCCTGATGGGGGCGGTGACCTACATCGACGAGAAGCGCGAGTTCCACACCTACAAGCTGACCCTGCTGGAGGAGTTCGGCTGCAGCAGGGAGCTGACCAGCCGCATCCGCTACGCCAAGGTGATGGTGGAGAAGCTGCTGGCCAGCAAGGCCTCGGCGGCCCAGTAGAGCCGCCGCGGTCCTAACCACTGCCCCGGTGCGGCGGCCCAGAGTCCTACTGTTTTTATTCTTTTTCTTGGGGGGGGAAGTCTGTGAAAATGTGTCGCCTCCGGCCCGGTCTTGCGTGGCGATGTCATTGCTGTACCATAGTTGACATGTTTGATATTTTTATGTGTTTCCATTGACATGGTTTTTCTCTCACTTCTTGAAAGTTTGCCTCCCCCTCCACTCGCACTGTTTTTTTTTTCCCCTCATGACTGTTATGTGATGTTTGTGCTCAAAGAGTATGAATTAATCGTCACGGTGCAGCCATTTGCTCTTAAACCTTGTGCTCACCAAATGGTCTTTTATCTGTTTAATCTGTATGTTGAGGACCGAGGCTGACCGTACTGGTTGTCTTTGTCATGTTTGCTTTTTTATATGTATTTTAAATGTTCTGTCAAACACGTGTTCTCTGTACAGACTCGCAAAGACTCTTAATATTGTACAGATGGCTTTGTGCTTCATGAATATAAATAAAGATTACAGAATACAATCGTTACTGGTAGTCCATTGCGGAGTCTACTTGAGTCTGTGACGGTTGACTGCAGCACCCCCCTGTGGAGTACAGCGGGAGTGCTACAAACCCTCCAGGGAAGCACGCAAATGCTGGTTGAAAGGTAAAGATTTGAAACTTGAAAGTGTAGTTATGAAAATTGCCAACCCAGTTTGCAGTCAGATGCATGCCATGGTGCCCTGATTTTTTTTTTTTTAAATGAGTCTGCCAAGTCTACATACACTAGCCTTCCTTGCTTTACATTTGATCATTTTGCCTCAACTCTTCCACCCTCTTGGCTTCAGAACTGCTGCTTAAACCAGTATCACAATTTTGTAACTTGGTTTATGGCTGCAATAAAGCACCCTCTTTTTGTACAAAAATTTAATATAACATGGTAAAAAATAACTTCTTTATATACAAAAATATAAATAGCTTTGTATAGAACTGGCAAAATATGAAACGCACAGCATTAAAACAACCAAGAAACAAAAACCACTGGTTCTTAATTTCTGCGGTAAGTTCCAGAGACACGACTGTACCAGGAAGGTTAAAGGTCGGATTTGTGCACTTCAGAAAATCAGCAGCATCCGCAACAACGGGGCGTCACATTTCAAAAGAATCAGGCCTGCGGGATGGCCGTCTGGCGGTCGCCATAGCGATGCAGCGTCAGGTCTCCGTTCTGATGGCCGGTCACCAGCGTGTCGGCGGCCCCCCAGCGAGCCACGTGCCAGCCGTCCGCCTCGGGCGCCCACGTTGCTCTGGGCCCCCCGGGACCCCCGAGGTCCCAGACGTGCACACTGCCGCTCTGGCTCAGGGCCACCAGACGGGAGCCCAGCACGTCGGCCTCACACAGCCTGCAAGGGGACGGAAGTGGGTGAGCTTAAAGGGGCAATTAGCAGATGCTTTTGTCCAAAGCGACTGAGAATCAGTACATTTGTGGGGTTCGACATGTGGACAGTTGGAGGAGGAGGGGGATCAAGGGGATCGAACCGCCGACCCTACGGTGAGTGGACGACCCGCTCTGTCCACCCGCTCAAAGCTACTGCCGCCCTAGGTCCAGCCACGACCGTCAAGATCCGCTTGACTCTTCAGTGATCCCTGCCCTCCTATACCCCCCCACCCCCCCCTCACCTTCCAGACCAGGCTTCAGGCTCATGCAGCCGATTGGCTACCACGGATTTCCCGCTGAGGGCGTTGACGGCGACCAGGGAGAACAGGGTGGTCTTCAGTCTATCTTCCATGGCGACCACGCCGCTGACCCGGTGGTAGGACTGGACCTCCTCCCTGGCTATGGAGCCAAGGTACTGGTGCTGCAGCAGGACAAACAGTACGCCCTGTCCACACACCGACGACACACAAAGCATTTATTAACTACTTTATTCATGAATTGATGCCATTTATATACCCACATTAAAACATTCGGTTAAGCTAGCCGCACACATACCTTACCTTATTTTGTCCAAATCAATGCATGGTTGAAAGTAACCAAGGGGGATAATGAACAAGTCCTTGTTCATTATTGTAAAAAAGAAACCCTGGCATGCTGCTGGACAACTTACAGAGTAGCTGTAGCCTCTCAGACAGGCTGTGTGTGTTAACCCTTCGTCCAGCAGGATCTTCTGCAACAGCTGCCCGGTGCCTAGGTTCCTGTGACATGCAATGACAGCTGTGTAAATGCACATGATGCTGCACAGTACAGTACAGTCATCACACTGCGGAGGGTGAACATTCAACTTTAGCCCAAGTTAAGGTTTACCAATAGTGAGTAATTTTAAATCATGTGTTTAAAGAGAGCTAAAACTAATTATTTGAAGCTGAAACACAAATGGGGAGTGAAGGCCAATGTCCACTCTTTACTTAACACAGAATGGGTTTAATAACCCTGGGTTATAAAAGTCATGCATGTACAGAATTCATTACCACTGTCAACTTTCCCACCGCAAAATCTCCACACCTTCATCATCAGACATCATCACCAGTCTCAAACATCTGGGTGATTCTATTGCTTCTCATTAGTGACACTGCCCCCCGCCCATCAAAACCACCCACCAGAGGAAGAGATGGCCCCCTTCAGCCGATCCCAGCAGGGCGTCTGGTAGTCCGTCCACCGTAGCCAGGGCTCCAACGCGCATGCCGGGGGACGCCAGGGGCTGGGGGGCGGGTGCACTGAGGCGAGGGGCGGGACAAGGGATGACATGTGTTGTCTACTGAACAATGTCTCAATGGATGACATATAGCATGCTACCAGCTGAGCTGATTGTTGTAAATGTAAACAGTATGAGGCGTGGACCAGGCTACATCAGTGGCTGGAGTTCCACTCGATGCCAAAGACACTGGGTTTGATCCCCTATGTCCGTTATCCTCAAGCAAGACGTCTTACCCCACCCCACCCTGTCCTCATTGATATGCATCAGAATTCAATGTAAAACCTAAGTAGTATTATCCATTATTTCTCTGTAAAAATGTGGACAAGGACATGGGACTAAGGGCCCATCCACACGGAGACGATTTTCGAGTGAAACCGCATAGGTCTTGTGCGTTTAGGCCGACCGTAGCGATGGAGCCGGCGTTTTCGGTGCCTGAAAACGCACTTTTTTTAAACCAGGTCCCAGGGTGGAAAAGTCTAAAACGTTTCAGGTTTTGGATTCGTGTGGACACCAGAAACGTAAATGATGATGTCATCGCCCAGAGTCGGAGTGAAATAAATGTGGAGGATATGCCTTTAGAATGACTCTAGAAATAAAATAAATAATAAATATGGTTATTTATCCCCTTTTGGATTGTCTCCACAAATTAACCATTTAAGTGAAAACGCGCCGACCTAACATCGCACAATATTGAATATATATTCCAAAATTGATAATTTATAGTCTATCTGATTTTCTAATCAGTGCAAACTAGTTTACACGTTGGGACGCCAGGGTCCGCGAGAGGAAGATGTTGGATGATGAATGGACTGCCTGCGTTTGACTTATCGACTGTCGAGTGGTTTAGGTAGTTTCATGTTGTTGGGGATCTGTCACTTCTGCAACATGAAACTGTTTTTCGGTGGACTTCTGTAGCTGAAACAGCGCCACACACAGGCCTGGAATATGTACTACAGCGTTTCTAGAGCTAGATGCGTTTCAGCAATGACTCCGTCGTTACGGAGAAATGTCTGGCCCCCCTGCCGAGACAAATGGAGGGGGGGACAGATCGTTTTCGAAATCTGGCTTCGTGTGGATGGGGCCTAAATATCCCCTTGTAGGTTTTAAGATGTCTCTAAGTAAATGGAGGGGGGGGGGGGCACTAATGGGTCTGCAGCCAATCAGAAGCTCCATCACCGGGCTCACCTGCTGTCCTCCGACAACACAAAGAGCTGCAGCGCAGACATGGCCGCCGAGTGGGAGGAGCAAACCACCCGGGCCCGGGCCACGCCCACAACCGCCTGGACCACGCCCTGGCACAGCGGCGCCTCCACCAGGCTGGAGCAGGAGAGCACCCTGCGGCCAGCACACACAAACACACCACACAGCACCACCCCCTTTCAGTCAGGACGGCTCCGCGGCGTATGGGAACCATGTGCATGATCCGCAGCGGTCCACGGGTCGGTCTCCCCCTTACCTTACTTCCCGGATCTCCAGCTGACCCAGAGTCACGCACAGCAGCCCCGCGGAGTCCGGCACGGAGAACACACTGATGACCGGCTGGGGGAGAAACCACAACAGACGGTGTTGGGCGAAGGACTCGGGAGAGGATGGCCGCTGACGTGAACACCAATGCTGGGGCCTGCCTGCGTTGTCCAGGTGCATCCTCCCCCGTCCACCTGCTCTGTTGAGGTGTATTGACCCTAGACTCTATCTAATCTACAATTCTAATCTTGGTTTGTCATCTTAGGCCTTGAAAACACACACACACACACACACACACCTTGTTGAAAGTCCACGTGTGTATGAGGCCCCAACCAGAGGAGGAGGAGGAGGACGTCTGCTCCCACACACACACCGCCCATTTTCCTGCCGCCGCCACACACAGCCCCCCTGAAGGACCTGGAACGCAGCAGGCATCTACCAGGCCACCCCCGGCTGGGGCCTGGTGGGAGACAGGGACATTCAATGCGACGGTCAATGCAATACACACAGCCCTGGAGACTGGTGGTTGAGCTAGTTTAGCTACTTTTAGCTAGTAGCTAGCTAAAACCAACCAGTGACATAATATGTTTCGTGTGTAGACATTTACATGTACGATCTGACCTGTGACTTATTCCTGTGATATTACTATCTGCACAGTTATCGCGCGAGCCTCCAATCTCGTGTATTTATAATGCGTTACATTAACGCACAGTGTGTACTCATTCGGGACCACCATTTTTTTCTCTGCATGCACTACTGCTCTGTATTCCATATTCATATTCATATTCATTGTACATTGTATATATATATATTTATAGTTATTTACTTTTTTACTTACTTATATTTTTAATACTGTTTTTTTCTCTTGCACCAATTGCACCAAGTCAAATTCCTTGTAGGTGCAAACCTACTTGGCAATAAACTTGTTTCTGATTCTGATTCTGGTATTTACCGTCAATGTGTGCGTGACGCTGACCGCACACTCCTCTGCCACCGCCACGGGTTGTTCCCCGGCTTGTTGGACGGCGCCTTCTCTTTCGTCGGCGGCTCCGGCCGCCCGGGGGGGCTGTGGGTCCACAGCTCCACCGGCCACCGAGACAGAGGGACCGTGACCGGGCACAGCCCCGGGCCGCTGCACGCCCACCTCCAGCGCTGGGTCCACTGAGGCGGAGGTCTGAGGGTGGGAGGCCGGGGCGGGGGCAGGGGACAGGGGGGAGGGACAGGGGGAGAGGTCTGGAGGGGAGAGGTCTGGAGAGGGCGAGCGGGCCAGGAGGGACGACGGGCTCACCGGGGAGGGCAAGGTGAGACGGGGGGCGCACGGGGACGAGGTCAGGGGCAGGCGCGAGGCGAGGGCAGGGCGAGGGGTGAGTCCCAGGGAGGGTAAGGGCGGGCTGAGGGGGGTGGTAGAGGGCAGCAGGGGCGGGGCCAGGAGAGGGCAGGGTGGGGAGACCAGAGCGGGGCTCAGCAGCAGCTGGGAGCAGGTGGCGGCGGCGGCGGGGCATGGCAGAGGACCCCCCGCGGAGCCGTCGGGAGGGGAACCCGCAGTGTGGTGGTCTGGAGGCGAACGGTCCGCCAAACAGGTCGGGGGTTGCTCCTCTTGGACCGCAGGATCCAAACAGCCATGTGTGGGTTGGCAGGTAGAGTTGCACTCGAACAGGCTTTCGACTGTTTCCTCTGCAGGAGAATCACAGTTGTCGTCGTCGTCTTCTGCCCTCTGGTGGTCACCGGTGGCCCCGCGGTTCACCGACAGACTGACGTCCCCGCCGCCGCCGCGTTCCTGCTGTTCGGCCGAGCCCTCCGGCGCCGTGCCTGTGAGCGGCTCCTGTCCCACGGACTCCTCATCCACACACTCTCTGGTGGACCGCCCCGCTGGTGATGACCCAGCCCCCGCCGGGCCCACTGGCTCCGGGCCACCTGTCGGCGGTCCGTCGCCCGTCCGGTCCAGCGTGCAACCGTCCACGCCCGCGTCCGGGGTCGATGACCCCGGGCACACCCGGGCATCCAAAGGCCCTTGTTCCCCGATGGGACGGGACGCGGCAGCCGCGGGGTGATATGGGAGGTCGCCACGATGCGGCCCGTCGCCACCATCATTGTCGCCTCGACCGAGCACGGACTCAGAGAGGGGAGGGGTGGGGCTTAATGGGAGGGAGAGAGCCATTGCCGTCGCCTCCCGCTCGCCACCACCACCACCACCAGCGGCAGTGGCGGCGGCGTACAGGTGGTACGCCTGCTGACTGCTGCGCCGGGTGTGATAGGAGGGGGCGGAGAAGGGCTCGGCCGCCGCCTCCATGGCCTGCCGCAGCTTGTGGAGCTTCAGGGAGCCGAACTGCTCGTCGGGGAGATGGAAGTCCGTGGCGACCGGGGCCAGCCGGGGGAGCTGGAGGAGGGGGCCGCCGGGGCCCGGGGGAGAGGGAAGCAGGAGGGAGCGCCAGCCTGCTTCAGACACAGAGGACAGACACAGAGGGCCAGAAAAATATGAGGACAACAGATTAAGATATATATATATATAAATATATAGACTATATAAAGTGTTTATTATTTACTGGCAAGGTTGTATTTGGCGTTTATCAGAAGGTAATATTTGTAATAGTTTCACACTAAAGTATTTATCTCCCTGCCTAATTACAAACTAACCCTCATTTACGGACATATGTATAAACTCATTTATTACCAAGATCTGAACTGCATTCATGGATCCACTCAAGTCAAAGTGAGACGATTTCAGACTTGATGTTTTGCGTTGTCTGGTCTGGATTAAAACTAACATTGGAAAGCGTGAGTCATGTACAATTGCTGTCCCGTGTATCTTAAGGCATGCTGTGTCATTTTCTATCCCTCCATTTCCTACGTTTTTCTTTCTTCTATGCAGACCACAAAAAAAAAAAAATAATACATACAGACATCATGTGGGGGTCTTTCAGTCACGGATCCGCTCCTCCTGAAGATGGGGTAAACCTGTTCCAGACACGCGGAAACCGAGGCAGACGCCGGCCCGTCTTCCAGGGCAGAGGGTGGGACCCCCGGGGGCAGAGTGGGGGGAGACGCAGAGGGCTGCGGAACAAAGGCTGGCGCTGGCGAGACGCGGCCCTGCTCCAGCACAGCCGCGGGGAGACGCTGCGACGGGGAACGGGGGGTCGCGGCCGGCCCGGAGCGCTGCGACGTCTGGTCTGGTTCTGCGTGGATGGCGTCGGAACCAAACGAGCTCCTGTCAAAGCTCCGTCCTCGCTGTCGCCCCCTTTTCCTCTTCCTGCCCCTCGCGGGTCTGGCGCTGCGGGCCGCCGAGATGACACGCTCGTGGTTCTGATCGTCTGCCGACGGCTCCGGGGCCTTCTCACCGGAACTCTGGGCCTCGTGTGATGCACCGGGAGAGCCTGTGTGTGCGGGTGGCGCGTCGGAGCACGCGTGCGTCACACCGCTGTGATCCTGCCTGTCTTGGCGTGCGCGCGGGTTCCGCCCGCGGCCTCTGGATCTGCTTGTGCCGATCAGGTCGGAGAACAGGCTGCCCTGCGTGTCCGGCTGCTGCTGCTGCTGCTGCTGCTGGGAGGAGGAGGACATGCGCCTCGTGGTGCGGACGTAGTACTCTGGAGGGAAGAGCAGCCCTTCCTCCGGCCAGAGAGCGGCTCGGAGGCCCGCCTCTCCGACACGCCGCCGCCGCCGCCCCCCTTCCCCCTCGCATCCTCCTCGCTGCCCGTCAGCCGTTGGTCCGACGGCTGCGCGGCTGCCTCCGTCACCCGCTTCTCCCTCCTGGCGTCCCTCACCGGTCGTACCGCCGTCGGCTTCCCTGTCACGTCTCTGCGGTTCGCCGGCGGTGCCTCCGCTCTCGAACCCGCCGGCTCCGTCTGCTTCCACTGTTTCTGTTCCCTTGTGGTCCCGGCGTGCTCTCCTCCCTGCGGGTGGCGCCGGCGTCCAGTGCGGGAGCAGCAGCGACGGGGACTCGGTGTCCTCGTCCTCTCCCGTGCCATTCTCCCCCTGCGGCGCCCGTCCCGTCGTCTCCGTGTTCCAGTGGGTCAACAACAGCGAGGGAGACCCTGGGTCCTCGCCGCTCCGCCGTCCCTCCTTCGCTTCCCGCGTCTCCACCGCCGCTTCCGGCGTCCCCCCGCTGTCCCCCGGCCTCCCGCTGTCCCCCGGCGCCTCCTCGCCGCTGGCATCCGCGCGGCCGACCGCCTCACCGCTCCCGCCGCACCTCTGCTGCCACCGCAGGCGGCTGCAGCGGGACCGCAGACGCAGGGCCGACCCGGGGGCCGCGTCGGGCCGCCGGTCCCGGTCCCGGCCGTCCTGGGTGGAGGCCGGGGTGAGAGGCGGGGCGGTGGCGGCGGCCTCCTCTGCGGGGAGGAGGAACCTGACAGCAGCGCTCTTCCTGCCCCCTTCAGCCTCCACTCGCCCTGGAGGAATGGAAACATTGGTGGAGTTTAAATGTGTGTTATTACTTGATTATCGACGAGTGCTGCTGTCGTATTGTTCGAGGACATAAGGTGGTCTGAATTGATTGTGACTAGAGGTTAGCAACAAAAGGTTACACATTGTAAAAATATTTCCCTGAAAAACCAATATATATATATACATAAACTATATTTATATACAATATCTCAAATGGTGGGATCGAGGTTTGAAATGTTGCAATATTATGTGTGTATGTGTTTGTCTTGCAGACACATTGGTGTTCCATTACAAATTCCCCCCTAAGGACAATAATAATTCATTTGATTACCATAAATGTAATGCTGTGTTTCATTCTTTCTTAATAATATGTTTCCAGATTATATTTGCTGTTATATGCTAGGTATGGCATGCAATGCATTGTGGCTAAGTTCACCTTCAGTGTGAGCTTGGTCTTGGGGCGGCCCTGTGAATTGACAGGTAGGCGAGCCTAGTGTGTCAGATGGTGAGGATGAGTCCACATTGGACTCATTGGGACGAGTGGTCGATGTATCCGGATCGACCTGGGGCAGGTGCAGAGAGTTCTGCTCTGTGATTCTGGTCCTCACATGTTTTTTCACCGCCTCTGACCGCTCAGCTCGCTGCCGATGGAATGGTAATTATGTTTAGTCTCTAAATAAAATTAAAAAAAACTTACATTCATTGAGTTTCTCAGAAAATCACTGACACCCAGTCAGAATCATGTACCTTTAGTCTCTGTTGCGTCTTGGAGTACTCCCGTTGTAAGTAGGCTAGCTTCCTGCGGAGCTGTGTTGGGTCAACGTTTGCCAGTCACAGCAGGTAAGAGTTAACAATTGACAGGCTATTTTAATAACCATAAAATGAAAAGGCACATCAGTTAACTCACCTTCTCCGTGTCATCGCTGAACAGTTTGCTCCTTAACTTGTCATTGCCCTGCAATGTGGAGCCGACATGTTCCGCCATACTCTTGTTCAGAGCCTGACACAGAAACAGGCAAACACGTCGTCAAATACAATACAAATAAGCGGAAGCTAACAAGAAAACAACGATTACTATTTACATTATTTGAGCAAGCCATTTGCAAAGTGTTGTTAGTGGTTGAATAAGTTAAGTGTAGTGAAACATACAACATCGATCTGGTTTTTAACTTACACGCGTCCGACATCGATCCCCAAAGCAAGCATTGATGTCAGTTCAGTTGAATGGTCCCTGCGTGTGCTCCTCCATGTGTGTGTACCAGTCGATACCTAAAGTTAGATGGTCTTAGCAGAGAAACAGAGAAACTTTGTTTTGATGTTTGGTCGGTAAGGATGGTGGCTAGCATCTATTTCCAAATCCCACTTGATTCCCGCCGCTCCTCCAACAGACCGGAGTAGTCGAGTAGCGATCGAATGATCGACCTCATACGTCTGAATGGCTCTATCTCTGGGGTATCAACCACTGCAGTAATACTGTAGATTAGAATCATAGCTATGCTTGTAACAATATCGTTCACATGATATAAATATGTGTTATTATATCTTATTTGCAAAACAAGCTTCGATACCACTTGGAATAATACGACAAATAACCTTGTTGTAAAATGTTGTTACTTTTTCATTGTGTACATTTGTTATAATATGCAATACAGCTGAGGTAAATGGTCTGATTAAAACAAAATTGAGAAGCGATAGATACTAGGTCGTTCTATCCCTTAGCAACATTATAACCAACATTCATAAGAAAAACAATTTTGGATAGACTATGTCAGCCAGTACACAGAAATGACCAGGACTACATATTGACACCACTTTTAATGACAAAATAGTTATTCCAACAAGTCCATATATACAAAAGTGACCAGTGATCAGCATACATATATAATAACACAAATACATGGTGCTATGTTTCTCAGACCGGTGGCATTTTTACTCAATTCTTTTAGAAATCTAAAAGAATAGGATAACATTGCAAGGGAAAGTCTGCAAATAAACAGCAAAAAATGGCATTGTGTGTGTGTGTGTGTGTGTGTGTGTGTGTGGCAGACATATATTTGTTATTCCCCGTACCCGAGAGCCCCCTCAGTCTGCTCCATGTTCTTTGTGTTTGTGTGTGTGTGTCTGTGTCTGTGTGTATGCGTGCGCAGCGTGTGTGTTCAGTTGGGCGAGATGGTCCTGCTCCGCAGACAGCCGCAGGTCAGGTACTGCATGGCCTTCATGCTGACGTGCATGAGCGGGCCCAGGTTGAAGAGCATGTGATAGAAGGCGTGGACAGACAGCCCTCCGGTCTCATCAGCGTACTTGAGGGCCACGATGGGCGTGTACCAGGGGTTGGTGAGGTTACGGAAACGAGGGCTGCTGGCCTCAATGACCTTCTTGGTGCACTGTGGAACCAAAACGAGAAGAGTTCGGATGCAGGGGGTGAGAATGGTCAGATGAACAAAATGCATTGTCCTGATCGATCACCATTACTATAACATATAACTATTTAGAACAAACATCTAGCATTGGAGAGTCAAAATAAGTTACAGCCAAGTTTCGAGTGGTTTCTTATATTCAACATACGTGTTGAATAGACAACAAGTAGAATAGGCTAGTGGTTATGGTGTTAAGACTCCCAGCACACAGGTGTGTATATGTGCATGTATCTGAACCACATTTACAGTAAGTCATTCTGCATGAAAGCGCCTGACACGACACAACACTTAAGCAGCCATCATCGTCACGTGGACATCGGCCTCTGTGGACTCACTCTGGCGATGTCATCGGGAGTCTGTCCCAGCGTCTCGAAGATGTCCACCGAGGACGGAAGATAGACGTTCTTGAAGTAGTGCACGGTCTCGGGGTCTGTCCCAGGGTACTCCTTCTGCCTCACGTCCTGAATCATCTTGGACTCAAACTCTGTGTGGACCGGGCCTGGCTCTATCATTGACAAACTGTACAGACGCATATTGAATCAGTAGCTGTGAGATTATATGGGGGGGGTTTAAAACAATGTGTGGATGTGAAAACATGGACGAACATGTTGGATGCATTTGAATGAAAAAAAAAGTGATCTTTGTTTGTGCATCGACAGTGACCAAGCGTTGTCGTTGTGTGGCGATACCAAAGCAGCAGATGTGGAAGGGCTACTCACGTGACGTTGAACTTCAGGAGCTGCACAGCCAGACACTCACAGAATCCCTCCATGGCAAACTTAGAAGCTGCATATATGTCATTGAAGACAACACCTGGAGATAGATCCATGGTTTACCTTCATTTCTTTTACAGCACAAGTTTAGGTTTTCGTCGTTCTATTGATTTTGGTTTTAGACACTTCATGCTGAGATGCTGTCACTCAAAACATCCCTCACATGCAATGCTACAAATAATGCTTTTTTTTTTTTCATGCAAGCTAATCTAAGCTAAACCACCTAGCAAGGCCTCCTTGTTCACAGATTCAGAGTTGTTTAACGACAACCCTCGCATGATCACACAGCAGCCGTTTCCCCGCTCTACCTTGCAGTCCCATCACACTGCTGACCACGATGATGTGTCCTCCTCTCCTCCGTTTCATGTCGGGCATCACCTCCTTGATCATGCGGATCACCCCGAAGAAGTTGGTCTCAAACACCTTCTTCATCTCCTCCACGGGGATGCTCTCCAGCGGGCCCACCAGGCCGATGCCCGCGTTGTTGACTGGAGGACATTTGGAGGCGGTTAGCAGAGAGATGGTTAGAGAGAGAGAGAGAGAGAGAGAGAGAGAGAGAGAGAGAGAGAGAGAGAGAGAGAGAGAGAGAGAGAGAGAGAGAGAGAGAGAGAGAGAGAGAGAGAGAGAGAGAGAGAGAGAGATTTTTTTCAATGGTTGTTATAACGTTGATACAGCATGTAACACTGACAGTAAGCTCAAGGGGTCTAGGTTCAAACCCCGATATCTGCAGTTCTTACCCGACAAGCCTTGTGAGAGATGTCTAACCCCTACCTGCTCATCATGGTTGCATGAATATAGAGAGAGGCATTGTTGCTGATTTCCATAGATCTATATATTTTCTTTCGTTTCATAGCTTTGAGAAACCTATTACAAAACTGCATTTAAGTGTGGTTTCTTGTTTAGTTTAAGCCTGTCGTCCAACAGCAAAAGCGTAAGAGAAACGGGGCAGGAGTTTGACTCCAGTCTAACCTTTCTTTGGGTTTCGAACCCGAGTGTCCACCGTTTATATGCAGGCATCATTGAGCAAGCTACCTGCTCATTGGTGACAAGTCAAACCAGCTAAAAGCGTGTGGTACGTTACTTAACAGTAGGCCTTTCTCGTATCAACACCGTGATCGATCGCCCTCTCTGCATCACTCACTGAGGACATCCACGTGTCGATCCTTGATGCCATTGATGCACTGTTTGACGGAGTCGTCGCTGCAGACGTCCAGCACCGCCAGAGACAGAGTGGTCCCATAAGCCGCTCCCGCAGCCTCCACCAGCTTATCCTTCCTCTTCAGGTCACGCATGGTGGCTATGACTGCACATGTTCACATGTACAGGACGAGAGGGGCAGAGCAATGGTGGAGGGCCAACACAAAGGGGGGACGAATATGAATGATTTGTCCATTTTTATGTCACGTATGGTTTGTATCTGTTAATTTAAGAGTGGTGCTTTAACAACAATCATATGTATATGTGTAATAATCTGTTATATAAAAAAAAATATATATATATATATATATATATATCATATACTATTATTAACATTTACATTGGATTACATCCATATTCTGCTGTTATTCAAAATAGAAGCTGTGAATGATGCTAAGGAGACTAATAGATACATTAAATAGACGTAAATATGAGATGATGAGATCATTTGGGGGGTTGGTTCCAAGGTGTCTTTTGAACCAGCTAATTTGTTCACTCCCCCCGTCCCCCCCAATTACCATGCCCCTTGGCTGTTTTCCATAGAGATGTTTTGAAATGACCTGCCTCTGCAGGTTACCTTGTCGTTCAACACCATACCACAATGTGCAGGGTTCACGGCGAGTTCACGCGGACTTCACAGAATGTGCTCAGGGCGCCCCCCCCCCCCCCCCCCCCCTTAATCCCCCTTTAACAAAATTGTGTTTGATAATAATCACAATTTAATAGAGATTCTGGGTTAGCTTAGGTTTTGCTAAAGAGATAATAAGCTTATGTGGGCTTTTGCATAAACCAGCCAGGTTTAAAATAGCCCTGCTGCTTGTAGGCTCGAACAGGCTTGCGTCTACAATAGCCCAACGCTACAGGGATCACCCCTCTCAATGGGTCATTATAACCATCTATGTGACTGACAACCAGGGATCAGCCTGTGGTTGCCAAGAATGTTCAGTCGCCTATTACTTTTGAAATAACAGTTTGTCTAGTCACTGGGATTACATCGGGTTGCTCAGGGAAACCCTGCAGGTGTCACCCTCTTGGATTTCTCGGGATGGGTTCAATGACCTGCTACTGACAGTGGTTGGGCTTTCTGCCGTCATCTAATGTTACGCAGCGCGCAGTTATCACTGCGTCACCCACGGGATTATGGGTTGAGGAGTTTAAAAATAACCCATCTGTGGATTATTAATACGCATGTCGCGGACAGTACTTGAACCCCAGGCGTTTGGGTCAGCGTTGCCTGCTTTTACCTGCACAAACGGACGCGCGCATACACGTCCGCTTGTTGACCATCATCAGACTCTTCCAATCAATTTTAAGTTGTCAACATTTATCGTTCGCCTGTCTCACTGTGTGTCTCAGCCAGTGTAACATCCTAGAAGACAGAGACATGTCAAGGTGTAAAAAGGAAATCACGTACCGTGATATCGCTTCTGCTCGTCGTTTGCCAGCATCACTGCCATTCTCAGACCAATGCCTGAAGAGCAGCCGGTGATGAGCACTACTTTCTGGTTGGGACTCGCCATCCTCCGCTGCTGTAGTGATTCTGAAAGTTTTTCCTTGGGTTGTTTTTTTGTCTCTCAAATAGATTCCTCGTACTCACAACGACACAAATTGTGGAGGATGAGAGGGGACACCGAGAACAGCTACTGTAAGCGGATAACGTAACTAGAGAGAGAGAGATAGAGAGACACGGACCAGGGGGTCACATGGCACAACGCAAATACGTTGGCATTATCTAACCCAGTTTGGCCGTCTGGCTCGTCCAACTGACTACCGTAAACACAGTAATATATAGCCGGGCATTGTAGATCTATTATGTAAGATGTATTGCTTTGAGTAACCTACACACGGCTTTTTAGTGGGGCTTCTTGTTCAGTTTGCGTGCCTATTAGCCAAGCTATCACTATTAGGCTTGCAGATGTTTATATTCCCAATTACGCTTTCATTTTGCCATGGAAATCACAATTCTTTGAGCTAAGGTTTATAACTTAGGCTCGCTTTTGGATGGACTATTATGGAGGGCTCCCAAAGAAGAAGTATGCAAAAAATCTGGCTCCATCTAGTGGTTGTGTAGAAAACAATTAAAAAAATAATAAGCCTATACAGTTTGGCAAATATTTCAACTGTAAAGCGACTGGAATTAGTGATGTATTATGTTTGGATTATAAGAAACTTAATAATTATTATGTCTAAGATGCAAATACATCAAGAAAACTGCTACTAATACTCTAATAATAATACTACTACTCTTTCTACAACTCAAATTAATTATTAAATAATTATTCAACAATAATATTTTTTATATATTTAATATGTTTTATTTATATTACACATATATCTGTGTGTGTGGTATCCATGACATCCTAGAGAACACAGAAAGCAAGGCGAAACAAGATGAGTCATACATAATGGTTCATTAGGCTACTTGGCATGTTGGCAAAGCAATATGCTTTTTCTTTTTCTTTTTATATGCCAACTTCAATCAAACACCTGCACTGTGGGCTCCACGTTGGCACACATGTTTGCCTGGACATTTGTGTCTGTCTTTGTATGCAATTGTGATAACCTTTTTGCCTCAGTCTCTAAAGTTTCATATAACTTTGATTCTTCAAAGAGACAGTGATATGCTACACTGCACGGATATACCACTATGAAATTGTTCTATGGTATGTAGAGAGAGAGAGAGAGAGAGAGAGAGAGAGAGAGAGAGAGAGAGAGAGAGAGAGAGAGAGAGAGAGAGAGAGAGAGGAGAGAGAGAGAGAGAGAGAGAGAGAGAGAGAGAGAGAATGCAGATGTAAAGCATCGTGGTGGGCAAAGACAGACAGGTACTGGAATTTGGAATCTGCAGCAGCATATTTTTATTAGTTTGGGGCAAGTGCTGTCGTCCTGTTGTAGCATGCTTGTGTGTTGTGTGTGTGTGTGTGTGTGTGTGTGTGTGTGTGTGTGTGTGTGTGTGTGTGTGTGTTTGTGTGTGGTGTGTGTGTGTGATGAGGAGAAGAGAGAGAGAGAGAGAGAGAGAGAGAGAGAGGAGAGAGAGAGAGAGAGAGAGAGAGTGTGTGAGGGGGGAGAAAGTAATAAATAAATGGGGGGTACAAAATAGATGTAAACTTGTGTCTGTGTATGTATGTATGTGACAGACAGACAGACATACTTTAATGATCCCTGAGGGAAATTGCATGTGTGTGTGTGTGTGTGTGTGTGTGTGTGTGTGTGTGAGAGAGAGGAGGGTGGGGGGGAGAGAGAGAGAGAGAGAGAGAGAGAGAGAAGAGAGAGAGAGAGAGAGAGAGAGAGAGAGAGAGAGAGAGAGAGAGGGCAATAGCTGTCGCTTAAATCATAGTAACAAGTGACGAAACCTGTAATCATAGGAAATAAAGGCGTTCCTCCAGTACGCGCCCCAATATTCGCCTGGGAGGGAGGAGGGGTCACCTGGGGGAGGGGGGGGGGGGGGGGGGGGGGGGGGGGGGGGGGGCGTGGGGGAGACGCAAGGTGCGGGAGAACAAAACCCTCAGTCATAAGAGAACTTTTTTTTTTGGCACGGCCACTCTCTTTGCCCACCATTAATAGCCCCCCTAAAATAATATAAAGAATACCGAAGCAGATAGAGCAGGTAGAATATACCACACAGAAATAGGGGGCTATTCCGAGTAGAGGCTTTTTTTTGCGAACACTCGTCCCCATCTTCAACTGCTGGGGTGCGAGTATACCAGGCGTGGACACCGTTCGGGACCCTTCGAGCGTCAGTTGGGCATTCGCGCGCAGACAGGTACTGCTCTGCTCTGCTGCAGGTGTCGTGAAGGGGCGGACGCGGAGAGCCGCGTTTGGGGGATTTTACCGGCAGCTTCGCAGACACATGCAAGTTCAGGATGACGGATCGATGGACACCGGGGCGCCACATAGGTCTACTTATTTTGGTCATGATCTTGTGCAGCACAACAACAACAACAACGGCTAAACGAGCAGGTAAGTGGAATAACACAGCACGTGTATGTTGTCTGTATTGTCTCATCTTAATTTCGTCTTATTGTCTTATCAGAATGCATGACGGCAGGATCTAACGCTCGAAAGTTCATGTTGGAGCTAATTCCCCCCCCCCCCCCCCCCCCCCCCCCCCCCCCCCCCCCCCCCCCCCCCCCCCCACAACCCTCCCATCTATCCATCTCTTTCTGGTCCGGGCTTGTCCGTCAATTACCGAAGACCTTTGGGGGCGCACATAGAACTATGTAATCACCGTGCAGAAAGTTGATTACAGTAGGCCGATGGTGAACCGCCAATAGCCTGGCTATCAATGAATCACTTTGTGCATTCAACTGTAAGCTAATAGACTACGTGGTTCAAAAAAATCCTTTCATTGCAAACACGATCGCGTATTGGCAGCCTATAGGTCGATACATCCATAGGCTACGGGTAATCAGGTGTTTTTTATGTCATACATAGCCAACCAAATACGACTCTGCCGTAGTTGGGGTAATATAACGTCCTTCAGTAAGTCATGCCGAGACCGAACTGAGTGAGACCTGATAGCTCGGTATTAAAAAAAAAAAAAAAAAAAAAGAAGTTAAGATGGTAGTACACATGCAGTTTAAGCACACTGGTTCGAAACCGTAGGCGCAAACCTCTGTCTCGACTTGTTCTGTCATACCTGCTGTCTCAGGCTGCTGCCCCGTATAGCTTGGATGCTTCACTTGTTCATAGATTTCTGACTAGGATGGGGGACAGACGGTCTCTGAACGAACGCAAATTAAATCGAGCTGTCCTGGAGCGGTGAGGGAACCCAGACCTCATGGTTTCAGCCAATAGAACTGTGGAGCCACACGACAACTAAGTGACCACTACTGTTTGCCTTAAAAAAAGAAAGTCCACATTTCATCACCACCGTAACCGACCCTGCTGGGAGTAGAGAAAGGTTCAGTTTTTTGTACCAGCAACAAAATAGTGAAGGTCTGAACTTGAACCTGTACCACATGCTATATACCCTCCTGTGTTGTTAAATGTTACATGTACAGGACGTTTGTTGGTCAATCTACATTGACAGGTGAACCAACATAGTCTTTATACATACATACTTCATACTATACCTATGTTTGTTTTCTAGTAGACTTAAGTGCACTTTTCCACGCTTTTATCTCATGAAGCAATACTACTGCCTGAACAAGGGCTTTTACTGGCCAGGTGACTTGGAATCCGCCATCTTGACTCCACCTGTTATGTCATTCAAGAGATGCTAAGGAATCAGATAGATAGATAGATATTTTCCACCTATATCATCATCATCATCATCATTATCCTTTAGCAATGTGATGACATTTTTTCGTGTATGTTTTGTGTATAGGCTAAATGTGTATGTGTGTATGCATGTTTTCACACACACATATGCATGAACGTGTGCCCCCCCCCCCACACACACACACACACCCATACACACACACACACACACCAACCCACACACTCACAAATCACACCTGAAAGAGCCATCAGGCCTATACTGAGCCTGTGAAGGTCATTGAGTAGCCAACCTGAATGACCTTTAAACCCCCCGGGGTCATCTGGGGTCAAGCAAGTTCAAGGTGTGGGTCCTTGCGGGTAGTGCTCGCACATCTGGCTTTTAGAACCCCGCCCACCCCTCCCCCACCCTTTCCCCTCCCACCCACCCATACACAGACACACATAAACACTATGCACTACACACACACACACACACACACACACATGCACACACACATCCACACACGTGTCCATTATGTCTCACTCTCTCCTTTTTTCTCCAAATAACAGCAAGCAGAGCAATAACAGTGTTTACCTTGTCCTTCCTCCACGTCACTATCTGTCAGGTGAAAACCACCCAGCGCACGCACACACACACACACACCCACACACCTGCGGCTGTCAAGCTGCGTGCTGTGAATTATGTGCTGCTGCTCGTGTTAAGCCATGTGGTCAAGTTGTGACCAGGTATGTGAGCAGCATACCTTAAAGTTACCTCCAAATAGTTGAGTGCTTTCAAAAGCTTGTGCTCAATGCAGTTCCATATATATCTATATTGATATATAGATATACAGTATATCTATAGATAGATAGATAGATAGATAGATAGATAGGTAGGTAGGTAGGTAGGTAGGTAGGTAGGTAGGTAGGTAGGTAGATAGATAGATAGATAGATAGATAGATAGATAGATAGATAGATAGATAGATAGATAGATAGATAGATAGATAGATAGAC
>JAXIVH010000001.1:6470609-6490609 GCA_036785325.1 Urophycis tenuis | reverse complement strand
ATACAGTATATAATTCCCTCTCTTCCTCAGACACAGTCTCTAGCACTCTACGGTCGGCCCAAGATTGATGGGGAGATTAAGATCTCCAGCACAGAAAAAAAGTCTAAACAGGACAGGTGTGTGTGTGTGTGTGTGTGTGTGTGTGTGTGTGTGTGTGTGTGTGTGTGTGTGTGTGTGTGTGTGTATGTGTGTGTGTGTGTGTGTGTGTGTGTGTGTGTGTGTGTGTGTGTGTGTGTGTGTGTGTGCGGCCTTGTGTCTGTGTATGTGGTGTGTGTATGTGTGTGTGTGTGCGGCCGTGTGTCTGCGTATGTGGTGTGCGTGCGTGTATGTGTGCGTGTATTTATGCGTGTGCGTGTGCGCGTGCGTGTGTATGACACAGACGGCTATTGCTGTGTTACCTGCCTCTGAATACGTGAGTGAGCACCCCACACGTGTGTGTGTGTGTGTGTGTGTGTGTGTGTGTGTGTGTCGTCAGGTACGCGTTTCTCTTCGACAAGGCCATGTTTGTGTGCAAGAAGAAGAGCGGCGACATGTTTGAGCTGAAGGAGATCATCGAGCTGCAGAACTACCAGCTGCGGGACGAAGCCACGGGGGAGAAGGACAGCAAGAAGGTCTTCTGCCCGCCCCGTTTGCCCCTTTCCTTCTCTCCTGTCGTCTCCGGCACTGCGTGCTCCTGTGCGTGCGGTCGATGTGTTACGCTAGCAGTGGTCCATCTAGCGATCGAAACGCGCAAAACTTGCTCCGGTGACAATGGTGGCAATGAAATGTTTACATTTACATTTACATTTAGGGCATTTAGCAGACACTTTTATCCAAAGCGACTTACAAAGAGTACATTTAGTCATAAGAAGGTGAAACATTTCATTGCTGCTAATACAGTAAGAAAGTCACCAGAACAAGTTTCAAGCATTTCAATTGCTAGGTTAACCATTGCTCGTATACAACATCTCTGACTAAGTGCCAAGTTACAAAGAGCGATCAAAGTGCCAAATTACAAAGAGCGATCAAAGTGCCAAGACGTACAACAAATAAAGAGCATGAGGGTAGGGTTATGCAGGGTACAGGTGAACTCTGAACAAGTGGGTCCTGAGTCTCTTCCGGAAGATGGGGAGTCACTCTGCAGTCCTGACATTGGCAGGGACCTCGTTCCACCACTGCAGTGCCAAAACAGAGAAATGTTTCACCTGTTTCTTCTTACTAAATGTACTCTTTGGAAGTCGCTTTGGATGAAAGCGTCTGCTAAACGGCCAAAATGTAAATGTGCGTGCGCATACATATGCGTGCACATACATGTGCATGTACATGTGTACGTGTGCCTGTGTGTGCGTGTGTGTGCATGCGTGTTATCCGCCCCCCCCCCCTCATGTGTGTCTACGCCCGTCCACAGTGGGCCCATGTGTTCCTCCTGCTGGAGTCGTACGGAAGGTGCGGCTACGACCTGTTCTTCAAAACCAAAGAGCTGAAGAAGAAGTGGCTGGAGCAGTTTGAGATGGCTCAGTGAGCGGCAGCACTCGACACACTCACGCATACACACACACACACACACACACACACACACACACACACACACGCATACACACGCGCGTTTCGTATGCAGTACACGTGACGCGGCGTTTTGCGGACTTTAATGGGGACCCGATGTGCTGTGTGATGTAGGTCAAACATGTCTCCAGAGAACTGCATGGCGAACAACCATGCCTTCCAGATGCACTGCTTTGAAGAAACGGCGTCTTGCAATGCCTGCTTCATGCTACTTAGGTACCGTTCCCCACGCCCACCCCCCACACCCACCTCTCTGTCTCTCTTTTTGCCCTCTCTATATTGATGGAAGTGTTTCATGTTTAAAGTGTAGTTTAATATTTTAGCCTTGCTCCTCTGTATAAATAATGATAAATCAATAATGAATAGTACTCTATTACCCAACCCACCCTCTCAGAGGGATTTTCTTCCAGGGGTATCTCTGCAGCCACTGCAAAATGGCCGCTCACAAAGAATGCCTGGGCAGAGTGGCAGCCTGTGGACGTAAACAAGGTACACTCTATGGTGTGTGTGTGTGTGTGTGTGTGTGTGTGTGTGTGTGTGTGTGTGTGTGTGTGTGTGTGTGTGTGTGTGTGTGTATGCGTGTGTGTGTGTGTGCGTGCGTGTGTGTGTGCATGGCTATATGTGGCGTTGAACATGGCTACAACGGGCCACACTATCTAACCCAGCGTCTCTCTCCACTATACCAGATCATGCAGGTACAGCAAAGAAGGTAAGGTTCTCACTACCCCTTTGCATGTGTGTGTGTGTGTCTGCGTGTGTGTGTGTGTGTGTGTGTCTGTGTGTGTGTGTGTGTGTGTGTGTGTGTGTGTGTGTGTGTGTATGTGTATGTGTATGTGTGTGTGTGTGTGTGCGTGCGTGCGAGCTTATGTGCCTTTGTGTGTGTGTGTGTGTGTGTGTGTGTGTGTGTGTGTGTGTTTGTGTGTGTGTCTGTGTGTGTGTGTGTGTGTGTGTGTGTCTGTGTGTGTGTGTGTGTGTGTGTGTGTGTGTGTGTGTGTGTGTGTGTGTGTGTGTGTCTGTGTGTCTGTGTGTGTGTTTATGACCATTGCTACTAGAATGGTGTGTGTTGTTGGTCTGAAACCCTTGGGAGGTGAACTGACGTGCTCTCTATGTGCTCCCCCAGAGGGCACAGAGGTCCTCCCCCAGCGCCCACATCAACATGGGTGAGCACGCTACAATCCCAATACTTGATTCTGACTGGTCAATAATAATAACTCAAAGGTCAAACTCAACAGTCGACCAGGTGTTTCCTCGACAACGCAAAAAAAAAAACAATAAGCTCAAAACAGAGCAGAAGAATATCGAATTTTCAACTGATGAGCTCAATGCAAACCCGATAGTGTTACAGGTGAAAGTCACTCGTATCTAACCGTTGGTTACCGTGGTGTGAAGGGAGTCAACCGCCCAGTTTTGTACCGTTATTGGAAAACAGCAGCATCGGAAAATATCGGAAAAAAAACAGGACACATCACCGACCTCACTGTCATTATCTCCCAATAACAGAACACATCACCGACCTCACTGTCATTATCTCCCAATAACAGGATACCCCGTCGTGGTTTATTCCTTTCTTAATAACAACTATGAAAAAACGGAGAGTTTGGCACATTATATGTACCAAATTATTACATTATATGTACCAAATTATTACATTATATGTACCAAACTCACAGTTTTTCTTCGAGGCCTCTAGGCTATCAATGAACACCAAAAGGGTATGCAGTGTTTTATCTTCTGTTGAAACTGTCCTGAATGTTCTCCAGGACTTCCCAAAGTGGAGGTGTTCCAGGATTATTTTGGTGTGCCACCTCCACCTGTGGGTTTTGGCCAACCGCTTCCTCTCTCCAGGGGGGACGTGCTGGAGCTGAAAAAGGCTGAGGTGGACCTTCGTTGGTGGGAGGTAAGTGCTGCACTGGGCACCCTCCAGTCTGTGTAACCGCACGGTGGATTGACATCTTGTCTTGCCAAATCATTGAAAGCATGTTTTCTGTTGAAACGGCATGCTTTGTGTCTGTGTCTGTGCTTTTATATGACATCACACAGGTGATGCATACTAATGAATAATAGTGATGGTCATATAATGTAGGCCTACCCTATGATATGTCACACCATCCGCCAACAAAGGCTGTGTTGTTTACACTCAGGGGAGGAATGTGACCACTGGTCGGATGGGCTGGTTTCCAAGCGACAAGGTTAATCCCTTTTCCCCTGTAAGTACTCCAGCATCCACTGTATCTCAGCCTCAAAACGTCAGATTAAACACCTCTTAATGTACCTTACATTCAAATGTGCCCCGGGTATGATTTAAAGCTATGATTTGAGGGTTATCTGTTGGGAATGTCACAGACATTTGTCAGCTTTCTGCGTATCAATCAGATGTTTGCAGCGGTTTCAGTCTGATGTATGTGATGTCACCTCATCTAACATCCTGTTCATTATCGGTCATCTTTCTAGAGGCCAACGCCGAAACTGACTGGCTTCCCCTGGTGAGTATAATTATGTATTGAATAGTCAGAATCATAATAATGATGATGATGATGATGATGATGATTATGATGATAATACTAATAGCGAGAATGATACATACATTATGTTGTGAATAATATACTATCAACCCATTAATACATAATATAGCTACAACATAACGCTGCTCACTGAAATAAAACCCCATTCTACATATCATGACATAGCCTGCTGTGATCTTTCTATACAGTACACCTAATATAGACACTTATAATTGAAAATGTATATATTTTAGGAGAATGTGGAGTCTTCAGGTGTGTAGATGTAAAAATAATTATTGAAATGAAATCGTTGTTTTTAACAAAAAAAAAACGACTTTGTTATTAATCATCACTGCCAGGAACTGAGACTTCTTCATTTGACACTGAGCGGTTTCATTTTTCAGAAAAATAAATGTACAACAACCACAACCAATCGAGAGGAAAAATCTCTGAGTGTGTGTGTGTGTGTCGAGTAAGTGTTGGACCTTCCTTTGAAGGAACAGAACACACGGTAGCTCACACGTGACTCTGCTTCTAGGTATGCGGGGACCATGGACCGCACTGACGCCAAGAACCTGCTGATCTCTCGCTGCGACGGGACCTTTCTCGTCCGCCAAAAGGACGCCGGGGAGTTCGCCATTAGCATTAAGTGAGCCGCCGGCCGCACAGCCATGTGGACGCTGCAGACGCCGTGACAGATCATTCACACGAGGAGCTGCATTCACCAAAGCCTTTGGTGTCACAATCCCTCCAACGGTTCCCCTTTTTGTCTTTTGTCTCTTGTTCAATAACAGGTTCAACATGGACATTAGGCACATTAAAATCACTTCCATGGAAGGACTGTTCCGAATCAATGACAAAAAGGCATTCAAGGGGTTGACAGTGAGTCATTCTGCTCTAGTGACAATGTGTGACTGATTAACTTCCATACATGCTCAGGTCTTAGTCTTTTTTATTAATTCACCCTTCATTATTTTCACTCTTTCGTTGCCAGGATTTGATTCAATTTTATCAGCAGAACTCTTTAATCGAATGCTTTAAAGACTTGGACACCACCCTTCAAACACCCCACAAAGCTTCAGCACAAGCTGAAGCAACCAGCGCACAGAAAAACACACCTGTTCCTGGTAGGTTATAGTATCACACACATACACACACTATGGTGTTAAATCCCTTGAAACTCACGAGTCTATTCCTCACCCCAGACTTCGCTGAAGCTGACAGCCAGTGATGTTTGCTGCGTTTGACAGGTTTCAGCAACCAGCCGATTGGTATGGTCAGAGCCAGGTATGACTTCTCAGCCAGGGACCGGAAAGAATTGTCGCTGCGTGAGGGAGACACCATCAAAATCATCTCCAAGAAGGGCCCCAGCGGATGGTGGAAAGGGGAGGTGTACGGACGGGTAAGAGACGTTCTACGCCCGTATACAATACACACTTGATTACTTTTGGTGTTGAAGTTTGACACTTTCAGCCAAAGCCACTTCAGACTGAATTCTAGAATTTTGGAGCAGGTTGAGCCTCTTGTGCAAGGACGGACCTCGGGGATCAAACACTGTATTTTTTCCGTCTAGGAGTCAAACACACTGGCCACGGTGCTGTCCTGTACGATTCAACCTCTAAATGTCATTGACACGCTGCCCTTTTCCCAGGTGGGGTTTTTCCCAGCCAACTATGTGGATGAAGACATCTCAGAGTACTGCTGATGTCACCCTGGATGTCCGAGCGTGGCTGCAGGATGCTTTTGAAGTGTACATGTGAAAGACGCCATTGCTTCCTGGAGCAATGAATACAACTACTTTGTCATTTGGTGTGTATCACAATAAAGACACAATGACTAACTCCTATTTCTGCTCTTTGTAACTACCGTTGTCTGATAAACCAGGGTTGTTGCTTGTGGTTTTAGCAATATACCAGTGTGTCATAGGTGAAAAAGGTTCTAAAAAGTGATCAATTATCAAATCAGTGAGAAAAAACATCTATTTTTAAATATAAACATATCATATAAATAAAATAAAAGCCAGAGCCAAGGATATACAAATAAGCAATTTATTCTAAACAATATGAATATCACCATTCCAAAATCAAAACATCAATGTCAAACTGAAAGAATATCAGTCTCTTAAATCACCAGAACCCGTTGCCCTCCATTTATGAGTTTTCAATGTCAACCACACTTAAGATATTAAATGTGTATTTGCCAATCGGATCTGCGTGTATGCGAGCGTGTGTGTGCATATGCATCCATGTTGTGTGATCAAAGTCACAGTTGTTTATGCAGCGTCGCCTGGTGGCCCTTCCGTGGTCTACTGGTAATACAACTCCAAATTCATGCCATCGTGGATTTCATCTGCAGAGGCCATTGTTAAGTGCAACAGAACAGTCGGCAATTAAATACAAATCCCATCTGGTTCCAAATAAAACTACCATCGTGCCAAATGCCGGTGAAAGAAGAATCTGAAAGGATACAGTCTCCCAGCGAAACGTGGTCCTTGAATATGGTGTACCTGTGAAGGAGTATCCATTACTGTAATGAATACAGTTGTATTCAAAGTTACGTACAATCCAAAGACGTTTGCATAGATATATCTCAGATACATATACATAGGCGACTATGGTAAACCAGCTTACCATTTCTTCAAAACGATCTTGTCCCACCTGGTCCCTGTCTGGGCAGCAATAAGTTTCTTCAGATCGCCGATGGTATCTTCAGAGCTGAGTGTCCCGACGTTAAGGAATATATCCATAGTAATAAGCTGTACTAAAATAGGGCTGACTATTGACTGGGTGGGAGTATGATATAAATGTGTCACTTATGAACAACAGACAAGAAACTGTTACGAGTGGTGTATCATTGCACAATACTGAAGGACTGTTCTAATATTCGGTATTGCATAACATTTCAATAGCTATGCACAACCTTCACTGTTCTAATATTCGGTATTGCATAACATTTCAATAGCTATGCACAACCTTCAGACATGAGAGATGACTAGATGCTTAGAGGATACTTGCACTTTACCCGGACTTTCTTCCCAAGGCGATCGTTGCATACCACCTCAATCATCTTGATGTGATTGTTGTTGAATGTTTCGGTCTACAAGGGAGTGCAAAACATTAAGGATGAGGAATCATCCAGTTAACTTCCTACCAGATACTGTGGTTTCTGCTTTATTTAAATATAACTTTGCCATTTTCAGATTGACAGTGAACTAGTTAGGAGTGTTTCCTGAATTTGACAATAGATGGACTGTGAGGATATTCACTTTCTATAAGACACTTCACACAACACTTCCAATGTGTAGTGAAAAACGACACATGGCGTAACCGCATGCAGTTCATAAAAGTATAGCGTTTGATTTATATTACATACCTACAAAATATTCTGCGTGCGTGTGGACTTCTGAAAATGCCTCCTTGTTGCCGTCGTAAATCGTTTTAGTGTTGTCGCATGATGTTGAATACTAGACCAATGAGATGGCGGAAATATTTGATTGGCATGTCTGAATCCAACGGTGATTGGTTGATATTTCAGCAGTGGGCGGTAATTCATCAGAAAATAAATTCTGCCGTAAAGTGGTTGTAATTGACGTATATGCTGAAATTCGTCTTGCTATACACAATCCGATAGATTGAACTATACATTTTTAAACTGATTCGTACTGAAAATTAAAAATGGCAGACGACGAGAAGTTACCATCTGGATGGGAGAAAAGGATGAGCCGCAATTCAGGTATGCAAAAAGAAAAGTGGCGCCAACTATACTAGCTAGCTTGCTAAATGGCAATGAACGGGATGGAAGTTAGCTTCCAAGCTAGGATGGCAAGCTATGCAAGAAGTGTAACATCATGGTTTGCTGTATGGGAGCGATCAATTGCCATGTAGCTGCAACTATTACATATATGATGAGTTGACCTGCGATTAGGTTGCTTTGCGTCGTGGCGCTGCTTTAGACATAGGTAGCCCTTGCATACTTAATCCATTTTTTCATTATTAGTTTATCGCATGACGTCATTTTTCAGTGTTATTGCTTCACCTGGGCAAACCTCCTACCGTGACACAAGCAAAATATCAAGGCTGCTTAAATGTGTGTACCGAAAAAACAATGTTTGTGTGTTTTTACTCAAAAAATCCAACCGTTCTACTTGCTACCCCACAACTCTTCCAGGCAAAGTATATTATTTTAATCACATTACCAATGCAAGCCAGTGGGAGCGGCCAGCAGGAGGAGATGGTCACGGCGAGCCAGATAAGGTAAACCCATAGGGTAAACCCTGCAGTCAATTCGTTTTTTCCTCCCATGTCATGCATGCACCGACCGATTGGTGGAAGTTGGCCATTCTAATTGCCCTGCCTGTGTTCGTCTTTCATCCCAGGTACGCTGCTCTCACCTGCTGGTGAAGCACAGCCAATCACGGCGCCCGTCCTCCTGGCGGGAGGACAACATCACGCGCTCCAAAGACCAGGCGTTGGACCTCATTCAGAGTATGTGCATGTCGCTGGCCCGTCAACAGTGAAGTAGATGTTTGATATGGATGCGTTGTTCCACACGCTCTTGTCTCTGCCCCGCAGAATACATAGAGCAGATCAAGTCCGGAGACGAGGAGTTCGAGGCGCTGGCCTCCCAGTTCAGTGACTGCAGCTCCGCCAAGAACAGTGGAGACTTGGGTCTCTTTGGAAGGGGTACGTACTGGCTGCCCTCACCGCTGAGCTGTGTGCATATCTGTTGATCTTTAAAGTTCAACGAGCTCACCACGTACATTGAAGTTTGCATGTTTACAGATGCCTCCTGGACATTTTGTCAGTCATTGCCGATGATGGTGATTTCAATAATGTCATCAATAAAAAGTCACCTCTCATAACAGATATATCCTACAAATAAAAAAAATGCTTGACACGCCCATAACTCTTGTCTTTGTTTCCAAGAATTGCACTACACACACTCCCCCAAAACCCCTCCCACTCACGCCACGCAGCCAGCCGAGATACGCTTGCAGTTTGCATCAAACGGTCGCACAGTCAATCAAGAGAGGGCGGGAGGCCGTCATTGGGCTTTTTTTGCATTCCGAGGTCTCCCGCCTGCCAACGAATTGAGGGGTTCGGTCTGCCCCACGGCAACTTTTAACAGATGACTTCATCGGACTTACTCTTGTGTTGCAGGACAAATGCAGAAGCCTTTCGAGGACGCTTCCTTCGCTCTCAAGGTGGGAGACATGAGCGGCCCCGTGTTCACCGACTCCGGCGTGCACATCATCCTTCGCACCGGATGAAAGAAGCCACGCCCACACTCTCACTAACACGCATACACACACACACGCAAACCTGCCCGACCCCCATAATGCCCAAACCCTGTATGCCATGTCTTAAAGGTGAAAACCAAATGATGATGATGATGATGCTGAGAAAAGGCTTGTGCCGTATGTTACATTATTTCTTGAGTTGGACCACTGTAACGCTGTGTGAGAGCTTTGAATGTCAACGAAAACGAGGAAATAGTACAGATATGAAGTCTATGGCCTACTTCCCCTCCCCCGCACAAAATAAGAATGCCTCTGACCCTTTGGAATGGACTTCTCTCCCTAGCATAACCTTTGCAACAGCAGGATCACATTGCATTTAGAATTAAACATGTGATAGTTGCATGTGCGTTCAAGTCTTTCTTGCATTTCAAGTTCTGGCAATCCTTTCCCAGCACGTATCCATGCGCCAAAATGGCTCCTTTATAAGTCTGTCCTATGCTTGTGGGGGAGGTAACGTTGACTTGCTAATAAGCTCCTGAAAAAGAAATGGAGCATAAGATGAATGTCAACACTGTTATACGCAAATGTGTAATTTTAATATTTTGACCAAAGGGCCAAAACAAACCACTACAACAAATTAAACACCAATCTAGTCTAGAACAAGTATGTTGTTGTTTGTTACAGTCCTTTAATTCCACAGTGTTAGAAGTCCCCGGGGTAGCTACTGAAACTTACTTTGGCATAATCTGACCAACAGTACCATCGTGTAACCTTTGCGTTGATTTTTGTCATTAAAAGGGTCTTGTTTTGTATTTGTGTTTAATTAATTATGTGCTTCTACTTGGGTGATTTCACTTTTTTTTTTTTAAAGATATGCACACCTTATTTAAACGTATAAAATACGTATGTGCCCTGGAAAAGGTGGATGAGAAGAAAGGGGGGTATTTATGTCCTTGTTTGTGTCATCTCAAGTCCTCACTGTCTTCTCATAAGGTGCCTATCCAGACTCTTGGAAGTTGTAAAGCACGTCTCATTAAGTTTTAAAAAAAAAAACGACTGCAGAAAAAAGTGTCCCGTGTTGTTCATTGAAGTCACTCGTTCCTGGAGATACCTCGCCGTAATGATTTCTGCAACCGCTTTCATGTCCCCATAGAGTGGTCTAATGACATCCTCCCCGGCGTCTCCGTCCGCTCTGTAAAACAGGAACCCCGCAGTCAAGACAGGATTTCTCCTTGAACACCAGCGTCAGCCGCAGACTCCTGGGGGAACCAACTCACCAACTAACGGGATCGTCCCAGGAATGTGAAATGCCCCCCATCCTCCTCCCCCTGAATCTCCCCCGTTATTTTTCCCTTACACGACACACGTGCGTCTGTTTAAGTCGCTGGGGCTGCTGACAGCTACAAGGTTTCCGTTAGAAGGGAAATGATGGAGAGGGAAAGTTCCTGACGCCTCTCATTTTCGGGAACAGTCTGGGTCGTTCGGCTGATGTGTGACTGTCCCGCTACTCTCTCTCTCTCTCTGCAAGGAATTACATTGTATGGATTTGGTATTTTTCGTGGTTCTGAAACTGAGATGTCTCGGGATTGGAAATGCAGCTCCACGCATATATATTGGTCCTTATGGGTAAGGAAACAACAGCCAACTCTGGTCGTGGTGGACGATCGGAAAAAAAACCTAAATTGCTGACTTTGTTGTAAATGCACGTAATGTCCTTTTCTTTTTAGCATCCGACTAATAGTATCAAACAGGCTGTTATGCAAATTAAGAGCTTAAAAAGTTACCCAAGTTGGTAACCTTTTCAAAAGTTTAAGGGGCAATTTTCATGTTAAACCTTTCCATCGGTGTAACGCAGTTAACTATGAACTTGTCACATTAGTGGGTTTCTCACTTTCAGTTCACTTAACCACAAAGAGCATAACACCCACAACTGTTAAGCCTCAAGTTAATTTATGGCTTTGTCAACTGATAAAATGCTGCCACAATAACACTAAGAATGAACCAGACTGCTACAGAAGTAAAGACTCTTTGTTTGTAGCCTACTGCTTGTTTTTGTCAGGAAGTGACCGTATTATCTAGTTACTTTATTCAGACGTTAAGACCTGCAGTGTTCAATTCCCCACAGCCTGATCACGAGTATTTAATCTAATTTGTACATTATGTTTAGGGGTGATAGCTGTTTTTCTAGTCTAAGTGGCAAATTGCGTTTGCACGTAGTGGGTGTATAGGACTAGCAATGCCATGGGTGTTGTACTGGGTCAGCGTTCATAATCTCCCTGCAGTTGTCGCTGTCTATAATAAAAGTATCATGGTTTGCTGTACTATAGAATAGCATAGCTACGTGGTGCGGCCACTGATTTCATACAAGAAACTGTGGAGGAGTGTGGTCGGGCCGTGGTTATTTCCCAACCAAGATGTAAATCTTTTGGTTGGAAAATTATAATGACATTATTATTATTATTGTGTGTGTTTGTGTGTGTGTGTGTGTGTGTGTGTGTGTGTGTGTGTGAGTCACTGTTTCATTTCCATGTCCCTCACCCCCCCCCCCCCCCCATCCCCTCTCTCTCTCTCACGTTGTTTTTGTTCCTGGTGATCCAGTTCAGGAAGTTGTGACAAACTCCGAGTCCGACACCCCCAGTCTGGACTCAGCCCAACGCCTCTCCGCCAGCAGCAGCAGCAGCAGCGTCCCCTCCGCCGCCACGCCTTGGCTTAAGACGGGGGTCGGCGTTACTGGGGCTCCCCAGGGTGGGCCGGAGATAGAAGGGGGCGAAGGTGGGCTCTCCTCCTCAGAGAGCGGGTGGGGCGGCGCCGCGGGGGGGGCCGGTCCGGGCACCCCCGTCCAGGACCGGGGCCGGCGGCCCCCCAGCCCCGAGGGAGCGGCACTGACCCCGGCTGGGACGGCTGATAAAACCACCCGCCCTCTTCCTCAGGAAGGGACGGACAATGGAGCGGATGTGTCTGGGGCCGCCGCCGCTCGCACCGTCGACGGCCGCGGCCTTTCCAGCGAGGACGCGCCACACCAGAGCACCGCAGTGCCGCGCACACAACCGCCACGCGCGGCATCGCCCGGGACGCTCGTCGCCGCGGAAACGCCCCCTCGGCTTGGCACGCCGCCAAGCGCCGCTCTCCCCGCCCCCACGCAGCGGGGATCGGTGGCGACCGCCGTGACCGCTTCTGGTGCCGCCGCCGTGCACACTGGGACGCTTGTCACGAGCGCGCTGCCCACGTCTGCAGCCATGCGGCGCAGCCCGGACGCACACACCAGCGCGCCCTGGCCAACACAAAGGGCCTCCTCTGGGCCCGACCGCAGTGCCCTGCCGCCCCCCTCCACTACCCCACCCCCACCCCCACCACCCGTCTCCACCCCACCCCCACCCCCACCACCACCACCACCGCCGCCGTCTTTAATAACCTCTCCAGCCAGACCGCCGGGGACTGGTACCATGGTAACTCAACGTGACGGGTCTGCGGGAGACGACGGGAGACTGACTCCTGTGTGGAGGAGCGATGGGAGCAGACAGGCCACAGACAAACAGCCTCCCGCTGGTTGGACTCCGTCAGCCGTGGCCGAGTCTTTACATTCACAGAGTGAATCTAATTTGAAAGATTTAAACTCCACTGACATGTATAGTGTAACTGTTGCACCATCCCCCTCCAAAAGGCCAGACCGGGCTAATCAATCGTCAAACACAGACAGCTCTGAGCTGGACGGCTCCATTCAAACACTATCTTCTCTTGCGCATTATGGACCAAAGAACTCCTCTGTGTATGTGGTTTCTGACGTGACAGACGAACCCTCAGAAACCGCCTCTAACATTAGTTTTGAAAACAAGGACACGCTTCACACCCTCTCCACCGGCACTCGTCCAACCGCCACACCTACCGGAACGCAAAACGGCACAGACTTTGCTGAGCTCACTAGTAGCCCTTACATAACAACAACCACTTCAGCTCCTGCCCAGCCCTCCGTCTTTTCTATCCCCTCGGACCAAACCAAAACCAGCCCTGAAACCAACGGCTCCTCCCTCTGGACGCCAACGGCTGCCCCCGACCCCTACGTGGTGGTCTCATACACGGCAGCGCCCCCGTCAAGCGAAGCACCTCGGCACCTCACCGCCAGCGCTTCCTCCCACACCACCGTGGCGACCGCCAGTGATGAAAACACCAGCGGAGTCGTGGTTCAGGGCGGGACACGCACCATCCGTCCCAGCGGGGCGGCGGTGGCGACGCCTGCTGCCCCCAGGACGCGCGCGTCTTCGCCAACCGGTTCACCGGCGCCCACAGTGGGGCCCGACGGGAACGGGGGCACCGCCGATGCCTCGCCGGACGGACGCGGCGTTACCGCGGCGACACCCGCGCAAACCGCCGCGTCTGCCGCCGGCACGCCGCGTCCCAGCCGCCAGGCAGCCACGCCCGTGACGCACGCAGCCCCCGCCCCCGAACACAGGACGATGCTCACGCACGCGTCCACGCGCCCGCCCGTCCGCCAACCCCACCCGTTTCTCTCCTCCACCGCTGGGACGTCTCCCACCTACGACCGGCTGGGCGAAGACGGCGCCGCCGGCTCCGCCCGCACCGCCCCCTTCTCGGAGACGCCGTCGGCCTCCGACGCGGTTCCGGGAATCGAACCGGGCGGAGGTGGAGGAGGAGGAGGAGGGCGCGGCGGAGGCCTCTTCACCGTGATGGCGGCGGCGCCCCCCTCCCCGCGGCCCACGCCCCGCGGTCGCCCGGCCACACGCGCTCCCGGGCAGGAGCTCTGCACGGCGGGGGGCACGGCGTCCGCCTCGCCAGGCACGCCCGGCCGAAACGTGACCACCGCCCGGCCGCCCCGGTTCTACATAGTGCCCGACCAGCCGCCGGCTTTCCGAGGTACAGAGTGGCCGTCCGTATGTCCCATGTCTGGTCGATTCGTCGCCATGACGATCGGCGCCTTTGTGTCTGTATTGTTGGGGCCGCCAGCTGAAAAGGTTTCGGATTCAAAACCGCCCAACTGTGTGTGTGGGTGTGTCTTTGAGGTGCCTAGCGTTATCGACATCATCTGTCTGTACATAACTTAGTCAATGTATTAGTCAATGAATATCCGTCGCTCCACGACCACACATGAAGTCCGCTGAGTCAGACAGTATAGATGCAGAGGAGACTGGATACGTACATGTACGTGGAATCCCACAAACGTGTTGCTTTGCTTGTTCCCGGCAGTGGAGTCCATGGAGCTGCTGTTGCAGATCACCGTAGAAGAGTTCAACTCTAACATTACTACCGACCCGGAAGTGGACATGGAGGCTTGGGTGGGGATAAGCACACACACACACACGCACGCACGCACGCACGCACGCACACACACACACACACACACACACATACACACACACACACACACACACACACACACATATTTAGGCACTCTAGTGGTTAGGGGGCTTGACTTGCAGCCAGCCGAATTATTCTGGGTTTCAAACCCCACATCTTTGAGCAAGATGCTTCACCCATTGAAGCCCCTCATGTACATGTATCTAAGCATTGCCAGATGACTACAAATGAAATAACATGAATGAGAGGATGTCTCTGACTCTGTCTGTCTGTTCTCTCTCTCTCTCTCTCTCTCTCTCTCTCTCTCTCTCTCTCTCTCTCTCTCTCTCTCTCTCTCTCTCTGTCCTTTAGATAGAACCTTTCCTGCTGAAAGCCCCGGGGTTCAGTAAGCTGCTGGGGGTCTGGAGCAGGTGAGACGAGGCTGGAGAAATGATGTCACTCCACCATTCGACGTGAGAGAGTTGAACAGTAATCGACCTGTTTGATGGGTGTTACATTGCAGAGGCCATGTGGTGCAGAGTCTGCTGGAGTTTGAGACCCGGGGGGCTGTGGCGTGGCTGGGTAAGGGTCCCGACTCCCTGCTCGCATGTACAGGACTGGCTCAGGCTGTCAGGGAGGGCCAGCGCTTCAGGGGTTCAAAGGTCACCAACATCACAGTGGGAGGTAAGCTATGCACTGCTAAGCTACGGCTGTACAGTATTACTCTGTGCGGCAAAGATGTGAAACGCTCTCATCCAATGCCGGTATTCATAGTCGCCATTTTTGCGCAATAGTGTTTCATTATGACTCCTGGGAGGCAGTAATAGAGCTATTACCGTAGTCCGTCGGCCAGCAGGGTTACTATTGCACCACCACATCACATCAGTAGGGTGAAGCCCTCCGAGACACCCGTTCAGAGGCGGCCCTGTCTGTCCTCCCACGGCCAGGGCTCCGGGGCGCCGCGTGTGACTGGCTGCTGCAGTGCCCGGCCGGCTTCCAGTGTGTGTCGCGGCCCGGAGGGGTGAACCACAGCTGCTCCTCTGTCTGCAACCAGGACTACTGCCATCACCATGGGATCTGCACCCACCACCCGGGACAGCTACCGGTCTGCCGGTGTGAGAACGCATGCACGGAGGAACACACACACACACAGATGGTAGTTGATCTCCGTGGACACAGACACATATTCTGGTTGGTCTACACACACACACACACACACACATACACATACTGTAGTCGATCTCCATAGACTCACACACTTTTCGGTCAGTCTACCCACACACACACACACACACACACACACACACACACACACACACACACTTGTCAGTTTGACTCTCCCCACATAGAACTAGAACTTATAGAACTTTTGTCTGTGTGTGTGTGTGTGTGTGTGTCTGTGTGTGTGTGTGTTTGTGTGTGTGCGGGTGTGTGTGTGTGTGTCTGAACAGTTGTCTTGCAGGAGATCACTTCTGGTACATGGGTCAGAGGTGCGACATCCGGATGACGCGGGCGCGGCTGGTGGGGGCGTGTCTCACCGTGCTGTTTGTCATGCTGACCCTGGTGGCCGTCATGGCCCTGGTGGCGGTGAGGCGCTACCGAGCCATGCTGATCCAGGCCAAAGTCAACCAGACCCGGAGCAGGTGTGCACATGCACACACACACACACACATACACACACACTCACCTGTGTACACACTCACACACACACATACACACACCAGTGTATACCCACTCAAACACTCATGCACCCACACACATACACACACCAGTGTACACACTCTCTCTCTGACACACACACACACACACACACACACACATACCAGTGTACACACTCTCTCTCTCACACACACACACACACCAGTGTACCCACTCAAACACACATGCACCCACACACATACACACACATACCAGTGTACACACACACACACACACACACACACACACACACACACACACACACACACAAACAAACACACACATGTTACTGGCTTTTACTCTGACTGGTGAATAATAGTGATTAGTTTCACAACGGATGAGATTAGGGTGTCACAGGCATAGGTGTGAGTTCCTTTCCATGAAATGTACACAGAGAAATAGGTGAGCTCCCCTGACACACTTGCACTGCAGTGCGCTGGTGGCTACCGTGGTGTCTGGATTACTGGGTGGTCTAAAAAAAGGCCACTGACATAAACACAAAAGACACGCTGGTGAGCACATCATTTCTCCTAAACAAGGCAGTGTTTCCAGACAAGGCGCTTCCCTCAATGTAATACTTGTGTAGTTGTTGTAGTTGTTGTGGCAGGGATATTCTGGTGGCGTGGGCGTCGTATTTAGAACCAGGATTAGAAGTGTGCTAAATGTGGGATGCTTTGACATGAGAGGTACAAAAAGGACTGCATGGCTGACTACAATGCTGCAACGCTTGTAATTACAATCACCTCCACAAGATGTCCCTATACTGCTCCATCTCTCACCTCCACAAGAGGTCCCTATACTGCTCCATCTCTCACCTCCACAAGAGGTCCCTATACTGCTCCATCTCTAACCGAAATGCGGGGAACCCAGGCACCCAGACATACATAACAACACAATAATACATAGGAATATAAGTAAAAAAGCAAGAAATATATATACAAATATATATATATATGGTGGACAGTGCAGTTGGTAGATAACTACCAAGTATGTTTACCTACCAACTGCACTGTCCACCTCAATGATGACTACCATGTATGCTCATCAACCAATTGCACTGTCCATCTCAATGATGATTACTATGTATGCATACAGGTTCTCACTTTTCACCGATCTGACTTTAAGAGCTCGCATTTAATTTAATTTAATCTAATCTTGTCTAGGTAAAACTATTTATTGTTTATTGTCTATAGTCAGGTTCTTATTGCATTCATCTATCCCCTTTACTGCTGGTCACTGTGAATTTCTCCTAAGGGGGATTAATAAATGAATATCTTATCTTTTATATATATATATATATATATATATATATATATATATATATATATATATATATATATATAGATAGATAGATAGATAGATAGATAGATAGATAGATAGATAGATAGAGAGTTGTATGTGTGTATTTATGAATGTGTGTGTTCGCGAACGTCGCCAGCTACCGCAGGTTCAACCACTTCGACGAGCTGTCGGGTCGCTTCTGGCTGCGCTCGGCCGCAGGCTCGGCCGATTCGCTGGACAACCGCGGCTTCACGCGCTCCGACGAGTTACTACACCTGCGGGCGCTCGACCGCACCTGCTGTTACCACGATGACACGCTATCTCTGGCGTCCACCTGCCCCAGCCATGGAACGCGCATACACACCGTGTTCCCCCACAGGTATGCGCGCGCACGCACTGCTTGCTGTTACCAAAGTCCTCCTATTAGTGTCTCTGCTGTTACGGATGCTGCTCCTCACTTTGGTCGTCAGAGCCCGCCCCCCACCCCTGTGCTAGCAGGAAGAATTTCTACCACGAGTTTCACAAAGTATTTCGTCTGAGCAGCTGTGTCGGGTGTGTCGGGTTTTTAGAGAGAGAAAAAAACGGACACGCTGGTTCCATTTACTATAATGTGAAGGGCGTCAAATTGTTGGCAAACGCCACACGTCACACTCGCTTGATCAGGTTGTGCAGCCAATAGAAGAAAGAAAGAAAAAATCACTCTACATGTGTTTTTAGCCAGTAGTAGGAGGCGTACCGTGTTTTATAACAGACTATTCAAAATTAGCACGGGAATGTTCACCAAAACGTTTTGAACGTTTTCAACTGGATAAAGGGTCATTTTGGGTTTACGTATCCTTCAAACAAAGTGCCAATGTAGGCTCGTATAATTCATCTTTGTACATTGACAGACTCCACATGTCTACTACCTTATGGTCTGTTGCCTCTGTACTATACCTGTGTGGGACAGTTCCTTTTTTTGGAAATATTTATCTGTCCGTGTTTGTCACAGACATACACGCAACAATACCAGTACAGACAATAGCTGAGCACTAGAATGCAGCTCTGCAGGGTCTAGCACAGCCAGGCATGGTCTGGAACCATCTCCTCATCTAACCTGAATAATGGATCAGCAAAACTATTCCGTCCAACTGAAAGGCTTCACATGTAGGCCTACTACATTTCCTAAACCGGTGGTTCCAAACCAGTGTTGCAACCTTTAGGCAAGGTTACAGGAATGCTGTGAAATTGGTTGGAATTCCTTCCTAAAACTTGTTGCCGCATGCAATGAAACTGAACTAGTGAAATAATGACCGAAAATAGTTTCTGTTTCATTACTATTTATACTTATAATTTCCGGTATATGAACTAGTATACCGGTATACATTACTTTTTATAATCTGCTGTGTGCAAAATATTGTAAAAATTGCTCATAAAGTTGCTCATGTGAATTGTTCATAGTCATCATGGTGAGCCCTGAATATCATGCATGTGTGTGTACATGACTTTTCATTCGCGAGAATTACATCTTTGCATGTGTGTCCTGCTTGTGGACTTGATTGTGATCACATTGGCGTTCCTGGTGAATTAATTGCCCCACCCTTCCCTTGGCGGACAGCTCCCAATATGGTTGGAGAGGAAGTGAGGTGAGCATGGTGGACTGTGTGTTGGACTCGGGGAAGGCCAGTGATCTGTCGGTCTGCAGTTGGCCCGTGGAACCCATCCATTGGACCCCATTCCCACTGTTACAGCAGCTAGCTTCACACAGGCCTGCCACGGTAGGTGTGTGTGTGTGTGTGTGTGTGTGTGAATACGTTTGAGTGTGTGTCCACGCACACAAATGTCTGGAGTGAAAGATCCTTCTGGCTGTGTCTGTTGACTTGGGTTTTACTGTAAATATTTATTTTGTGTTACACTCCACACTATCCAGGCAAGGGCGTCAAGGACACGCTCTTATTGTGAAGGCATGGAGCTCGTAGACATGGGAAAGAGCTGGACAGCTTAATGCACTCAATGCATGGACTCAAGAGCACACTCCATCCCGCACATGCAAGACCCCTCATAAATGACAAACAAATTCATTGCTTTTATTTTGAGATTCCAATATGAATAACTTTGATAATAAAATGATTGAAAAATGTGTTTATTTTCTGAATTCTGTCCAGGTATTTCTTTAATAACTTTAATAATAATAATAAAAAGGACTAATTTCGGGAAACCCGAATCCTCACTGCTATTGCGTAACTGCTTGCTGCCTTTCATGGCTGCAACAGCTGTTGCTGCATGAATGTGGGTGAGGCAAAATATTACGCGTATTTGATTGGCTGAACAAAGGTATATAGTAATGCAGTGTATTTTTAAACTCATCACATCCATCAGGTGAAACTTTTCCCAGTGACTGAAATGTGACATGGATGAAATAGCTAAACAAAATGAGGTTAAAGACAGGTAATGATTGTTAGAAATGTTAA
>JAXIVH010000001.1:6423109-6468109 GCA_036785325.1 Urophycis tenuis | reverse complement strand
ACCCTTGGGTTTAATGTCATAAAATCTGTTATCAAAATCTGACCACTAATTCTGAGTGATTCTGGAATTCAACGCGTTTCCCTGAAGCATAAATTATGATTTGGTGTACAATTTCCAAGTATTATCTCTTGTCTGTCACCTATTAAATATATTATTTGACGAAACACTGAAGACCTTATCCTATATGTTGTATAGTTAGTGATCGGTACAATTTTCTATGGCTGCGCTTTTCTCTTGTCACGACACGGACCATTTAAATGCACCACACCTAGTGGACGCATCTCAACCAATCCAGTGCCGGCATTTGAAAGTTTGCCTTTTATGGAGAGGGGCCGCGGCAAGAGTTCGCATAAAGCCCTGAAATGTGCTCATCGGCGCAGTCCGCTTGTGACATCGCATTAACCGGTCAACAACCCTCTTTTCCTAAGCCACCTAGGCTATTAACTCAACACAGGTAAGAGATCCATTTTATTTGTAGAGGTTTTATTCAATGGACTGTATTAAGTCAAGTATTTAATTGATTGTCGTCGCTGTTTTGTGAACAATGGTCTTCTAAATTAAAGTTGTCGACCGCTTCGGTACCCGCTTTACTGGTGCAGGTAAAGGCTCGGTCGAGTTCTTCACGAGTTCTTGAGACGTTTTTTTTTGTTTGTTTTGTTTTTTACTTGTTACTTTTGTAGAGGCTGTTTCAAATGAAACCAGCAGTCTGAGGCTTGCGTTGAGTTCAGTGACGGATGAGTGATTCAAAGCTGTAGTGGAAATTTGCTTCTTGAGCGTTGCAATTGTAATGCGTATGCATGACGTGGTGCGGCGGAAAGTTGATTCTTGGTTGTGAACGTGTAATATAAATTGAGTCTCTTTGTGATTAAATAAAATTAGGCTTTGTATGAAACATTTTCTTGGGCGTTTCTTATTTTTAAAGGCGGCTTTCTTTAACGCTCACAATGTCGAGGGGTAGATTTAGTGACGGATGATCACCAGCCGTGGTACCTCGCAGCTCCCGGTGTTTCCTTATATGGCAATGGCGAGACCCAGTATAAACAGCCTTTGTGCAACTGCACTTTACAGTCGTCTGCGTTCTGCAACACTGATGCGCCCTCCATCGTCTGCTCATTTTTTGAATCACTATTGTATCAGTTAAAGTAACGTGTCATTTTCTTTCATTTTAAACACTTTCCCGTTACCTCCTTTTTTAAGACATGGAGGATGACATCGCTGCCCTCGTTGTTGACAACGGATCTGGCATGTGCAAAGCTGGCTTTGCTGGTGATGATGCGCCCCGTGCAGTGTTTCCCTCAATTGTTGGACGCCCAAGACATCAGGTATACTAACTTCCATTGTTCCACAGTGTTGAACCCACTGTACCCGGCATCACTTGCTCTATATGTCCCTGTAAAATGCTAAACTTGAGTTTGTCTCTACTTCAGGGTGTGATGGTTGGTATGGGTCAGAAGGACAGCTATGTCGGTGATGAGGCGCAGAGTAAGAGGGGTATTCTGACTCTGAAGTACCCCATTGAGCACGGTATCGTCACAAACTGGGATGACATGGAGAAGATCTGGCATCACACCTTCTACAACGAGCTGCGTGTGGCCCCCGAGGAGCACCCTGTGCTGCTTACAGAGGCTCCCCTCAACCCCAAGGCCAACAGGGAGAAGATGACCCAGGTAACCAGCCCCTGCTCATGTCTACCTTCACCCTTCAACCTTCCTGCTCTCTGTGGCCCTTCTGATGCTTACCCTGTTCAAACATTCGCTTTCCAGGTTTCCTCTTTCCTGCGCTGATCAGTCATGTAAGGGCCAGGGTTGCATCTCTGCAATCTCTGCACTAGTGTAAAACAATGCATGGTTACTGCAGATTTCAGCTTTGAAGTGTTAACCGATTGACTAAACCCTTGAATAAATTGATTGCATGCCGTAGCAGTTTGGCGTCTAATGGCATTGTGATATTCAAGTTAATTAGTCTGGGAACCACTCTGGTTGTTCCAGTTTATCATGTGGCATGTTGAAACAAGCCAGTGTGTCTTTCCTGAGGGTGTCTTTTGCATACTACACTGACATAAATGCCGCTTTGCAGATGCCACTAACCGGTTGCAGATGACACTAACCGGTTTATCTTTTTTGTGCAGATCATGTTCGAGACGTTCAACACCCCAGCCATGTACGTGGCCATCCAGGCCGTGCTCTCCCTGTACGCCTCCGGCCGTACCACCGGTATCGTCATGGACTCTGGCGACGGTGTCACCCACACAGTGCCCATCTACGAAGGCTATGCCCTGCCCCACGCCATCCTCAGGTTGGACCTGGCCGGCAGAGACCTCACGGACTACCTCATGAAGATCCTGACAGAGCGTGGCTACAGCTTCACTACCACAGGTAGGCGCCCTGCTGCAGAAAAGTAGAGATTTGAAAAGTGAAGGAAGAAAAAAAAAATGGTTTCAGTCGGCACTCTCATCCCTGGCTAACCTTTTGATTGCTCCCACCCCACAGCCGAGCGTGAGATTGTGCGTGACATTAAGGAGAAGCTGTGCTACGTGGCCCTGGACTTTGAACAGGAGATGGGCACCGCAGCCTCCTCCTCCTCCCTGGAGAAGAGCTACGAGCTTCCCGACGGCCAGGTCATCACCATCGGCAACGAGCGTTTCCGCTGTCCCGAGGCCCTCTTCCAGCCCAGCTTCCTCGGTAAGGCTGCGGGACTTGGGTTATGACACGTAGCTGTACATCAAGGGGTTGAAGGGGGGGAGGAAATTGCACCACCCTGATCTTGACTCTACTCTTGCTGTTCCCCAGGTATGGAGTCGTGTGGCATCCACGAGACTACCTTCAACAGCATCATGAAGTGCGACGTGGACATCCGTAAGGACCTGTACGCCAACACCGTGCTGTCCGGTGGAACCACCATGTACCCCGGCATCGCCGACCGCATGCAGAAGGAGATCACCGCCCTGGCCCCATCCACCATGAAGATCAAGGTAAACCCGGTCCCGCCACGCCTCAGCTTTGGATCATTTGACCGGCACTACTTTTTGCGTCACGCCCTTTTTGTGTTTGTGCTTCATCTTACCCCGGTTCTCCTCTACCCTTGTAGATCATCGCCCCACCAGAGAGGAAGTACTCTGTATGGATCGGAGGCTCCATCCTGGCCTCCCTCTCCACCTTCCAGCAGATGTGGATCAGCAAGCAGGAGTACGATGAGTCCGGCCCCAGCATTGTCCACAGGAAGTGCTTCTAAACGAACTGATTCTTCTCCCCCCCCACCTCATGCTGAGTTCCATCACAATTCCCTACACACAGACAACTGGTTCTGCACGTGCATCCACACACTGTGTGGGCGGAGCCTTGCGCAAAGCCCCTCCCCACCCTTGCTAATTTACCTCATTGCTAAGGTACCATACCCCAAAGGGGAGATTGCAATAGGGAGTGATCTCGAGCATTCCCCCCCCTCCCCTGTGTGTGAGGAATATGCCTGTTTGTCTGTTATCCCCATGTTTGTTTACCACTTATTTGCCTCTATGAAGGTTCATTCCCTGGTTGGTTTACTGCTCAACTGTTCTAGAAATGATATGTACATTTATGTAATCTGAGAATTGTTTTGTATGTTCAGCCTTGAGATACTAAGGTCCAGTTGATGCTTTTACCGTGTCTGGTATTGTGTGGGTGTGTTATACCTCGCACATGACAAATAAAAAAATAAATAAAGAGCACATGTCTGAATTCATTCTCTCCCTCATCTCTTGACTGAACGATGGGCCATAATCACATAATCAATATGTAGTCAAATGTTTACGTTACAAAAACTAACTCACCTCTTGGGGTGGTTTACTTGGCAAGCCCTGCTAGTCAGATGTACATCTGTGTGGGCGGCAGTGGCTCAGTCGGTAGAGCGGGTGAACAAAGCAGGTCATCCACTAACCGTAGGGTCGGCGGTTCGATCCCCTTGTGCCCCCTCTTCCACATGTAGAACCCCAATTGTACTAATTGTAAGTCGCTTTGGACAATGGCATCTGCTAAATGTCCCTTTACCCTTTACATGCTGCCACTGGTCTCCTTGCTACAACTATTTGGAGGAGTCCTTTCAACCTTCCAGGGTGCTTTAAGTCTTATTATATAATCCATATATATATATATATTTCGTATATAAATTTCATTTTTGAATAGTTCGAAGTTAAAAGATCATCATCCCCAATACGCATATCTTGCAATACAGGCAGATATTTAAAAACTAACTGCTGCAATAAAAACAAAAAATCACCACAGAGCGAGTTGATTACATGATGAACAAGAATATGGAGTTCGTAGAAAATGATTTTATTTTTGTATATGCATCTCCGAAGTGCAGTAATATCAGTCGTCCCAAACATGCATAAACATGTTATCTATGTACTAGCCAGGCTACCCGTCCTGCTCTCGGATCCGCTGATACCCAATCCAGAGACCCAATCCACCGGCTGGCCCGATCCACAGAACGCATGCGCGGGCTTCTATTGCCGTGTCAGGAAGTGTGTCCGTTTCTGAAAGTCTTCCGAGTTTACCCACTTGCCGGGAGAGGATCCAATGCACAACAGCATCCATATGCCCTTCCTTAAAACTTGTATTTATCTCTGTATATTTTTTGAATAAGGATGAATTCGACTATAATGGAAAAGCTCGGAAATGTTGACCACCCGCGAGTACAGGTCAGCTTTGTTGACAGTAAAACGTCGATTAGCTACTGCTAGGGTTACTTACGAGCTAATTTTAGCTATCATGTTGGTGATTCTACCAGGCTGTATGTTACTGTCATTGAAGATAACATGTTTACTTCCAACGCTGAAATCCATAATAACTAATTGGCTATTTTTCCTGATTAGTAATTTAGTTGATAAGTTGAGAACATCAATTGATCTACCCACATTTGGGTATGTTTAGTTTCCAAACTAAATCACATTTACTAATGTAAAACCAACTGGGGATTTTTATTTTATTTTTGTAGTTTGTTTCTTTAAGCTTGTGTGTTGGTCGTTGGGTCATTCGATTTCAGCAGTGACTTGTCACCTTCAAATGCATGGACCTGGACCATCTCTCATCGCAGTTGCAGATAGATGTACCAGGGTATCATTGTGACTGTTTATTGAATAGCATATGTCAACTGTCTTATTCCTCTCCTTTATTATCCCATCTTGCTTATGTGTTTTGTTGTCTTTCCTAGGACCACTGTGAGGAAGATGTGATGTCCTCTGTTGGAATTTCAAGCCTGTCTGACGAAATTGTACTGTGCATCCTTCACTATGTTCCTGTGTGTGACCTATTGCTAAATGTGGCACGCGTCTGCCGCAAGTTGCGTGTACTTTGCCACGATAAGACCCTGCTGACCCATGTTTGTCTATCAGAAGAATACACGGTAGGCGTTGTTTTCATATTGAAACAACATAAACTATAAATAAACAAATGTAGCCACAACTTGCACTGAAATACATATGGGATTGTTTCGATATTATAACATTTCTTTGTTATGATTCTTTGCCTCCAGGCCAGTGATCTATCGGTCAGGCACGTGCTGAAGCAACTAGCCAATCAAGTGCAGTCCCTCAGTCTGAGCGGTTGCTATTGGCTCTCTGGCTCCACCATGGAGCATCTCGCTCGCTGCCGCGCAATCAAACGGCTGGACCTCACTGGCTGTCGCCTGACATCCCTCCGGCTTTCCCGTCTCCTGGAATCCCTCTCTTGCCTCAATTTGCTCGCATTTGATGTGGCCCCCGGCTTCAACTCGGCACAGCTGAGTTCTGAGGCTGTTGATTTGCTAAGCCACCTGTCTGAGCTGAGGCAGACACTCCTCACTCCCAGTTATGGCGTTGTGCCCTGCTGCTCCCAACTACGCAGGTAACCGTGGCAACATATGGCTTTTTAAAGGCAAGTCAAGGCGATGCTTACTTGCTTGCTCAAGCAAAGTTAAGCATGTGGTATTTGTTTCATGTTCCATAAGTGTTCCAATCCCAAATTGTATTGTGTTGTATTGTATTGTGTTGTATTGTATTGCATTGTATTGTATGTGGGTGTGTGCTTCGTTGAGCAGATTAGCACTACAGTTTGATATCCCAGACGTGACCAGAGAGGGCATTGGTGTGTGCTGCCAGTTAATGGTTGGCCAGAGCAGTGTGCCACATTACCAGCAGCTGGAGGAATTTACTGCTAAACTGGCACCAGGAGAGGTGAGTGTGTGAATGAAACCCAATGCATACCATTTACTATACAGCATGAATATCTGACGTAAGCCATTCCTGTGGGTGTTTCCAGGTAAACCAGACCCTGCTCCTTCTCTACCTGGCAGTGTTCAGCGTTCACGTTCCAGAGCGCCTTCGAGTCTTCCTGGTGTCCATTCCCGGCCCAAATCCTGCACACTGGCCGGCCGCCGCCCCGCTGGCCCAATGCTTGGGTAACCACAGCAGCCTGGAGGCCCTGCAGCTGCCCCGCTCATGGTGGGACTCGGCGTCGTTGGAGCGAGCGCTGCGGGGAAACAGCCCCAAGCATCTCAGCTTCAGCCGCTGCCCGGCACTGTGGACGCAGGTCTTTCGGTCCCTGCTGGAGGGCGGGGTCAGGGACGCCGCGCGACTCGTGAGCCTCAATCTGAGCGCGACGAGCCACAGCCTCTACCCGGAGAGTAGCGGCATGCGCGGGGGCGAAGACCACTTGGCCGCCGGGACCATGAGCCGGCTGGTCAGCGTCTGTTCAAACCTCAGACACGTCAACCTGATGCACAGACACTACCATCACGAACACACGCCGGGACTCGACGGGGAGCCCCACCTGTGCGTCAGCTTGTCCCGACTGCGGCACGTGCGCTCCCTGGCGCTGCCCGCCTGCGCCCTCTCCGACGGCTGCAACGCCCGCCACAGCTCCGCGCACGCCAGCCCCTCCTCGGCGCTGCTGCGCGGCCTGAGGAAAGCGCCGCGGGTCGGACTCCAAATCTACAAGCCGTCCGAGTCGGAGCCGTCGTTGCCCCGGGACAGCACCTCGGGTCTGGCGCAGCTGTTGTCCGGCTGTCCCTTACTGGAGACCCTGGAGCTGATCGGCCCCGGGTTCATCTCCACGCTGCCCCGCCTGGAGCCGTGCACGCGGGCCTGCATCGAGCCGCGCGGCATGTGCGCCTGGGCCCGGGGCGTGGGGGACTCTCACGTGGCGGCGCTGCAGGTGCTGCCCAGGCTGCGCCGCCTGACGCTGGCGGGGCTGCCGGGGATCCACAAGGGGACGGGGTTGATACCGGTGGCCAAGCACTGCCCCAACCTCCAGGCTTTGTCCCTGGCCAACCTGGGCTCCCTGAAGACGATGAATTACACCGTGTCGCTGCTGGACACGCTGCGGCTGTGCACGCAACTGCAGGAGCTCAGGTTAGCGATGCGGTGGTGGGTCCAGCTCTGAATGAATACAAGCCGGGTTGTCAGGTGGTATTTAGCCATCGGTTATTTCCTGATGACTTGCATCATGTTCAGCTAGCCTATACATTTGTTTTATTTTGCATGCTGTGCTTTGTATATGTCATGCATTCATTCGGAGAGATGGCAACCAAGCATTCCACATGCCAACACATTTAGAATGGTTGGCCGTGGTGTCGTACTGGTTTTCTAGAGGCATCTAACTTCTTCTCCGTGCCTTTCTGTCTGTAGGCTAGAGCAGCCTTACCTGAGTGCCAACGCAATGTTCTTCGAGGCTCTCTCCTGCTGTTCCCATCTGAAGCGCCTCTGCCTCATCTCACGCAGTGGAACCTTCGACCCCGTTGCCACGGAAACCTTCGTGGCTCGCTGCCCCAGCCTCTGTGTATGCCATATATTTATGGGCGGGACTATAGTTGCCTGTCGCACGCTACAGAAGGCGTTAATCGACAGGTCAGTGTGTTGTTTTTCAGTTGGTTGTGATAACACCAACGGATTTCTAGCGAGACATTTTAGTGATTTGGCGAAACAGTAGCCAAAGAAACCCTAAGCGAAACCAATTCCATTTCCAGATCTACTCTCGTTTATGTACACATGGGTTTGGAAACGTTTGAAAACGCTATACTGCTACCTTGTATACATGTTAATCCCACACGCAAGACCAATAATGTGGGCCTCTATGCGAACCTGCGGCCCCTCTGCGCACCGACGGCGCCATTAAACCCCTCGGTGTTCCTCTGCCAGGTATTCAGCGGAGCGGCCCGCCCTGAGTGTGGTCATCTTCCCCCTGCAGCACGAGGACCTGGCGCTGGTCATCAGAGACACTCCGCTCACCCTCCTGGATAAGATAACACTGTTCCAGAGCCGCGTTGCCCAGACGCCCCACCTCACTCCCTGGTGACACACCTCCGTGACCCGCTGCAGGGCCTGACCGGCTGACCCGTCAAAGAGACATGCTTCTCGGCTCGAATGGGGTCACCGGCCATTGTAGGCGTTTGGATCGATGCACAGCCTTTTTGAGCAAAAAAAAACAAAACATGGAATTACCGATGGAGCCGTCAGAGTTGTTTGAAATGTGCACGGCTGCATGACTTGTTTAGTGTTACCTGTTCCGATAGAGCAACCGATTAGAGATGCAAAGTCGCAGTGTATTTCAGCTCAAGTGAAGCGTGGTTGGAAATTAGTAACGATTTAGTGTTTTTGCTTGAGGACATTTTGGTGGCAAACCTGCTATACAACCGCCTGAGAATTTTGACCATTATGAAACTAATTATGTCCCCAATTACTAGAGCACTCTACTGCAACAAAGTATTTATCTGCGTTTGAATTGCACATTTAAATGGCTAATTCTACGTTTTAGGTGCCATAATTATGAAATAAGGGATACTTATTTTTGTTTACCGACTACTTGAATAGATGTTGTATACAATATTGTAATAAACTCTATAATAGTTGTGAATATGTCAGATTTCTGTCTTTTTCATAACGTTTTATCCTTGCACTACATTTTAATAATGTAACAATGTAATGTAATAATGAATGATGACTATGTTATTACATTACATTTATTTTGTCCAAAGTGCATTGAACCCCCCAAAAGTGCATACGACTTCAAAAATAAGCAAAGCAACTGCTATTAAGCGCTACAATAATGAAGAGATACAGACAGAGACAACAACAATACATATAAAATCTACTTATTTTCAAGTTGAACATAGACCACTGCATTCAGGTTACATTTTACCCCAATAGAAAACCCCTCATTTCCTGACGATAATAATTGTTCTCCCTTCAGTGCTTTTAGTTTCAAATCTGTTCAGCCTTTATCGACTAAACAGAACCATTCTCTCTTTACTTCAGAATGGCTCACACAGCGCAGCCGTGTCTGAAACCCACAACCCGGCGTAGAGGGGCTGAGTGAAAGTGGTCTGGACACTGTGGATGAGGCTGAAGGTGTCTTCAGAAACACTGTAGAAGGCCAGAGCACCTGCACTGTGATCCAGGTACACGCCAACTCTTGAGGACTCAGGCTCTATTACTGGCGTCTCAACATCATTGTGGCGGAAAATCTTTGCGTCACCCAAATCCAAACTCCAGGAATTTTCGTTGTACCCAAACGCACACTCATGGAAATACTCTGAGCGGCCAATGGCTTCATAACACACCGCTATCTCTATTGACCCGGTCCATTGTACCTCCCAGTAAGAGCGTCCAGACAGATTTTCCTTACACAGCACCTGCCAGAGATGGGTGAACCTCTCAGGGTGGTATGGATACGACTGCACTAGAGCTGTGAGTGTCACACTCCTGTTCCCCTGGGAAAGAACCAGCTCTCTGTATGCTGTGTCCGGGTCAAGTGTGAGGTGCTGGTAATCTGGGAGGTTAGTGGAGGTACACTGGATTAGAAAGATAATAATGGCAATGATGCTTGTATAATTATATTTTTACTCTAATTAACTTTTGTCCATTTATTTGCAGGAATCATGGGCATACCACCATCATTTTTGCATTTCATCATCATAATATTGGGTACATTGCTGTGATTTCGATTTTAGTATTGATTGACCAGAGACAGATTATTAAAACAACAGCATAAAAAGACTCACATTGTATCAAGTCCGGTCTGGTCTTGGTCTCGAGTGGCAATTCAACCTTCAATTGTTTCACTACAGGAGTATACCAAGAGAAAAAAATATGAATAGACGTTAACATCGTTTTTAAAATGCAGTTACAAGTTTTAAAATGTTGTTTGGACTGTTTACCAGCAGGGGATGTTGTTGTGAAAGATTCCATTGGTTGGGCGTCTTTATTTTCTTGACTCTATTAAGGCAGAATACTTTTGTTATTCGACCTATTACGTGGGCCCATAACCAAACCAAGAACAAGACAGTGAAACGTTATATAAGTCACTAAAAGTAATCGTAGTCACTGCTCTCCCCATTGTCCGGAAGAGAGTCAAGATTCACTTGTTTAGAGTTCACCTTAACTAAAACGCTGATGTCTGTGACATAAAGAACATTTTTATTCTCCTATATTGTGGAAAACAAAAATTCCATTCTCTCTGTGATGCTCAATGTATTCTATGTATTCTATCAGAATAGACTGGCTATTGGGATGGGAATGAGGAGTTGCGTATATTGTGGTGTACGCAAAAACACGCACTTACCTCACAGCAGGGCGTTTCTGCGCTCCGTTTCATTGTTGGTGATGACCTAGTTCCTACAGTTTAATGAAGATAAGCTGTTTACGACTATAACTAATAGACATCATTTGACACTACTTGAACTGTATCCCTTACAACTTAAACAATTTAACAAATTATTCTGACTGTCCTCCAATGACCAGTGGCATACATTTGCTGTGGACCATTTGGCAGGCATACTAATCCATCTATCATAGGAGGGTTGTCAAACTATACAAAAAACATGGGATTTATAGACTATATATATTATACACTATTAACAAACAGCATCTAAATTTGATGAAATATTTTTTTAATTCATGATATCTGTCAACATATTTGCCATACTACCGGGATTTAAATGGATATCGCAATTCTTAGCTCGATCATCGACTGCTAAGGTCTTTCCGTCACCTCTACAGTCTTGCGTACACGTGAGCCTGCTAGCTAACACAGAGTTGGTGAGCTCCCAAGATGTTAAACTCTGCTGCTGTTTTGTGCATGCGAAGAGTGAGTAATATTTTAGTACAAGTCGCCAGATCCTCCCACTTTTATGCCGCTAAAAGGAGTTCATCGGCCCAAATGCCAACGCATTATCCTCGGTCGCCACATCTTTTGTTAAATGATACTTTGTGGAGTATGAGTGGAGTGACCAGACACAAGTCTGTCGTCTCGGCATCTCACGGAGATCTGAACCCCTTGGCATCTACTGCCAAACCGACCGACCAGGTAGACAGTGACCATCCAGAAGAGCAGTTTGGTGCATTATCTAGTGATTTTGGCTCCCGGAGGTCGTTCAGAAAAAGTAGCCCAGAAATCCAGAATCACTGTGTCCAAGAGGAAGACGACGAGGAAGACGAGGCAAGAAAACCTTTCTTGGCCAAAGGCAGGAATACGTCATATTGGTACTTCCTACAGTGTAAGAAACTGTTAAAAGAAAACAAGGTTAGTCTGTCATGATTTTACACTCAAAAAATCAATCGCATGCAACATATTCATACAATTGTCAATTTGTATGCTGTACTCTTAATTAATGTCAAGTCTCTGTTGTTGTTGTTGTTTTTCTAACACAGCTTCAGCAGGCTTTGGATCTATTTAATGGAGACATGTTGAAAAGAGAGAGGTTACAACCAGAAGAATATAACTACACCATCCTCATAGGTGGTTGTGGTCGAGCTGGACAACTCAAGAAGGCCTTCAGCCTGTATAATGATGTATGAATGCACACCACTCACTTATACACACCAACAGCCATTCGAAGGCTAACTCTTGTTTACAATAATTAGCTTTTGCACTGTCTTTCAGATGAAAAAGCGCTCACTGATTCCCACAGATGCAACGTACACCGCCTTGTTCAATGCCTGTGCTCAATCGCGATCCAAACAAGCCGGGCTCAAGCATGCGTTGGACTTGGAACAAGAACTTCGTCGCAAAAACTACCCACTAAGCACCATCACATACCATGCCCTGCTCAAGACGCACGCCATTACGAACCACCTCCATGCCTGTCTCCACACACTCCGGGTATGTTTGATTTAGCTCGTTAACTTACAAGGTATTTTGATTGTATGTGAGTGTATTCATGATGAAATTATAACTCTGTGTGGTCATGTTCAGGAGATGCTGGAAAACAAGCATGCTGTGACTCAGGAGACATTTCACTACCTGCTCATGGGATGTGTAACGGAAAAGAAAACCGGGTTCAGGCTGGCTCTGCAGGTAGAAACTGTCACGCATGTGCTCGACTCCAGCATAACTATTTCATCTTCCGTCGTGTAATTGCTTGTATGCGTCTTTTCTTTTAGGTTTGGCGCCAAATGCTTCGTTCAGGGATTTACCCGGATGCTAAAAACTACAACTTACTCTTGCGTGCGGCAAGGGATTGTGGGATTGGTGATCCCACCACTGCCACCTACGTTCTGTTGAGCCCTGATCGGTCCGATCGGAAGGGCCCGGGTGCGGCTGGGAAGAGGTCCAGGAGAGGAAGCGGGGACTCCATAGACATTGACCTCTTGGAGAGACAGTTGTTTCTACAGCCTGGACTGGATGGCAACAACATGTTAACCACTGTCGGGAATGACCAAAAAGGCACTTCACATGTCACAGAAACAGAGGTTGTGCCCTACAGCAGAGTACCAGAGGTCAACCCTATGGTGGTAGTTGCGGAAGTACCTCATGACTCTCCCTCTAGTCTCCCAGTGCCCGTCGCTGAGCCTCCTAACCTGCTCCAGCTTTTTGAGCGGAGTGGTGGGGCTACGGTGTCCATCGGCACGGTGGAAGGCGTGTCCGATCGACTGGCGCTGATAGGAGGAGGCAAAGGAGTCCTGGAGAAGATGGTCTCTAGTGGCCTCAGTCCAGACCTCCGCACTCTGACCCTGCTGGCCGACACCATGGAGCCAGGCAGCCAATCGCTGCAGATACTCCTAGAAGGGGCCAAGCTGCATAAAGTGAAGCTCGACGTAGCGTTCTTTAACACTGTGATTCGCCGCGCAGCTAAAACGGGTGACCTGGATGCGGCGAAGGTAATGCGCAAATGCACTCACGCACCCCTCAACCCATAACCCACAACCTGAGGATCCTAGCTCAGCTCGACGTTTGGGCCTGTGTGTACATACTTGATATGATTTGACATTATCGTACTTCTTCCCAGGCTGTGTTGAAGGTGATGTACCAGAGGCACGTAGATACAGATGTGCAGACTTACGGATGTCTTGCTCTGGCATGTGACCAGAAGAAGGATGGTCTTCAGTTGCTCAAAGATATGGAGGTGAGGCCGCATTTCCAAAGTCTTTTAGTGTATGCTTATGAAACATTGAATCGCTTGAGGGAATAGTGTTTGGTGATTATAGATGCAGTAGATGGCATCTAGTACTGGTAGTGGTACTATATGCAGAATAGCATTATTATGAGAATACTACTAGTAATGATAGATAATACTTTTACTTAATAATATTAGATGTTATAGTGGCACTGTAGAAGATACTATAATGCATGGTTACTTTATTTCATGCAGGAGGCCAGATTGAGGCCTAATGTGCAGGTATTCTCTGCTCTGATTGGCCGTGCATCTCGGAGACTGGACTACATCTACCTAAAGATACTACTAGAGAGAATGGCTGAATTGAGAGTGTCGCCGAATGAGGTTATCATCAAACAGCTGGAATTTGCCTCACAATATCCCCCTAACTACGACCAGGTGTGTATCTTTGTCTTAAGATTGTCCAAAGCTCCATATTTTCTTTGTATTAAACTTTTCACACATGCACCGGGCCTGTTGGAACTCAATTGTATTACCTTTCATTAATCATGTCTTCTTCTTTTCTATCTATTTCACTCCCTTTCTCTTTTAGTTCAAGAGAAGGAACAACTACCTGATTCACATTGATGGTTTCCGTGGTTACTATCAGCAGTGGCTTATGTCCATGCCTGCAGCCCAGGGCACTGATACGGAGCAGACAGATGGACAGGATGGGACAGATGTGACTCCACAACAAGAACAACCTGAAACTGATGGGCTGAACGTTAGGCAGATAAACCAGAAGGCGGCATCGAGGAGATTTCATGTTCGAAAGGCGAGCAGGTAGAGGAGCACGGCCTCATTGTAAAGCACTTGCAAAGGAAATGATGGTAAAATTTACTTTTATTTAAGTAGCATTAAAGCAGGGCCTCTTTCAATGCAAATGATTTTTGTGCATTTATTTATCAAAACCATCTAATTGTTGTACTAAATAAAGGTATATGTATGTATTGGAACTGTTTGTGGCATTTTTAAGTCCTCATCTTGTTAGCAAAAATCATGTATTTATTTCATGAAATTACATTAATGTCATGCTAAAAGCAGTTTAGCCACTTCACTTTCTTTTGTACACTGTATTGACATGACATACACCCAATAAAAGCTGTATTTTTTTTTATCTACTTTGCCTACATATATACTTCAAATCACAAGTAATTGGTGACAAACATGTATCTGTAAATAAATGTTGCAAAGAGAATTGGCCCTGGCCAATGGCCAACGTTCTAGACTTCTGGTCACGCGGAAATCAACGTCATTTCCGTTTTGATTACCCGCGAGGAACAAACCTGCTCACTGTTTACATCGAGGGTAAGACTCAATACGAATTTATCCGTGTTCATTGCTCACCAAAAATACCCTGCTATTCTGCCGAAACTTATATTTTTGTCTTTAAAAAACACATTTGTTGGAAGTAATTACTACTAATGGAAGCTTTTCACTTTGTCGCCCCCATTCAAGTATGTCTGTCTGTTTGTCTGTTTGTCCATTCGTGGTTTGTCACAAAAGTTACATTGCAGGCAGCACGGCCCTACCTACAGTAGCACCTAATGGCGATGAAGTGGCCTAACTTTTGAAAATACAACAGCTTTATATTGTTTCGCAACATGTATTTAAAAATGGTAGACATCCTCGTAAATGCATTCGCCGTTTGAATGTATTCAACGGAAATCAAAGAGTGAGTGACGAGTCACGAACAAATCTGATCTGAAAACGTCTGTTTTGTCTCAAGATGCACGTCTCAAAAACAAAAGTGTGATGACTAAGAAAAAGCTGTGGACGCTGATTCTCCTCATTGGTATCATTTTTACTTGACGGATCAGATTCCACCATGGATGACGCGGTCATTATCCTCAGTGAAGACGAGGACTTCGGTTGTGAGGACGCTCTCAACGACTCCTCTGTGCTCTTAGTGGAAGGAAAAGAAAACGGTGAGTGGTGTCCGTCCGGTACGAACCCGCTTTCCTTATTGATCCACAATCGCTTTTTGTACGTTTATAGTTGTGTGCCTTTTAGTTGTGCCAGAGGGACCATTGTCTGCCTCGGCATTGGAAGAAGACCTAGTGGTGACCTTCTCCAGACGGGCCGACGTGATGCCTCACGCACGTTATGACTGTCCTGTACATCCCTTTACGTGAGTGCACCCCAAACTCAAACTTTTCACGTCAAACACCTCAGGCTTTTACAGCTGCAGGATGCTAACTGCGACGTTGTCCTTCCTGCTTCAGGCGTGCAGAATACGAGAAGGATGCCCCAATCGACAACAACCACCTAATCTGTGAACAGTGTTTCTGTTATGTTTGTGACAAACTAGCATCACTGGTACGCGGCACCCCCTCCTATAAACAAACAGTTAACATTGACATCATCTTAACACTGAATAAGCACTTTAACTGAAGTTAATGTTATCCCTCTGAATGCCAGTGTTCCTTGTGGCGGGTCAAAGACGCATGTCACTGTAACGGCCACCAGAGGAGTCTAATCTGGAGCGGCCTGCGGAGCTCCGCAGTGCTGGGACATTTACCTGGATTTGACTTCTCGCTGTCAGACGTAGACAGTAAACTGCAGCTTGCCGGTAACTGCTGCGCTTTTTCTCTTGTCTTGAACCATAACGATATTACCAAACATAAAATCATGCCTCGTATAAACGTGCATCAACAAAAACACAAACATCTACACACACATCACTAGTTCTACCAATTAAATCAGCACTGTTTTTGCACTTAGAAATGCTACTGCGGGACTTCAGAAAGGAGCTTGCAGTAGAGTTCTCGTGCTTCCTCCAGGGAAGGATGTTTCTGGAAAACGGGCTTCAATCCAACCAGCATGGGCTGGTTTATGAGTAAGTGTTGGGACGTTCTGCCCTCTGTTGACTTGCATGCTGTAAAATGGACCGATGCACTGATGTGGGCTGAAAACCCAGGTCAGGGCTTGGATCTCAAACCTGTTGTCATTATAGTGTTTTTTTTATATGATATGTGCAGTATAACTTGGTCATTCATAAATTCTCTTGACATGGCTAGTTAGAAGAGTAAATGCAAACGCCTACAAGTTACAATAAATAAGAGTACCGGTATATGAAATATAAATAAGCATCGACTGATTGCCGAAGACGTGTGATTTTGTCTTTGCTTGGTTTTCGCTGTCTGCAGTTACACACCAGTGTACCAGTGTGTGTCAGCCTTCCTGGACAAAGCAGATAAACAGGAAGGAAGAGTCGCTGCCATCATGAGCCTGGGAGCCGCCAAGGACTTTATCGTCCATCAACAACCTTCAGGGTAAACTCACACGCACGTTCTGGCTGCACACCAATGGCCTTTTTCCGCTACACTGTACTGGTCCGGCTTGACACGGCTCGACTCAATTGGCACCCGGTTTGCATTTCCATTACAACCGGGCTACGCGCTTGGAAGTTACCACTTGGGGTGTGTTTAACTGATGACCGGCTTGTCCTGAGTCGATGAGATGACACACACACATACTTTTAGTGCCTGTGTAGTTTTATCCTGCAGACTTCCGCAGTCGACCTGTATGCATCCTTGAGCAAGTGCCAAACCTCTACCTGCTTATTTATGACATCCATCCAAATATAACAAAGTTGGATCAAAGCTTCAGGATCCTTCCCTCCCTCCCCTACAGTAGTCATCTGTTATGTGCTAAATTCTTGAATCTATTTTTTTTTTTTAAAGCAAAAAATAGTTAGAACAAATAAATAGTAATTCCTAATTTTAAAAAAAAGGGAATAGGCTGAAGCTCATGGCTTATATATGCCTTTCCCAGTATTTATCAAAATGAATTAAATGGTAATCAGCAATAACCCTATGAAATTATAATAATAAAACATATATACATACACATATACATACATACCATTGTTCCTTTTTATTTTTTTTACAAATTAACCTTATGAATTACAATCATCCTTGAATCAATATTTCTCACACAATCATCATATAATCATTGATTATTTTCCTTTTTAAAGTCTTTTTAAACATAAACAGAGAGCTAGACAATTTCAGCTCATTACTAAGTCCATTCCATAATTTAGCCCCCAAAACTGAGACACATCTTTTTTTTTTAACATTTGTCCTGACATGTCCAACAGTCTTAAAAATAAACAATCCTCTCAAATGAATCTGTCCAGCTTTGGGCATTTTAACCAAAGTGAGAGTCTTGATGTATTTTATTTTCTGTACAGGATTGTAGTGTCAAAGTGTCCTAAAGCTAACGTCGCTGAGGCCAAAGGAATACTCTTACAAAGGTAAAAAGCCACACTCTCCCATTCCCACCACGCAAACACAGATTTTAACTGAGATACGGGGGCAGTATAGTCTATGGGTCACAGCGTTTTAAAGGTTCTGGACTCAAACCCAAATGTCCACAGTCCAGACCTGCTGGCATCCCTGAGCCCAACAAGCCTAGCCCCCACCTGCTCATTAGAGACGTGTATTTAAAAACAACTTCACCATGTAAATGTACGTCGATTTTAAGGGCTCAATGATTAGAGAAATGGATAGAATGTCACCATTGTAAGTTAGTCTTGATTCAAAGGTGCTCTCCTCATTGAATGTGGTATTCTCTCTGTTGATTTCAGAGTGATAGAGTCCGTGCGGCGGCTGATGGTGATGTCTGATTTGCCATCTGCTTTCATCTACAAGCTGCAGGGTTTTTACCAGGGCCTGAATTTGCACACCACCTTTAAAAGCTTTAGGAACAGGTGTGTGTGTGTGTGTGTGTGTGTGTGTGTGTGTGTGTGTGTGTGTCTTTGTGTCATTGTGTAAGGTACCACAGGTAAGAATCAGAAATTCCCTCTCGTGATTGGCCGTCTGGCCGACAAGTGAACTGCAGTGTTGACGCAGGCAGAGAATCGTGTGGTGATCAATAACAGAAACCAATGTGATTTATAATTACAAATATAGTTGTGCAAATTCAGAAGTTATGGCAAGGCAGTTCTCCTTAATGACAAAACTGACCCTGTTAACATGCAATAGAAATCCACCCATAGGCCGTTCTGTGCAACGGAGAGAATTGGGAAAGGTGAATTTAGGAAAGGTGAGTTTAATGGCAACTCAAAGTGATCTAGTATGAATGTAGAGTCTTGCGTGTTGACCCTGTAACCTTGGAGGTCATTTTGCTGTGTCAATAAAGGTTGGGTTTTTGAATCCTTTCCCTTAAACTTTATCTAAGGTTTTACCGCAGGTTTTCTTTTGCCTTTCCTTCACCTGATAACATTGTAGATGGAACTATGTAATTATTTATTCACCAAATATTAAGCCTACTCTGTGGCTCAAATTATTGTTTTAATTATTAACAAAGCTGGGTACAAATCGTGTATGTTTGATTGTAGTTAGTTTGACAATGATGTAAAGTAATGTCTTGGGTGAGATAAGCTAATATTTACTAGATTTTTGGACTTGCTATTGTGTGTGTGTGTGTGTGTGTGTGTGTGTGTGTGTGTGTGTGTGCGTGTGCGTGCGTGCGTGCGCACACTCCTTAGCTTATGTGTGCGCCCATGGGACGACATGCTGCTCGTCTCGGTCCTGAGGGGGCAGAACGTGACGGGGGTTCGTAAGGACAGGAACAAGAAGGACATCCTGGTGGAACAAATGTCTGTGGTCCTGATGAGGGCTGAGCTGCTACAGTCTCAATGCAGGTACACGCACACACACGCACACAGGCACACACACACACACAAGCACACAGGCACACACACACTAGAGTTGTAGTCAAGACCGCCTAAACCGAGACCAAGACACTACCAAGACCAGAGGGTATCGAGACCAAGACAAGACCAAGACCGACCAAGTCAAGACCAATACTGAGGCCAAGTCGGAACCGGACAAAAAAAACTAGTGTTTAAGTTACACCAATACGTGAACAATGGCGCAGCTGTTAGGAAAATATATACAATGTAACATATTTGGCACGTAGTGTACAAGTGCTGCGTCATATAACAGGTTTTGTGATGAGCATGAGCTCGCTGCTTGGTTTATACACAAACCCCCTGGAGACCTCTATGTCCGAGACCAAGACAAGACCGAGACCAAATACAGTCCTGTCCGAGACAAGACCAAGACCACGTAAAAGACCGGTCTTGAGTACTACAACTCCGCACACATATGCACACACACACACACACAGACACGTGTATAACCCGTGGTACCGTTGTGACACGCCCGCAGGTACAGGGAGTTGTACCGCTATCTTCGCGTGGTCAACACGGACGACGCCAAGCAGTGAGTGAGACGCCGGCGTCCCTACGGATCTGACCGGCGATTGGCACCGAGTCACGTCTCCTCAAACCCCCACCCTCCCCCCCTGACTCTGAACCACCAGGTCACCGTGTAGCAGTGACCCCTCGCTCTCTCATTGTCGTGCTCTCTCGCTCACTCGTGCGTCCCAGGTTCCAGGAGCTGCGGGACCTCAGGCCTCTGTTCATGTGCATGGCGGGGGACTTCTCCTCGGCCCTGTCGGCCGTGCCGGGCACCGCCCCCCGCCTCTCCCCGCCGCTGTTCCGCCTCTACCTCCGCATCTTCGACACGGCCGCGGCCCCCAGGGTCCACGTGGGCCCGCAGACGCCCCTGGACCTCCCAGAGTCCACCTGGGGGCCCATTCAAGGTCAGACACCCACGCATGCACACACGCACGCACACAGAGATATCATTTTATTACTATTATTGATATAATACAGACTATGTAGGGTGCTTTATCCAAATGATTATTTATTTATTTATCACCCACAATCATGTGGGTGATAATGTCCATCAGGAGCAGGTGAAGGGTTTGATATGGAGTTATAATAATAATAATAATAATAATAGTAATAATAATACAAAATAACCCTACCCTCATGCTTCATTATATGTTGTAGGTCTTGGTACTTTAATCGCTCTTTGTACCTTGGCACTTAGTCAGAGATGTTGTATACTAGCAATGGTTAACCTAGAGATTGAAATGGAAAGTTGGAAGCTTGGAACTTGTTCTGGTGACATTCTTACTGTATTAGCAGCAATGAAATGTTTCACCTCCTTATGACAAATGTACTCTTTGTAAGTCGATTTGGATAAATGTTATGAATGTTATGTTATGAATATAGTGCATTTCTAGGCACACAAAAACACTTTACATTATATGGAAAAGAAAAGAAAAAAAAACAGAGCAAATACAAAACCATATCAATAGGCTCCAGTGAACCATTTAAAAGGCTACAACACACCCAAGGCCTTTGGGATCAAACCCAGTGCCCCGTCTGTCTGGGAGAACACCCCCCCCCCCCCCCCCCCCCCACACCGTGAAGCCAAAGGGGTGTCTTCGGTACAACGGCGTCGACTCGTGTCTCCCCCCCCCAGGTGCCACGCCGCTAAAACGCGCGGAGCTGGTCAAGTTTGCCCTGAGGGTTCAGAGGTGCTGCACTGCGGTGAACGCCGACGTGAGTATGCGTGTGTGGGGGGGGGGGGGGGGGGGATTCTTCCTACCACCGCCGCCGGGCCGTCCGGCCGAGAGGGCTGACCCGCCTGGCGTCTCTTTCAGGCTCTCAGCTGGGCCTGTTTGCTCGCCATGGTCCACGCCCCCCCGGACACGCCCTCGCCTCTGCCGGAGCCCAGCGCCGAATTCCTAAGCGTTCGTTAAATTTTTTTTTTTTTAAATACAAAACTCTGCGTGACAACCCTCTTTGATGCGTTGTTGGTCAGCGCTTTACACACCGCGCCGCTTCCCTTTCCTCCGACCTGTTGTGCGTAGGAAGCAAAGAAAGTCACCCAGGTGATCCTGATGACGGAGCAGTCAGCCACCATACAAATTCCAAAGTTCTTCCTTGAAGTGAGTGCGTGTTACTACGGCTACAGCAGATTGTCACACGCACACGCGCACACACACACACACACACACACACCTCATTACTTAATGCAGTGAGGTCGACGCTCCGGTATGGCGTGCAGGTTTTCACGTAGCGGTGTGCGTTACGGCGTGTGCTTTGCTGCTGCTGTTCCCAGGTGTACCCCGACCACGCGCTGTTGCTGTTGGTCACGCAGGCTCTGGTGCTGCGTATCTGGAGCGGTCCCCTGAGTCCATCACTTCCTGTCATCAAGAGCTTCAAGGTGAATCCCTGGGCGCTGAACTGGCTCTGTCAGAGCCTCTCGCTGGCCCCCGAGGCCTCCCGCTCCTTCTGGCGGGGGTTCCAGCAGGAGCTGGAGGACAAAGGTGTGTGTGCCTGACCCCCACACCACACACACACACACACATCCCCGCACCCGCAATGTCGACACTACGCTCGGGATTAATGTCATTGAGAAACAAACCGTCGTCTGGAGAATGAGCTGAATCTCATTGCTATGTTTGTTCTGTCATATGTCAAATGAAAACCAGTACATCATGGGTAGTTTCATTAAATCATTTCATAAACCAACAATTCGTGTTTCACGTTTTCGAGGACCTCATATATATATATATATATATATATATATATATATATATATATATATAATATCATGTTGCTGATGCTGTACAGTGACTCACACAGGAATAACTTAATTATTAATACAAATGACCATCGCATCATTGTCCCTAACATAAATCACCTTCGGCCCGTATCCATGCTACTATTTGTTTGCTACTCCTGTTCTGTGTATCTCATAAATATCTTCTCTCTTCTAACCATTGCACCGGTCTCTTGTTGCCTAATCCTTTAGTGGTGCTGGCACTGTTTTGTCCGTAAGTGCTACCCTTTCGGTTTTTTGAATGTCACGCATGTCCTCTTCGCCCGCGGACCGCGCATTTCTAATAATGTATTCAATGTCTGCCCTCCCAGCGCAATTCACTAATACATTCAGTGAGATGAAACATTTTACAGTTGCCTTAAGGTATTGTATTCTATTAACGGCAGATTATTTCCTACATAAAGATGTTAACTCTGCATTAAGCTGACACTATTATCCTGCAGGTAAATGTGGCTAGAACCTAGACTTTGGTTCCTGGGCAGCATTATAACCTGCATCTCCATGGGCTATACTTCCCATGCTGTGTGTCATCTGCCTGTAATGTATGTAAGAGAAGAGCAAAGACAAAAGGAGACGACGACGTCCAGTTGTATTGCAATGAGTGTTGTGATGTCTTACGGTCGTCAAAAGGTCATCAAAAGGTCTCGGTGATAAAAGTAAGGTGTGCTTGGACCGGCCTTTGCTGCTTCTCTGCTTCACTGTGCATTTGTCTCTCATAGGGGATAAGGTCTCCAATCTCCCCATACAACCCTCCTCTCCACCTTCCTCTACCTCCTCTTCCCCGGAGCCGTGGGATCAGTGAGTAGCCTGTAGTTTCTACCACTCCTCAGGATATTGAAACGCTCTCACCTCCCAGACCAGAGGAGACCACGCAGCCTCTTGGTGTTTTTAATAGGCACCATGTGATTTATGACGTTACATTTGTCGTTTTTACACATCGACGCAGGGTTTTTGTTGTAATCTTGTCAATATGTCAGGGTTTTTTTTTTTTAACATCAACAAGATTCTATGTAGTGAGTTCAGCTGATGTTTTAATCTAACATGACTTGGTTATTAGCAGTTTGTAGGAGAAGTTAGGTTATCTTCTCCAAGGAGCACGCCTCACAGATGAAGCTCTCTCCCCCCTCTCCTGGCCTCCTCACGGGCACCTCTAGCGGGGTGGCTGACTGGAAACTGATTTGTCTTCCCTTGTGTTTCATGTCTTCCCCTGTTGCTGATGTGGCCCGATCAGCACATACTGTAAGTCCCCTTTACCCCGCAACTGACCCAGTTGTGTGTCCGGATGTCTGCTGTGTCTGAGTCATGTGATTGTCCATGTTATGCAGTGCTGTTGTTAACGGTGACCTTTCCCTGCTCAGCGTACAGTCCAGTCTCTGTCAAGGAGTGCTCCTCCACGGTGCAGTCCCCGGCCTCAACGATGCCTGTAAGCCAATACAACCCTGGTGTCTTGTCCTGCAAGTTCCTTATTGACAAATAACAAGCGAGGGGACAGCGATAACTTTCTCCAGATTACACATCATTTCTATATACATATATATATTTTTATATATATTTAGCTAATTTCACAGCTGGATAAACGTGTCACATGTTGAAAGCACATGGGCCTTGGTTGTGCTGTGGACCGTTGGGTGCAGAGTAGATACACGGTACACACAGCAATACACTGACCTGAACTGTGCATGTTTCCCTCGCCAAGACCTGAACACCTGTGGTCCAGCAGTGGACTGTGATCTGCCCTCTCAAATGACAGTGGGTAAGTGTACAGTCCCTGTGTGGATTTGCATTTGTGTGTGTGTGTGTGTATATATATAAAACCAGTTGCGTTGACATCAATGTTCTGTGCTGCAGCTCCGTTAGGTGCTGTCCACAGCCTACCTCCACATCCTTCTGCTGCCGCCGAATGTTGTCGGCCTTGCCTCCCACTGGGTGCGAGGTCTGTGCTCCACCGTTACGTTCCCTGCACACTGGAGCGGAACAGCTGTGAACTCTGAACTCTGGGGTCGGCGGGCGTCGTCTCGTGTCACGCACGGACGCCAGGGGTCACCAGGACATGCGTGTGTGTGAGTGTGAGAGCGTGCGTGCGTGCGTGTGTGTGTGTTTGCGTGTTTGCCTGCCTGTGTGCCTTATCCACCCCGTTTGGGTGTTGTTTTAGTGTGTATTTATGGGTTTGAATGTTTAATTTCAACGGAATGCAGCGGTCTCATTATGTTTGTTGTTTGTTCTAAAGTCACCATGTTGGTGGCTGTCTTCAAACCAAGGTTGCGTTGCGCCCGAGTTGTGATGTTTTACTTTTGTTTGGATTGCTTAGAAAAGGCAATGGACACCGACGGGTGAAAAAAGTAAATATCTAAGCTGCTTTTTATAATAAGAATAAAATGGGATTTTTTTGAAAAACAAGTGTGCTTTTTTCACAGTGATGGGGGGAGGGCCAATCCTTGAGACCCCCACAGTCAGTCACAGGTGATCATGTAAAGGTCTTAAAAAGATGTATCTCCTTCCCAATAGACCCTTTTCTCAAAGGCATCAAAATAAACACATGTGGCACTGATAACAATAATTATGGGTCAGCTATTTTAGCTACTTTAGTAGACTAAGCTAGTGAAGATATCACACATTGACACACATTAGTAAAAAAAAAAAAAGGTCTATTAGAGCAGGTACAAGTCACTGTACGACCTGTAGACACATTTCACATTAGAAGTACAGCCTTAAGGCGCAGCAACATGTTTGTGGGTCTGCATCTGTCTATAAGACACACTCAGGATCGGTGGGCCACGCCCTGCATGGTAGTGTTTGATCAAGTTGGACAGGAAACGCATCACTCTTAGGTCGTCCTCACTGCTGCAGAACCCCCGCTCCAGAAGCAGGGCTTCTCCACCGGCGATGTCGTCCCGGCCACTGCGAAGGGCGGGATGAAACGTGTACAGCAGTGCCTGATTGGCCAGGGCAGTCAAGCAGCTCTCAAGGTGGAGCAGGTACGTCCTGCCCTTGCATATGCTGGAGTGACGGTTAGCTATTTGGCCAATCAGAGAGCCCGAGTAGGCGGGACAGCGCAGCGTTCTCTGGTCCAGGTCCAGCAGGGCCAGATAGCGGCTGTATCGAGCCAGAGAGTGGAGCACAGCCAACGACGCGGAAGAGGAGGTTCTGTTCACAAGGGAATCCAGACAAGAGGAAGACAAGACAATCAATGAATTGCTTTTACACAGGTTGAGATCAGTCTGGTATACCACTCACAGAGTCAAAATGTTACCCCACGGGTAAGGAAATGCACTCATCGGCTTAATATAGCGATGCTGAATATTTGTAATGTAATACCCCTGACCATGACGTGTCATGTTTAGGAGCATTGGCACAAAAACCTACATGCATACAATTTAGCGTGGCGAGTGGTAATGACACAGCAACTAAAGCGGTGGTTGGATGATGTGCTACCTGTGCAGGCCTATGAGCCTCCAGGCGAGCAGGTCAATCAGCTGAAGGGGCTTGGCTAAAAAGGGCAGCACGGCGGTCCTGTCTGGAGGACCGGCCGCGGGAAGGAACAGGGTGAGCGCCGACACCAGCTTCCTCACCGAGCCCTCGTCCCCTCCCATCACCACCAGGGGCCGGCCGCTGAGCAGACAGAACACGGCCTGCTGGGAAAAGGAGTTCCGCTGAATGAACCTCAAGGCCCGGAGGCCGGCCCTCTTCCTCCGCCGCTGGTCGTGGCGCCGGTCGCCGTGGGCCTGCGAGGGGGACTTGGAGGAGCAGGTGGACTCGGACGCCTCGTCCACGCTCAGCGTCCGGGTGGGCGTGCAGGGCGGAGACCAGGCGTCCTCCGCCGCCGCCAGCGCCGTGGAGGCAAACTTCACATGGAGGTCCGAGGCTGCGGCCGCGCTCTCGGCCCGGAGGCAGGACGGGGATTTGGAGGGAGGCGCCGCCGCCGCCGCCACCGCCACTTTTTCTTCCGCTGCAAAAACAATTGTATGATGCATCAAAACCTTTGGCCGAGGAAACGGACTGCAAAGGGTGCAGGTTTGGCTACTGATTCGGGGGGTTTCCAATCCAACAAAACATTCTTCTAAATGCATATTATAATGTAAAGCATAGCTTTCCCCCCCACATTGGAGAAGGGCCATGTTACGTTTCTACCGTTTCCAACACGCTGAAAACAGACCGTCCTCCACTCACCTCGGCGCCTGTCTGTGATCTCCCCCGGCACGCCGTCCTCCCCCCGGCCCCCCTCTCCCCCCGCACTCCGGCCTTCCCCCGTCTCGCCCCGGACCCCGCGGGGGGCGGCGCCCGTGCAGCCGGGGGTCTCTCCTGCGTCGGGCGAATCCCTCTCCGCCCGCGGGGCCCAGCGTGCCCCGTTGTCCCCGGCGACGCCCCTCAGTTCCCTGCGCTCGCCCCGCAGGACCGCCGCCGCCGCCGCCACCACCCCCCCGTCGCCGCCGTCGTCCCAGCCGTCTTCTGCCCGGTGGACAGGCTCCGCCTCCAGGCTGTAGTACGGCGTGCGGGGGTCTTCGGGGTCCTCCTCCTCCGTGATGGCCTGCAGGTCCTCGGGGACGATGGAGTCCGTGGTGCTCAGCACCTCGATGCTGTCCTCGCTGTTGCCGCGGACGGCGTACGCGCGCACGCGCCGGCCGCACGGCGTCTCCGGGGGCGTGTGTCTGGGGCAGAGGTCGCCCTTCCCGAAGGGGCCTTCTTGAGAGTGGAAAGGGAGGAAGAGGCATCGAGCCGGCAGGGGTTAAATGTTGTCGGGACTAGGCGTATTTGAGAACGCCGCGGTCGTGACAACCCTCAAGACTGTTATAAGACTGAAATAAAGCATTCAACGCTGTGTGTCTTAAGTGATATGACCGCCTGAGCATAATGTCAACTTTTTTAAGAATACACATAAACGGCATTTGAAGTCATTTCATGGACATGTATTCATGTATCAATAACACTGATTGCACATATGCCATATTAAGTCCCTTTGCCCATATAGTTCATTCATTCACACCCTTTCCCACAAGAGTCAGCGACCTCAAGGCCGTTGCCGGGGGGGGGGGCTTGACGTACCTCTGTGGTCATCCTCCACCGCGGCGCTCTGTGTCCGGTACGACCGCTCCGTCCCCAGCACCTCGATGCTGTCCCCGCTGCTCACGCTGCCCGCCATCTCCGCCGCCGCCCCCTCCTCCTCGGGACCCGGGGCCGGCGGGCTCCTCCTCCTCCCCTCTGTCTCCGCCTCCAGCTTGATGGGGAGCTCCTGTACGCAGGAGAAGAAACTCTCCAGACTCGGCCACGCCCCTTTGTCCTCCTTCGCCACCGCCGCCACCGCCTCCTGCTGCTGCTGCTGCTCGCCGCCATCCTCCTCCTCCTCCTCCTCCTCCTCCTCCGGATCGCGGTGCTCAAACAGGAAGTGGGTCAGCGGGAGCCCCCGGCGGTAGTCGCGGATCAGGCGGGCGCTGAGCAGCGCGCCGCGGTCGCCGCGCAGTCGCCGCTCCGTGTCGGTCAGCCGGTCCACGGTGACCGACAGGAAGTAGGCGTCGCTCAGCTCCTCCAGGGTCTTCAGCCGGCGCTCCAGCCGGGCGCCGCCGGAGGAGGAGGAGGAGGAGGAGGAGAAGCAGGCGGGGTAGACCACCGCGGGGGGCGACGGCCCGCGCGGATCGCCCACGCCGTCCGCCGGGTCGTAGGGCAGGAAGCCGGGCTGTTTCAGCTTCCTGTTTGGGTAGGCCGTGACCTGTCGCAGGAGGTCCCGGAAGTTCAGGATGGAGCGCTCCAGAGCGCCGGGCCCGTCGTTGTCGTCGCCAGGCTCCTCCCCCGCGCCGGGGGGCCGGTCGGCGGGGTCCTGAAGCCCCGCCCCCTGCTGCTGCTGAGTCAACCGCATGTACCTGGAAATAGAAAATATGAACGATGATGATGATGATGATGATAGTGATGATGATGCTGATGATGATGAAGGGTGAATGATGTAATGGAAAATATGTGTACAATTTTGGAACTCAGCCGGACTGTGTTATAATAATTATTGGGACCTTGTGGTCTTTATTTGTCATTCCCATGTGACATGGGAACGAAATTCGTTCTCTGCATTCAACCCATCCTATTGTACATAGGAGCAGTGGGCTGCTATGATCAGCGCCCGGGGAGCAAGTTGGGGTTCAGGGTTCAGTGTCTTGCTCAAGGACACTTCGACATGCAGACAGTTTTTGGAAGTGGGGATCACAGGGATCGAACCCCCAACCCTACGGTTAGTGGACGACCACTAACCATCCGCTCTACCCACTGAGCTACTGCCGCTACTGTGTTATCCAACAGATCTCACAGCGACCTCGGGTCCATGTCATTAAGTAGCAGGTTGAGGCCATTCGCGCGGGCGGAGGGCTGCAGGTTAGGCTGAGGACTGTTCTCAAACCCAGCGCCCTGTGGCTGGCTACACGTCAAACCCCTCGACCGCCACCAGCCCCCCCCTCCCCTCCCCTCCACTTACTCCAGCTGCTGCAGCTTCCTCTGCAGCTCGGCGGCGAAGGCGCGGCGGTTGCCCGTCTTGAGGCTGTCGGAGGCCTGGGTGAAGCGGGCCGACAGCTCGCCGAAGTGCTCCATCAGCTTGCGGCGGTCCGACGACACGTAGGCCATGCAGAAGGGCCGCACGAAGCCCCGCGCCTCCAGGTCGTACAGGGTCATGTGCTGCACGTAGGCGAAGGCGCCGTCCGCCGAGTCGCCCATCACCACCCGGGAGTCCTCGGCGAAGTTGATGCGCGGGCCGGGGTAGGCGGAGGCGGCGGCGGCGGCTGGGAACGCGGCCTGGTAGTCCACCGACATGATGCGGACGGAGAAGTGGTTGAGGTCGAAGGAACCCAGGACCCGGGGGTCTTCCGGGATGGTCATCACCGGCTGGGGGCCCACCTGGGGGAGGGGGGCGGGGGAGGGGAGGGGAGACGCACGGGCACACACACACACACACAGACAAACACAATAGGGATATATCATCATTAAACTCATAGGCGCGCGCACACACACGCACACATACACACACACACACACACACAAAATGGAGATATATCATCATTAAACTCATAGGCGAGCGCACACACACACACTCATAAACACAATAGTAAGTCATCCTAACACACACACACACACACCTGCTCTGAGAATTCAGCAATCAGTACGAAGTCCCTGTGGAACTTGGCTGCGGTGGTCCAGGGGTTGGAGGGGGGCTCGAGAGGGATCGACAGCTCGTTTGGCAGAGCAGGTGTGTCCTGGTGGTAGGTGGCCTCCACATCGAAGCCCTCCCCACCCGTGAAGACCAATAGGTCGGGGGAGCCGATCATCGTCACCCGGTGATGGTAAGAATGATGATGATGATGATGATGATGATGATGATGATGACGGTCTTTTGGTAAAGTTCAACCCATTGAGTCTTGTACCGGACGGTCTGAAAAAAACGATGTTGGTTCAGAAGAACGGATCTCCATTTTCTATACACATGAACATGACATGCCACGAAAGTAGGCGCAGGAGACGGATCGCCGGGTCGTTGTAGAGTTGTATCACTTGAGATCAGGAGATCTTGTGGTTCGGCTTGCGCTCCTGAGCTCCAGTGAGGGACCTCAATGACTCAGCTTTTGCAGGCGCTCCATTGGAAGGCGAAAGGGAATTTATTGTGCGGTTCAACAGCCACGGTGGGCCGACGTTAAGTTTCCATTTCCATTGAAGGAACGCGATCATGGGATTCTATAGGAGACCTTGTTACAGCGACCTAGTTGGTTGAGAAAACAAACAAAAACAAAACAAACAAAAAAACGAACGGCGATCACGTTAAAACAAGTCCCAGGAGGCGTTCGGCATAAAAGGTTTGATTATGAAAAGGAGAAGCGAAAAGTCGCCCTCGGGGCACTCGGGGCTGATCACACGGTCCAACGTGGTTAGGGGATGCCTTCCTCTTTTTTTCTTTCTATGTCAGAATTGCAGAACAAGCGTACTTCTTGAGCGGTCAATCGGAAACATTACAAACACAGGCGAGAAGCCTCGCCTGCTCTACATCCAGATTTAGCCTTGTGACAGCTGACTGCTGCGTGTGGGTCACTGCACTTCAGTCGGCGACTTGCGGGAAGAAAAAAAAAACAGACGCTCTGGTCGCGAATTAAATCATGAATGAACACTTCGACGAATGAACACAAAACGACTGCGAATAAGACGCCTCGGTAAGAATGCAAAAATAATCCTCCGAAAGTTCTCGACGGAAATAGTACTCGTTTTGGAAGAAAACAAACTATAGACTTTTAAAAGTGGAGGCCCGGAGACGACGTGCGCAGGCCGCCTTCAGGCACATGATGCCTCGTAGTGAATTCCTTTCCCATCAGCGCCCCCAGCAGCAGTCAGCACGCCGGGGACTGAATGGACGCTCCGTCGTGACCTTGTCTCACCGACACACGTGAAAGCTTTTTTTTTGCTGAGCAGCAAGCAGCCTTGTGAAAAATATCCAGGGGTGGATGCATATCTTGTGAATATAACTTCTGAAAATAATCCTTTTTGTTGTTTCGTCTGAGATGAAGTCGTTTTTGTGGCTGGAATTAAATTTTGTGGTTTGCCTGCCTATGTGACCAAAAAATAAATTATCCATCCAAATAAGGTTATTTTTTTATGTTTTTATAAACGTCTCAGCGTCAACCTATGAAATAGGAAATGCAGTTTGTGAAAAACAGATGCTATCTTAGTTGCGATTCAACAAGACCAAGAACCGAAATAAGTGCAACCACTTTATTTTCTCATTCAAACTGAGGAAATATAACTTTCTCCTACTCACCATCAACAAAAAAACAAAAACTTGCACCCTGCAGCCATATGAAATTGCACACAACTCACCCCCTAAAAGACAATTCAGATAAAAAAAATATTGCACTATATTCCACCACCAGGTCTCCAGTCATAACATGTAACATTAGATAAATATAATCAGAATTAGATGACGGTAAATTAAATGAATTGCTTATAGATGAGGCAACGGTTGCCATGTTGTTGGCAAGGTAAAACCTAATTTTTTTCAACATAGGCAAAATAAGATTCTGTGCTGAAGAGTTACATACTGTACACCTTGACAGCCTCACTTGGCACTGAACTTTGCATGAAGCCCTGTACCTCGTTCTGCTAGCACTCAACATAGCCTGAAACCTTGTTCTTTTGGCACTGAACATAGCCCGAATCATTGTTCTGTTAGCACTGAAAGTGGCCTAAAACCTTGTTCTGTTAGCACTGAACATAAGTCTGAAACCTTTTTCTGCTAGCAGCGAACACAGCCCAAAACCTTGTTTGGCTGGCACTAAACATATAGCCTGAAACCTTGTTCTACTAGCACTGAACTTAGCCTGAAACCTTGCTGTATTATTCCTTCAGAAGCACAATGATTGGCACAGAAATTACTCCCATCACGTTGTCTGTGAAGGGGTCACCATTAGACACTTGACTCATTGTAGAGTTTGAGAAGGGTTTCTTTAAAAGCAAATAGTTTCACAAGCGATACATTCTGCAGCCTTCGCTATCCGTCATCGTGACGAAGCGGTCGTATTTCATACAAACACTTGGAGAGCTTTGAACATCGGGCTGTGTCTCCACAGAGTATGAAGTGTCCCGCTTCTCCTGTTGTACTGTCGGGGGTGTTTGGGGATGACCTTGCCACAGCAGTCATTTCCCCGCAATCCCGTAGCTTCTTGTGACAAGCGGTGGGAAACCCACGTCACGTTTTGGGACACATCTTCGGGTCTGCAATGGCTTTGAACAATAACGGGTCATTTTAAAAAAAGTTTCATTCACTTGACACTGCGGTCTGCGGTCGTCGGGTTTAGTTCTGATCTTTGTGCCGTGTGTGTAATGTGTGCCCGTGTCCCCCCCCTGCAGAAGGCTATATGAGCAGTATTTCAGGCTCAGACATAGCGCAGTAGAGCATGAAGCCCATCTGGTCCACCTGATCTTCAGACAGACTGCCCAGGAGATTGACCGCCGGCTTGAAGTAACTGTGCAGCACGCCTTGCTCCAGGCAACCGATGAGCTCCACGATGCACTGCTGGAAGCGCACCTCCAGGCTCCCCTCCGACCAATCGCTCTCCCGGTCGCTGAGGTGAAGGACGAGGTTGGCCAACGGGGCGGAGGGCATGGGCCTGAGGGCGGGGTTCAGCTTGCACACCGCCTTGAGGGTCTTGAGGACGCTCCTGCGGCAGCCGCCGTCCGACTCGTCGAGCTGCGCCAGCCGCCGGGTCTCCCACGGGTACAGGGAGAGGTGCCAGGCGTTGACCCAGGGCGCGGTGAGCTCCGGCTGGCCGGTCAGGACCACGTCCTCCTCCCTCAGGACCGGTATCATGGAGATGAAGAGAGAGGGACTACCGCTGCCTCTTCCTACTCCGTCTGGACCCTCGGGCCTGGAGAGCCAAAGGCAATGCATAGCGTTTTCCACACCGTTTGTAAACAGACATTTTGGCAGCAAGAAGTCCAGATCAACATGCTGATCTGAAATTGCTATGCTTGCCGAGACACTTGTTTTGATGTAACAGACAAGATTCTGACTTTCTGAGTATCACAAGCTCTTTGTAATAGCATTGATGACAACCTTTCACTAGTTTGCTCATTATTTCATTGAGCCAGTTCAGCCAGGTTCAGGGCACACGCACGCACGCATGCACGCACGCACACACACACACACACGCACGCACGCACGCACGCACACACACCGTATCTCGAGGGAGAGTTCTGGTCCTCCCAGCACAGGCCTGACCAGTAAGTCCAGAGTGCTGCTGATGGACGGCCAGTTCATGGTTTCCATAACGGTCTTACTCAGCATGTTCACCAGAGCTTCTGAGGACAGGTAGCCCCCCACCAGGAACCTAAGAGAGACCACCACACACACACACACACACACACACACACACACACACACACACACACACTCTTATCAGTATATCACCTTTTCATTTGACACACCGTCTTCAGCCTGCCTACTGCGTAGACACCTGGCTTGTACGGGTTTATCTCCTTGTGCATAGACCACTGATCCAGCCCTGCTGTGCCAGAGCTTTTACTGAGATGAAGATGTGATTGGCACTCGACTGATACTACTTACTATCCTTCCTCCCTACCGTGCATGGACTCTATAGCTTCGCCACACATGATAGCACTCCACAAATCACCAGAGAACTATCGCCAGGATTATTTATTAGATTTGATGTATTAGAACTGGAAATTAAATGACTGTAGTAAGGAGTTTGTGACGTGACACCATCCTCAGATTCCGGTCAAAGTTTAATGCTAATATAACGTCAATGATGTTTATCTTTGTCTTGAATGTCAGTTTTACAATAAAGTGAGGGGACTGTATTAGCCTCAATACAACCAAGAAGAAGGAGCTGGATCTACCTGCTGACAACATAATTCACATTGCCTGTGAACCGAAGACCATGCAAAAAAAAAATCACGTGGAATTATCGACCCAGAGGTTTTTGAGGGCTAACATCCAATATGTTAGCCCTATAAATAGAAAAATATTACCCTACTCCCAGACCTCCTGGGATGAACACAGCGGGGCGTACTCCTCTGGGTCTCCTCGCCACCCACACGCACCTGTCCCAGTAGCTCCGCCCACCACGCACCTGTCCCAGTAGCTCCGCCCCCGGGGGAAGTACTCCAGGTTGACCCGTCGGACCATCCAGTGCAGCGGATGGGTCAGGAGGGTCTCCTCTCCGGGGATGAGACGCCACAGAGACGCCTCCAGCTGCAGAGGCACCAGCAGGCACGCGTGGTCTGCCCTCACCACCTACACACAGACAGACACCTCACTTTACTTTAGTCCCCCGAGTAGAAACTTTAAGTTTTAGGCCTTGAGGCACATTATGCAACCACATGCATGTAATACAACAGTAATACAATAGAGTAATACAAATGAGTGTATCTCTCTCTCTCTGTCACACACACACACACACACACACACACTCTTTTGCGGGCTAATAATATGGGTGTGGAATCATTTTGTATTTATTTGGATGACATGAATGAATAATATTGTGACACATTCACATGATTCTGAGAGGTGAGATGCAACTCATTGGCATTGGGTAAAATCTTTCACAATTTCGTCAGAACTCTTTCGTCAGAACTCTTTCGTCAGAACCACGAGTACCTCGGCCCCCTCCCCTGTGTATCTCCTCTCGGGAGTAAAAGAAAGAAGCCCCCCCCCCCCCAACCCCCCCCCCCCTCCATTTGTGTCAGAGTCGGCGCAAACCTCCAGGTCATCCAGCAGGGAGCCCCCCAGGCTCATCTCCCCCAGGGGCATGTCAGGGTGGCGGGTGTGGAGGAAGCCCTGGATCTCCGTGCAGATGTCCAGCGCCAAGGACTGCACCTTGCGCACCTCCAATGGGCTCAGTGCTGCCCGCGTGTAGTAGAACTGCTGCAGCCGCTCCTGCATCCACACAAACACACGGCACGACTTCACCATGGGTACGACGAGGTGCCTACGGTTACCACATAACAGAGACATTTTAACGCGCCTAATAATGTACCTGGAGTGTGGGGGCACACGACTGGACTTTCTGGGGTTTGATGTCAGACTTTGGCTGAATATCCAGACTAGATTTTTCACACAGATCCGCTGACAGAGAAAGAGAAATAAGATGTGCTTGGGAAGATTTGGCAAATTGTTTCAGCATATTAAGCCCTCTGGCATCTGTCAGTGGCTGTGATGTATCCAGTACCTCGCTGCTGTTTGGTTGCCTTGGCAACCTCTTTCATGACAACCCCTTCTAGGCTCTTCCCTATCAGTGTTGGGGAAGTAGAGGCCAAACTCAGCTCTTCCCAGCTCTCCACCATCTTCTGCTCCACCTTCTCGTCCTCGGCAGCACGGCCAGCACGCTCAATCAGCTGAACAAGGCCACAGGTCATCAATCAGACACATGGGTAAACAAGCCACTGTTTGTTTGCATACGATCATGTACTATATGCAATATAACCAAAAAGGGATCTCAGTCGAAAGGAACCTTATCATAAAAAGGACAGAGAGTTTAACATACAAGCAAAGTGAATCTAGATGGCATCACCCAATGGGCGAAAACCACGCCGACACACGCACACACACTCATTCATTCACTCACATGTTTGACAACAAGCGTCGCGATTCCCAAGACCGCAGCCCCGCCCACTCCTAAAACTAATCGGGCATTTGACAACAAGAAGTCGATCACGACTGCAATGCCCTCTTCTCCTCTCCTTCTGCCGCTGCGGAAGTCCATCGCTACTTTTGAATGTGGTGAACCTAAGGAGGGAGAATTGTTATTGAGAACAGACAGGCAATACATAAATCCGTTTTTTTGGCATCCGTATTGTGTGTAAAGATGGCAGTATTGTGCCATCTTCCGTTTTACAGCGTGTATTTGCCTATAAAGAAAACCTATGGGGAACCAGGCGTATCTCGTTCTACCAAGGTTGGGTCCTGAGTATGGGCCTGTACAAGACAGTCTGACATATTGGAAAAGGTGCCATCCACGTCCTTCCAAAATATCCTATTTATAGACGCTTGCGACAGGCACGTTTCCCTGTTTAAATATATAACTAGATTCCACAGAATGACTTCTCCAGTCCTTGGCGAACCTGTGCGTTACTTTCAAGAACACATAACACATAGCAGACTTGAAGTGAGCTGTACACAGGACATTTGATAACGGACCGTTGACAGATGGTTGTCTACAACTGCGATGTTTTCAATTTTAAGATCTTTGTTGCAACATCAGTGCGCACGTCCATCATCGTAGTTGTTGTTAGCCGTGTTGCATGGATGACAGCGTCTGTTAACGTTAAAGTTAATGATCTGATCCGAGGTAATGCAACTATTGTTGTTAGTAGCCAGCCTCGCTGTAGATGTCAACAATAGCTGCGCTATACAAAGATTGAGGCAAACGTCACAACAGTTGCTGTCTGCTAGGCTACGCAAGGTTCCCGTTAACATTGTTAGTGGGTTTACCACACTATCACACGCCGTCACTCCCTGCCCACATTGACGCACCTTACCACCAAATAGGGGGGATTCCTATTCCTCAGCGCAAATCATTGAAAAACCTGAGTTTATACCAGTTTACACTGTTGAACACAGATGCGGCCAGCTAAACTAGCTATCGAGTAGCAGCAGCCATCCGGCCGATTCTGGTCCAATAGGAAGGAGAATGACTTCTGACGTCATTCGCCGGCAGGACAGAGTACAACTTTACAGATTGAGGAATCGAATCAATTGAAAAAGCAACAGATATTTGTTCTTTTAGTTATTTCAAAAAATGCTTCACAGTCCTATATTACGTCCATGGAGTATTACATGAATTAATCAATTTTTATTATTTTGAATTTAATTTTGATTTTACTTTCTGCATATTTGCTTTATCGTTTGTAGCTTTACTGTATATTTTGAATATGCTGTATTGGTCAAATATTAGTAGACATATACTTCTTACATAAAATGTTAATTTGAAAAATACATCAAAATACAGGCCAAACTTAAAAACATGTATCTATGACCAAGTGAGATGAGACTGGCAGAATTTAAGGCCTCCGTTAAAAAGGATGTGGTTTACCGCCCTAGCTCTGTGCATAAAGGCAACATTGTTTTTTAGTAGTCAGACAATACATCTTTTTACATTGGCTGTGCCTACTTTTTTTTTAATCTTTCTTAACAGCAACCTATAAGATCTGTCCCAATGGACAGATATTAGATTATGGATTCAATTTCCTTCTTTTCATACCCAAGAGGAAACTATGTGACACACCATGCCAGTTTAACATCATATTCCACTTACAATGCTTGAAGAGGTGTTGACATCAACTTTCATGTGGGAAATGTGGAAACCATCTCACAGCCTGGATAAAACACACCTATGTGCAGCAACTGTTGAGTATATTAAGCCTTCCAATACACAGACATTTTTCAAATCAGTTTATCACTATACCAAAAAGGAATGATTGTGTTTGATACTTGTTACTCCTAATTCCTCCCATACAAAGAGGCATGTGAATGAACCTCACCATTTCATTATTTGACTTGAAGGTGTCATATCTGTGAAACAATACCTGCTAACAAACAAAGTTTATTTTACCGTCTGCCATATTATGTTTGATATATGAATGTGTGAAACTGTGGTAATCAACGGCCAGACCAGAAATAACTTCAGACAACGCAGCATCATGTGGATCAGACCTGTATATGTGAAAAAACTAAAAGGTTTCTTTCCGCACAAAGGTTCTTCCAATCAAAGTCTTTACAAACGTTTTTTGTACAATATAACAAGATTCAATAAACTTCAAGTTATGCTTTGTACATGTTTATATATACTTTCCCCTTTGACTGACGTTAGCTTTTAAGGTCTGTACAACTTTGTTACAAAAAATACATGCCATTTTGATTTCTATGAACATAGAAACAAGATTTCTTTTAATAAGGAATAGTAACAGTAGAAGAACTGCGCATGACAGTAGCGTATGAGTTTCTACCAAGTATAGCAAAGATGCTGACTTAATTTGCCAAAAGAAAGAGACCGATTTATACTCCATGAAAAAAACAGGGTGACGAGTTTGCCCTTCAGAATAAAACTTGAGCATTCACGTTACAAATTCAGTTATAGAAACAAGGGACGTTGTATGCTGTGTGTGTGTGTGTGTGTCTGTGCGCGTCAAGCCTAATGACGCCTCATCTTCACTTTGCGTCTTTGTGAACTCTCTTTGTGTTTCTCGTACTCCTGCCCACGCCTCCAGTAGTTCTCAGAGCTGCTGCTGCTGCTATGGCGACGGTGGTGGTGAGAGTGGGAGGGGCGTCTGTTCTCCTCCTTATCCATCTCCAGAACCCTCGGCCTGATGGACCAAAGTACCAAAGCAATGTCATGTGTATTTTAGCCATCCCAATGGAAGAAAAAAAACATGTGCAAGTCTTGGTGACCAACAAGTCTTGGTGACCAGACTGATGTGACCTTAACATACAAGCATCTCAAACAGAACCGCTGAAGAAGCACGGCGGGACGAAGGGCGGTACCTGTGAGCGGCGTCCGGGTCCGCTCGGCGCCTCGACCGCTTGGCCTTCAGGGGGACCGGCCGTTCGGGGGGCAAGGAGCTCAGCGGGCTGTCGACGTCCAGGCGAGGCGCGTCGGGCCGGGTCCTGAAACACGCCGTACACAAACAGAACCGGCGGGGCCTTGAGAGGCGCCGAAATCGACGAGCGCGGGAAGCGGGTCCCGATGGGGGACAGAACGGGCTTTTCACTCACTTCCTCAGGATGATGACGGCGCGCCTCTCCTTGATGTCCTGCGGCCGGATGCAGTGGGTGATGTCATCAGCAGCATAGCCGCTGAGGGGGAAAGAGGGATTCAAAGGATATCTCATGGGTTTCATTCAGGCGCCCGTCGCGGAGAACACATCGTTGGCCTGGTGTATTACCAACCTGAGGACTGTGACGCTTCCTCTCCTCACGGGCAGGACCAGCACCGGCTCCGATACCCGGATGGGTTTGAACTGGAACCTGCAGCCGAAGCTGAGGGCGCTATCGCTGAAGAAGGACACCGACACTATGGGCCTCGCAAATATGTGCAGGGGGTCCACATGCGACACAATACAACCTCCTGGCTGGTAGTCATTGATTACAGCACTGTTCACAAAGCCCTCTGGGATGATCCCGTCAGACACCAGACGCTTGATGACCAGCTCATCAACCCAAGCAGGGATGTCGTCCACCTCCCCTTTACGGTACAGCCGTTCCTGGCCCGGTCCACGTTTCTCCAGCTGGGCACCATACGTGTATCCCTCTCCAAAGAAGTACTTGTTTCGGAGAGGTGCCCTGTCCACAGTGTGCTCCCGGTATTGTCCAGCCTCTCCGATGGCAACCACCTCGTCTATCTTATCTTCAATAAGGGCACACTCCTCCGATGAGAATAAGACCTTCTGTACGATGCCACTTTTCACACGGCGAGCCTCATGCTCGCGGCTCTCCCCGGGGTCGTCGCTGTGTTCAACCTCGTCATCATCGGACTCTCGGAACTTGCGCTTTCGAACCTTTCCGCTGCCATTTGTCCCATCGACGTGTTTGTCTTTATACGCCTCCTCCCTGTGCGGGGTCATGGACTTGAGCTTGTCCCTCAGGTCAGAGAACCCAGTGGCTGCCATCCTGTATTCCTAACGTCTTATGTTGCTTGCTAACATACAGTTTATGGACGTTTCATTTCAGAACTTTAACCCGACCTTATTCAACGCAACGTAGCTGTATGTCGATGGACATTAGCTTAGATAGGACACGAATATAAGCACACAGCGTCGCATAATTACCTCACTTAATCTTTCGGTGCGAAAAGAACAGTTTACGCACTAAATATAGATGTACTGCATTCTATACTCCTGGTGTAAATTATGTTAATCACACAAGACCAAGACTAATGTTGGCTAGCGGAGCTATTTTGGCTAGTTGTTTAGCTAGCCTGGCTTGATTTCTCTGCTAGTGACTGGTAGCGCCAATAAACTACGCAGCATTTCACATGACAATATTGGAATCCAAACCTTGGTAGTTGTTTACAAGTGCCTCGATGCTAATTCATGCCAAAGCTATAGAAGAGGAACACATTCCTGCAAGACAGAGTTAGTTTTTGGTGTCATGACTCGTCTCCAAGAGGGCTGAAAATAAACTCGTGTAACCTGCCAGTGGTCTGCGCATGCTCAGAAGTAGCCTGTCACTTGGAGCGGCACTATCACGTTTCAAGAGGCTCGAGAAATGCAAGAAAGGCGATAAATACAAATTCTTTCTTTATTTGCGTAAAAATACAAAATAAGTATTCTTTTTTTTTTTTATATATATAAACCTATCGGTGCAGTGTTGTCTATATCTGTACAAAACACACGATGTGGACATACAGTATTTAAGCAATATATGTTTTTTTTGTTTGATGTGCAGTATTTGAGTGGTACAAGCATTAAATATTAACTCTCACTTACTTTTTACACAGCATGAGTACTCATACACAGCACGAGTACATGAGTACAAAAATAGAAATAAATACAAGTACAAATTAGAAAAAATAAACTGCTTCTCAGTTGTAATTATTTAAGATAACAATCAATAGGCCAATAGACTTTCCTCCATTTTAGAACAAACAACATTTTATGAGAACTTCTTCCTTTATAAATGTCAAGGCCACTCAAGTGTAAAAAATGATTACCCTGAAGTAAGTAAATACATACATATTGACTATAAACAATGCTAGATGGTTTGCCCTACTGGTGGTGTCATAGTCAGCTAGTCCATCCATCTTGTCCCTATCTTGGAAACCATTACAAAAATATTTAAAGAGGTCATTATTCTCAGTCTGTAAGTTCTCCACATGAAGAAACACCTGAATAAAATAAGAGGTAGAGGTTACGTGGTAGATTGTCCTTGAATGAGTGATTGATTGTGTACATAGACACTTGTGTCAGTGTGTTTGTGCTGTGTGGTGCGTTTGTGTGCATTATGTCCTTGTGCTCACAGGAGTGGGCGTTGCCCTGAGTTACAACATGGTGATTTCACTCGCCGGGAGAGTTAGCCTCTTCTCCCGCAGCGACATCATGTTCTCCACCTGCATGGCAATCACCCGACACAACTCCAGGCCCTGTTTACACGCACAAGAAAGTAGAGAAGTCAAATGGAGAAAGACAATGAAGAAAACGAGAAAGAAACTCAAACTGCAGTGTGAGTTTCTCTGTGGTTGCGTTGGTGGGCCTCCCGACCTGCTCCAACTGAAGCTGCACGACCCTCTGTGTGTTCATGTCTCCCAGGGTGAGGTCTACGTAGGGGTAGCTTGTGCCAGCAGTGGGCCTCTGGGTGCGTGTGGACTGCACCTCCGCCAGGGGGACCACCAGAAGGATTTCCTGCACCACAGGGACACAGGAGTTATTACACAACTGCAGGCCACATCCCCCCTCTCTCTTGAAATAGGCTCTTATCTCTTGGACATTGAACTGGAATGTAATCATTCATTCCTCTGCTTACCTCTTGTGTGTGTGTGTGTTTGTGTGTGTGTGTGTGCGTGTGCGCAGCGTTCGCTTACATGCGTGTCCTTGTGCAGAAAGTGTAGGCCGTGCTGATTGACGGCGAGAACACAAGGGGCGTACAGAGAGGTGGAGCTACTGCTCTGGATGTAGAAGAAGGAGGAGCCGAACATATGGAAGGCGCTGACCAGCCCTGAAAGACGCATTAAAAACACAGCGCGTCATTCGCCGGAGCGCCAAACCTGAAGGCGGCAACCCCGGTCTCCCCCCCCCCCCAACCCCCCCCCCCCCGTCGACGCCCGCGGCACGGCCTCTCACCCAGGTACTGCGCTCTGGCCTGGTGTGCGCTCAGCGACTGTACTTGCTGCATGTGCTGTGTCACCATGGTAACCCACTGCTGGGGCGGCTGCTTTCCAAAAAGAGGCGGGGGGATGTACTCCGACAGGTCGTGGCTGTGGCGTCAGGGATGCGGCGGGCGGGAAAAGGGAAAAAAAAAATCAGGTGTGGTTAAACAGGAACACCACACCTGAGGAGGAGAGATACGCCAGGATGCTGGAGGGGCGCGGATGGCTGTATGGTGGGTGCTCGTACATGCTGGGGATGAAGATGATGTCCTTGGCTCTGTGCTGCAGGGATGCTAATTTGGAGATCTGGTGGAACTGCTGATCGCTTACTTTCCCCCGGGGAAGAACGTTTAAGAGGCCTTTACGGTAGTCGGGCAGGACCTAGGCAGAGAGGCAAAACCACAAACACACACACACACACACACGGACGCACGCAATACGCGCACACACACACACACAATACGCACACAAGCATACGCACACACACACACACACAGACGCACGCAATACGCGCACACATACACAATACGCACACAGGCATACGCACACACACACACACACACACGGACTCACGCAATATGCGCACACACACACAATTGGCACACAGGCATACGCACACACACACACACACACACACACACACACACACACACACATACACACACACACACACACACACGCACGCACACACACACACACACTAAGAATGATTATAACAAACGACACAAGCCAGCGTAACGACGAGTGCATTAGGCTGACAACATCTGCTCAGCGCTGCCGCCTGTGGCCCGCTACCTGGTTGTAGTGCATGGACACACAGAGCTCGCTGTCGAACTTGAGTGGCTGGGTCCAAACGACCCGGCGGAACCAGAAGCTGTAGTTGCTGTCCACCTCCTCCGCCTCTGTGGCGACGTCCAGGATGTACTCCTGCTTGTTCAGGGGACGCACATTCTGGCCTGCACACAGTGCACGCACACGCACACAGGCACGCACACGAGCACACACACACACGCACACGCGTGCACAAACGATACACACACGATACGAAAAATAAGTAAACAACTTGTTTGATATATGCGACATGTTTGCATGCGTGCAAGTGTGTGTGTGCACATGTGTTTGTATACGTGTGTGTGCACCTCTGCTGGTGACCAGGAAAACTGCGTACTCATCCATGACCTCTAGCCTGTGCAGGCCCATCTCATAACACAGCTCCTCGATCACGTCCAGAGCGACCTGGAAAGTACAGGAGCTTTAAAGGTCACCTGCAGCCCCCCCCCCTCCCCCATTGCACGTCTTCCTTTAAGATGTGCGAGGCTAACCGCCAGTACTGTTACATTAATGCATTCGCTTTGGAGCCGCGAGCATACATTTTGCAACCCCCCCTCCTGAATTTCAACTTGGCAAAAAGTAGATGTCTCATACTCAAAGCAGTGACCCCCGTTCACCTTGATGTGAAATATTGAATCAAGCTGGCAGCATAAGGCCTGAAAATGTGCTCTAAATAAAACGGATACCCAAACTCCATGCATCAGTCCACGTCGCAGGAGGCCATCTGTCTCTGCCATTCCCTTAGTTAGTTTACCCGCAAACCGCCAAACCTGGTCTGGTGTTGTGCGTGTGCTGCAAGTTAATTCACACGGACGGTTGATGTATCTTTGCAGGGGGAAAATGCAAAATGAAAGTCGCCCTGGGGGGGGGGCGGTGGAGGATTGATGTATGTTTGTTGGGTGACAATATCAAAGTAAAAGTACCCAAGGGCGGGTGGAGGATGCTCAAACACAGGGTTCCTAGGAAGCATCCCATAACTCTGGAATATGGCTGATAAGGATATCTTTTTTTGTGAAAAGTTTATATTGTAATCGATAACAATTTAAGCCAATAAGCGTCATGCGATCACGCCTGACAGTTGGGCCACGCCCACATTGTCAGGAATCCCAGGAGCCATCTGTATAGGAAGACCCAAAGAGATAGTAAAGTGAGACAGAGAGAGAGAGAGAGAGAGAGAGAGAGAGAGAGAGAGAGAGAGAGAGAGAGAGAGAGAGAGAGAGAGAGAGAGAGAGAGAGAGAGACAGAGAGACAGAGATACAGAGAGACAGAGAGAGAGAGGTATAGACTTACAGAGCATGTCTTGATCTTTTGGTGACGCTCAATACCTCCCGGTAAGAGAAACAGCTGTCGTTTGGAGCTCCGTCCAGCCTGACAAATGTACACACACACACACACACACTTTAGATCTGCAGTGAATGCGGCTAAAGGACAACAATACACTGTAGTGTGCATGTATAGCACTGACCACCATAGCCTTCAGCTCCATGCTGTTCGGGGGGATGACGCGGCCTCCGTGTTGAAATGTCTTCTTCAGGTTCTGCTCACAGGCTTTAGCGATACCTGTCAAGACATTCTGCTTCTGTTAGGCGCACGCCTGGGCTGCAGACAGACAGAGGTTGTGCTAAATGTCAGCGACCGTGTGTGGGACCGACACAGATAACAAGCGGGCACAAAGAACGTCTGTCCGTCATTTTAACAGAGGGTTCGTCCGCGGTGGCGGCGGGTGCTGTGATGTCAACAGATAATGACAGTTTAACCTTTTAGACCACAGTATATTCAAATAGCCGCACCCCCCCCCCCCCCCTGCTATTGAACGCTGGTGAAAGCGGTGCTGAAAAGCACGCGGTGCTAATTGAATGAGTGTAAAGAGTCGCACCCTGGAACAGCACTCCGGCGCTGAGGTAGGCATGCTGCAGGTACTTGAAGAGGAAAGGCTTCAGCACCTCCGAGCAGCGGTGGAACGCGGTCAGGATGTACAGCAGCCTCCAGCCTCGCTGGCAGCTGTCCCTGCACCACACGTCACACAGCTCACGTCGTCAAACACATACAGTACATACATGCGTGTGTGTGTGTGTGTGTGTGTGTACCCCACAGAGTACTGTAGACACGGTACAGGGTGTCAGGCGGTAGACCTACGGTTTAGAGCTGGTGTTGGCGGTGAGTTGCTTGAGGATCTGGCAGTAAGCCTCATCCTTCATCAGGCTGAACTCGCCGATGAGCTGAGGAAGGGTTGACCGGGGGGACAGACACACAAACACCGGCGTCATAGGCAAGACCGGCTGGACGGCAGCACCGGAACCTTCAGCGGCCTGTACATAATTTACCTTGAGGAAAGTGCTGACCACCTCCTGCTCTGAGAGGCCTTTAAGTGGATGGTCCCCCATGAAGCGCATCACAGCTGAAGGAATACACACCCCCGCGTGCACACATGCAGGCAGGCAGGCAGGCACAAACACACACACACACACACACACACACACAAATAAGTAATCCTTTATGGTGAATCTTTTAACAAAGAATGGATGTGGGTAGAATGATACAAGAATGGATGTGGATGCATAATGAATAGACAGCACGTGGATTTATGGAGAAATCAAACCACGACACTCCACACCCGCAGACTGAGCAGGTGTGTGTGTGTGTGTGTGTGTGTGTGTGTGTGGCAGGTGTGCGTGCAAGGACATACACAGGAAGAGATCGGCTGCCACCCTGTTCAAGGCGGGGTCAGTGAACTCTATGAGGGACTCGGTGAGCGGTGCCTGGACGGGAGAGAAACATACTCTGAGCCGGTTGGAGACGCGGCTCCACAGACTCAGTCTCTCTCTGTGCAGTGCGGCGACAGCATTGGTTAGCATCGGCACGTGGGCTGGCCGAGGGGCCATTTAGGTGTAGTCAAAGCGGTGATACACATTGCGTTGTCGTTAAAAGGTTCACTGTATATATATTTATAGTTATCAGAATCAGAA
>JAXIVH010000001.1:6390609-6398109 GCA_036785325.1 Urophycis tenuis | reverse complement strand
CACACATATGTGCACACACACACACACACACAGACACACACAGACACAGACACACACACACACACACACACACACACACACACACACACATGTGCACACACACACACACAACACACACACACACACAGACACAGACACACACACACACACACACAGACACACACATGTGCACACACACACACACACACACACACACACATGTGCACACGCATACACACACACACAAAGACACACACATGTGCACACACACACACACACACATGTGCACACACACATGTGCACACACACACACAGACACAGACACACACATGTGCACACACACACACACATGTGCACACACACACACACACACACACACACACACACACACACACTGTCCTTTTAGCTGCAAACTAAACATAGAAAACGATTAACACCATCGCACTGTCGCATATAACACTTTACCTTGTGATGGTTTGGCTTGAAGCATCGCACAAAATAGGGTTTGCACCTGCCACAGAGAAAGTGGAGTAAATTCGTGTATGGACATTGTCCTGTTGTACAGCAGCAGCATGCTAATGAGGCTAATGAAGCGGCAGGTGGTCTGGAGGCCACGGGCCCCTCTACCTCTCTATCTTCTCCAGGAGCTCCTGCAGGCTGCTCTGGACTTAGCGCTCACGGTGTTGGCGTGGAAACGGCGAGCGGCACTGCTGTGGCGCGCGGCCGAGCGCTGCTGGGACACGCCCTCTGAGTGCTTCAGGAACAGGGTGGACACCAGCTAGACACACACACACTGACGCACACATGCACACACACACACACACACACGCGCACACACACACACACACACACACACACACACACACACACACACACACACACACACACACACACACACACACGGACACACACGCACACACACACACACACAACACACACACACACAACACATATAGGCAGACGTTTTAACATATCTTCCACCTGCCTGTGTTTGGAGCACAACTTGAATGTGGTCACTACATGATATAACCAACCATCTACTTATAGTTAAACAATAAAACAACACGGTTACGCAATGCAACGTGACTCTATTTTTACGCAACTGGTAGTACTAGCTGATTTATAAAGTGCGATGAAGACAAGAGAATTAATAATGAGAGAGGTGAAGGGGAGTGAGGAGGGAATGAATTGCGTGAGGTGTGTGTGTAGGTGTGTGTGTGTGCATGTGTGTGTGTGTGTGTGTGTGTGTGTGTGTGTGTGTGTGTGCGTGTGCGTGCGTGGGTTATCACTCACTCTGTTTTGCTCTGGATGAAGAGGTCGAGCACATCCTGGCGGACGCTGTCAAAGTTCTTGTCCAGGAACTTCTGCACCTGCAGCATGAAGCCATGGCATCGCAACAGAGCACACGCCACAGGCCAGCAGTGAGAGAAAGAGAAAGAGAGAGAGAGGAGAGACAGCAAGAGAGACATAAAAAGAGCAAGCGAGAGAAAGAGCACATAGAGGGAGAGGGATCGGATCAGCCACAATAAGGTTGTGCAGTTTCCAGTTCGATGGTTTCCATCAATGGTTTACTTTAACTTTACTTCTACTTACCACCGCAGTTCAGCAATTTTCAGCAATTTACCGCACTTTTGATTTATTTTTTTACTGCATATTTCCCACCACTTTCCCTGCAATCTCAAGCAATTTTTTCGTAAATATTCGGCAATTTTACTGCCATTTTCTTTTCACACAATAAACTGCCAATTTACTGCCACACTGCCAGAAAAAAAAAAACACTGGCTGAGCATTGCTTTGATCGCTGGCTTCTCAGCGGTATGTAATGGTGCCAGTTACGGTTTTCAGAATCAGAACTGGGTTCTTGGGAATGGAATTGGATAAGACCAAAAGATTAAAATTCATGTTCATCTATCGATAGGTAGATGCTGTACCGTAGATAGCGTAAGAAATATTGCACTGTTAGAATTTATCTACTTCTGTCAAAACTTAATAAAAATATTTGAAGAAAACTCTGGCTCTGGCTCAGCAACGTCCCTTTCAGTGGTGCGCCTGTGATCGTATGTGTGTGTGAACCTCTGTGTGTATATGTGGTTGTGTGTGTGTGAACCTCTGTGTGTACATGTGGTTGTGTGTGTGTGTACTTGTGTGTGTATATGTGGTTGTGTGTGTGGTTGTGTACCTGGTGTGTGAACCTCTGTGTGTACATGTGGTTGTGTGTGTGGTTGTGTACCTGGTGTGTGGAACCTCTGTGTGTACATGTGGTTGTGTGTGTGGTTGTGTACCTGGTGTGTGAACTCTGTGTGTACATGTGGTTGTGTGTGTGGTTGTGTACCTGGTGTGTGAACCTCTGTGTGTACATGTGGTGTGTGTGTGGTTGTGTACCTGGTGTGTGAACCTCTGTGTGTACATGTGGTTGTGTGTGTGGTTGTGTACCTGGTAGGTGACCTTCCAGCATAGTGTTTGAGGGTGAATTCTGGAAGAGGCATCTTGGGCCTGGCGTACAGTATGTTGTCACCATGGTGATAATGGCACTTCTGAAGAAAGGTGTGGTCCGTTGCCTGGCAAAGATAACGGAAAAAAAACAAGTGAAAGAAAATGGAAGCGATATCAATGAAGACCCAATGCCTTTAAAGGGTTGAAATTCCACGAGTAAAACAATCCAATGCAATCCACGTATAGGAAAACAGATTACAAAACTGCATCAAAAACACCATCCCCTATTTACATTCTAATTAAAAACACGAATGAATTGACATTTAAGGGGAGATAACCCCTTCGCTTCCATGATGAGTTTGACCTCCCTGTGCTTTCCCACCTCAAAACCTCTGGCCATCATTCAGAGGCATCAGCAACGGGCTGGTGACATGTTTGACTGATGACTGAAAATACATCCGCTCACACATATTATACTTTACCCGAGCGTGTCGGAATCACACGTGTATATTATCATACGAGCCATCAATATCCAGAGCGCTGTGCGCCCACAGACGTCAGGCTAACAGGTGCTATATGGGGTGGTACTCTGGAAGGGCACGGAGGATGTACCAATGTGAGAAGCTATGGACCGCTGGAGCCAATTTTGTTCAATTCATATCAGTAATATGTCAGACCTGGAACACATCATGCATCATTATACATCATCGTGATGTATCATTACACATGATAAATCATTGTTTTATATATGTATGCAGATTGTTTTTCCGATGCATTTGTCTCGCAGTATGATTTGAATGAAAACCTGTTCTGTCAGGATCCCTCGTCTCTGCCTCATTGTGTTCACCCTGCATGCCCTGTTTCCCCACATAAACCCAAGCATGTCCAGCATAAAAGTATTTATTCACTGTATAATTACTGTGAAAGTCTGTGTGCAAGTGTATGTGTGTGTGTGTGTGTGTGTCTATGCATGTGCATTTACGCATGGGTGTGCAAGAGTGTGTGAGTGTGTTTGTGTAAGTCTCTGTCTGTGCGCACGTGTGTGTGTGTGTGTGTGTGTGTGCGTGTGTATGTGTGTGTGTGTGTGTGTGTGTGTGCGTGTGTGTGTGTGTATGTGTATGTGTGCGTGTCTGTCTATTTGTGTGTGTGCGTGTTTGTGTGTGTGTGCTCGTGTGGGGTGCGTGCGCGTGTGTGAGTGCGTGTGAGTGTGTGCGTGTGTCTTTCAGCTTTGGGCTTGGATCCTGAAGTCATTCCCATGTAGTGAATGCGTTGATCGCTGAGCACTCCTGCACACACTATCTCACCCAACAGGGAAGGCCTGCGTTTGCGCTTTTGATTCCCTGCTGGTTTGCCAACGAAATCACACCAATTCAACGCGAGGTCTCACGTCTCAGGACATTTTGTTGTTTTTTGAGTAACTCGCAAAAAAAAAAAGAAAAAAAAGAAAAAAGAAATATTGTTATGGTGTCATGTTTCAATAACAAAAAGGGTGTGGGGGGGGCACGGGTGCGAGGGACAACAGTGAGGGAGGGGTGCGGGCGCGGGAGCAGGTCATCAGTCACCGCTGTACCTGGGGGAACCCGCTCTGGTCGTCCAGTATGCGCAGTATCCCATGGGGCTTAGCGGCGATGAGGTCCAGACAGTCCTGGTTGTGGCTGAACGGCTGCTGCTGCCACTGGATCTGCTCCCTCATGTACTCCTCCTACACACCCGCACACATACACCCAGAGGGAGAGGGAGAGAGAGAGAGGGAGGGAGAGGGAGAGGGAGAGGGAGAGGGAGAGGGTGAGAGGGAGAGAGAGAGAGAGAGAGAGAGAGGGAGAAGGAGAGAGAGAGAGGGAGAGGGAGAGGGGAGAGGGAGAGAGGGAGAGGGAGGAGAGAGAGAGGGAGAGAGGGAGAGAGAGAGAGGGAGAGAGAGAGAGGGAGAGGGAGAGAGGGAGAGAGAGAGAGAGGGAGAGAGGGAGAGGGAGAGGAGAGAGGGAGAGAGGGAGAGGGAGAGAGACAGAGAGACGAGTCATGGGGAACGGCAAGGGAGAGGGCGAGAGACACAGGGAAAGGACAGACACTGTGAGGCTAAGATGAGGGGTGGGGTTGGTTCACTGGCTCTGTTGTAGTGAGCCCCCCCCCCACCCCCCCGTCCGTCCGTCCTCACAATCCTGCCCACCATCAGCAGAACCCACCTGCTCCTCCTGGAAGACCACCCGGCTGAAGTAGTACTGAAGGGACTCGTTGGCGTAGTTAATGCAGAGCTGCTCGAAGCTGTTCACCTGGAGCTCCTGTTGGCGGGTGGGGGGGGTGGGGGGGGGGTGTATTTAGGTGGACCCATTAGTGCAGGAGGAGTGGGGGCTACGCGTGTGACGCCACAACGTGTGATGGAGTGTGCGCGGGCGGCGGTGGCGGTGGTGGCGGCAGCAGCCGGGGGGGGGGGGGGGGGGGGGGGGGGGCTCACCTCGAAGCCGTAGATGTCCAGTATAGCGATGGAGAGGGCCTCGTTGCGGGGGTACACTGCGGCCGTTGATGCGCTCTGTCAGCCAACTGAACAGCAGCGAGTACAGGACCTTGGCAACCGCATCCCTATGGAGACACACAACATTGTTGCCATGGCAACTGAAAACTGGGTTTCTATGGAAAACCCTCCTCCTCCTCCTTCCTCCTCCTCCCCCTTCTCCTCCTCCTCTTCTTCCTCCTCCTCCTCCAAATAATAATTCCCCCCCCCCCGCCCCCCCCCCCCCCCTCCCCCCCGGCGCCCTCCACAGTCCTTTTGTCCTCACATGCCACTGACACAGATTGGGGAGGGAACATCACAGTGTTGTCATTCTCCCAGATTGACTTCTGACGCGGTGGAGCTGGTGGTGTCGATGGCGATCGTAATGGTGAGGGAGGTGGGCGATCAGCGCGGAAGTGGTGACGGAGGTGGAGGTGGTGACGGAGGTGGTGACTGGTGGCGGTGGTGGTGATGGAGGTGGTGGTAGAGGTGGTGATAGTGGTGGAGGAGGTAGTGATGGGTGCAGAGGGGGTGATGGTGGTGGAGCTGGTAGTGGTGGTGGTGGTGGTAGTGTGGTGGTGGTGGTGGGGTGGTAGTGGTGGTGGTGGTAGTGGTGGTGGTGGTGGTGGTTGTGGTGATGATGATGATGGTGGAGGTGGTAGTGGTGGTGGTGATGATGATGGTGGAGGTGGTAGTGGTGAGTGGTGTTAATGATGGTGGTGGTGGTAGTGGTGAGGGTGGTGGTGGTGGTGGTGGTGGTGGTGGTGATGATGATGGTGGAGGTGGTTGTGTGTGGTGGTGGTGGTGGTGGTGGTGGTGGTGGTGGTGGTGGTGATGATGATGGTGGAGGGAGGTGGTGGTGGTGGGTGGTGGTGATGATGATGGTGGAGGTGGTTGTGGTGGTGTGGTGGTGGTGGTGGTGGTGGTGGTGGTGGTGATGATGATGGTGGAGGTGGTTGTGGTGGTGGTGGTGGTGGTGGTGGTGGTGATGATGATGGTGGAGGTGGTGGTGGTGATGATGATGGTGGAGGTGGTGGTGGTTGGGGTGTTGATGGCGCAGTACGTCGTAAAAAATGAGGATGGCGAAAAAATCAAACCCCTTCAGGCAATGTTCACTCACTCATCCACTCACCACTCCGAATGGGTCCCATTCAACAAATGCATTCATTCATTCATTCATTCATTCATTCACTTACTCACCTGGCATCCACGGCACTCTCCACACTGAGCGGTGTGTAGATCTTCTCCCTCACTGTATCCTACACGATGAATACATGCTGTTTTTTAATGTTCCCCATGAGCAATGTCAACCAGTGTGTGTGTGTGTGCAAGCTTGCATGGGTGCGTGTGTGCGTGTGTGTGTGCAGGTGCGTGCGTGTGTGTGTTATTACCGTCAACTTGAAGGTGACAGCCTTTAGCAGACCGTCAGGTGAGGACCTGCAGTAATTCAGCAACCACCCTGATCTCCTGAGCACTGACTACAGAAGCTACGTCCTGACCTTCAGCCTGCACACACACACACACACACACACACACAGAAACACACACACACACACACACACACACACACAGACACACACACACACACACACACACACACACACACACACACACACACACACAGACACACACACACACAGACACACACACACCACACACACACACACACACACACACACACACACACACACACACAGGAACACACACACACACACACACAGAAACACACACACACAGACACACAGACACACACACACACACACAACACACACACACACCCATTATTTGATATTACCATCATACATCATCAGTCATCCATGAAAAGTAAAATTAATGTGTGTGATGATGCTTGGTTGTGCACAAACTGGACCGTGTTAGTAAATGTGTGTATCTCCTTTATCTCTGTGTATAGGATAAGAAAGATAAGATATGATGAGGCACTTTGTTCATTCCACAGACGGGAAATGAGGCTGCCACAGCAGAAAGTACAGGGCTGTAGAAGACATTAAAAAGAGATAACATCTCTTATATCTGTTAGTAAGTATGTTTGCATATTTGCTTATGTCTGTGTGTGTGTGTGTGTGTGTGTGTGTGTGTGTGACTGTATGTGTCTTTGTGCAGTTGTTTGTTCATGTGTGTACGTGTGTGTGTGTGTGTGTGTTTTGGGTAATGTGTTTATTTGTGTGTGTGTGTGTGTGTGTGTGCGTGCGTGCTTGTGTGTCCATGTGTATGTATGTGTGTGTATGTGTGTGTGTGTGTGTCTGTGCGTGTGTGTGTATGTGTGTGTTTGTTTATATTTTATTTGTGTGCATGTGTGTGTGGCATGTGCATGTGTGTGTGTGTGTGTGTGGGGTGTGTTGTGTGTGTGTGTGTGTGTGGTGTGTGTGTGTGTGTGTGTGTGTGTGTGTGTGTGTGTGTGCATATGTATGTGTGTGTGTGTGTGTATGGTGTGACAGTGTGACGCTGACCTGGTGTGGCTGGAGAAGACGTTGCCCAGGTGGAGGACGGAGGACAGCAGTCTGTAGATGGTGTTCTGCTCCTCCGCCGTGAAGCACAGGATCTCCATGGCACTGAGGACACGCTTGAAGTCCTCCCCGTCGTCC
>JAXIVH010000001.1:6375609-6385609 GCA_036785325.1 Urophycis tenuis | reverse complement strand
CACATACACATACACTCCCAGTACACACACACACACACACACACACACACACGCTTGCATGTGTGTCCAGGTAGTTGCGAGGCATGTAATGTGTGAGTGAAATCAATAACCAAGCTCTCCCCTGGCAACCTGCCATCAGCGGGGTAACATGAACCCCTGGCCAACACCTGAGAATGCTGGTATTTACACCTGCACCTGCAGCCCCCCACCTCCCCCTCTCCCATTAGACACCTGCCAGCTGAAGGCATGTCGCTGCAGACTTCCTCCGCGGCACAATTAACAATACATGTGCGGCTTGGCCAGGGTGGAGCGCGAGCCAGCGTGGCCGCTGTCGACGGCAGCCAATCGGAACGAGGCAACTGACTTCACGTTGCACTTACGCAACCTGGTGATGGAGATGAGTCACCTTCTGTTTGCCTCCGGTATTCCCAATTAATTAAGTCTGTGGATGGTGCGCACACTCACACACACACACACATGCATATACACACACACACAGACACACACACACGCACTCACTCACTCCCACTCATATACAGACACATACACACACTCACACACACACATGCATATACACACACACACACACACACACACACACACACACACACACACACTCACTCATATACAGACACACACACAAACACTCACTCACACTCATATACAGACACATACACACACTCATTTACACACAAACACAGAGACACAAACATACCCCCCCCCCCCCCCCCCCACACACACACACACACACACACATCCCTTCACACACAAAGACACATTCAAAGATATGCACACACTCACACCCACACAGACACATAAACACACACACACATACACAGAGGCACGCACATAAATCACACACACACAGACACACACACACAGGTTTCTTAAAGGGTTCTTACGGAGGGTTCTCTCCCAGGCCGCGGCCCTCATACTGCAGAACCATGTCTGTTCCGTACATATTGAACATCTTGTAGGGGTTCACCGACACCAGGATGCTGCCTATGTAGGTCTAGAGGAGCAGAGCAGAGGTGAAGATGAAGACACCAGGACGCAGGATGGAGGGAGGCTGGGTGGGCTCTGCAGGTACATGTCAACGTATCGGGGGGGCAAACATACGTAGATGAGCTCTTGATCGAAGCGCTTCTTGAGGTTCATCAGGACAGTGGTCTCGTTCAACTCGCTGGAGGTGCAAGCAGACACACACACACACACACACACACGCATAACATACACACACACGCATAAACACACACACACACACACACACACGCATAAACACACACACACACGCCACGCACGCACGCACGCACGCACACACACACACACACACACACACACACACACACACACACACACACACACACACACACACACACACACACACACACAGGGCAAGTCAAGCTGCTGCAGTGTGTGGGGAACTGGCTTCAGCGTGAGTGTATTATGGAACAGACAAGCGGTGACTATTATGGTCTGGCTCCCTCACTCCATCTGTGTCATGTCCTCCATTCCCTCTGCCCAGCGTTTGGCCCGATGGCCTATGGTGGGCATGCTCCTAATAGAGTACACCTGGGACACATACACACACACACACACACACACACACACACAGAAACACACACACACATACACACACACACACACACACACACAGAAACACACACACACATACACACACACACACACACACACACACACACAGACACAAAGGCATTGCTCGACAAAACATTGCATGCGGGTGACATCAGAGAGAAGAAACAGCATGTACTGTTGACACCGTGCTCCCTCTGTCCTCTCCCATGGGACAGCAGGCCTACCTTGTCAAACCAGGTCCCCCCGGCGTCGTTCTCCCTCTCGGGGGTCCACAGGGACTCCAGGGGCTTCCCGTCGCCGCCCAGAACCGTCGGCACATAGAGGTCCATCAGGCCCTCCTCCCGGTACATGGACCACTTGGACAGGTTCTGGACCGTCCCGTGTGGCAGGACCCTCTCGGCGGACCAGACGTCGGCCTCGCCGCCGTCGCCGCCCGCCGCGGGCGTTCCGGGCCCAGTGGCCCGAGCGGGGCCCGTAGGGCGTGATGACAGCGTACTGGCCGTCGGCGCCGTGCAGCGCCGACGGCACCCGGTACGAGGCGTAGCGGAGCTGCGGGTTCTGGATGGCTTCGCCCAGGAGCGGGTTTTGGAACCGCCGGACCAGCAGCGAACTGTCCGGGAGCCTGTGGGCGAGAGGGGGGCAGAGAGAGAGAGAGAGCACTTCATCTGTTTCACTGTGGGAGGGTGAGAAACGGACTCTCGCTTCCTTTGTGTGTCTTGCCATGTGAAGGAATTAACAGGAAAGCTACTTTGACTTTGACTTGAGAGACACACTCTCTCTCTCTCTCTCTGGTGACTCTGACTCATCTGACTGCTGTTCAGCAGCGTCTAATGAGACCCAATCGCCACATGAGCACTTGAGAGTGTGAATCGAATCCTGTAGCCGTTGTCGTTGTTGTGAATGTGCGTGTCGTCAGAAGTGAAACCCTCTCTGTAACGCGGTGTTTGAGCCGAGCCCGGGCCAGGCGTGGCCGACGGCAGGGGGGCCCCCCGTACCTCATGTTGTGGGCCGCGCATGTCGTGCTTGCGCATGGCCGACGACAGGTTGGGGGTGGCGGGCTTGGGCTTGCCCGTGAACACCGAGTCGCCCGACAGCTGAAAGAGCTCCGTGGAGCGCAGGCCCCGGTTCCGGAACAGGGCGGAGGACAGGTTGGGCTTCTGGCCCGGGATGAGCAGGGCGCCCTCGGGCAGCTGGTACGAGGCGCTGCGCAGGTTGGCGTTCAGCGAAAGAGCCTGGCAAGGGGTTCGAGGTTAAGAGGAAACGGGACGATTTTCATTGAATGCCGTTCCAGAGTTTCGTCCAGGATCGCCACGACTTGACGCCCAGATGCACTGGCTTTCTGCGGCCGGGTTTGCCGACACAAAAACAAAAACAATAAACGAGAACATGGGAGAGTACCCACTTTAGAGAGGTTGGGTGAGACCGGTTTGCGCGGGTCGATGATGATGGAGCCGTCTGGGAGGGTGTACGAGGCCCCCATGATGTAGGGGTTCTTCAGGGCCGCCGACAGCACGGGAGACTTTGGTTTCCTGGGGTCCACGAGCAGGGTCCCGTCTGGGAGGGTCAGCGTTGCCCCCCCTGAGGGCAGGGTTGTTGAGGGCCTGTGGAGCACAACACAGCGGCTCACAGCGGCTCACAGCTGCGGCCCCGGCCCTGTGAGTGAAGGCTGAGGGGGTTTTGGCAGGCAGGGCTTGATTGAGTTGATTCTTTTTAATAAGTTGTCACTTGAGGTAAACATTCATTCTTTAGTGGATGACCACGACTTGAACCCCGCATAACATCCATCCATCCATTCCCTCATGCACTTGTATGTTGTACGTCTTAGCACTTTATAATTGCTCTTTGTATCTTAGCACTCAGCATCATAGGCCAGAGATGTACTAGCAATGGTTAACCTAGCATTTGGACTACTTAAAACTTGTTCTGGTGACTTGCTCACTGTATTAACAGCAATGAAGTGTTTCACCTTCTTCTGACAAATGTACTTATTGTAATGTAAATGTACTTATTATACTGTTAATCGCTTTGGACAAAAGCATCAGCTAAATTCCCTAAATGTAAATGCAAAATGTAAATGTAGTAGATTACACTTTTGCAATAATAGCAATGTTAAGAATTTCAATTTCCTTAATGAATTTCCACAAATGATTCATTCACATTGATTACATGTGAATTAGCATAACAAAAACCACCATGTTGCAAGATCCCACTTGAAGTTGAAAACCACATGCGCACAACTGTTACGCAAGGGAAACGCTACCGGACACCAGACTAATAACACTGTGCAATACTGGGGGGGCTCTCCCTGCCATCGTTGGTTTGTTCGGCCCACTAACGGGGAACGCAAGAGGGTGTGAGACCACCGCGAGACCACCGCGAGACCACCAGGTCAGCTTCACCCCCTACCGACACTGCCGCCATTCCCCAGGGAGTCAGAGAGCAGAAGGTAGAAAGTGACAAAGCCCGGCCACGGAAAAAAAACAGCGGAGCGCCATCTGGCGTCGGCCGGGACACCCCGAGAGACGCCAGGCGGGAGCGCGAGGACGCTGAGATGGGGCGTGGCTCACCCGCGCCAGGTTGGGCGAGATGGGGGCGTTGGGGTCCGTCACCACCGTGCCGTCGGGCAGCTTGAAGGACGCCCCCCTCAGGGCGGGGTTCTGCAGCGCCCCCGACAGGTTGGGCGAGACGGGCTTCCGCGGGTCGATGATGATGGTGCCGTCGGGCAGCGTGTAGGACGCGCTCTTCAGGTAGGGGTTCTGCAGGGCGGCCGCCAGGTTGGGCGAGGACGCCTGGTGCGGGTCGATCACGATGGTGCCGTCCGGCAGGGAGTAGGAGGCCCGGCGCAGCGCCGGGTTGTTGAGCGCCCGCGCCAGGTTTGGGGGACATGGGCACCTGGGGAGAGAGAGAGGGGGGGCGGGGGGGAGGGGGGAGGGGGGGAGGGGAGGAGGGGGGGAGGGGGGGGAGGGAGGAGGGGGGGAGGAGGGGGGAGAGGGGGGAGGCCGGGAGGGGGGCGGAGGGTGGGGAGGGTGGAGGGGGAGGGGGGAGAGGGGGAGAGGGTGGGAGGGCGGAGAGGGGCGGAGGGGGGGGAGGGTGGGGGGAGGGGGAGGGAGAGGGCCGGAGAGGGGGGAGGGGGGGAGAGGGGGAGGCCGGAGGGGGGGGAGACGGGGAGGCGGTGAGGGGCGGAGAGGGGCGGGAGGGGGGGGAGAGGGGGAGGCCGGAGGGGGGGGAGGAGAAGGAGATGTGAGGAGCGGGGGGGCCGGCGTTGGACCGCGTGGTGAGGCGATGACGGCGCCTCCCTTACCTGCTGCCTGGGGTCCACGATGGTGCCGTCGGGGAGCGTGTAGGACGCGTTTTTGACGTTGGAGTTGAGGAGGGCTCTGGAGAGGTTGGGGGAGGTCGGCTGCTGGGGCTGATACGGGTCCTGGGAGGGTTGAGGTGGCGGTGTTGTCACGTAGAACACAAGAGAGAGAGAGAGAACAATGTCTATTTGTGCACTTGGTGGCGACACAAAACATAACTTCATCCAGAGAGTCTTTCTTTGTAAATTGTTATATTCCGGTCCACTTTTACCACCCCGCCCACCAGCACCACCACCACTACGGGAAAAAACAATTTCTGATGACAACTGTCAAAAATGATATAACATAACTGAGGCTGCCCCCTAGGCATCTAGAGGGAATGGACCTCTAATGGGGAAACTTACATAGTGCAGGTTTAAATGCTACGATTATACAACGACATTCTTTAGAATCGTTATATATACTATAACTATATAGTACACTATATAGTTTACTGCATTGCCTACTCCCTCAGAGCCGTGTCCACACAGCCTCTTCTACTGGCGTGCACTGGCGCCGGGGCGAAGTGTTTCGCGCGCTGAACAACAGCTCTGTTCACTCGCTATCACTTGTTTACTGTTTCCATGACAACCAGACATGTCGACTCCTTAGCTCCTAGCTCGGCGCCGCCGCGATGACTTGTTGTTATCGCTGCGCTTATCACATCCCGGGTTATAAGCGGCGTGCGCAGACACAAACATGACAGTTCTGAGTTGGGAGAGCAACCCCGGGAGTGCAGGGTCTATAATTCATCCGTAACAACCTGCTCGTTTGCGAAATGAAGTGTTCGCTTTACAGTTGACATAATCTGTAATTGGGGTGGCTGGGGAAAGGCACGGGGGCAGGGCTTTCCTGACACGTTCAGAGATGTTCAACATGAAGCACTGGGAGAGGCCGTGCAAAAAAAAAGCAGAAACGGAAATGAGACGCTGGGTGCTGTGATTTTTGTCCAGGTGCTCAGAAAAATAGGTGACGTGGACATGGGGGCTCTTACTCTGCACAACTAGATTCCTATGACCCATACATTCCAGGTGTACGTCAATACCACCATAGCACTCTACGGGCGGCAGTAGCTCAGTGGGTAGGTGGTTGGAAAGTGGTTGGAAAGAGCGTTTCGTCCACTAACCGTAGGGTCGGCGGTTCTATCCCCTTGATCCCCCCTCCTCCTCCGACTGTCCACATGTCGAACCCCGCAAATGTACAGATTGTAAGTCGCTTTGGACAAAAGCGTCTGCTAACAACGCCCTTTACTATGAAACCAATCACCTCATACATCCGTACAGGCACACATGCCCCCCTCATGCCACACCGGGGGTCGATCCGATTGGATTTCTCCCCGGTACTCACCCTGAACATCCTCCCATCCGGCAGGGTGTACGAGGCCCCGCGGAGCTGCTGGTTCTGGAGCGCGTGGCCCAGCATCGGGGACGAGGGCACGCTGGACCTCTGCTGCCCGTAGGGAGACATCAGGCTCCCGTCAGGCAGCCGGTACGAAGACTGCATCATCTGGCGGTTCTGGAGGGCGCTGCCCAGCATGGGAGTGGACGGGGCGCTGGACCTCTGCAGCCCGTACGGGGACATCAGGGTCCCATCGGGCAGCCTGTACGAGGACTGCGCCATCATCTGGCGGTTCTGGAGGGCGCTGCCCAGCATGGGGGTGGACGGGGCGCTGGACCTCTGCGGTCCGTACGGGGACATCAGGCTCCCGTCCGGCAGCCTGTACGAGGACTGCGCCATCATCTGGCGGTTCTGGAGGGCGCTGCCCAGCATGGGGGTGGACGGGGCGCTGGACCTCTGCGGTCCGTACGGGGACATCAGGCTCCCGTCCGGCAGCCTGTACGAGGACTGCGCCAGCTGTTGGCGGTGCTGCATGGCTTGGCCCAGCCCGGGGGACATGGGGGGCACGGGGGACGTGCGCCCGAGTTGCATGGTGGTTTGGTAGGACGCCTGCCTCAGGTGAGGGCTTTGGCTCAGCGCGTGGTGGACCTGGGGCCCGGCGTGCGCTTGGGAGCCGCGGCGCTGCGCCAGGGGCGTGGTGAGCGAGGAGACGCTCTGGAAGTCGGCGCGGTTGTGCAGGGCCTCGTGCAGCATGGGCGAGGGCGCCGGCTCGGAGATGTAATCGTAGGGCGTGATCACGGTGGGGCTGTACGGCGACTGCAGCGTGGGGGTCTGGTAGGACGACATCCCCCTCAGCGCCTCGTGGTGCTGCATCGCCCCCGAGAGCATGGGCGACGAGGGGACAGACTGGCCGTACGGAGATTGGGGCCTCTGCAAGGGAGAGGCGTAGGAGGCGTCCGTCACGGCCTGGTTCTGAAGGGCCGCAGACAACATAGGGGACGACATGAGGCCTTGCTGTTCATCGGTGTAGCCCGGTTGCTGCAATGGAGAGGCATAGGAGGCATCTCTCAGCACCTGGTTCTGCAGCGCCCCGGAGAGCATGGGGGATGAGGGCGGCGGGGGCTGCTCGTAAGGAGACATCGGCCTTTGCAGAGGGGAGGCGTACGAGGCCCCTCGGATGGCCTGGTTTTGCATGGCGCTGAACAGCGCGGGGGAGGAGGGATGAAGCTGCTCCGGGTAACCCATCTGATCCACGGCCACCATCTGGGGGTCGCCGTACGCAAACTGGGAGCCCACGGGAGGGGCAAACGACGCCTGGCGCATGGCCTGGTTCTGCAGGGCGCTGGAGAGCATGGGGGAGGAGGGACCAAACTGGTGGCGCTGGGCCATGCGCGGGTCGGCGTACGGGTCCGGGGCGTAGGTCGGCTGCGGGGAACCTCGCCGGGAGAGGTGGGGAGAGGCCTGCCGCGACATGCGGTGGGGAGACATGACCGGGAGAGGCGGGGTAGGATGCGTGCTTCAGGGAGGGCTGCGGCGAGGGCATCCCCCTGGACTGCCGCACCATGAGGGGACGCCCTCGGGCCACGGGGCGCGGCGGCATGCGGCTGGAGTCCCGTCGCCTGGGGGGGGGCATGCGGCGGGCCATGCCGGGGGGGCGCGCGGCGGGCCATGCCGGGGGACTGGAACGGCGAGGAGAGGAGGGAGTCCACCGTCAGCACCGAGGACCTGTTGCTCCGCATGGAGGAGGGGCGGAAGGGGCGGACGTTCTGGGTGGGCGGCGGCACCGGGCGCCCCCGGAGGCCCATGGGGGAGGGTCTTACGGTCCCCAGGGGAACGCTGCCCCGCCCCATCATCCTGGGCCGGGCCAGCGGCGTGGGCTCCCTCATCAGGCGAGTGGAGCGCCGGGAGAGGGTGGGGGACGACGGCGCCCGTCGGGGTCCGGGGGACATACCGCGGGAGAGGGGCGGGGAGGGTGAGGGTCTCCGACTGAACTGGGGCGAGGCGGGGGGAGACGCGCGGCGAGGGGAAACCGAAGAAGGCCGGGAACTGATGAGTTGAATTCCCCCGAATGGGCTCCGGGAGGGCGAAGAAGGGGGGCTCGCTCTCCTCATGGACGCCATGGGGGAAGGAGGGGGAGAGCGGCGCCGCATGGACGCCCTGGGCGAGACGGGCGGGCTTCGCCGCATCATGGAGGCCCGGGGCGAGTGGGGGGGCGAGGGCCCGCGGGCCAGCGACGACGGCGGGCGCCGCGGAGGCATTCTCCGGAAGGCGCCGGGAGACGGCGCCGGCGAGAGTCTAGACATGGCCGACGGGGGTCTCTGGAACCCTGCCCCGCGCTGCGGGGAGGGGCTTCGTCTGCGCTGGGGCAGAGGGGAGGCCATGGGCGACCCCATGGGCGGGGGCCGGCGCATCATCTGAGGCGAGCCCATCATGGCGGAGCGGCGGGACGGCGTGGGCGAGGGGTGGAAGCGGCGGGAGAGGGAGGGGGACATGGCGGCCTGCTGGATGAGCATGGCGGTGGGAGAGGGCACCATGGGATAGCCCTGCTGCTGGGACATCATCATGGGGTCAGGCATCATCTGTAGCTGGGGGGGAATGAAGAACTTAGAGACTTGTTCAGCACAATATGTTGTATACTTGTACTGTAATACAAACATTCATGGAAATGTTATGGAGAAAATTTATTGTGCATGTACATGATACATACTTTATGTATATACCTCATAGCGAGTTAACAATTAAAGTAGTTGATAGTCTCCTTACTAATTTAGTTCAAGTACCATCTACTTAGGAAATATTGTGTTACTGACATTGAGCATGCTACCCGATAACGACACGCATCAGCGATTGAGAGAAACGACAACTGAAATACAACCTGCGGTGACATCATTTGGGGAGACATCATTTGTTGTTGAGGTAATCCCATTTGTGGTGACATCATTTGTTGTTGCGGTTCCATCATCTGTTGCTGTGTTGCCATGGGTGACATCATCTGGGGCTGCAGGGGCATCATCTGGGATTCCATAATCATCTGGTCTTGTGCAGACATGAGCTGTTGTGACATCATTTGATCATCATGTGCTGCCATCATCATTTGGTCCTGAGGAGAGAGCATTGGTTGCTGCATTGACACCATCTGTGGCTGCGGTGACATCATCATCTGCTGCTGCGGTGACATCATCATCTGTGGCTGGGGAGCCATCATCTGCGGCTGTGGTGACATCATCATCTGTGGCTGTGGAGCCATCATTTGTTGCTGCGGTGACATCATCATCTGTGGCTGTGGAGCCATCATTTGTTGCTGCGGTGACATCATCATTTGTTGCTGGGGCAACATCATTGGTTGCTGATATGACATCATTTGTTCCTGAGGAGACATCATCATTTGTTCTTGCTGCAGCATCATGTCATTCTGCTGGTATGGCGAGAAGGGAATCTGGTCCTCATATTGGATCTCTGACATGTCTTCAAATTCTGGATCAGGGGGTAGAGTCGGTGCTGGATGCAAGGGCACATCCAGCCGTTCCTTACCAAACAGACGCACTTGTGGTCTTGGCACTCTGAATGTCATCTCCCCTCCCTGAATGTCACCAGGGTCATTCCCATATGGATAAGGTGGGTCGACATGATGACCATGGAAGTGTTCCAGTCCTTTGACAAATCCATATGGCTGTTGGTTCCTCGGCATGAATCCTGTACCCTGAATGGAGCTGTAGTCCTGGTAGGGA
>JAXIVH010000001.1:6360023-6365409 GCA_036785325.1 Urophycis tenuis | reverse complement strand
TTTATAGGCCAGTTCTAGGCAAGGCTTTTATCTGGACAAGTCTCCATGTGTGTGTGTGCGTAGGTGTGTGCGTGTATATGTATGCGCGCGTGGCTGGAGGATGGACCCCTGAGCCCTTTGCTGTGGTGACATCTCCTCCACTTTAACTGTGCCTCTCTATGGCATTTTGAGAACATTGACTCTCCACGGGGTAGCCGCTTCAGACCACAGAACGAGATGAGGCTTTCCATTAAAGCATGCAAAGAAGCCAGAGAAGCGGGGGTCCATAAACCCCCGCATCACGCATTTCCTGATCACGATGCCGGGTCATTGGCAGCATGCATCAGTCCCATTCAAACATTAATTGCTCTGGTTTCTCCCCCTCCTCCCCCTCCTCGCCCTCTGGCTTCTCCTCTCTCACACCTGTTCCCACTCATCTGTTCTCCTGTCCTCTGCCCTGCGTCTCTCTCACTCTCTCTCTCTCTCTCTCTCTCTCTCCTTCTCCCACTGTTTCCCTCTCTCTCCTTCTCTCTCCTTCTCCTCCTCCCTCTCTGTCTCCTTCTCTCTGTGTCCTCTCTGTCTTGCTCTCTCTCTCTCTTCTCTCACTTTGTCTCTCTCTTGCACTCCCTACCCTCTCCTTCTCTCTCTTTCTCTCTCTTTCTCTGGCTCTCTCTCTCTCTCTCTCTCTCTCTCTCTCTCTCTGGCTCTCTCTCTCTCTCTGTCTCTGTCTCTCCCTCTCTCTCTCTCTCTCTCTCTCTCTCTCTCTCTCTCTCTCTCTCTCGCTCTCGCTCTCTCTGTCTCTCTCTCTCTCTCTCTCTCTCTCTCTCTCTCTCTCTCTCTCTCTCTCTCTCTCTCCCTCTCTCTCTCCTCTCTCTCTCTCTCTCTCAGGGCATCTGGAGCTGTATCCACGGGGTGCACATTGAGATGAAGAAGAAGACCCCGGAGCTGGACTTCAGCCCCCAGGCGAACATGCTGCACCTGCTCAAGTCGGCCAAGTCGCTGACCCTGACGTCTCCCAAGCGCAACACCGTGATGCTGCAGCCCAACATCATGGACATGATGTCAGGCAAAAGTACGCCTTTACCTCCGCGGCTCTGTGTCCAGGTGTTCAGCCGGTCCTTCGCGTCCGCGCTGTTGTCAAATAGTAGCGCAACACGCCTGCGCGCTTTCGGCCAAAGCGACCTACATTGGACCTTACACACATGCTGTTAAGAAACGGCCGCTTGACGTTGCAATGGTGTCTTATTTTCTGAATTTCTGAAGAGGCTATCATCCACGGTGACTTATGGTGAAGTCTAAGGCTGCATCCGAATACTAAGTATATACTATTTCTGTTTAGTGTCTAATACTTGACCGTTAATGTAGTAAGTTCTACAGCTATGCGTAGAACGCCTCCGAACGCTTCCGAACACCACAGAAAACGCCACCGGATGTTTGGAGATGACGTATTTCCCCTCTGTGTGCAGCAGATCGGATGCCGGCAAAATTAAAAAGTCACCTCTGATAATTTACCTCATAGTTTTCCGTCTTGTCGTCGTTGCTAGTGAATTAAAAATATCTCTTTCTGCGCGAATGGCTCTTGATATCGCTGCTGTTATTTATTTTAATTTTCTCCGCGGCGTTCTTCTTCTTCGGTTACCAGACTCGCACTGAATTGTGGGATAGCCTAGTGTCCTACCGTTGTACACTGTGGTGGTAGTACGCATTCGGAAACTTTTTGCCTACTACACAATGCGTACTGAGCATTCGGACGCGCTATATTTGTGACGTACTACAAAACGCCCACTATATAGCAGTCAAGTATGAGTATTGGGATGCAGCCTAAGGAACAACACGCTCAGGGCTCTGAGCCCCAGCCACCTTTCTGCTCGGGAGTCAAAACACCCGAACCAGCGCACGATCCTGCCAGGCAGGACTGTCTGCCTACTGAGAGGCGTACTCTTAGACATGGCGTGATTAGGATGCACCGTATATTGTGATGGAATAGTCCTCCTCCTGGCACAGCCGCCCAATGGGCCGTGATTGCACACTAATGACGAGGACTCGGTGTTTGTTTGTGTGCGCCGCGTTCTGCACCAGAACAAACATGAGAGATTATGATCCTCCTGCAGATTTCTGTCAATTGAGTTACTGGGAAAACTGCACACATTAAGCACCCCAGTCTTTCTCTTTCCCTGAGTTTTTCAAACTTATGTATAAGAAGCATAAGTAAATATCACATTACATTCTTGGTTTTCATATATATTTTGGGGTTGGGGTGGGGGTTTAATTCGATTTTTGCCGTTATGAATTTCCAGAGTATGTTAAAAAAAGTGTCATCATATAGTTATACAAGTTGTAGCTTTTTTTTTAACTTAGTAGTATGATGCATGACATAGACTTTGGGGTCGTCATATGAACAAAAGAAGTAGACCAATTTCGGCCAATCAGACGCCGGCATTCCGGCAGACCATTGTGTCGCACCGCTGGCCACAACGCGGGGGTCATGAGATGATGCATTAACTACACGGCTCAGCATCCATCCAGTCACGCCAGCTATTGTGTCCTCTGTCTGAGATGCATCTCTCTTTGTCTCCAAGGCAATTCGCTCATGCCGCCAAAGGGACCCGGTCTCTATGGCAACTCTGCCGGTTTCATGTCATTGTCCGGGCGACACAAAGACCTCCTGAACAATGTTGCGCCGTTCCCCGGGCAACCCAAAGGCCCCGCCCTCAAGACCAGCCCCAACAAGCCCCAGCTCTCCGTCACCAACAACAACGGCGGCACCCGGCTGGCCGCGCCCGCCGGCCCCGCCTCCAAGCCCCGGAACCTGTGGAAGAAGAGCGTGGAGACCCTGAAGACCCAGCCCACCGCCACGTCCCCGGCAGGCGGACCGGGACCGGGACCCGGGCCGGGACCCGCGTCCTCGCCGGGCGGCGGCCCCGCCCCCGCGCCCGGCCCCGCGCTGATGAAGAGCCAGCGGTACCTTCCGGAAGAGGCCATCCACTCTGACATGTCGGAGTGCTCCAGCCGGCCGCCCTCGCACAAGGACTCGGACGGCATGGCGGCCCGGGGGGGATTCAAACCGGCCAATCAGCTGAGGAAGAGGGGAGGCGGGGCGGGAGGCGGCGGCGGCCAGTCCAAGATCTACTCCATCGACTCGGACCAGGCCAGCCTGCACTCGGCCCCCATGTACCAGCGCGAGAGCCAGCAGGGCTCCGACGACCACGGCTACCCCGCCGACCTCTTCTCGCCCGACAGCACCCACTCCCACCAGACGGAGGCCCCGATGCTGCAGCTCAACGCCAGCCTGCTGCACCACAGCCACAGCGCCGAGGCCGACCTGCACTCCCTGAAGGACAAGAAGTACAGCACCTACAAGCACATCAGGTAAGGCGCAGGATAGCGCTCGTCTTCTTCGTTTTTATGTCCACCCGCGGTGACCGATGTGTTTCACACACGTGTGCCTCTCGCTTTCCCCCCCCGCCCAGTGCCAAGGACAAAGCCGGAGGTTCCCTGGAGTCGCCCGTCGGGGGGCCGGGGGTCCCGGGCGGCCGGCCCACCCACTGCCGCTCCTGCCTGGCCAAGCTCAGCACCTACTCGGGCCTCTACACGGTGCGTTCCCCGCAGGGCCGCTGCGACGCCTGCACCCACCTGGGCAACCTGTACGACATCCGCGAGGACCAGCTGCACGGGCACTACGCGCAGGCCCACCCGCACGCCGGCGACATGTTCACCCACTACCTGCCCCAGAGCGAGCTGGGACTGGTGGGCGAGGGGGACGGGCTGGTCAGCCACCTGGAGCCCCCCGCCTCCCCGGGGCCCCCGCTCAGCCACTCGTCCTCCGCCCAGCACCTCCAGCAGCTCAACCGCCAGCACTCCTACGAGAACCTGCTGCCGGACGGCCTGGCCGAGAGGCACCTGCAGGCCCAGATCCGCAAGCTGAGCATGTCGGACCGCGACCGGGACCAGACGCTGGAGGAGGGCGCCTACGCCAACGTGCTGACCATGCGCTCCGACCGGCCCTTCAACAGCCACAGCCCGCCGTCGCCGTCGCCGTCCCACCACCACAGCCTGGACACCCCCATCCCGCTGCCGCGGCGCTCCAAGAGCCTCTTCCCCGACCGGCCCTCGCACAACCCCTTCCTGCAGTCGGCCCCCGGCACGGCCAAGCGGGACGCCGCCCCCCAGACCCTGGCGCACATGTCCCAGCGGAGCTCGGCGCACGAGCTCTACAAGCAGCTCATGCCGCTGTCGCTGACCCTGGGTAACCCCGGCAACCACCACGGCAACCCGCACGCCGTCCACGGCAACCAGCACGCCGGCCACATCAGCCCGCACGGCGGCCACGGCGGCCAGCAGGGCCACCTGGAGCAGCAGCTGTTCTACGGCCAGCAGGAGCCCCCCATGGTGGCCTACATGGTCCCGCCCGCCGCCGCCCAGCCCATGAGCTACGTCACGGCGCCGCGAGCCTCCAGCGCCGGCAACAACCGGCCACGCCTTTACCGCCGCATGCCCAGCATCGAGTCCGACGTCTGAGCCTCTTAAACGCGCGCGCACCACACGCGCGCACACGCAGACGTACACGCACACACACACACACACGCACACGCACGCAACGCACACACACACACACACGCGCGCGCGTGCGAAGGCGGACGCGAAGACACGCCGCACGCACTCACTATTCCTCTTGCCTCACGTGTACAAAAGACAACCCACACACTGACCTACCCGTACATGTGCTTGCAGAGGAGGCATACGTGTGTGTGTGTGTGTGTGTGTGTGTGCATGTGTGTGTACCAGACCGGGGCAGTTCTGATTCAGAGCATACCGGCACAGATTCAAAAAGACACACAAACAGACACACACACAGACACGCACACACACACGTACAAAAGGCACAACTTCGTACACACATCCATGAGCACTCGGACACTGATGGATGTGTGAGTGTCAGGGAGCCAGAGAGCCTGGCCATCTTGTGTCATGGTAACCTCCATGAGGAGGGGGGGGGAGAGGCACCAGCATGCCCAGGGGGGGGGACACACACTGCAGAGGGGGGGGGGGGGGGTCACCCAAGAGGCGGGCCGAAGCGTCTGTCAGCACAGGAGCAGAAGGTCAGTCCACCCGAGGGGACCCGGGTGTGTCCGGGGGGTCTCGAACCCGCGGCACGGTGTCAAAGTGCGGAGGGGGGAAATAAAAGCGCAGATGTTTTTCTGGCACCCGGGAGGAGCGAGGTGAACGCCGCCCGGCGACGCCACGCCCAACGCGCCTTCTCGCCACTCCTTCGCCACTTCGGTCTTCGTCTCTCTCTCTCTCTCCGGCTGGCCTACCCTCCCGTCCGTCTCTCTCTTCGGCGCCATCCCGTTGCACTAAGATGGCCGCTGTCAACCCATTGGTTCGAGCCTTCCGACTGCACTGCCAG
>JAXIVH010000001.1:6340023-6350023 GCA_036785325.1 Urophycis tenuis | reverse complement strand
GCGTTCGTCTGAGCGCGTTGTTGTTTGTGTGGTTCTGCGGTAGTGTGGGTATGTCACAATCATAACATGTTCTTATAGGGTACACGGCAGCAACACAAAAACACAGAAACATTAAGAAGGAAGCCCACCATTGAACGTACATGCAGGTGCACGTGGCGCCCACACACTCTGACGCACACATGCATAATACAGGCATAGTCATGCATGATAAATAGATTGACTTAAATAGTGGATGAGGTTTAGGGGCTGTCAAGGATTATTGTGCAAGTCTACGGGAACAGTTTTACTCAGTGCATTGTTTCAGACTTCTCCTGGGGGTCGGGGGAGACGCTGCACCCAAGCCAGCCTCACACACACACACACACACACACACACACACACACACACATCCCCACACATGTGTGCCCACTCAAACACAAACACACACACACACACGCACACACATCCCCACACATGTGCGCCCACACAAACACACTCACACACACATGTGCACCCACACAAACACAAACACACACACACAACACACACACAACGCACGCACACACATCCCCACACATGTGCGCCCACACAAACACACTCACACACACATGTGCACCCACACAAACACAAACACACACACACACACACACACACACACACACGCACGCACACACATCCCCACACATGTGCGCCCACACAAACACACTCACACACACATGTGCACCCACACAAACACAAACACACACACACACACACACACACACACGCACGCACACACATCCCCACACATGTGCACCCACACAAACACAAACACAAACACACACACACACACACACGCAGAGTTAAGCAGAGACATAATTAAACATCACACAACACATGATGGTTTTAGAGGAATGCATCCTGCTGTGAAGTTTGGTTACTACAGTTACAGTTGGTAATCTCATGCATGAGCACGTGCACACACCAGCCCCTGTGTTAGAGCTCATGTTGGGCAGATTGGGACGAGAGAGGCACGCAAAACAGAGTGAGAGCAAGAGAGAGAGAGAGAGAGAGTGAGAGAAGGAAGGAAGGAAGGAAGAGCAAGGAGAACAGAAGTGAGGAGAATGAACTAGGACTATAGGAATAAAGAGTTATCATAAATACTATGCTATATTATACTACTATACTATAACATACTATACTATAACATACTATACTATATGATACTATACTACTATACTATACTAGTATGAGATACTATACTATACTGTGTCTTTATGTATTCATCCATTCAGAGGTCTTTTCACTCTTATTGGCATATTTGTTTTTTGTTTTGGACTCACTGAATGCATTCTGCCACCTGCCCCAAGACACATTTGGCAAATAAAGTTGTGATTCAATGAGACGAGGGGGAGCAGGGAGAGAGGGGGAGAGAGAAGGAAAGGTTACGATCAGAGTGAGCGGATGCATGCGGGTGGAGGAGTGGAGTGGGTGTGGGGGGGGATAAGAGAAGGCTTCTGTTCCATAAGAGAAAGCTTCTGTTCCACACCAATCCATCCAAATGTGGAAGGAGCTGAGAGGTGAAGGATCGAGGAGGAGGGGGATAGAGAGAGAGAGAGAGAGAGAGAGAGAGAGAGAGAGAGAGGGGGGGGGGGGGGGGGGGGGGTAAACGAGGTTCGATTCCCACCTGTGGTTATTCTACATGTCAGTGCCTCTCTTCTTCAACCCGCTTGCTCTCAACTGTCCTGTCTATGAAGGGAGTCTTAATGGAGACTCTGCCTTCCTGGTTCTGCATCCATCAGCGTGATAGCCTGTCTGGGGACCCACAGCATACCTCACTGAGCTGCCACACAGAGCACCCTGCTGTCGACGTCTGAGAGCTCACTCGTATAGGCTAATGCTACTGAGCAAAATATAACTCATGTCATGATGACTGATGATAAGAACGCATGGCGTAGAACCATCACTAAAAAAAACTTCTGATTCGATTAAAAAAACACATAGGTGCAAGACTTTATTTAGCAATACAGGCAAAACAAGCTAATAGGTGTACACATTTTAGTTTAGAGTTGTTCTCAATTGTTCCACAAGAAATATTTTACCCACATTGCATACATTGCATTATTTTGTCCCACCATCAAATACATGCTAAAGGGTAATGTTGTGTCACCCTCGCCCTGCCCTCACCCTCCACTCACTTGCAGTGAGCAGACAAAAAAACCCCACTTAATTTTACAACTTTTAACTTTCACCGCCATGATATGCATGTGTAATATATAGCCTGCGATCTGGGTTGCTCTGTACTTCAATTGCTTCATTTTCATAAAATTCTCATTTTCGGGTGACAGCAGCTTTCACATGCAGTATAGCCTATAGGTGTGCCGGTTCAGATCGCCTCCATCGGCCAGGCCCCCCGTGGTTCACCTGGGTGTCTGTAGTGCACAGTGGAGCCAGCCCGCTAGCAAACACTCTCCATGCATGTGGCGGAACCAGGAAGTGATTTTGAATATGTTGAAGAGGAGCGCTGCTTTGTCGACTCGAGTTTGTTTGTACCGGCGCAGGGACGCTTCGACGCAGTGGGGTGTGATGCCATGGAACTGACGGCTTGCGCAGGTACGTGAAAGACTGTCAAAGGGTCCTTCGAAAAATTAGAATTTTATGAAAACGGACAAACAAACGCAGACAGTATGCTATTCAACACGTTTACAGTAGAAAATTTGTTCTCTAAAATGTATTTTTGTATGCAAAATGCAATTGAATGGAGGGTCAAAATGGGCTGCGGTCAAACTGCAATAAGAGATACAGCATTTTGAAATGTAACTTTTTATAAATAGTTCAAATATGCAAAATGGGTTTAAGGAGCTTAGGGATAGGAAGGCCAATATTTGCTCCATGATGCCCATTATGAGATTTTAAAATGTGCAACATGCTGAGCCTTTGTAGATCATCGTATCCACAGCCACTCAGAGTGAAATCAGGCCATGTTAGGGTGTGCTTCTTGCATGTGGCTACTGGTATACCCTATCGATCCCCACAGCCTTATACCTGAAAGGTTGTTAGTTCTCTTCCTCGCCTGGTATCCACCTCTCTGTCCTTTCCTTGTTCTCCCCCCTCTGGAGCTCAGCAAAGGATTTGTTCCTTCTCTCCTCACCTACACCCTTTCATCCCCCCCCCCCCCCCCCCCCCCCTCCTCTCTCTCTCTCTCTCTTAACCTGTTTCCCAAGCCAACACAGTTACACTCCCCTGGCAAATTCTATCTGACACGCACGGACTCAAAGACACCCACACACACACACACACACACACACACACACCAGTTCTGTCTATAAACATACACAGACTCAGAAGCATGCACACACCTACTTACCTCAACACACACAGGAGCCAGCCCAAACCCATTAGCAGCCAGCAGAGCAGCGTCTAATCCTCCTGCTTTGGGCGGAGGGTGGGGGTTGGAGGAAGGTCACGGTCCATAGGCCTGTTCGCTCATTTCTCTTTTTTGTCCTCCTCGCCCTTCCATCTTTTTCTCTATTCCTTTTATCTGCTCCTCTGCTCCACAAGCCAGGGATTTACCTTTTATATATAAGTACGTCGATTAGGGTTTATATTAGTTATTTTTCAAACCTTCTTTTTCTGTCTGTACCCCCCCCCCCATGTCCGATCTTGCGAGGGTATTCTTCACTTGGTTGGACGCTGCTGCCACCCTGTGGACACTATACAAAACTGCAGTGGTTCTATAATGACCGTTGGATTTTTTTTTTTTTTTTTTTTGCATTACGTTGCGCCCATCCACCCCCTCTCTCTGGGTTGGATAAATATTGCTGGAAGATATATAACGTGTTGCTATGGTGATCAACTCGTGGGTTTTATCGCGCAGCGTTTGTGAAAGACATGGGCACATGCTGGTAGAGAAAATCTGGTTAGTGAGTCTGTTGTGTGTCCGTGCGTATGCATGTCGGGTAGTCTTTTGAAGACTCACGGCAGGAAAACATCACACACCCAAAAATAGGCTGCACTAGGTGTTTTTTTTCCATTGATGCCACAAAACTGCACAATGCACAACAAAACTAAAGGGATCCGACTTCCACCTTCTCTGGGGGGGAGTATTTAACCTCTTCCTCCTCCATCCTCTCCCTCTCTCTCTCTCTACCCTCTGTCTCTCCTCCTGTTCCACAGCTTCCATCTCGCAGGGACACATTCTCAGCCTGTCTGACTTGTGTGTGTGTGTGTGTGTGTGTGTGTGTGTGTGTGTGTGTGTGTGTGTGTGTGTGTGTGTGTGTGTGTGTGTGTGTGTGTGTGTGTGCGTGTGTGTGTGTTTGTGTGTGTGTGTGTGAGAGAGAGAGAATGTTCGTGTGTGTGTGTGTGTGTGTGTGTGTGAGTGAGAGAGAATGTGCATGTGTGTGTGTGTGCATGTGTGGTCGGGGTGTGTGATTGAGAGCAGGCATGCTGTCCTCTATCAATTAGTGAAAGCTGGTGCAACAGTTACGATTGTCCCCGTGTGTGCGTGTGTGTGTGTGTGTGCACTCGCCCGCACGTCCTCAAACACATGCACGGGGAGAAAAAAACACCCTGGTGCATCGTTGATCACCAGCTGTCTCCCACTGAAGGCTTGTTAATGGTCACACACCCACACACACACACACACACACACACACACACACACACATACATACACACACACACAAAGGCGTCAACAAGGGAGCCATGTTTGTGTCTCTGTAATGTTGTGTTGTTGGGCACTCGCTCTCTGTTCTGTATGTGTGTGTGTGTGTGTGTGTGTGTTTGTAGGAGCGTGTTCATGATTTATGCGTGTGCGTGTCCTGTGTACATATTATTAGTGTTAATGTGTGTACCGGTAACCAGTCGAGGCCAGTATGAATGTATGTGTGCTCACGTGTGTGTGTGTGTGTGTGTGTGTGTGTGTGTGTGTGTGTGTGTGTGTGTGTGTGTGTGTGTGTGGTTAGCTGTATCAGTGGGCCCAGATGGTCGTCTTTGAAGGGAATATTGGAACATTCACACACTTGTTGCTCGATCTCAAATCTTTTTTCGTTTCCGCCTCTCTCTCTCTCTCTCTCTCTCTCTCTCTCTCTCTCTCTCTCTCTCTCTCTCTCTCTCTCTCTCTCTCCCTCCCTCCCCGTCGTTCTTCTCTCTCTATATCTCTCTCGCAGTATGTCTCACACACACTCTGCTTCTTTTGACGTGTGAAACAGCTTGCGGTCAGCTCTGCTCCCCGTCCGGGGCTCTGCCAAACCAGCCTTCAGATTCACCATGAAACAAAACCAACAGCCCATGGTTAAGATGGGGAAACATATTCCACTCATTCTCTCTGGACATCGCGCAATCTGAAACAAGGCATTGTTCTCCTGGTGCGAAGCTCTACTTTAGGTATTATCTTGGTTGAGTCAGTAGGGGGGGTCAGCCCCTGGACCTGCCTCAGGCGATCGTCCAGAAAAAGACCCTGGCGTCATGTTTACTGAAAGACCTGTTAGCCTCTCTTTGACGAACACAGTAAGGCAAAGTATTTCCGTGGACCTGCGTATGCTGCGGGTGGTGGAGCAGAGCGATAACGAGCTGCGCTGGTAGACCGACAGCCAGACCAACACAGTTATTTGTAAACCACATGATTCAGGACCATGATTTATACAAAATGGTTTCGCGATGACATTTTCAGCAAATTCGGAATTGACTGATATATTTAGATATTTTGTATTTAATGGGCCACTGAAATATTTATTTTGTGAATTTGTGTTCGGTTTGAAAGATAGTGGAGATCCAGTATCCCTTTGCAATCCTCGGTTTAATGTTTCCCTTTGCCCTTACCTGATTAAGGCTTCACGGGGAAGGGTGGAAAGTCGTCTCTGTCATCATGCAAGAGCAGTTGTGCTTCGTTTTGTTTTGTGTATCTCAATAATATATTTTGAACATTACTTGTCAACACTTACAACGGCATTGGAACCCAAATGGGTTGTCTTGGTATGCAGGACAAGACCCAAATGTGTCAACGTCAGACCAGACGGAGGGGAAACCTGAAACTTCAGGTCGCAGTTAATTCAACTCATAAACTGTGTCGCCACCGTGCGGCAACTACGGCGTACTGCACATTCTTTCATCCACTCATGCCAGGTCGTATACTGTATCAAAATGCATGGTCGTGCATTTGTGTTTACAGGCCTAATGTTGGGTCGTGTTGGATGTCAAAATAACTACGTCAGTGGCAAGAACATGAATAATTATACTAAACATTATGCACTGCAGTGGTCATGGAGGATCAACACTATCCAGCAATATCAGATAGTTGATTCATTGATATGTATGCCAATGTAATGTAATGAAAACAAGGTAAGAAACCACCAATGACTTCAGCACGTACACACTTGTTTCTCTTTTAATGTATCTTTCAATGTACATGAATATCCCAATGAGTTTGTTCCTTTTTACAATATGTACCACATACACCATTAAAACAGCACCTACATGTTTTTTAAACACATTAGACATGGCTGTGTGACAAAGCAGTTGTTTGGAGTTAGTTCAGTCTCCTTTGTAACAGGAAGCATCATGGGCCGCCATACCCACGAGTTGAGCCAGAACGTGATGGGAGAAATCACAGGCACTTACCCACATGACCCACGTTCTGGACCCACAGAAGTCAGCCTTTCCCCTTTTACTTCTACACATCCTTCGTATACTTTCAATGCAGTTTACACATGAATCGACAGTGTGGCAAAAGTAGTATTTACTATGTGTTTAGTAGTGGTAGTATTTATTATTTTAAAACAAAATGGCAGTGCCAGCAATAAAAGACAAACAGGACTGACTGAAAGTTATTCTGAAATTGATTGTCAGCGCTCTGTAAAGACTGACAACAAAATGGCAAATGTGGATCAAACATTTTGAGCAGAAGCAGGAGTTTTGATTGAAAACATGTAAATATCGACTAAATTTGAGTTACTTGAAAAAAAAAAAAAAAGTCTATCCGTTTCCAATGCACGTAGATCACTTTAAACCATATTTCGCCGACACCCACCGGTGTAACTGGTCCGTTAAAACCGGTCCCGGTTTTTTTGTTAGCCAATCTCGGTGCGTAGCCACTAATAATAGTTAACGGTGTGACATGTGGTCGCACGCCGGTTAAGGTTACAAACGAGTGAAGACGGGGTTAACTATCTGGAGGCGCAAAGAAAAAAAGAAAGAGAGGGAAAGTGAAGACTGCTGCATGTGCCAGATCCCTGAACGCACAAACAAGCGCACACACACCCACACACACACAGTCTGACAACAACCAGAGATAGCAGCATCCTTAAAGGCAGATCGTCGATAAAGAGGACAACACAGCAAGTGGCAGTTCTGCTGTCAGACACGCCAAATCAAAGAACGGCAACAGTTTTGAGAGAAACACACACACACACGCACACCGACATGCATTTTGAGTGGTTCCCATCCCGAGTGCGGGGCCCTTGGGCCCTCTCCTTCCGGGCCGGGCCACAGCCTTCTGGACCGGGCCGAGGCCTTCGGTTTGGGGCACGACTGGCGCTTTCGCTTTAACAGCAGGATGTACGCCGTGTTCCCGGTGGGGGGGAAAGGTAATGACAGCAGAGCGTCTTAACAGTGGTTGGCAAGAGTCGGCCTCATCAGTTGAGCCGGCTAAATCAAATCAGTTCTAAAATGGGTCGGTCGGGGTTTGTTTTTTTTCCTCTCTCTAATGTGCTTCCTTACATATATGAAATCTATTTAAAAAGGAAAAAAAAAAAACGAACCAATATGTGAGCACACAATATTGTCCTGTTGAGGAAGAAGGAAGTCTCTGGCAGAGCGAGGTTAGGGGACAATCTGAAGCAGAGGGGTGACAAGAATAGAGGAAGAATTGAAGGGGGGGGCTTATCTTTTTTTTTTTTTTTCCTTTATTTGTAGCATTGCAACAAAGATGAAAACGGGGGAAGGGATCGGCTGGCCGAGCTGCCAGTCCTTGAGAGTCATTCAGTCGGCCACACGGGGGGGGAGGGGGGGGGGGGGGGAGGAGGAGAGGAGCGGGGATGAACACAGGACACAGTCCGGGCCTGAGGACGGGAGATTAGAGCATCCTGTTGCGTTTGTGAGTGGGCGAGTCTGTGATGACGTCGCTGCAAGGGGCGGGTCCTCGCTTGCGATTGGCGGTAGCATCCAAGTGGAGCGCCATCTCCTCCGCGATGAAGGTGTTGAGGTCCACGTCGTGCAGACCGTTCCTACGGCGGCCCAGGGACTGGGCCGGGTGTGTGGGAGAACTGGGCGTGCCGGAACGCACGGAAATGCCAGCCATAGCGCCGCTAAGGCCTGGGGGGGGGACAGAGACAACCACCGCCACCATGTTTAGATACCAACGCCAGAAAGGAAATAGGTTAGGTGCGCACCTGGGGATTCAAACCCATAACCAGTATAGGGAGTGTATATAGAGTATTGGAGCCCACCGTGTAGTGCTATGGCTTCTCTGAAGGGCTGCAGGTCCGTTTCCACCGAGCTGCCCGTCTCTGGGGTGGTGGGCCGGCTCGTCGGGACCATGGTTACTCTGGGCGGGGCTCGGGTGGTCCGTGGGGGCGGAGCCTTGCCACACAAAAAACTGATGAGGTCCTCTCGACGAATGGTTCTTCTGCGCTTTTTGACCCAGGCGAGCACTTCCTTGTTTCGGCGCTGGTAGCCAATTTGAATACCGAGATCGTGGCTCCGCTGGTGGGCATCCGCGCTCTCTGGTTCAGGGAAGCGAGAAGACATAGTTTTCATAAGACTTGAACCAACCTACGGGCAATGTTTTTAACTTGCCCTAATCTATAATACAGGTCATGAGACCATTATGGACTGGCGGTTGATTGATGGTTAATGAAAAGCAAGAGCACATGGACCCATGAGAACTTGCCTTTGTAAAGGTTGGTGACAGCGGTGGCCGCATTCTGGAAGGGCACCCAGAGGGAAAGACCTTGCTGTTGACATACTCTATCTGTGAAGAAAAATGACAACAGTCAAGCACACTTTGAGAATCTTACTTGGATATATAGCAATATGCTCATTTGAAACACGTGTACACAATCGTGAAATGGAACAGCATGTCATTATAAGACATTACTGTAGCCTATGCAAATTGTTATACATTTACAATGTCAACATCATTGTGCTCAATTATCATTCAAATGCATGTATTTCCAGGTGTGACATGATCTTAAAAGCAGCCATGCAGTAAAGCTAGTTGTTAAGATAGACATCTCAATCTGAGACCAATTTGAATATGATAATCCATTAGTTCTTATTTTACTATAGATTACAATGAGAGTTAGCCTCACTCCTTCCTGTATGTAAAGGCAATTACAAGCTTTGCGTTTAAACGTCGTCCTAAAACGTTGTAGAGAACCTTGCAGATCAAACTGAGAGCTAGAACTCTACATAGAACATTAAATACCAAGAGGTAGACTAAATCGCCGATCCCTACATTATACACCAAATATTAACATTAATCCATTCGCCATTTTGTTTAGTAGCAAGTAAGCAATTCAGCCATTAAGAGTAGGGTCCACACTACAAGAAAGAATGACACATTGCCAGTTCATCGCGTTACACGTTGTCACCCAAAGCGCAGCTTTCAGGGGTTATTTTTATCTTCAACCAAAAGTTGCTTTAAAGCGAGCAACTCCCCCAGAGCAACGCCATTTTGATAAGTCAACCATTTAGACAAAACGTTGGCCAAACTTCATTGTTCGACATGATGACGAGTCACACCACGGCTCGCCGTTTTGTACGAGTCTTTCCTGACTACCGGGTATAAATAATTCAACCGATGATCCAAGAAAATCGCCCTAGTCCACGATTCAGCATCCGCATCGCTAGCGTTAGCCGTATTAGCGGCGGATGTGTTGTATCCTACTGAGGTACAGCTGTCTAAAACTGCACACGATACGCGTTGGATTAACATATGTCACATTACACGACCAGATGAATACTATAGGAACAATAAGATAAATTTTCATGGCGTTCAGCGGAGGTGCTCTTTGTGTGCATTTCCACTCGGAGTACAACAGCT
>JAXIVH010000001.1:6305023-6330023 GCA_036785325.1 Urophycis tenuis | reverse complement strand
CTCCCCAGGTGCCTCAGGTTGAGCGCGAGGCGCTCCCTCACGGAGCAGCCTTTGTCGTCCGCCGCCGCCCTGGTCTTGTTGGACGCGTGCTCTCCGGTCAGTCCCACTCCGCAGGCCGAGCGAGGCCGTCCCAACGACACAGCAGGGGGAAGGAAAGGCATTTTAGCAACACACAGGATGAGGTAAGAGAAGAGTTCGGCCTTGCTCTTGAAACAGTCAATAGAAAAAATAGATGCACGCATCAAACGGGAAACTGCAGCTCTGAGTAAAGCAGCCCACTCGCATGCATCATCCGCCATACAGGGTGAGGCAGTGGGCTGGTGGTTACTCAGGATGACCCGACCTTAAGGTATCCAGGTGCGGATCACATGAGCAGGGCTATACTATGTGTTGGTCAGTAGTGAGAGGGTGGGGCATGGGAATACCTTCAGAGGGTGGACGTCAAACAGCCGTTCAAAGCAGGTTACCTTCAGTTAGAAGCTCAGAGAGCTAAAATAAACCCCTGCTTTTAATCCTCATGAGTCAATAACAAGACAGCATGGTGCACGTGGAGCTGGCACTTGTGAATGTGACACATGGACACCGGGGTTTTTCACACCGTCACACAAAACGATGGTATTCCATATCATGGTTTTTGTTTAATTGTCAATTACCCGATTTAGGGTGGGTGTGGTTGTAATTCTCTCTTCAAAGTCATCAGGGGAAAAAATAATGACACCACAGACCTGAACAAAACTAAGAAAAAATCATTTATTAGATATTAGTCTCGAAACAGTAAAAATAGGTTAAGATACAGTATATTTTCAACGCTGACATTTCGTTCTCTATGACAAACAGACATAGAGCTCAATATAGCTCTTGTTGTGTAGACATCTCCCCATATGACCGATGAAGGAAAACACATGAGTGAGGCTTTGGACCGCTGTCTGCGGGGGGCTTCTGCAGGTGTGCATGACCTCCACAGGCGTGCATGAAGACAACACGGGTCATCGGCCGCAGCAGGTCCTCCTGTGGACGTGCAGCACCCGGTGGCAGCCAGGACAAGTGTGGTAGACGGACTTAAAATGTCTGACAAAAAAGGGAATCAGGCAGCAACCCAGCACCATCCTACGAGAGAGAGAACCATTGGGGGGTATTGACCACCTACTGCATGCATTATATGTGTGTATTTGTTGAACATTGAGGGCAGCCCTCCTTACCCACACACTATGAATAGGAGACACATGAGCCACGCGTGCGTCTCAGCGTGGTAGGTGACGTGCGTGGTGACCTGGACCTGACACCAGGGGCAGGTGGTCCGACCCGGGGAGCGTCCCAGGTCCTCCTCGTGGTTGGTGAACCTGGACAAAGCAGGGGCTGGGGGGTGAGTGGAGACTGGGGAGAAGGGGAGAAGGAGGGCTTTCAAAATGCTGCTTAACGTGTTTGTGAGTGACCACAACTTTGCTATGAAATTGTCACCAAGATAACATGTTTTTTTTTTTTTTTTACAGTGTCATTTGTTTAGTCCCTTTTTTTGTCATTGGTTATTTTTAGTCTCTGATCGTTAACATTATATTTTCGATTCCACACAATTTACAAACAGAATTTCGTTTTTGGAAAGGGTTGAATCAATTCTCATGCAGGAACATTTCAATAAACGATGCTGTCTCAATAACAACATATCTGGGTCTCCAAAGGTCAATCATTAACAATAATTTACATTTACAAAATGATAACCGATGCACCTGTGTGTGTAGCTGGAAAAAGTAAGTGCCCTTTGTTGGTGAGACCTTCATCCACAGGGAATTGGGGAGGAGGTGGTGGTGGACTGAGAGGTGAATTCATATGGTAGAATCTTACATCATCTCCCTTTTCATCTGGAAAACACATCAATGTTTTGAAGATAAACAACTTTATTAAACAACTAAACACAATGGCGTGGCTAATGTCACATTTCACACTTCCCTCAAAGAATCATTCTTTTTCATAATCTTACCTATTATGAAGTAGGGTGGAGGTGTAGGAAGCGGTTCATCTGTTTTAGAGAAGGATTCCATCTTGGTGAATTACATAAACATTAGCATGTAGGGGTATGTATATTTTGATGTCCGTAGCAGCACCTCACTGTAGCCAACCAGGTGTGTTGGAGACAAAGTAATTGGGCTCCCCTCTGATTGGTTCAAACCATTGAGGTTTCAACACAAAGACCTATTAAAATGCCTGAAAATAGATGCATTCTATTTGAATGGATCAATTAATTAATTCTATTTGTTATAAAAAGAGCCGTTATAGAAAGATATAATTAGCATGGTGTACTACATCAACACAAAGACCTATTAAAATGCCTGAAAATAGATGCATTCTATTTGAATGGATCAATTAATTAATTCTATTTGTTATAAAAAGAGCCGTTATAGAAAGATATAATTAGCATGGTGTACTACATAACAACTACAGTGTGTTTATCATGTTAAATGTTATTGGCCCTGGTTGACCAAAAAAAAAGGCCGGCTATGGTTGGATTTTGGGATGCAAAAGAGAAATTGTGTAACAATATCTATTGCTGAGGCAGTGGGTAGCTACTTTGGATTGCTGAATTAAACACTGAGATTGATTGTAGCGTCTATACTCGTGCATTCGTGAGGGAGTCTAGTCTTCATTGATTCATTGATACATAGACCTTCCTTTCTGCTCAGTTCGATGTATGCACTTCCATTTATGGTCGCTGGGGGCGCCATTGTACATCCGGATAACAGTGACCCAGTGTGGGAGAACGTAACGACGTGAACAAGGTTACCATTCAATTGAATGTAACAGCTAGCGTGATGCTAAGCTAGCTGACAGCTAGGGGCATCTGCGGGTTTTGCTTCCAAGTTACCCACGGCTATCACGAATGCTATTAGTCCTCTGCTCCGTGCCGTCTTGACATCTCCTTCAGCAAATACCGGACGAATTCGTGTCGACTGCCCAGAGTCCGCGAATTCGAGTCCATTCATAAAACCATCTTACCTAGCTTACGCGATTTAGCTGGCTGACTTGTACAGCTAAGAGGACCAAACGAGCAAGGTAAATCGGCGTGTTCGCTAGCGTAATATAGCCGACTGCAGCACTATCGGGATGTATTACATACCACGAAAGGAATTAGGCGATATGTGACATAGCCCTGTGGTTATTGGTTTTCTAGATGTTAAAATGTTTCCTATACATTTTCTTCGTAGGCCGTACCATCTCAGTTAATTCAAAGCGATTTGCACCGTGATGTTTCTTCACAGTAGCGATATGTGTGACACAGTCGATTACTTAGTAAGTTGTCCGCAGGTGTACAATAAACGCCCATTACTTATCCTCCCTACATCGGCTTGTACCGATAAAACTCAAATCGAGTGGCCGGGGTTTGCTAGCTAGCCACCGTGAACGTCCCTTAGCTTCTAGCTACAACACACTTCCAATGGTCTGACATCCCACGTAACCAAGCTATGCTGTTGGGGAGCAATCACTTGTGTAGCCTGTTAGCATTCCCATAACTTGTTTTCGTGATGTGCAAGTATGTACTGGGTGGCCTACAATTCATATGACTGACATTGGAAGTTATACTGCAGTTCAGCTGCTGGCTGGAGGAGGCTACCGAAGTCATATTTGGGTTGGTTACTATCCCCATGTCTTTCTGGACTTCCACTTCCAGACCACACCCAGACGAGATGTCCCTACATCAATTCCTGTTGGAACCCATCACCTGCCACGCGTGGAACCACGACAGGACACGTAAGTTACACATCTTTTGTAATACTCATCATTACTCCAAATGTTAAAATAACACACTTTTACTTTTTTCCATTGCGTTTTTGGATATCAATTGGTTGACTGGAAGTATGCATTGGTCAGAATAGTGTATTTATTTTTTGTTGAAACTCAAATTTTTCGGCAGAAATCGCCATCAGTCCTAACAACCATGAAGTTCACATCTATAAGAAAAGTGGCAACCAATGGGTGAAGACCCATGAGCTAAAGGAGCATAATGGACACATTACAGGTATGTGTACACCATAACATATCGCCATTTATGAAACAACCAATCACCCATCTTGTGGACACCATCAACACAGCGCTTCATGCTCACTATTTGCCCACATTGTAGGTATTGACTGGGCCCCTAAAAGTGACCGCATCGTGACGTGCGGTGCAGACCGCAACGCCTACGTGTGGACCCAGAAGGAGGGCCTGTGGAAGCCCACCCTGGTCATCCTCAGGATCAACCGGGCCGCCACCTTCGTGAAGTGGTCTCCTCTGGAGAACAAATTTGCAGTTGGCAGTGGTGCGCGGCTCATCTCCGTCTGCTACTTTGAATCTGAGAACGACTGGTGAGGCTCGGAACCGTAATTGTACATTTGCATACATTTAAAACGATGGAGCTTGCTCTTACGAATGTGTGTGTTGTGTGTGGGATTTGTTTGTGTGCCCTACAGGTGGGTGAGCAAGCACATCAAGAAGCCCATCCGCTCCACCATCCTCAGCCTGGACTGGCATCCCAACAACGTGCTGCTGGCTGCCGGCTCCTGTGACTTCAAATGCCGGTATGACCCTTTAACCAATTGACGAGGCGTTGCCGAGGAAGATGAAACCATTTCTTAATAAATGTCATCCTCTATGGCCTCATACACCCCTCTCTCTCTCTCTCTCTCTCTCTCTCTCTCTCCTCTCTCTCTCTCTCTCTCTCCTCTCTCTCTCTCTCTCTCTCTCTCTCTCTCTCTCTCTCTCTCTCTCTCTCTCTCTCTCTCTCTCTCTCCTCTCTCTCCTCTCTCTCTCTCTCTCTCTCTCTCTCTCCTCTCTCTCTCTCTCTCTCTCTCCTCTCTCTCTCTCTCTCTCTCTCTCTCTCTCTCTCCTCTCTCTCTCTCTCTCCTCTCTCTCTCTCTCTCTCTCTCTCTCTCTCTCTCTGTCTCCAGGGTATTCTCGGCCTACATAAAGGAGGTGGAGGAGAAGCCAGGCCCAACCCCCTGGGGCAACAAGATGCCATTCGGGGCTGTACTGGGAGAATTTGGAGGGGCAGGTCTCTATCTTTGTGTCACTTGACAGCCCACTGATTTGCGATTGCCATGTAAGCTCAATAGGATGACGTGGTCTCTCTTGTGTATTGGATCAGGTGGCGGTGGGTGGGTGCACTCTGTGTCTTTCTCTGCCTCCGGTAATCGCCTGGCCTGGGTCAGCCATGACAGCACGGTCACTATGGTGGACAGCTCCAAGGTGGCGAGGTACACAGACTACATTGAGCCTGCAACTAGACAGAATGTTGTCCAGTTCCTCACTGTTATTCCACAAATAATCTTAAGGTTTTGTTTCCTGAATATCATACCATCTTTTTTTCTAGTTTTAAGCTTAAACAAAGAAGGAGGCTTCCTTAAGGGGTCAGATCAGTGATATGAAGTTGACATTAGGGCTGTAGTCAACCATTAGGGCTGGGTGTACTGAAATCGTAGCCTTACTAAATCAGCCACGGTGCACTCCACCTGTAAGACGTATCACGTTAGTGCTGTGTGGATGAAGTCAGTGGGTTTTGGATGAAGCAGGTTGCACACCAGACGAGCCGCAGAGGGCCATGTCGGGAGACTCTGTTTTATGTCTGTGTTGAAGATAATGGCCACCATGGCCAGCGCTGTGACGCGTGCCACGATGCCAATCCTGATGTTCACAGAACATGGCTCACAGAACCAATGAACAGGTCCCGTACTGCCGAGAGTGGCAGTTAGAAGATCTAGATTTAACCCAAGTGAAATATCTCAAAACCTATCAACCATCCCAGCCCATTTTATTTTATAAAGGATACTTGTACTAGAATTACAGTAGTTTAAAAATTCACCCAAAAAATGTAAAACCCACGAACAGACCAAGCAAATGATGAAACTGTTCTAAAATGCAAATGACACATGCAAGGTTTCTTGGTAATTTGACGATGCTTGTCTGTTTGTCTTTCAATTGGTAAATGTTTGCACACTCCTCCTTTCCTATGGTCTAACAAGATTTGAAACGAGTTACAAAACCAAAGGTACATGGTATAGCGAGAACAGCCCATGCAATGAGTACAAATAGAGAAAAAACGGACTGTCTGAACTGGTCAAACTCAATTTAATAATCCGTGTCTGTTGGATTGAAACAAGATCGCTTCTAACTAACTCAACGCTCCGTTTGGCTCATGTTAGTTTTAGAACTTGGAGAAGTGTATACTGACCAGAAGGTGTCAGCACTGCATGAGGCCTGTGTTGAGGGCTTGTACGGTAACGTGTGTGTGTGTGTGTGTGTTGGCGTGCATGTATTTGTGTTGTGTGTGTGCGCACGCAGTCCTTCTCAGCTGAAGACGGAGCACCTCCCCCTGCTGAGCGTCGTCTTTGTCTCGGAGAACAGCGTGGTGGCGGCGGTAAGACTCCCCCCCCCCCCCCCCCCCCCCCCCCCCCCCCCCCCCGTGCACAACAGAGAGTCTACGCCCTGGACGCCGTCGCTGCCAACGACCTGATGGAGCCTTCATTGTGGTCTGTTTCCTGTCCAGGGCCACGACTGCTGCCCCATGCTGTTCCGCTGCGACGACGCCGGGACCCTGACCTTCGTGTCCAAGCTGGACCTGCCCAAGCAGAGCATCCAGAGGAACATCTCGGCCATGGAGCGCTTCAGGAACATGGACAAGAGGGCGACCACGGAGGACCGCAACACTGCCCTGGACACACTACACCAGAACAGCATCACGTAGGGAGACGCTCCTTTTGACCTTTGACCTGCACGTGGGCGGAGAGTCGGGTTTTTTTTCCATGACAAGACGAATGTGTTTCCAAAATGGATGTGCTTGGGTGTACTAAAACATTGCCTGTGTGTGTGTTTTTATTATTTGTAGCCAAGTGTCTATCTATGAAGGAGACAAGAGGGACTGTCGCAAGTTCTGCACTACTGGCATTGATGGAGCGATGACCATTTGGGACTTCAAGGTAGACAACATGCACACACAAGGAGTCTCTGCTTCTCGCACTGATTGATTTCCAAGCACAAAATATGTGATTTGTGTTTTTGTCGTTTGCCTCCCAGAGTCTAGAAGCTTCTATCCAGGGACTCCGCATCATGTGAACGAATCCACTAGTGCTGCCGGCTAACATCCCCCACCCACCCCCACACCCTCCTTCCCTGTCCGCCTCACCCGCCGTGTCCCATGATGCATCCAGGGAACCAACACCCACTCACTCACACACACACACACACGACTGTTCACCACGAGTGTCTGCCGAAGCACTGACGAGCCCACGCCCCGCCCGCCACATGCACATCTATTGAAGCCATGTGACATGTGACATCACTGTTTGATTGTCTTTTTTGTTTGTTTTAAATGAAGGCTAACCAGAGGTCAAAATGGGAAAGGGCCTCTGTAATTGAAGTAAAAAAAAAATGTTTTTATGTTCTCTAACCTCCTGTACCAAAAGTTTGAACACTAGATGCATTTTTTTTCTTTTCTTTTTTTTTTTTTTAAACCAAAATCAGACTGTATTGGCGCCCGTCTCGTCTCCCCCCCCCCCCCCCCCCCCCCCCGTTTTGGAGAGCGAGCTCTGAATACCGGCCCTAAAGTAGAAGCGCCACCCGACCCATCGGCGGCCTGAAGGCGCTTGACGTTTCCCAGGAAGTAACGCCGTCGTTGGGTGGGGCTGTGCGATGTGGACATCCCGAGGCCGCGTCGCGGGGAGACGGCGAGCAACCCATGCAGGTTCTGATTGTGGAATGAGAATGCATCTGTCCAAACCCAGTGTGGAGTCACGGCACTAGCCTCTGTAGCTACTGCACTAAACCAATGTCAAATGGAGGGTTTGTATGTAACAGATTATGAGCTAGATGTTAAATAAAGACTAAAATACATTTACAGTACAAAATGGGCGGTCTCGTTCTCTTTATTTGTCGAGAAGGGTGGGGCAAAGAGTGATGTCATATCTGAATTGATGCGGCTGGGCTCGAGAAGTACACTTTGTTAAGTGCATGATCTAGTGTCTTTATTTTAGAAACATGGTGATAATCGTGGATGGATAATTCTACACATTAAGGGAGTCACCATCAATGTCTTTACAATTCAGTGACTGATGGGTCGAAATAATGAGGCGGCGCAACGGTTTTGGAATTATTCCATTCTAGTAGCGTCATATATATGTGTGTGTGTGAGCTGTCATTTACTCTTTGACAACTCGAAATTAGTTTCATATTTTCTAATGAAAACGTGAAACTTGAGATAACATTTGTCGCGTAGCTATCCGTCTCCACCGTCCTTCGCATCCTGAAACGCAAATTGCGTCCACTCTCCCTCCGTCGTGCGGTGCGCAGGAGCTCTCCTCGTGAACACCAGAGCGCTTTCTCGTGTTACTTCCTCTGCACCGTTAAAGGCCCACCTCCAGTTTCGCTCGACTTCACTTGTACCCTCATCTTCTTTCGCTCCACCCTCGCTTCCTGGTTTGAAGTATCAACTTGTTTCGCCCTTTCCTCTCCCAATTGCAACAAATAAAGATATGCATTTCCTTTTAATTCACACTTAAGGCAACTTTCTTCCAGTATCCTTTTCCGGTGCGGGCATAAATCCTTTTAGCCGTTCCAATGATGGCTGCAATTAATCGACTTCTGCCTGAGTTCCCTCTCACCCTCCTGCCCCACGCACCCCCCGCCCCCCCTTTCCGGCACTCTCCTCCCTCTTCTCTTGACTTTATACTTCTTCTGTCTGAGCTCATTCCGTCGTTGACATTCGCGTTGACTGGCCAGAGTCCGCGGTCCGAACACCCTCTCATCCTTTTGATCTGCAACCATTTCCCTAGCATTGCGCTCTGTCGAGCCCTCAGGGTGAGTAGTAGAAACTTATTTTAACGGTCGGCTGGTTCTGTTAAGACATGTCAGTACAACACTGCACTATCCAGGGCCAGGCAAACACATCATATGCATGTAATACATTTTCGAATGAACTAGAAAACTGCCAAGTCCGCCTTTTGACTGCACTTTTGACAGCGACAAAACTATGAATTAAATTTTTTTCAAAATGCTTGTTCTTGAAACACCATAACTGCGTGACATGGAGATGTGATTTGGCTCCAATTCCATTCCGAGTCCTGTAACAACACATTTTACGTGTGTGTGTGTGTGTGTGTGTGTGTGTGTGTGTGTGTGTGTGTGTGTGAGAGAGAGAAAGAGAGAAAGAGAGAGAGAGTGACCTGTATCATTCCACTCATGCCAGTATCAAGCTGGATTGAATCAGCACAACCTGGACCAGTTTGGTCTTCTTGTGTCCAGATAGTTAGGCCACTCCTGCAATGCTGATCCCTAAACCATCAACCCAAAACGTCTCTTTGTATACATTATATGTATTATGCTCTCTGATGTGTTATTCATTATGTCAAAGCAACACTTCTCCTTTTTCAACAACACAGAATAAGCAGTAATACCCTATAAGGATCTGCAATCTGCACTCACTTCCTGTTCGCCTTCATTCGTCTGATTGGCCATGGCATACCACAGCTTCCTGCTAGAACCTATCAGCTGCCATGCCTGGAACAAGGACCGCACTCGTAAGTTAGTCCGCCCTCTCTGATTGGTGAGGTAATTATATGCAGTCCAACAATAACGGGGTCCCCCAAAGCGGCATGCAACAGACTTCTACACACACACACACACGCAGAACGTAGAACGTCGCGTTGCAGCCGAAAGTTTCTGAGTGTTCTGACCCAAGTGCCAGAAGGTATTTCCTGTTTCCTGTTTAAGTGAGCAGCCTCTGTGAGAAGCCTTTGTGCTAAACGGGCCTCGGGGAATCCTTATTTGGGCGTTCAAAGCAACCGACTGAAGCGGATGCAATCGGTGGCGCAATTGAAAGGTAGTGAGGTCTCACTTGCACAGCAAAGTGAGCGTCCTCGCTGAAGATGCGCATACCGAAACGCCCACGATGGTCGGCCCACCTTCTGCTGACTGGGCAAAAATACACATGACTAACACAACATAAACCACTGGAGTCTGAACGGAAACAGCGCCTCATCCTTCCTCACTGGACTGGTCTAAAGTGTGTGTGTGTGGGTGCGTGTGTGTGTGGGATGTTAAAAATACATACATATATATACGTATATATTTCTTTTATTATTTGTATGTGTTTTTCTTCTGTGTCTCCCACATGTTAAGCACCCTGGGGGTGAACGAAAGGAGCTACACAAGTGTTCATTGTTCATTGTTTTTATTGTCAAAATGCGTGACCTTCCTCTGATCGGATCAGAAGAACTGATACGTCGCCGTGTGTGTGTGTGTGTCCGTGTGTCTCGGCACATCCAGAGATCGCCCTGTGTCCCAACAACCACGACGTCTACATCTACAAGAAGGACGGCGCCAAATGGACCAAAATCCATGAGCTGAAGGAACACAACGGCCAAGTGACCGGTGAGACGCACGCATAGGAAAACCCTCGGTTCTCTGTGCCATCTCTCTCTGTCTCTCTCTCTCTCTGTCTCTGTGCCATCTCTCTCTCTCTGTCTCTCTCTCTCTCTCTCTCTCTCTCTCTATCTGTCTCTCTCTCTCTGTCTCTGTGCCATCTCTCTCTCTCTGTCTCTCTCTCTCTCTCTCTCTCTCTCTCTCTCTCTCTGTCTCTCTCTCTCTGTCTCTGTGCCATCTCTCTCTCTCTGTCTCTCTCTCTCTCTCTCTCTCTCTCTCTATCTGTCTCTCTCTCTCTGTCTCTGTGCCATCTCTCTCTCTCTGTCTCTCTCTCTCTCTCTATCTGTCTCTCTGTCTCTGTGCCATCTCTCTCTCTCTGTCTCTCTCTCTCTGTCTCTCTCTCTCTCTCTCTCTCTCTCTCCATACACTCATGCGCTGGTTCTCCCCCCCCCCCCCCCCCCCCCCCCCCATGCATCGCAGGCATTGACTGGGCTCCGGACAGCAACCGCATCGTGACATGCGGTGCAGACCGCAACGCCTACGTGTGGACCCAGAAGGAGGGCCAGTGGAAGCCCACCCTGGTCATCCTCAGGATCAACCGGGCCGCCCGCTGCGTCAAGTGGTCCCCGCGGGAGAACAAGTTTGCGGTGGGCAGCGGCTCGCGGCTCATCTCTGTCTGCTACTTTGAGGAGGAGAACGACTGGTGAGCGCAGGTTCTCGGACACCCACGCACACACGGACACACGCACAAACACACCCACGCACACACGCACACACGCACACACACGCACATGCACACGTACACACACGTACACATATACAGGTGCATCTTGTTACCTCCTTCTGAATGACTCGTGACCTACATTGGGATCCGGTAGTAAGCTGTGTGTGCGTGTGCGTGTGCGTGTGTGTGTGTGTGTGTGTGTGTGTGGTGCTGCCGTGTGCCCTACAGGTGGGTCTGCAAGCACATCAAGAAGCCCATCCGCTCCACCATCCTCAGCCTGGACTGGCATCCCAACAACGTGCTGCTGGCTGCCGGCTCCTGTGACTTCAAATGCAGGTAGGTTCCGTTAAAACGTGTCAAAAAGCGCACACAAGCAGACACAGACACACACGCGCGTGCCTTTAACCGCCTCTATAGCCGTCCACCTTGGAGTCCTCTGTTGCACTGGTGCTCAACCAACCTGTTCTCCCCCTCCAGGGTGTTCTCAGCCTACATTAAGGAGGTGGAGGAGAAGCCAGGGCCCACGCCCTGGGGCAGCAAGATGCCGTTCGGAGAGATGCTGTTTGAGTCTGGCGTCGAGGGCTCGGAGGCGGGCCAGTCGGAGGCGGCGGGGGCAGTGGGGGGAGGAGGCTGGGTCCACAGTGTGTGTTTCTCCCACTCTGGCAACCGCCTCACCTGGACCTCCCACGACTCCACCGTGGCAGTGGCCGAGGGGGGCAAGACCTGCACGTAAGTGTGTGTGTGTGTGTGTGTGTGTGTGTGTGTGTGTGTGTGTGTGTGTGTGTGTGTGTGTGTGTGTGTGTGTGTGTGTGTGTGTGTGTGTGTGTGTGTGTGTGTGTGTGTGTGTGTGTGTGTGTGTGTGTGTGTGTGTGTGTGTGTGTGTGTGTTAGAGTGCGGATCGGCCCGGAATTTTCTGTCCGAACCCGACATGAGCCCAACAGGCATCAAGCCTTTTATGTTCGAACCCGGCACAGTTAAAAAAAAAAAAATCTTATTTTTTCATGCTAATGACCCATTTAAGTCTGTGTTTATGAAAGCCTGCCTTTATTAAGCAACTGCAAGGCATTTGGAAATGTCAACAAACAGATGAGCGCAACATGCACTGGTTAACAAAAAAATTAAAAATTTCAAAACGCGCACATGTCCGAACCTGCGCGTTTGTGCGTGTGAGTGTTCTTCTTAAACCTTCACGATTGTTGTGTCTGTGTGTGAGGATGTGAGTGATTGACTGTGTCACATCTGATTGTTGTTGTTGGGGTCTCTAGGATCAGCAGTCTGAGATCAGACAGTCTTCCCCTGCTGTGCGTCACCTTCATCACTGAAAACAGCATTGTGGCTGCCGTGAGTGGATATATACAATATATATACAATATTATACAATCATTAGGACATAATCTATACATGTTCTATAAGGAATCTTTACATAATATATGCATTATCTGTAGGTTCTGTATAGATTTTGCTGCAAATTTGCAATGAGACTATATTGAAAGTCACTCATTTATGAATCATATTTTTGAATCATAGCTTATAGTTTTTATTTTATCAAAGGTAAGCCATACCATCAATTGGGATGCGCAGTGCAACAGGAATGGTTTCCTGCCTGTAGTAACACGTGTCTGCCTGTAGGGCCACGACTGCTGCCCCGTGCTGTTCGTGTACGACGGGGCCAAGGGCAGCCTGACCTATGGAGGTAAGTTGGACGTCCCCAAGCAGGCGGCCCAGAAGGGCATCAGTGCCAGGGAACGCTTCCAGAACCTGGACCGCCGCGCCTCCACCACCCAGGCCTCCGAGCAGACCATAGACACCCTGCACAAGAACAGCATCAGGTACAGTGTCATTGTAATTCATAATTCATCATTTGTATTCAACATGTTATTTTTGTACTGTGTATGGATATATATGCGGTAATAGTCAATCAATGTAAAACAAACTTGGTCTTTGTATGTTTTAGCCAACTCTCTGTGCTGGAAGGAGGGCGCAGCAAGTGTAGCAAGTTCTGCACCACCGGCATGGATGGAGGGATGGCCATCTGGGATGTTAAGGTAAAATACAGACAGACAGGCAGGCAGGCAGACAGACAGACAGACAGACAGGCAGGAGCTCTACAGCTGTTTCCAACTGGTGTTACACATGTGGTCTCTATCTCTTTCCCAGACATTGGAGTCTGCCATGAAGGACTTGAAGATTGCTTGAAGCCGATGTTTTCTACACGGCTAGAGCCCCCTGTTCTTACACCAAGGAATGAAGACCACCGCTCTTAGCCTTCCTCTTTCCAGCTCCGCTCCCAAACCGCTTCCACCCCCCCTACTCATTTATAGCAAAGCCAGCTTCGTATAGCATGATTTTTTTTCGCTTATATTTTTGATCAAAGATCAGACCTTTGTGGAAAGCCAAAGCGCACATAGAAAGGTCTGTGATGAATGTTTCAACCTTTTAGGGCTGCAAATGGTAAATACATATCATGCTGAAGTTATAACAGAAGGATTTTTTTTCTCAGTACTCTAAATACCAAATGCAAAGTGTTTACCAATTGTGCTGAAAAGCTGTATACCTTATGAATGCTTATGCTGGTCATAATATGCATTTAATAAAATATTTCTACAATGGAATTCAAAACATGGTACAATGGGTCATTTCGAAAAACACATTGGTACTTGTATTATGAGTCGTATGAAGGCTAGTAGGCCTATATGGCTGGACTAGTACCAAAACGATTACCACATTTCCGCAATTAAAAAAATGTTAAGATTGAAGAGACATCTGGAATAGCTATTGGCATGTGCTTTCACTTTGAATTAACATTTAATGTTTTCTTGCTCCATTGGGCAATTATGGCATGCTATTGGACGAGTCGCTGCATACAAATGAATATTTATGACGTGGAAAACCATGAAAGTGTAGCGTGTGTGTGCAGTTTAGGTGAATCGTCATCGGAAGTGCCCCGTTACGTGACCTGTATCGCCGTGCGGTCTCTTGAACATGACTCCATCCCCATCTAGAGGAAACATCCCGAACAGTGCTCGAAGACCGAAATACAATATTTCAGCATATATTTTTCCATCATTCATCCATTCAAAATCAACCTGATATTTACAAACATACATTTAATGGGGTTTTTTGGTCTCAATAGAAATCAGTGGGGGTCCCCCCCACCTCCCTTCGTTTTTCTCGACATTTATTTATTTGTTTATTTATTTATTTATTTATTTATTTATTTATTTATTTATTATTTCACAACGCCCACACTTCCGGACCGAGTCCACTGTGAGCAGCTGGATTGCAACGCATCCGACGACGCCTGGCGTTCGTAGAGACGAGGATGAAGCGACGTCCCTGATGTAACAACGATGTGTGTCGGCCGCTGAGCGCTACAGTGTTCATTTCCCCGGGCCGTTCATCGAACCATCTCGCGTTGGTTTCCCCCTCCCCGAACCACCGCCGCCGATTTGTTTTCTTCTCACGAGATATTCGGGCTTCAGCCTCCTCACGTCTGTCTTCGTCAACTGTTGCATATTTCCACTTTAAATGAATCTCGTAAGGTGGGTGAAATGTTGTTGTTGTTTTTTTTGTTTATTTGCCACATTGTATGTAAATGTGAGGTCCGTTTCGGTTCCAGCTTTTAAACCGTTTCGATGTAGTGGGAATGACGGGTGAAAGCCGCGTTTTGCACGCTTCAGTTATCTCTGGCGTGCAGATCTTCATAACTCATGCATGTACAAACTGTTGGCTCAGTGTGAAAAAGGGAAATTCATGGCACATTTAGAAGACAGTGCTACTTATGTCCTATTTCCACGCCTTGTCGCCGTTTCTTTGTGATTGTGATGTTCCAAAGATAATGTAGGGGTAAATCGCCTATCCTATAGCACGGCAGGGTGGAGTTCAGACAGACAGACAGACAGACAGACAGACATACTTTATTGATCCCTGAGGGAAATTGTCTAAGTTCTGAGTTCACTTTTGCCATTGATGAATGGATGTTCTTCACAAGTCTAAAATGTTTGGAGTGGATTTTATAGTGAGCATGTATTGTAAAGTGGCACGCACACAGCACACACGCACACCTTCCCCAGGGACATACCATTGCTCTACTAATCCACTTTGTAATTTTGATTATTTCCATGGTATACAATGAATGTTGCGATAAAAGCGTGCGGAGTGTGCGTGTGCCCTCTGGCCTGGTAATTATCAGGCAGCTTGATAAAGTCATTACTGACCAAGCCTGCTGGGTCTGGCACTTGTGTGTACGTGCATGGATGCACACAAAAACGCACACACACACGCACACACACACTTGCATTGAGGAGGAGGTCAGTCAGTGGCAGGCCAGAGGTGGATGCTCAGTAAAGACTCCTCCTATCGGGGACAGAGCCATGTGTTTCTGGGCTGGATCAGAACGTATTAATAGCCCTGGATGGGCTAAATACAGGACACTCTACACCAGAGGATAGAGTCCAACAATGGAGCCAATCTTTGCATGTGACACCGGTCCTGCATGCTGGATGGACTGGTCTGTTCTGTGGTATTCGTCGAACGGTAAATGAGTGTTTACTCACTTACTGTCTCTATTTTTAAAAGACGTGAACGATGGACGCGAGAGAGTCCCTTCCCTCTCAAAGCAAACCCATTTTGTGGCGTGGCGAGGATATCAGTTGGTCCTGAGGATGGACCACGCTGGCCTTCTAAAGACCCTCATTCCCAGTCTCTATACAGATGTGGGCATTGGGGTTGTGGTTGTGGGTCATAACGTTGTTGAATGCTGCTGATGCATCCATGATGCGTTCTGCCCTGCTTCTGGGGAGTGTCCCAGTGTGTGTGTGTGTGTGTGTGTGTGTGTACCGCCGTCACGACTCGACTGCCGTCTCCCCCGCTCCCACTCTCGGCCCGTTGTAAACAGGACTGAGAGTGGGGCTAGCCCATCCTTCTCCAGAGTGCCATCACACACCATTGCACAGCGCCCCCACCCCTGCTCCCCCCCCCCCTGTTCTGATGTAATAAGGTTTTAGTGGTAGCACTCACATTGGTTCGCCTGCGGTTATGTACATGTGTTTTATTGGCCAGCCTCGTTTTTAAACCCCTTGTACAAAAAGTACGAGCCGTGCTAGTGCACAGCAGTAGTGGTGGTGCACACGCCTGTGCGTGTGTGTGTGTGTGTGTGTCTGTGTGTCTGTGTGTCTACTACATTGTTCATACCGTGTTCATTTGGAAAGCTTCCACTGTTCTTTCAGGGGACATCGTGTTAAATAAGCCTATTTCCTTTTGGTGGAGATAAACGTGGTTGTGTCTACTACTGCATCTACCCTACACAAATTGTTATTTTCTTTATAGGAATCCCCTACAGGCTCCGTCCTTTTAGTACTCTTTGTCTGTGTGTGTGTGTGTGTTTGTCTGTGATGTACAAAATCTAGGTCTCTTATGAAACCTGGCTGTAAAAGATGCAACAGAAAAAGGAGGGGGATGGTGTGTGTGTGTGTGGGGGGTTCTGCGTGACGTTACCGTGTGTGTGTTTGTGCATGCTCCTGTGGCTTTGTGTGTATGTTTGCACACATGTTCGCGGTTTCTCTCTCTCTGCTCGCCATTCCCTCCTCCACCAATGAATCACAGAGACCACAGAGACAGGTCGAGGTGTGCAGAACGGAACCACAAAGCAGAACACGTCAAATGAATTCCTTCCAAAGACAATGGCCACGGCAGCATCCGGGATGTGCTCTCCTGGCGTGCATATATCTCTTCCTGTGTGATTATTTATGAGTCTGTTCCTGAGTGGGCCGATCTGTGCTAAGACGCATAGGTTAATCTACATGTATTGAATTTCTAACGAAAGAATGAAAGATAGACCTTCGGGTTCCATCAGTCTGTGGTTACCAGTTGTTGCCAGGCAACAGCAGCCGTTGCCTGGCAACAGCAGTAATGGCAACAAGTTAAAGCGGTGTGTGTGCCCGGGCCAAAGCGTTGTCGTTAAGAAAAGAGGGTGGGTGGGGAGTGGGTGGTGGATGGGGGTGTGCCCATAAAAAGTGTTTGTGCAAAAACAGACAAATATGTATTCACACAAATCGACTGTGTCTTTGTGAATATATTTCAGGTGGTTCGTTCGTGTGACATATCAATCGGCTTGAGCGGGTGATTGAGGAGTGCTGGGGACGATGTAAGATCTGAATGCCTCGACACACTCACATTGTACATTTTGTTCAACGTGCCCTAGGTTTATGAACAACCCTGTTCCTTCCAACAAACGATACCAACCCACGGAGTACGAGCATGCAGCTAACTGTGCAACGCACGCGGTAATCACTCGTCTGTCACACACACGCACACACACACGCACACACACACGCACACACACGCACACACGCACGCACACACACACACACACACACACACACACACACGCTCAAACTGAATTAATCTCTTGGTAAAAAAATTATCATTTCCTATACTGCTACAAATGAAAATTAGTAATCCTATAACAATCCTACTTATAACAAGTGTATGGAGATATACATTGAGGTGACACATTTTTGCATTCACATTCATTGTATACATATTTAAGGTATTTAAAAACTATTCCAGACCAACTGATACTTACATAGCATATCAATCACCATAACAATGTGTACTAAATGAGCGACGTGCTCCTGTGCCTGGCGTTCCCCTGTAGTTGTGGATAATCCCCAGTCTGCTGGGCAGCTCCATGCTGCACTTTCGCTCCGATGACCAATGGGAGCGCGTGTCGGCCTGGCTCTACGGGGCGGGGCTCAGCTCTCTCTTCATCATCTCCACCCTCTTCCATACTGTGGCCTGGAAGAAGAGCCACCTGCGGTACACAGCGCACGCACACACACACACACACGCACACGCACACAGCACACTGAACACCCACTCAACTGACCTAGGTTGTTGTTGTCTTAACCCCAACACTAACCACAATCATTTACGTCCTTAATGAATGTCGCCACAATCCGATGGATTGATCACATGTTCATTCCAGACATCGATCATTGGAAAGGAAATAATGGTCCCTTGGCGCATCCCTTTATGAGGCGATGGGGAGAGAGACAGCTATAGGGCTGCATGTGCACATCCCTGTAGAAGATACAGAGGGTTAAGGGGTCTAATGGTCACATCCCTGTGTAGAAGATACAGAGGGTTAAGGGGTCTAATGGTCACATCCCTTTAGAAGATACAGAGGGTTAAGGGGTCTAATGGTCACATCCCTGTGTAGCAGATACAGAGGGTTAAGGGGTCTAATGGTCACATCCCTGTGTAGAAGATACAGAGAGTTAAGGGGTCTAATCGTCACATCCCTGTGTAGAAGATACAGAGGGTTAAGGGGTCTAATGGTCACATCCCTGTAGAAGATACAGAGGGTTAAGGGGTCTAATGGTCACATCCCTGTGTAGAAGATACAGAGAGTTAAGGGGTCTAATGGTCACATCCCTGTGTAGAAGATACAGAGGGTTAAGGGGTCTAATGGTCACATCCCTGTGTAGAAGATACAGAGGGTTAAGGGGTCTAATGGTCACATCCCTGTGTAGAAGATACAGAGGGTTAAGGGGTCTAATGGTCACATCCCTGTAGAAGATACAGAGGGTTAAGGGGTCTAATGGTCACATCCCTGTAGAAGATACAGAGGGTTAAGGGGTCTAATGGTCACATCCCTGTAGAAGATACAGAGGGTTAAACAGGTTAATGGTCACATCCCTGCGTAGAAGATACAGAGGGTTAAACAGGTTAATGGTCACATCCCTGCGTAGAAGATACAGAGGGTTAAACAGGTTAATGATCACATCCCTGCGTAGAAGATACAGAGGGTTAAACAGGTTAATGATCACATCCCTGTGTAGAAGATACAGAGGGTTAAACAGGTTAATGGTCACATCCCTGTGTAGAAGATACAGAGGGTTAAAGCCGTTGGTGTGACCAGGTTGTGACTCTCTCCCCCCCTCAGGTCTGTGGAGCACTGCTTCCATATGTGTGACAGGATGGTGATCTACTTCTTCATCGCTGCCTCCTACGCTCCCTGGTGAGCTACACAGAACTCAGTATGTGTATGTGGGTGTGTGTACATGGGTGGGTGTGGGTGTGTGCACGTGTTTATGTGTGTGTTTGTGTGTGTGTGTGTGTGTTCATTTGTATGTGTGTGTGTGTGCGTGTCTGTCTGTGTTCATGTGTGTGTGTGTGTGTGTGTGCGTGCATGCATGTGTGTTTGTGTGTGTGTGTGTGCCTGTTTATGTGTGCGTGCATGGATGTGTGTTCATGTGTGTGTGTGTGTTCATGCCTGTGTGTCTACAGGCTGAACCTCAGGGAGCTGGGTCCGTGGGCGTCCCACATGCGTTGGCTGGTCTGGGTCATGGCGTCCATCGGAACCACCTACGTCTTCTTCTTCCATGAGAGGTCAGTCTGTCTGCCTGTCTGTCTGTCTGTCTGTCGGTCTGTCCACCCGTTCATTTGATTATCTTTCAAGTGGCAAATTGTGATTCAAATAAAATGATTGAATGCATGAATATTCGAAATGATCATGTAAAACCAAATTCTTTCACCTTCGCGTTTGGAATATATTACCAGATGGTCATCTCTTCCATCTGGTATATTTGGTCTGCATTGATTGCATGAGTCATCCTATATCATCATGCTCGGTTCAACGCCAAGCTTATATAATCCATGTTCACCAAAACAGTGTTGTTCTGTTAGTGCTGCATTCCCCCTACGACCTATTTCCACACATTTTCAAAATGAATGGCAGATGAAGACTTAATAGCGTGATGCATCACCGACCGACACCATACAACCTGTCATCTCTCATGGCTGGTGTTTGCTGACCTGAACAATCTCTTCCCCAGATATAAGATCATGGAGTTGATCTGCTATACAGTGATGGGTGTCTTTCCTGCTCTGGTCATTCTCTCAATGGTGAGAAACCCCTTCCTTCCCTGTGTGCACAGTGCTTACATGACCCCGGAGTGTGTCTGTGTAACACCTTCCCCTGTGTTCCCCAGCCCGAGCAGGCGGGACTCTGTGAACTGCTGATAGGCGGGGCCTTCTACTGCCTGGGAATGGTGTTCTTTAAAAGCGATGGCATCGTCCCGTTTGCCCATGCCATTTGGCACTTGTTCGTCGCCATGGGAGCAGCCATACACTACTACGCCATCTGGAAATACCTCTACGCCCAGCCGGCCAATCAGGTGCAGACGTCCAGGTGACATCAGCTCTGACCTCATTGGCGACTGGAAACGGCCCCTGTCATTGAGGGAAATCGCGGAACACTACGAGGAGAACGTTTTTTTTTTACATTTCGCGCTGAAAGCGCTTTAGTCGGGATGTTTGGGTTAGTAAAGGGTTCATTTGAGTGAGTTAATAGCACATGAGAGTAACACTACCTGACTCGCTGTCATTATTGCATTACTTTATATTGAGGTGATTTCCTCAGCTGTTACACCCAGTGTAAATATCGGTTTCATTATATTTACAAATAGATATTTCTGGTCCAAAACATGACCAGAACCCTATAGTTATTAAGAATGCGTGCTATTCATGTGGTACACGCTATGTTATGATTTAGGATGGGCATTTTATTCAGTGAGTTACTGTTATGGTTCCCCTCCTCAAGCACTACACTAGAATGTATTTCTTTTTATAATGGGCATATAGATATTCATAGCTATATTTTAGTTTTAGTTATGGAGTATTGGGATCAACTTACACTTGTTACTATATAGCATTGCTCTAGATTTTGGTAATTTGTTTTACTATACAGTTTTGCAACGCTCCACCATGTCAGGTGAACGGAGGTTTAACTTCAACAAGGGGGAAGAACCACTGAATCACCATAGAAACACACTGCCAGGAAGCTGAATTCATAGCACACTACTGCTCTAACGCTGTGTACTTCACACTTTAAAAAGGAAACCGAAGCTATAGTATTGTTGAACAATCTGGCCCAATATTACGGCATCTCAGGTGTGTGCGTGCGCGTCCGCGTCTGTTTGTGTGCGTGTGCGTGTGTGTGTGTGGCGTGCATGTGCGTGCACGTATATACCGCGTACACGGTCTACCGGGGTACTCTTGATTCCCCTGAACCGAAAGCCTCAAATCGGCTGAGTCGATGTTTACACTCTTAACACGTATACCTTGAACGCACCGCGCACGATGAGGATAGTGTAAGAATCATAACACCCACCCCTTGTATCCATTCAACATGTGATAGCGCATGGATTATTGGACACGCCTGACAGCTGAGCAGTGTTACGGAGCGATCACACCGAAAAACGTTTGCAGGCTGCTGTAAAAAAAATAAAATAAAAAAACGCAAATCACTGCGCTGCTTTTTTAGGTTGAAGCTTATAAAAAAAAAGCAGAGCAGCGTGTTGCACCTTTTTTTCCGCTGTTGCAGAGCAACCGTAGAACATCCACGTTTAACCTTTAATTACGTTGGCCGCTTTTTTTCTTGAGTTGTCTCAGGCGAGGCGCAACGCAACAGCGGCAAGCAAAACACTCAGTTCCCATGGATAACGCCCCCCCCCCCCCCCCCAGCTGCCTCTAAAGCGTTCAGTGTGATCGGGGCCTTACAGAGTTGGTTAACAGCGGTAGCTCAATGCTCTAGCACGGCTGCCCAGGGAGAATGTACTAGCAAGTACTCGGTTCGCTATTCTGGGTCATATTGTACAGCACCTATGTATTGTCTGAAGGCATTGGAATTGTCCTTTGTAATGCCTCTCTTGTTCCTTTTGTCTTTATTTTGTTATTCTATAAGGTTCTATTGTGAAACTATGATGAGTCAGTCTGCTTTTAGTCTACGGTGAACTTTGTGTTGGAACAAAAAAAAGTGTTTTTATGATTAAAAAAAAAAGAGTAATAAGAAGAAAGCTTATTGTTTAGCAGGGTTTTTTTTTTTTTTTACTTCTTGATTCTGATGTAAAGGCTTGCATTAATACATGCCGGTCTACATGTGAATCGACGGCTACGAAGCTTTGATATGTTATTGTTTTTGCACATATTTCAACATTGTGTAATGAGTATTTAGCAGATTGAACGATCAATGTCCCAGATGCCCAGCCCTCTGCCCCCACCCGCTGCTTCACTGCCTCTGAACACACCCAGACAACTAGAGACTCAAACTCAATCATTCCAATTAACTGTTCCATGACCAAATACTATGTGTACTTTTTGAAAAACCAAAAAAAAAAAAAAAGGAAACGCAATTTTTATTTCGTGTTTAAAAATAACTCTACTCATGGCAAATGTATCCGTTTTTTGTAAGTACTGTACAGATGTTTTAGTATTTATTAATAGTATTAAATGATATTCAATAGTGTACCACGCCTGCATTGTATGTAAGCTGCCCTTTTGGTTTTGTCCCTTGTTTATTATATTAAGGTGCGGTCAAGACTCATTTGAGAGTGACTTATGACTACATACAGTTTTGTCACACTGACATCTTTTAATGGACTATCCATTGCTTGTTTTTAAACTGTGGGAAGTTCAAAACGATCTATTCCTTCCAGTCTGTGCTGTGAGATGATGGAGTCCTCCATCTCCTGATACTGTACTCTACAGGAAGGTTAAAGGTTCGAGTGAGGATAATGTACTCCCCGACCCTGCAGGGCCCACTCCTGCTGAATGGATTTCTGCTCTAATGGGGACTCGCTGTCGATCTGATGACGTTATGGCCGAAAATCTCTGTGGTGATCTAAGCCCTTTATGAAGCCTCTGTGAACATGCACATCATTATTATCATTATTATTATTATGAACATCGTTATTATTATTATGGTTAATATTATTGTAATTATGATTACTGCGATGCACAGTATTTCTAGATGCTCTACGACAGTGGAGTTTGCTGCTTTTTGTGGTCTTAGTGCTGCTGGTATTTCTTGGGCCATAGGATGCTGTCTCGATTCTCCTAAGACACTAATTATATTAACCACCACTCCCTCCCTATCCCCCCCCCCCCCCCCTCTCTCTCTCTCTCTCTCTCTCTCTCTCTCTCTCTCTCTCTCTCGTTATCTCCCTCTCTTGATCTTGGTCTCTCTGTGTCTCTCTCACTCCCTCTGTCTCTGCCTCTCAAAGACGCCACTTGTCTGGCTGTTGTTGGTCAGGCTGGTCAATAGTACCTGCTGCAGAATATGAGGCATTAATGTTGGAGTAGCAAATGCTGTTAAATGAAAATAGAAATAGGCAACGTGAAATGTCTTATTGACCAGTCCTGCACCCCAACTATTGATTTCTCTCTCTCTCTCTCTCTCTCTCTCTCTCTCTCTCTCTCTCTCTCTCTCTCTCTCTCTCTCTCTCTCTCTCTCTCTCTCTCTCTCTCCCTCTCTCTCCCTTGCTCCTTTGATTGCCCCTTTCCATATTTCAAATGCCATTGTGTCTGTGGTGCTTATATGTTGGTGATTACTATGTGATGCCAGCAATTCTTGTATATTTTGTATTTTTTGTCTTTTAATAAAGGTCTTTTACATGAGTATATAACTTCCCTATCAAATGTTTTTATTTGTTTTCGATTCAGACATAAAGGTTTCCAAGAAGGTTATAGCCCTCCACATGTAACAGAATGAGTTTATGGAAAGCTATAAGTCAAGCCAAAAACTATTCCTTCGGAAGGCCTTTTGCAGTTTAAGTTCCTTCTTGTATTCAATATCATCATAAGGAGAAAGCTCGAAGCTTACGTTTGGTCTTTCAGTTTAATTATCATTACACACGCTCCCACGCGTTGTTGCTGTTCATCTGGTCTCCACTAGAAGGCGATATTAGCCCGCGTCGAAGACATAATTCAGGCATCAGCAGGTGCACCCGAGGAAAAGACCTGTCTAAAATCTTCGGATGTTTCCGCTCCCACTCGGGGCTGAGCTAGCGTCAATTGGAATGCGGTCGCCGGAGGCAGTAGGTATCGCTAAGACCACTTGACTGTGATGTGCAAATGGAAACAGAGAATTTAAATGGTGTCTTATCATTCAAGTTAACGAGGAGGGCGGCTGAGGACTCACTATCAGCCGTTGGACCATGTGTCGCATAGAGAAGCGTTTTATTTGTTGCGTAGGACTCCTGCGTGGATTGTTTAAAGTGAGATGGGATTGAAGCGACACCGAGGATTCCCCAGCACCGCGGAACCACGCATTGCAGACTACGTGAGTAAGACCACCACTACACATGCAATAAGACCCCCGGGTAGACGCCTGTCCCGGGGGGCCACGCCGCTATAGCCAAAACTGATGGAAGTCATGCATGAACTTTACTTTGCCTATCAGGCGCTGCGGTACACGTATAACGACCAGTCAGATGCGATATGACTGCTTAGGTTCCCAATTAAAACCAGGCCTTTTTTTGCACTGTTGTGTTATTTACCGTGGAAATGCATGCTGAAATAAACTTGTGATCGATGATTTATTCGGAGGTAGACTGGAGGGGGGAAACACTGGGGAACCCCACGGCCGGTGCTGTTACGCTGGTGGAGTTTAATTAAATGGCTCGCACCACGGCGGAATTTTCTACTAGCTTTTGTTGCGCTGGCGGTTGCTACTGGCGACCGAACCGCCACATGAGTAGCGGACGGGCGGGCGGGATAAACGTCACATTTTACCAGCACCGCCAACTCTTTTTATAGTGCGGTGAGCGCAGTTAAATTTTTGGTGGTGTTCTTCGTGGTTGAATGCCGACCTTCGCGCATTCGACACAAGGACAGACGATCACACGGAATAGCGACACAAAAGGCGCAGTAAACATTGCCACGCTAATTGACTTAATTAGACTTGGATTTAAAGTGTGGCCCGCTTTGGTGGCGCTGGACGGGTCATTCTGTTTGTTTAAACGGAGCCCGGCCGGTACGCGCGCGCGCGTGTGTGTGCGTGCATGTGTGCGTGTGTGCGTGTGTGCGTGTGTGCGTGTGTGCGTGTGT